>CM068373.1:395603964-396803964 GCA_034769895.1 Magicicada septendecula | reverse complement strand
GTATAAAAAAGCAATATATTGATTAATTTGATTATACTGATTTTTTATTTTATGTACTGCAGCTCTAACATATAAGTCATTGATTCATGCTATAAAAAAAATAAAATAAAATAAAAAAAATAAATAAAATTAAGATTAACGGACCCAAATCTGAAAAAGACCAGTACAATAAAAAATAGCTTTGTATTATAGTTTAGGCATTTCTCACCAGCAGTTGATAACTACCAAATTCCAACCTGTTTATATTATCATAACAACAATAATGTAGACATCTGATACAATATGTCAACCAAATGAATGATGGAAGATTGAAGAATCCAAAACACAATATGTAATGGGAACCACCATACAGATATAAAAAGGTTGCCCCTCCCCTCCCTAAAAGCTTTAAAGAAATAACAAATACTCTAAATCTTACAAATCAGAATGACGCGCTACCTCAGAACAGGGACGAATGGTGGTTGCATACCAAACAATCTCATGTTGTATCAGTCAATGATGTAAATCTTTGGTAACACTATTGTTTGGTAGTATGATATTATTAGGAACTATGTACACCATTCAACTAAATTAAAAAATAATGTTTTCTGATCTTTGAATAAACGTCTTTCAACTCCAGATTCATTTTCCGTCTACCCTCATTTCTTGAATCACAATATGCAGATAACCACTTAAAATGTTTTCCTATTGCGGAAATGCAAGACATCAGCCAATTGAATCCAAACAAGAAAAGCTTAAAATGGTCTGAAATGATGATTCAGAATAATGATTGATAAGACACCCTACTCAGGGACATTATTTCTAGGAGTCTAAATTCTGAAGGCTATTGTGAAGTAGATTTGTGTATACATACATAATTATTTTATTTGTTAAGTTTATTAGCTGAATTCTAATAAACTTCGTTTATTAGTTGAAGAGAATTTTTCAACTAATCCTTCTAAATCCACATTGAAAATTCTCGTAACACAAAATCCTGGATTTTACTTCATAAAAAAGTTAGGTAACTGCGAATCACCTGCTACCATCCTGTTTAAAAATAACAATGGAACGTCCTAGCACACTCTGTTGTCCAAACAGATACATAGACGTATCATTGTATGCTGTGTCCAAATGCTTTACATTATTTAGGAACTGAAACTTGTTGCTCAAATCGCCGACAGCATACTGATCAGGTGTGCCCTCGGCAGGGGGTGGTATCTCTCCTTGTTTAATATTGTATGGGTTGTATTCATTATAGAGTGTTGATTCTTCACAAGGGAACTCCAAATACTCTTTAACTGGCATCTGCATAATATAACAAACAATAAAGTCCATATAGAAGATACGCAAACAGGATGTTAAAAGCATAAAAACACAATACAGTCACAAAATAAATTATTGTTTATACATTAACACAAAATTATTACTGTATACTGTAATACTTAGGTACAGAATTATTAATACTCTTCCGTATACTGATTATGGTATAATAGAGATGGCTGAAAATAATTTACAAGTCAGTTTATTTTTTTAAACTTAAATTTCAAAAACTGACCTCAAACATAAGCTAAAGAAACTAAGTAACAGTATTTCACAAAAGATATCCAGTAGAATAAAAATAACAGATACTAAAAAGAGTACATCTTAGGGACTTAGAAGTGGTATACATTATGTTAACCCTAAAAATGTATGTGATCAGAACTCTACTGTAACCAAGAGCACACTCACCGACTTCATCTGGTAATTGTATGGAAATTTATAGTGAAGAGACTTAACTCATCTCTTTAAACAGGCAATTATTACACAAAACCTGATACAAGTGTAACACTGACTCTACACTGTCACAGACATGAGTCCTTACAAAAGAGAGATCTGAAACTGATTAATACTAACCTCATGTATGTGGTATGAACCTGCGTCTTCAAGTCCTCCGACAGTGTATTCTAAGTCTGTAGAATCGTACTCAGTTTGTTGGAAAAACTCAATTTTACCATTTACACTAGTTTCAACACCATTTCCAAACCAGTCTCTCACAACTCCTTTGCGACGAAATACATTAGTTATTCTATAAATTAACAACAGTGTCAAATGCTAAATTATCAAATACTTGTCTTAGAACTAGTATGTATGAGCTTTATGAATCTCACTTTCTCACACTTGTCTTAATAATACTGTAAATATAACAAAATAATGTAGTGCCACAAATCATAGAACATCAAGGTTATTTTCTTGAACTTATATCTGAATCTTCACTTTTTTTAAAAGACACCACGAAAAGTACAGCTTAAGAACTTACAGAGTCGCATATGTTCAGTTAACCCTAAAAATTTATATGATCATATTTGTATTATAACCAAGACGACATCCACGGACCCACTGATGCCCAGCTTTATATATATTACAACACTACCAAATTTAATGTGTTTATTTATTGATGTGTAACTACTCTTTATGTAACATTACAACACATTAAATTAGTGTGTGTGCAAGAATGAAGGGTGTAATCATAATAATAATAATAACACTATTTGCTTGGTTTACAAATCATTTCAATCTTTATTAGCAATTTCTTAATTGTTTTGCAGTTTAAAACTCATTATTTTCACCTAATTATTACGTGTAATTTGTAATCTCATATTACAAATTACATTCTTATTTATTTTACAATTCTAAATGATTATTATTCTTACGTACTTACTACGTATAATTTGTAGTCTTATTTTTACACACAAACATATTATAAAATCTTATATTCTAATACATGGTTACAAATTCATATACTGCTCTCAGCTAGCTCAATTATATAATCTTTCAATTATTTAACTCTTTTTTTCTTGTAATTACTAATTTCTTTTTCTTACTGCATATGCATTGCTTTCTATTAATTTATCTAACGAGGTTGTCATTTACTACTAACATTTATAATTTTAAATTACAGTTACTGCTAACTCTTATCGTTAAACAGTCTTTCATATTACCGTACTTAATGTACCAAAAACATATTTACACTATACAATTGTTTGACTTATATTGGAATTGAATTGTCTATTCTTTTTCTTTGATATTTATAGTCTTTTGATTAGGTCTCGGTTTCTTATAAATGCATGGTTATTTGTCACCTTGTTATTTGTGTGGTACATCTGAAGCGTGTCCTCTTCGGTCCTGGATACTGATGATCCTTATCGTCCTGGAGTCTTGTAGTCCTTCGTCTACTGGAACCTCGAACTCTGGATTACTAGATTCTCGTACTCTGGTACACCTTCGTTCCTGGTCATGGCCTCCGGTTCCAACTGCTCACTCGAACGAATGTTCAGTCTTGAAGTCTCTGGCTTCTGCTTGTGGTTGGTCTACTGTCGTTGTTGTTGCTTCCTAGATTCTTTGGCTGCCATGGTAGTCGATCAAATATAGAAGTTCTAGTTGTTGGACATAGGCTCCAGCTGTTCTGATGATTTAACGAGAAACGAGTTGTCGTCTAGTAGAGCCTCCGGCTGCATCAGTGGTCAAACAAGGAAGAGTTGTCGTCTGGCAGAGCCTCCGGCCACTTCGGTTGTTGAACAAGTAAGAGAATGATGTTTGCGCATCCCCTGTATTTATACACAGGGTGCCAAACTCATGTCTCGACAATATTCTGCATGTCTGAGATTGTCAAGAGTGTCACTCTAACCCACACTATCTTGTTACACTTAATTTACATGTCTTTGCGAATTGCGAAGTCTTTGGCACATTACCCAATATTCACTAGGTTGGTAATTTATAGGTGTTCCTCATGCACAAACCGTTTTTTTCTTTATTTTACTTAATATAATTACTATTGATTTTTAACTGCCTATCATTACACTTTTTATTCGTTTTGCACTATTTTGTATACACTTGTTCGTGTTATTTAAATACACATTTTGGTGTCTTCAGTTTTTCACTACTATGCACACAAGCATTACAAATAAATAAACGCACATAATTTATATCGTTACTGAAAGGGTGGCGCTTTTCATGAATGAACAAGTCGCACACACACACACACACACACCCTTTACGTGTGTACACACATACAAAGAGCAGCTGGCATTAATCACCTGTCCCAACATGCAACTTACGCGTTTCTTTTACAATTTATACAATTTAGATCGCAGGCTGAATTATTATTATTACCAAAATGCATTATTTATTTCTTCTAATCACTTATTTAAATTACTTTGTGCAATGCACAGTACCCAACATATTTGTACTGTTGCAATATATATATTGTGACTGCAGCGGTATGCAAAACATCTGCTATCCAGTACCAGCGGTGGACACAGCGAGCCAATCCGGCATCAGCATTCGGGGCGAGCGAATCAGCGATCCCGGTTAAGTTAATAAAACCCGGGCCGGCAGACAATTTTGAGCACTCTTCATCGCCACGCCATCGGACGCACTTCATCTCCTCTCCTATCTCGGATGACATCGGCGCGGAGTCAGCCGGAAGGAACAGCCGAAGAATAGAACTGGCGTTCTTGCGTCTTCGCCCTCCAGTTCCACACCAGCAATGGATTTCACTGGGCCGGCAGCCAACTCTACAACCGGTGCCGAAAGAAGAGGAGGACTGCAGTATGCCACGAACAGCGGGCGCAGCCGCCAAACATCTCAGCGCGGCACTACCAACATCACCGTTCTCGCCACTCGGTCCTTTTTAGGGCCACCAAAATAACTAGAGTGTACGATTGGCACCATTTGTCATGCGGCAAGCCTTTTGTCCGGTGACAAGTGGCACCCAACGTGGGGCGCCATTTTGCAACTAGACTTTGTTGGTGTGTTTTACTGGTATCGCCAATTTTGGGCAACAGCGAGTATTAATACTGTTCAGTTTACACACACAAACACCAATCCAATTTTAATTAGACTTACCTTAACTGAATTTACTTTTATTTCTCTGCTATACTTATATTCTGTAGACCTGTGTGTGAGAATGTGATGGATGGGTGTTATTTTTTAAATAATTACTTCTAACTCTTTAGTTATTATAAGAATTGTGTTTAACGTTTTTTACTTCCATATTCCTTAAGGAATGGAAGTATGGTGATGGCAAAAAAAATCGTGTTCGAGATTATTGCAGATTCTGATTCTACTACACTCAAAACATGAAAAAAAGTCGTTTTCCGAAAAGTGTCTGTGTGTCTGTAGATTTTTTTTTTTTTTTTGGCAAACGATAACTGCCGCAAATTCAAACAGAATCAAATAATTTTTTGCATACAGCCCTGATTTGTAGAGTACTTGCGACCTATTGTTTTTGGTGAAGATCGGTTGAGGGAAAGGGGTAGTTTACCTGCAACGGTTTTTTTTTATCAAGGAACATTTTTTTTTTTTGGCAAACGATAACAGCCGCAAATTCAAACAGAATCAAATAATGTTTCGTATACAGCCCTGAATTGTAGAGTTCTCAAGATCTATGGTTTTTGGTGAAGATCGGTTAAGGGAAAGGGGTAGTTTACCTGTAACGTTTTATGTTTTAACAAGGGTATTTCCTATGGCAAACGATAACAGCCGCAAATTCAAACAGAATCAAAAGATTATTTGTATACAGCCCTAAATTGCAGAGTTCTCAAGACCTATTGTTTTTGGTGAAGATCGGTTAAGGGAAAGGGGTAGTTTACCTGCAGCGTTTTTTTATTAAGGGTATTTTCTATGGCAAACGATAACCGCCGCAAATTCAAACAGAATCAAATAATGTTTTGCATACAGCCCTGATTTGTAGAGTACTCAAGACCTATTGTTTTTGGTGAAGATCGGTTAAGGGGAAGGGGTAGTTTACCTGCAACTTTTTTTATCAAGCGTATTTTCTATGACGAACGGTAACAGCCGCAAATTCAAACAGAATCAAATAATTTTTTGCATACGTCCCTGAATTGTAGAGGTCTCAATGACTTTCGATTTTGGTGAAGATCGGTTAAGGGGAAGGGGTAGTTTACCTGCAACCTTTTACGTTTTAACAAGAGTAAAGTACTTATAAATTTATTTAAACTTTTTGAAACAATGGTAATTGTTAAAAATAAAATAATTTTGTTGCCAGGCAATAAAATTAAAATTTTTTCATTTTAATGTAATATAATATTTTTCATTTAATACAGCAATAAAAAGGCAGGTAAGACACAGCCTGGCTGTTTGGCTGAAAATGATTTTAAATATAAATCTTAGAATATGGAAGTCATGTATGGTTCTCCATACCGATATTTTTATTTTACTTTAACTCTTTAAATGACTCTACTTCAATTTGCTCTGTTATCTTACTTTACTAATTACATAAATTTGTTTTTTATAGTCTCTGAAATTGTTCTCTTTCTTGTTTACTGTCTTTTTGAATTCAAACTTAAATGTTTAATACTCTACTTGTTACTGTAGCTCCGGCGTCTATCTCATGGGCGTTTCTGGGTTTGAATGTTCCAATTGTTCCTCTTCTTGTTCATCCAGTCTCCATGGTGTGGATATGTATACAGCTTCCCTGATGTGGAGTGTTCTCAGCTTCCCTGGATTCTGGTGTGAACAGCCTCCCTGATATGGATATGTCCTCAGCTCCCTGTTGTGGAATTGTACTGCCTCCCTGATGTGGAATTTTTACGTTCAGATGCTATTTTTACGCTATTGTTGATTTATTTGAACGGAGTCGCTTTCACGTTAAGTTCGAGTGTTTTTAAGTTTAACTTGTCGCGTGATTTTACTCACTACGCACTGCTCGGGCTAGTAATTCAAATCCGATGTTCCGTACTAGTGTTTTACTGCAAACTACTCGGACTGGTTGTTTAACATAGACTTTCCGAACTAGTGTTTTAAAGCGGACTACTCGAACCAGTGGTTTAATGCAGACTGAAGTGATTTGAGCGCGTTAGCGACGTCGCCCTGTATTTTCCTGCTAGTTTAATGACACTCTACCCTTATTGGTTTATCAACTGTCATGTGTTGTTGTTCACGCTCTGATAGGTTCTTTTTAAACTGTTAATAAGCGGTTAGGGATTATTTTTGTGCACTAATGTTAGCTATTTGACTTCTGTTACTCGCTCGATGTTTTGTATTGTATCCTTACGCACCTACGCGTCGCACTTCCTATCGCACTCCAACACTTTTCATTCTTATAACTGTTTTTACATTTGGAATATTGATACACAATTACACAATTCTTATTATTATACTTTCTTAACTCTATTTACTTAATATTATACATTGTTTCTTATTATACTAAGCAGAGCATTGCTTTATGCACTGTATTTTCTATTTTGCTATACGCATATGTGACGGTCGTCATATTGTGACTATTCGTCCTGTCACAATATATATATATATATATATATATATATATATATATATATATATTGTAGCGTGACAGAAAATCCACTACTTATTAATTCAATTAAAATCATAAAAATTAATTACATTACTTATACTAATATAATATCAAATGAAATTTAATGAATTCAAAGGAATAAACGACAATAAAATAAAAATCCTCATTGCGTTATACAAAAAACCACTGTTAAAAATCGAAGAAATAATTAAAAGCAACTCATATTATAAAATCAGGAATTTACCCAGGAAGTTAGGAGCAGTAAACAAATTAGATACCACAAAATCAAGAAGAAAGAATTAGTTTAGGAGTGGTGAAACAACAACATACCCCAAACACAAGAAGAAGGAAGAGTAGAGTTTATTATCAGGAAGTAAACAATACCCTGAACCCTTTAACGAAGAGCAAAGTCAGTGTCAGAAAATAAATTAGATACTCCAAACCAAACATCAGTCAAGATAACACGAAGTACCTTGGTTTCAAGAGTGAAGACAAGAAGAAGGAAGACCAGAAGAAAGACAAGAATGAAGACAAGAAGAAAGGCAAGAATGAAGACAAGAAAGAAGACAAGAAGAAAGGAAGAAATAGTATGGGAGAAACACCCTTATAAAACCTATTATTAACTACCATCAACCCCAAACCCTTAGAGACAATTAAAAAGAAAGTATAACATCCCAAAACCCTATAAAAATGTAATTATTAATAAGCCAAAAGTGTTGTATAGTATTATAAGAAGTGAACCAACTAAAGCTATTGTGTGATAAAAAAAATAAACAAGTCTTAACAGTCCATAATTCCAATAAAATGGAAGATTTCCAGTATTTTATTATTTTAATGTAACTTTGTTATTACAAGACATTTGTAGAAATGATAATAACTAGAGTATGGGTGGACATGTTTACTGATGAAGGGGATAATAAATAATAATGGTTTAGACCAGAAAGGACTGGAATTAATTTAAGTATTCATAGGTTTAAAATGTTTAAAAGGGCTATTTGTTCACAGCCATGAACTCAATAGGTTTGTAAGAATGTTTTAGTAAATAAGATTTATATGTGTTTAAAATAAATTATGTTTGCCAAATAACAGCATACATACCATTAATAATGTTTCAGTAGGTATGCTGTGTTAATTAAAAAGAGTTAAATGTATGTTTTCAAACCATGTCAGCAATATGTTCAATTGTACAGAATGCTAAGTAATGTTTATTATTATTTTTATATAACAGTAGTATTAATTACATGCTACACATCACAATACGTTTATAAACCATTTTATTTTTATGTCATAATAACTATGTAAAGTCAGAGGAGGAGTAGGATTAAATTTATTTGAGAAAGACAGAAATGTAAAATTCTAAACTATAGGCCATTTGATGAATTCACAGAAGCCAGATAAACCAGTTAATTCACTTATAATTTCTGTAAACTGACAAGATTTAGGTAAGGTAAATCAGTTAACCACTACTGTGAATGATCCTATGAGTTAAAATGATAATATGGAAATATACCTTAAATTATTGTAAATTTTTGAATTATATAAATTAATTATTTTTAAAGAGCAATGTCAAATTCAGAGTTTATCACTAAAAACCAGTTCAAAGGTTCAAGTTATATGTAATTAAGGAAAGGAAGAGAAATATGACCATTTAAAATTTATTATAATGGTATTAATAGCATTTAAAATGGCAGAAAAATTATATGAAGGCGGAAACCAGTTTTTGAGCCTAGATTTCCAAAAAGAAAGAAATTTGGTAATATCCACAAAAATGTCAACAGATATTGTGATGGTACAATCATGGTACGTTTTGTGATTACTTTAAATATGGTAAATAGAACATAACTATTGTATTTTTCTATTTTGGTCATACTAAACCCAACCTTAAACACCCAATACGAATATACAGTGAGTGGAGTGTATAATAATATTTGTCAGGATTTGAACCAATTCATAGCAAAAACTGTGAAACATCACAAAAAACAGTATGCAGTTTGTGGCGATAAGAGTGCCGAACCTTAATTACGTCAGAGTGCCGAACCTTAATTACGTCAGAGATGTAAAATGTGTTTACATCGACAACATGAGGCTGTCAACAGCTTAACAATGGAAGTGTGATGTAGGTTCACCCCACCTCAGCAAAATCTAACAAAGACTCTTGGTCATTTCATCTGCAGCAGTGATCAACGCCGGCCGGCAACCCATTCACTCACTAGTGAATTTTAATTTTTTAGACCACCGTAGGTGGTTAATAAATAGTACAAATATAGTAAATACAGTGCGTCAACAAAATGTGACCGTAACGTGTACACGTAAAACTCGCGGTACCGTACGCGAAGTTTTACCGCACCGAAACAACCAGGAACTACACGAAATGGGTGAGAACGTTCCTTCTGTACCTTAAATCCTTATTTTGTTTCCAAGTATAAAATTTTGTTTTAGAAATCATATAAATTCAAATATTTAAAACTTCAATGACATAAAAGGAGCTCCAAAATTAATAAAATTTGTACCATGAGAGTGAAAGAGAGAGAGAGATTGCGTGTGTGTTGTGGAATTTCTAAGTGCTGGGTTGGGCACCACTAAATATATTACTATATTACAATTAATAAAGATATGTCAGAATATAGTCAATTAAGTATATAATATCAGATAATAACAATTTTACTTGTATTATGCTTTAGGAGGGATTAGAGTTTGTTTAACATACTTATTGTGCAAGATGTAGAGTAAAAAGTAAAGAGTAAATAAAAAGGGTATTTCATTGGTAACAATTATATACAGATGTTCTATTATTTCAAGCAACTTCCGTTCATCATAACTTCGCGTAACGAATTCCTGGCCTATAACATATGCAACGAAGATGGCGCCCGACTTTTGTAAACATAACCATAAGTGTAACATACAATATATCGTATACATTTGCGCCCGACAGGGACTTAAACATTTGTAATCTTATTATTATATAAGATCACAGATGGCTGCCTGCGAACAGGGACATTATGTGGTATTATTTATATATATTATTACATAGTGTACGCCTAGACAGAGAACGGAAAAAATTTGTTTGAGGTAATAGACACCAACATTGTAATACGTAAACATAACCCAATAGTTAGGTTATACCATTGTATGCATGTGTGTATTGCAAAATTGCCAACATGAGTACAAATGATAATATTACGTTAGAAATCAGTACAACTGATGTAAATTTAACTAGTGAAATGGATGTACAAGTAAATCAAGCTAGTCAGACTGACGAGGCAAATACGCCTGTGTCTGCAGAGATAACGAAAATTGATACATCCATTCCAGCTATGCCAGTTAGCAAACTAGATGGTACTGCTGAAATGATGAAAATTTTATTAAATAAATTTGACAGTTTTGATAAAAAACTAGATGAGCAGAATAACGAAATTAAAGAAATTCAAATTAGTTTTAATAACAAATTTGATAAACAAAGTGACAAATTCGATAGTTTAGATATTAAATTCAATGAATTAAAGAATGAAATAAAATTAGGTCACGACAAACTTATTAAAAAATGTGACCAGCTCATCACAAAACTAGATGTAAATTTAAGTCAATTAGAAAGCCAAAAAGTAGATAGTAGTACCCAGCAAAATGCTGTACTGGATAACAACATATTTAAAAATAATAATTCAAATAATGAATGTACAGATAACTCAAATATTACAAGTAGTAAGAATGTGGTATTAGAAAAGGATAAAAATGATAATGAAAGTATAATGAGTGAAAATGAAATGTTTGAAGTTATGGAGTCAGAAAGAAAGTTTAGAGAAAGTATTTTAGTACAAGGAGTGCAGGGGGTAGAATTTTCTTTTGATGTTGTATTAGGGGGTGAAGACAAGTCTTCATGTAATTTTTATAAGGATAAGAGTTCCTTTAATTTATATTTGGTAGACGAAAGGTCTAAAAATAAAGTTTCTTTATGTTTTTGTGTACCTAAGAAGTGGTGCGATTTTATGATAGGGACCCCTGCATATTTGGAGAGAGAAAGTGTATTTTGGTGTTATGGAGAGAAATGTATTAAGAGAGAAAGTATAGAGAGATATTGTGAGAGTAAGAGAGTAATAGAAATATTTAAAGTAAACAGAAATTACAGACAATTGTTAGAAAGGTTAGGGTTAGATGTGGTATATGAAAATGATGAATACTTACCTGATAATAACAATAAATTGGAAATAACAAGAAATGAGAATAAAGACATTAGGTACTTACCTGTGGTGGAATATTATGGGGATAATTATAGTATAAACCGATTGATGACATATGATACTGAGATAAACGGAAGGAACCCTACTTGATCGTGACTGGAAATATTTGGTTAATAACAATTTCATAAAGGAATATGAATATAATGTAGCTAGTAATAAAATCTATTTATTAAATAAGCAATTAAATAGACCTAAAATTCATTTGTTGTTCAACGATGGTGGATAGACTGTTGTATTGTGAAATGAACATTAAACATATATGTGTAAAGTGGTATTGAATTGGACTGCTATGAACTGAGTTTGGTATATAACAAGATAATGAGTTGGAGTGTATATTTTTCATTGTTTTATATGTATTTATCTATCCATGTATTTTTGATATGTATTATGTATTACAGGTACACCAGTATGTATTATTATATATTTTAATAACATGTTTAATAATAATATTTAAAAAAAAAAAAAACAATTGAATTCTTTAAGTAATTAGTCTTTATTAAATTGTAGTACAAAAGAAAATTGTACTAACTTTGTAACTTTATAAATTATTAATTGTCATAGAAAGTTTCTATGAAGATAAATTATTATTTAAATTATTGTATTGAAGGTAAATAATAAAATAATACTATTAGCGAATACTAACGAATGATTAAATAAATATTTAAATAAGAATATATATATATTTGAAAAGTGAGAAGTACTGTTATGAGTAGGTGAGAGACGAATTTTATAAGACAATTGTCAATGATTGCAGTAAGGTAGAATGTGTAAACAGGAATAGAACCTGGGTAGTATTGAAATAGAAGCAGGTGAGTTTAATTAATGAAAATGGAGTTAGATAGTTAAGAATTTTTAAAGAAAATAATACAAAGAGAATTATTAGATATTTAGGGACACAGTAGTTAGTAATTATTTGTACAGGTGTTTAAGTAAAGGTATAAACATATATTTGTTGTTGATGAATTCTGTAGTGGGGGTGAGGTGATAAAGAGTAGCCAACCAAAAGTGTTGTGGCAGGTAAAAGCATAATTTTAAGGGAGTGTTTCCCGAAATTTTGGAAGGGCAAAAAATTATGAATGTATATAGCCAGTTAGGGAACACCCAACTCATTGCAAAGACGAGCGGTGCCATAGGATTTAAATGAAAATAGTAATGGTGTTTATAATTGAGATATTGGTGTCATGATAGGTAAATTTGGTGGTCAGTTAGAAGAAGGTGAGTAAGATTATAATAAAAAGTATAGTGAATATAGGAGTTATCCAGACTAAACAATGATAGAAGGTGAAAGGTTAGGTAGTTAGGTAGGTAGGAAATTCAGAATAGAAAGGTAATGAGGTAATAATATTAATAATGAATTTAAATGTATTTTATTATTATAAATAAATAAATTGATGTCTAATTAATAACTGCAATTGTAAATTTTTTAACTTAAATGCAACTTAGAATATGCAAATCAAGATTAAAAATGAATAATTTATTTCAATATTAAATGTATCAATGTAATTATTATGTAAAATGTATTATGTATTTGTTATAAAGTTTTAACATGATTTTATAATAAGGGAATAATGTGTAGAAAAAAAAAAAAAAAAATTTAACTGGCGCTGTTAATAATAACAATAAACCAGATTATTACCTGTTAATAATAATAATAATAATAATAATAAATATTTTAGTTTTATCATTCAATAAGAGTTATAAATAAATAAATATACCAATTTATCGATTCTTTTATAATTTGTTTTTGCTCCAGGTTTGGGAGATATATAATGTGCAATTTTCCTATTTTCAATTAGATTTTAAATTTTATTATATCAATGTGTTTATGTTATAATTACAGTAATTGTAAAAGCAAGAAGATAAATATTATCGATAGTAATCGAAACCATTCATTAATTCAGGGTTTGTAATATGAAGAAGGGAAATTCTTTCTAATTCTTGAGAAATATATATTTCTAATTCTTTTATAAATATATTAAGCCAACCCAGTGCTTATTGGCACAAACCAGCACTTAGCTAAGGGGAACCAGATCAGTTGAGGATGGAGTGATTTACCAAGCCACTATTTTAATATTTTTCATTTATTGTTTCAGTGTTTGGTGATATGACAGCGGTCCTGAGCTGGCCAACGCGTCAGCGCAGGGGCGTGAAGAGCCTAAGTGGCCTTATGGTGTTGGGATCTCGCAGGAGAAGTCCAGTAAGGTCATGTAGGTACGGTCATCATCATCAGACCGAGGGTGAGTTGTTATTTTCTTTTATATAAAATTGTAAGGGGGTTGTGGCGACTTGTCCTGGCTGATCCCTTTAGGAAGTATGAAAGGGTCAATGAAAGTTTTTGTGCTTCGACACAAAATCTTTCATTGAGGGGGTTTTGTGATGGTACAATCATGGTACGTTTTGTGATTACTTTAAATATGGTAAATAGAACATAACTATTGTATTTTTCTATTTTGGTCATACTAAACCCAACCTTAAACACCCAATACGAATATACAGTGAGTGGAGTGTATAATAATATTTGTCCGGATTTGAACCAATTCATAGCAAAAACTGTGAAACATCACAAAAAACAGTATGCAGTTTGTGGCGATAAGAGTGCCGAACCTTAATTACGTCAGAGGCGGAGAATGTGTTTACATCGACAACACGAGGCTGTCAACAGCTTAACAATGGAAGTGTGACGTAGGTTCACCCCACCTCAGCAAAATCTAACAAAGACTCTTGGTCATTTCATCTGCAGCAGTGATCAACGCCGGCCGGCAACCCATTCACTCACTAGTGAATTTTAATTTTTTAGACCACCGTAGGTGGTTAATAAACAGTACAAATATAGTAAATACAGTGCGTTAACAAAATGTGACCGTAACGTGTACACGTAAAACTCGCGGTACCGTACGCGAAGTTTTACCGCACCGAAACAACCAGGAACTACACGAAATAGGTGAGAACGTTCCTTCTGTACCTTAAATCCTTATTTTGTTTCCAAGTATAAAATTTTGTTTTAGAAATCATATAAATTCAAATATTTAAAACTTCAATGACATAAAAGGAGCTCCAAAATTAATAAAATTTGTACCATGAGAGTGAAAGAGAGAGAGATTGCGTGTGTGTTGTGGAATTTCTAAGTGCTGGGTTGGGCACCACTAAATATATTACTATATTACAATTAATAAAGATATGTCAGAATATAGTCAATTAAGTATATAATATCAGATAATAACAATTTTACTTGTATTATGCTTTAGGAGGGATTAGAGTTTGTTTAACATACTTATTGTGTAAGATGTAGAGTAAAAAGTAAAGAGTAAATAAAAAGGGTATTTCATTGGTAACAATTATATACAGATGTTCTATTATTTCAAGCAACTTCCGTTCATCATAACTTCGCGTAACGATTCCTGGCCTATAACATATGCAACGAAGATGGCGCCCGACTTTTGTAAACATAACCATAAGTGTAACATACAATATATCGTATACATAAAATCAACCGAATCGTAAGATCACAATATGGACTATAATATATCAATTCAAATAGAATGAGATAATTAAACCAATGATAAGGTTCATAATTCATGAAAGTGATGAATAAACTAAATAAATTCCATATATAATGTATTTTTGTATCATGTGTATGGGAAATCGAAATATTTTAACAATACTTTTTCAAAGATTAACTAGGCCAGATTTTGACTAATGTGAAGGAAGTTAGTTAGTTCTTTGTTAATGATCAAACTGAAGAGTTCATGTAATATAACGTTCCAAAAAACCGTGTAGAAAAGAGTAATAAGGTTGTCTAGTAAATTCAGTGGAACGGGAGTTACGTTAAACAAACACTTTTACAGTAAAAACAAATTAAACTTTAACGACAATAGTGAAACATAACACCACACTACAAGATACAAGTGATTTAAAACAGTAAAACAATATATTTGTGATAATTCACGCTACAACTCATAACCGTTTTTGAGTAGTTAACCAACAGAAGTGAACACAAATAAAATAACATAATTAACACCAGTATACACGGAACACTCCTTCAGAACACCCCAAACAATATATTAGACAGATTACACCAGTGCGGGGACATTTAAAACATATATGAAGTTAATTTGGCAGTGAGATTTTCTCGCGACGACATTGGCGTTTAACCTAGTCATCCTTAGGAGCAGCCATCTTGAAAAATGCGAATCAGTGCCCACCTCATCGAGTGACGTCATAGTCTACATATGGTTTGACAATTCAATTTTTTAAACATTATATAAGGATTATTAAAATATTGTTAGATAATAATTATTGAAATCACTTTATTTGTAAATGTTATACTTTCTCGTTTACCCTTCTCTGACTATTAATATAATCGCTCCAAGAACCTTTTTTATATTACTTGTAACAATTTTTCAACTGTATGAACAAATCGATTATTTCCTGAGACGGAGTCGACAATTACTCACAATCGATTAAACATCGATCATTTCTTAAATTTGTTAATAAATCCATTTATTTCAATTGTTTGTACCTATAAATTATTTCACATGCTAAATTAAGGTTTATTTATTAATGCAACGAGACTTCCAGAAGAAGAAAATATTTTTTACAGTGAGATATTGGACCAGCACGAAAAATCATAAATCGATTGCTGACCGGAGTTAATCTGATTAACTCCGGACTTTGTTAAGATCTTCGAGAAGTGCTAAATAATTAATAAATACCTTATTAATTATTAAAAATTTTACCAAAACATTAAAACAGAATTATTTCTCGATCATAGACATATTAACAAACATAAAATTTATTTTATTTTTTTTAAATTTTTTTAAATAAAATTTTTTCTTTATTATCTTTTTTTGTAAAGACTGCATACAGGGTCTCCTTACAATATATATATATTACATTTAATATTGTAACATGACATTTGGAACAACATAATATCGTACCTGACTTAATGAAGACTTTGATTAAGAAGCTGACAAGGAGAACAATATCTTCAAAGATGATAGTGAAGAAGAACGACTAACAATTTTAGACTGACTAGTAAGACAACTGACCGTACCCAAATTAATGATTTAGGCTAAGTGATGCAGATATCTTCAAACCCCAACTATGACATGAATTTTCAGTATTGACCAAACAAAGAAGTGTAAAGACAAACAGCTTATGAACCAGGACTATAAAGAACAAATGGTTTCAGTTGATGTATCATTAAATCCAGACAATCAAAATACAAAGTGAGGGATAATAGCCCCAAACATGTAATATTATGTAAGAGAAATATTAGTAAATAATTAAGTTAATTGATGTAACAAAAATATAAATACACTTGGTTATAGATACAAGAACCATACAAATAATTGTCACATATAGAGTTCATAGGGTTGTCCAATAAACAACAGATTATAACATGGTCACAATAACATTAATAACAAGAGTAAAACCCAGATAAACAGTAAATGTAACAAGATTATTAGAACTGTGTGTGAGGTAGAGCAACAGTGTTCACTTTATTGTAATTTTTGTAAGTCAAACATCAGTAAAAATAAGGATGTTTAAACCCATATAAATAGTAAATATGACATAGACAGTGTCAGAATAATGAGTAAATCAGCTGACAAAGGACTAACTAATTAGTATAGGATTTGTTTTGTAAAATGTGCATGTTTTATGTTATAGCACAGTGTTTTATATAATAGTATTCGTGTTGTGTTTTTTGTATGTAACTGATGATACAGTTAGTTTAAAGGAATGCCAATTTTGTGATATTAATTCCATTTTTTTATGTTGTGTTAACAAATATAACAACAGAGCTGATGTTAAACCATGGTAAATTAATTAACCAAGCAGAATGGACTATACAAAGATGTTTTGTTAAGTGTCAAACACCTATACAGTTTGAGTAGAAAACAGCTATTTGTGCAAGGAATTGGTATAATCATAGCCATGTGAACATGAATTTAACTATTAGAATAATATATATTTTGTGTTGTTAAAATAACGTTATATGTTAAACCATTTTGATGAGTGTTAGAAGTTAATTTAATTGTTAAAGATGTTAAAACATGGTGATGAAAGTAATACTATTACATAGGCCAGGTGAAACCAACTTTAGTAAATTTTGAACAATTATGTTAGAAATTTTGTAAGGCAAATGTGAGAGGGTAGATGTATTTATAGATAAAAATGTATACAAAGAATATAGGAACAAAATAACACATATCAAGTTATTTAAGAAAATTCCAAATAACAAAATTGTAACATCCATAGTTCTTAAGCAAAAATAGGCATGTTTGGTGTCTAAATATAACACATGTGAAGATCAAAATAATGCTGATAATGGTTTTAAACTCCCATTCAGTATAGAAAAGTTACGTTAGTTTAAAGATTTTGAACAAATTTAGATTCTGAAATAATAAAAGTATATGACAATGTCTATCCGAATTGACCAACCAGGTTCCAAGTTTACCCATAGCAACCAGAAATTTCGGATAAATAAAATGAGACTTCTTTGACAACGATCTTAGCAGATAGACGCGTTTTTAAATCGTCTTACATTTTGTGTTATAAAGTGTGAAAAAACTATACAACTAAATAAATATAGTTAGAGGTACAATACACGAACTTTTTGCAACAACAGAAGACCACCCATTAGATGGATTAGAAGAAATAATAACCAGGAAGAAGATTTGAAGTGGACGAGGGACGAGGAAGAAGATCTGACGTGTGCGTGGGCCCTATCTTGAACCAAGAAGAGTACAAGAAGAGGATTTGGTGATCTGACATCTCATTATATTGTACTTTAACACACACATTTGTATACACGAATTTTAAACAATAATCAACTAAACTACGGACACCATATAACACAAACACTAAAAAACAATCACTAATAACACCATATAAGACTAACACCTTTTTAAACACAACGAGAACTATTAATTTACACAATAACTATCAAAGCCTGATTTGAACATAACCTTTTTCAAAACTGGTAACCACTATACGATTTCTGTGTGCACCTATCACTCTAACGTTGTAATATCCCATAATTGTAAACTTGTATTTTGATTAATAGTGTAATATTTTGTTTAATTTATAATCCCCGAACCATATACGCCCTGAGATAATCTTTATTTTTATTTAAAAACGTTAACAAAAAGCATTGTTTTGGTCTCAAGAAATACTGAACGTTTGGCTACTACTGCTGCCAACTGGTAAAGAGAAGATTTATAATTTGTACTACAATTGCGATTATTCTGTTTAAAAATTATTAAAACAGTTAACCAGTGTTTTTTCCGAATAAAGGATTCCACAAGGATATATGTTTGATAATATTTGTGTGTCGTTATTATTGCTGTAACATTTAGTAAATAGAATTCACAGATTGCAACGGACCAGATAGTTGGCACCGTTGAGTGACGTCACGGAAAAGAAGCAGCGTAGTGGGAGTAAGCGGCAATTTACGAAATCATTCGCCGTTCAACATAACACATTTATATTTACACATCGACGACTCCAGTGCGAGTTTGTCGCTACATTATTCACTTATATTACAAGTTGACACTCCCAACGGGTGGTGTAATTCAAGTGCACACTACATAAATACAAGTAAACTGTTACTAATAACCTTGTACGTAACGAAATATTCTCTGGTTACAAATAGACGAAACGGACTGTAGCAGAAAGTGACTAAATATATATATATATATATATTTTTAACAATGTCGGGGAGATGCAACACCCTTACCTTAGACCTTTCGATACTGTAAACCCTGCTGACACTTTTTCCCCTATTTTGATTGCCCAGATTTATTCTCCTATAAATTTTGGTCACTTTCCTGTTATTATATATAAAATTTCAGTGATTTAGTTTATAAACCAATACAACAAAAGCTGACTCAAATTGGAGGACGAAATTGTGCTTTTATGGGCCATCAGTATCCCTCAGACATACTATGCAGACGTAAACTGTTGTACTGACAGTGAGATGCACAGAATGGATGTATTTTAGTGGATCCAGAGAGGAATGATGTTACAGTCTATGGAAACTGTTTATTGCACTCTGTGTAAACATCAGTTATGAAGTCTACTACAAGTTGAATAACTAAAATGTTCTGCAATGAATACAGTCTTGACTTGTACAATATTACCAATATTACTTACTTGGTCACATAATAACCAGTTAATGGGGCACACGTGTGTGACTGAACAAGCTAATAACAGCAATCCAAGTGCTAAGTTGTTGTTAGTCAGCAGCTGGTATGACCTTCATGATGCTTGGAAAGTTTGGTGCCAGGGAACCAGGGTACCAGGGAAAGTTTGGTGCCAATTCATCATGTCTTGCAATAAGTACCAAGGTAAATGGTTTTCAGTACATTTTTTTTTATTTTTTTAACCAAAACACCCCATTTCTAAAAAAGAAAGACTTTACTATGTGCCTTGTTTCAACACAAAATACCTAGATTGTTTCTTGATGATGATTCGTAGCAGTTTGCATACAGAAACAACATTTTTAATAAGCTACAGTAATGGGTTATGACAACTACACAATACCAAATGAGAAGAAAAGTTACAGTCCTTCTGCATTATGTAAATAATTATCTATAAACATAAATGATGAGGGTGTTGCTAGAACTAAAAACCAACTTACAAGTAACTACTTTCATAATTGTTTTTGTTTTCTCTTGCAAACATTATCTTGTCTGTGAATATCTTGTATGTATGTGTATTTTGTTACTACTACTACTGCTATTAACATAATTTGATGTTAATACTGTCATAAAAATTCCAATTCTATTAACAAAGTTGCTAATGAAATGCAGATACAAAGTAAAGCCATAAATGTTATTTTTGTAAAATAAGTTTAATGTAGGGGGTCACACACACAGCACAAAGGACAACAATTACCAATAACAATTCTTGAGTAATTATCAACCAAAATTATACAAAACTATAATAATTTGGAAAACCTACCTACTACATGCCAGGCGGTCTCCTCTCGCCTTAGGACCATTATCATCATACAAAACAAGAGATCTACCTATGATGCTATTCTGTCCAGATAATGGTAAGTTGTTATCAGTGAACAATCTTCTACTAACTTTGTTTGAATTTAGTTTACGACCAGCTATTGATATCATGCCGATACGTTCAGACAGTGAACCAACACGACAGAATCCTTCTCGACTGTAAGTTGTACATGCGTCATCTGACGTCTTGTTTACTATATATACCTGAAATTTAGGCAAAATGAAGTGTCATAAAATGTTACTTATATGTTACGACAAAATTAAATAAAAATTCATAACAAAAATAAACTATACTAAAATTTTTACAGGAGAGGGATTGACGTTTGCAATGATGTCATCGCCATGTTGCCACTTCGTAACCACGTGTTTCTGTTGAATGTCACGCAAGCGTAACTTCGTTACTGCATTCACTCAAAACATACTTCTCGCAGACAAAACAAATCCAGTACACGCAGACTAAATATGTATTCCCCTACTTAAAAACTAATCTTCGATTTCGTTGTCCATGACGTGTCCGTTAATTAACTAAATATAATTATTACACTACGACTCGGAACACAAAACTTTTTATAGGTAAAAATGAAAAAGTTTTACCTTACAACCTGAACCGGCTTTCGCCTTTTAAAGGCTTCTTCAGAAGTCTCGCCTTTTAAAGTTTTGTGTTCCGAGTCGTAGTGTAATAATTATATTTAGTTAAAAACTAATATTTATTCAGTTGTAACTACAGATAATTCATAAACTAAAAATGTGAATTCTTACGAGAATAATAAACGAGAACTTAATTAACTTCAGTGTTTTTTTAAATTAACTTCAAATTCATTTTGTTTTAATTGTCTCCAAGTCACGTTACTAAATATTTAGAATTAATATTAGGTAATTACCTGTATTAACTTCCTTCTTATGACTTTTTTTTTTTCTTAAAACGATGCGTTTCGAGAATAAATTCTCATCATCAGGTTCCAATACTATAAAAACATCAAATTCACCCAAAAGGGTTCGTCAACTAGTTAAAATACACAAACACAAAAACACCACACATAATTTAACACGATGCGCATCGGACTGTGCCGTGACTGTGTCGGTGTTAAATTATGTGTGGTGTTTTTGTGTTTCTGTATTTTAACTAGGTGACGACCCCTTTTGGGTGAATTTGATGTTTTATAGTATTGGAACCTGATGATGAGAATTTATTCTCGAAACACGTCGTTTTAAGAAAAAAAAAAAAAAAAATAAGTCACAAGACGGAAGTTAATACAGGTGATTGCCTAATATTAATTCTAAATATTTAACTTCAAATGTTCAGAATCTTTAATTTTTTGATTTAACGATAAATGTGACAATGTGCAAATGTGCAATAATCAACTTAGTGTATAAATAAAGTAAAAATTAACAGTAATAAAAAATATAAGACACCAAAATAAGAGTCAATGTTTTGTTTTTATTACTTTTACCATAAAAGCAAAACTGAAAATGAAATTATTATTACCTGTCTGTAGTTTTCTGCCTGTGCCGTTAATCTAAAGGTGTTACACCACTTATGTTGCTACCAGAGTCACTCGAGTCACTGGATTCTGTCCCCAAATTTATTACCAGTTGTTCCACGGCGTCTTCTAATATGCCTTCGTTGCTCCATGCTTCGTCAATTACTTTCTTTGTATGCATCACTGCTTTTCTCCAATCATCTGCGTAACATTCGTAATGCCCTCGCGTATCAATTTTTCTACTTCAGTTCCTGTAAAAGTCTTATTATTTCTTGCTACGTATCCCTTTACTTGTGCCCAAATTAACTCAATGGGGTTAAAATGACAATGATACGGTGGTAATCTTACTACTTTATGGCGATGTTCTTGCGCTACTTTGTCAATTACGTATTCCGGAAAGCGGGGTTTACAACCTGACACCAGCTCCAATAGCTCTGCTTTTTTCATGCTAACAGTCGTAGAAATGTTATGTTCATGAAGCCAGTGAATAATTTCTTCTTTACGTGTTGCTAATGTTGGCGCTTTGTCGTATATAACCGAGTGATAAGGGGCGTTATCCATTACAACAGTTGACGGCACTGTGAGGTTTTTTAATAACGAGTCTGTGAACCACTTGGTAAAGTTTTCAGAGTTCATTTCTTCGTGGAAGTCACTCGTTTTCTTTGACTTAAAGGCATAAAAACAGTTAGGTATGAAACCTTTTGATGTCCCAACGTGTACAATAATATATCTACCCCCTCGTCCTAAAGGTATTTTCATTGTTCCTTCCACAGTATCATCTGTCCAGCCTTTTCGTAAACTGTGACCTATGTTTACCCATGTTTCGTCTAACCAGACTATGTCTTCAATAGATTCAGTTTGAATTTCTCGTAGAAATCTACAAAGTAAAGCAACTACACTTTCACTTTCCATAAGAACTTTTCTCCCCGAAATGTTTGTAAACTTAAAACCGATATTTTGCAATATTTTCCTAACAGATGATTTACTACCGGCAAAAAGGTCAGCTGCTGCTAACGACTTATGAAGTTTATTTATTGTTGGGTGCTCTTTTCTACAATAGTAGCTATAAATATGCTGTCGAATTGAATTTTCTTGGAAAGAATCTAACTTCGTAACTTTTTTGTCTATATTTCTTTTTTTATTAAGTGTATGAAATTGGAGCTCTGTATCACTAAAATCAGTAAGAAGATCGTCTTTCTCTTTTCCTATACGTACTATAAGATTCTTCCCTACTTCGCATGCGGCAGCTGTATGCTCTAAAACTTTATTAAAGGAAATTAACGGCCCCCTGTTTGCTTTTTCTTTTTCAAAATATTCACGTACTGAACAGACAAGTTGTCTTGCCTGTCTATTAAATACTTTCCTTTTTCTTGTCTTGCATATACCTGAAGCACTCGTACTGGTGTCGGACATAGCTGAATGGATAATATTTACAATCACTATCACTTAGTCCATTAAATACTTAAATTTTACCACAAAATCACTTCTGAATATTAGACTAATAATCACTAAATTTAAAAAATATCACTCAATCATGCAAATGCACTAAAATATAATATTGTAAATTTTAAAACTGTTAAATTTCACTCACATCAAACCGTAGTAAACACACTAGGCCTGCTATTCAATTTACTACGCGCACGCGGTAACGCACAAACAGCGGAACAACAAGTACAAGTTGACAACGCTGTGCTGTATAGTTTCGGCCAATCAGACCGCTCTAAACACCATTTCCCCCCTCACTTGCAGACAAACGTCAATCACTCTCCTGTAAAAATTGTAGTATAAATTCAACTAACACTGAAAAATGAGGTTCTCTCCCTCTCTCTTTCTCTCCTCCCCCCTGTTACTTTCTCTTTACTCACCTGAAATGGATCTAATGGTGCACCTGCACTTACACACCTTGCTGTCCAGTTATAAAAGTCTTTACCTGGTGGATTCACACTCACACCCCACCTGTGGTCTTTAGTATCATTCAAAGAGGTACCGTCAGCGTGAACAAGCATGTCCATTAATATTGTTGTGTCCGCTGTCCAGTCTTCTGAGGGCTGACGTAATACTATGCGCCCTGCAATTGGATACCTAACATGAAAAAAGAAAAATGATTTAATGCAGACACAGTTCTCATGGACTTTTAAACATATTACTATGATACTGTATTCACATTTTTTGTAGAATTATATACGTTTTAAATTTTGTAAATCTACAGAAATGATTTTGTAATCTACATGAAAATAAATATTCCACTCATCCAAAGATATCAGTAACAACAAAAGGTGATAAATCAGAAACAGATTGGTATAAACAGTAGTTATAAAAAAAGTATAATGAAAAATTAATAAAAAATAAAATAATGTTAGAATGAGAATGTGGAGTGAGAATGAGAATGGGAATGAAAAATTAAAGAAATGCAAAATACCACCAATCATGTTGGGAAGAAGGAACAAACGTACTGAAATAAACTGTTTGGCATTCACAGATGACTTTGCTATACTTTCTGAACATCCAGTAACACAAGTTAAGTTTTTAGATGACATAGCCAGTAGAACAGGCTTAAGAATTTCTGCAGAAAAGACAAATTTCTCACGAACATTAAAAATGCGTCAAAATTCCTGGTAACAGATACTGGTCGAATAGAGAGGGTTCAAAACTTTAAGTATCTAGGAGAAATAATTCGAGAGAATGGCTTAGAAAAATCTGCTATAGAAGAAAGGATTCATAAGATGGAAAGGGCATATGGTATAACTAAAGATATTTACAATAAAAAGTGCATATCTAAAAATGCAAATAAGGCATTACAGTACAGTGTAGTGAAGCCAGAATGCCTATACGCAAGTGAATGTCTAGCATTGAATTATAATTTAGACAAACTGGAAATATTGGAAAGATGAATTATTAGGAAAATATTAGGCCCACGTAAAACTTCAGAAGGTTGGAAATTAAGAAGTAATGATGGAATATATCAAAGTATAGAAAATATAACAGAAACAATGAGAAAAAGAAGACTATTATTTTTTGGACATTTATTTAGAATGGACAACAGGTTGACAAAGCAAATCTTCAAATTTCTGTGGGGGAAGAAGTCAACATCAAGTTGGATTAAAGAAGTCCAAAAGGATTTAGAAAAAAATAATATACACGCAGAAGAAGCAATTGAAAGAGAAGTTTTTCGGGCAAAAGTGTTAAAAATGGAAGGAGTCCAGGGTAGGAAAGAGAAAAATGCAGGTTCACAGTGGATTGAAGACAGGAAGCAGAAACACAGTGAAAAGATGAAAGAATGTTGGAGAAAAAGAAAAGAACAAAGAGTAAAGAATTGAAATTGGCATGTGGTCCTTAGATGGCCGATACAAAAAAAAAAAAATTTGTTTTAATAATGTTAGGTTAGGCTGAGTATCAACATTAAGAATAAAAATTAAAATGTTTTATGTTGCTTACACTATATGATGCACCTTACATAAGTGCTTTTAAGCTTCTAACTTACTTTCAGATTGGATATTATATACACAGTACATGCCTCCATTGTATATGCTTGCTACCCACATAATTTTAACACAGACAAATAATAATAAATATATTTACCTTATTTCCTGTCTCGTGACCACATGTATTTAACGCAATGAATATTACGCGTTTCGAGACATATGTCTCGTCATCAGATTATATATTAAAATTTAAATCACTCAATGAGGTCGTTAAAAATTAAAACATCAAAATCACAAAATCAAAAACCAAAAATATATAAGTATTTATATGATGCGAGTGCGCACTCGACGAAAGCCGGCCGGACACTGATTGATATCAGTTACAGATAAATTTTAGTGCTGTGTCATATAATGGATTCAACTTGAAATGTAAGTGGTCGTTTAATATGAAATTACGGTAGTATTTGTCATTATGTGCTCTATATATTTCAAATTCTTCACGTGCATTTAAATAAGTGCCTTTACCACAGACATGTAAAGGTTTCAAGTTGGTGACAAAGCTTGTATAATTATGGTTCTCCTGTATAAGATGACGAGCATAGTTAGACTTTATACAAAATTGTGTTGTAAAATCCTTTACATTATGCTTTGGAGTGTGCTCAACGAAACGTTTATAAAAACTTCTCCCTGTCTGACCAATATAAAAGCATTCACAGTCATTACATGAAAGCCTATAAACACCTGTTTTCATTTCCAAAGGTGTACTGGTTCTATTACGAAGCTTATTAAACAGATTGTTGCTGGTTTTAAATATTACAGTTCTATTGTTATTATTTAATACTTTTGATAAAATTTTGGGCACAATATGGTGTAGGCTGTTGAAATAAAGGTTGGTTCATTATTTTTTATCATTCGAGGTTTTGACAATCTACGCTTATGCTTTTTAAGGAGGTTATCAACCATGGGAGATGTGTAACCATTAGCAACAGCAATGTGTTTTATAATATTTAATTTAATCTTAAAATCATTTTCATTGAGAGGTATCATTAACAACCTGTGTATGAAATAATTATAAGTTGCCATTTTCTGCAAGAATGGGTGGTGTGAGTCAGCAGGTATGTTCAATAAACTTATTGAATAAAGGCATAAATTATTGTATTCCGCCGGTCTTTAATAATTATCATATTGCCCATGAGCTTATCAGCGCCGAAACAGCAGTGAAAGCCATCACAGATCCAAAAATGCAAGACGAGGCACGTCATCTGATAAACAACCGGTTCAGGAGAGTCATGAACACACACATATCGCCTAACTCGTCTAATCGTTTAACTAATAACAATAGTTCCAGAGAAAACTATAAAATACTGAAACAGATAAAAACCAAATTACTTGATAATAATGCGATCATTAGTAAGGCAGATAAAGGCAGAACTCTAGTAATAATGGATAATATAACATACACGAATAAAGTTCATAACTTCATTTCAAACAATAATATTATAAACCTAGCATCGGAGCCTACAAACCGTATGTCAAAGATCTTAATATACAGATTAATAAAAGTACAAGTTTATTTGATGAACGTACTCGCCGTTACTTAAAACCTTGTAACGCTAAAGCCCCAACATTAACTGGATTGCCAAAAATCCATAAAAATGATATGCCAATTAGACCGTTAGTTAGTTAGTCACCACAGCGCCAGGGTTCCGTACAGCTAAGAAATTAGTAAAGATCATTAAGGATAATTTAACTATAGAAAACAACCACACTGTCAAAAATGTAACTGATTTTATACGTAAAGTTAATAATAGCAAATTATTTCCTAATTATAAATTAGTGTCCCTCGATATCGTCAATTTGTATACAAATATTCCAATAAACGATACACTAAACATTCTAAGAGACAATCTGACGAAATGCAACAAATTAAACACTCAAGCATTAGATGCATTATTAAACCTACTTGAAGTTATTTTAAAGCAAAATTATTTTGAATTTGACGACAGATTTTACAGTCAACGCGATGGTTTGGCAATGGGCTCGCCGCTGTCAGGCCTTTTGGCATATATTTATTTAAATCATTACGAAAACACACACTTGTTTTCTAATAATAATCATAAGAAAAACATCATGTTCTATGCACGATACGTTGATGATACATTCATAATATACAAGGGCACATTACGTCAAATAGAAAACTTTAAAAATCTTTTAAATAATATCAACAAACACATTCAATTTACACATGAAACAGAAATAGATAACAAACTGAATTTTCTTGACTTGACCATCACCAAATGTAATGATAAATTGAAAAATAGTATATATAGGAAACCCACTACCACAGATGTAACCATACCTGCTGACTCACACCACCCATTCTCGCAGAAAATGGCAGCTTATAATTATTTCATACACAGGTTGTTAACGATACCTCTCAATGAAAATGATTTTAAGATTGAATTAAATATTATAAAACACATTGCTGTTGCCAATGGTTACACATCTCCCATGGTTGATAACCTCCTTGAAAAGCATAAGCGTAGATTGTCAAAACCTCGAATGAAAAAAAATAATGAACCAACCTTTATTTCAACAGCCTACACCAGTATTATACCCAAAATTTTATCAAAAGTATTAAATAATAACAATAGAACTGTAATATTTAAAACCAGCAACAATCTGTTTAATAAGCTTCGTAATAGAACCAGTACACCTTTGGAAATGAAAACAGGTGTTTATAGGCTTTCATGTAATGACTGAATGCTTTTATATTGGGCAGATAGGGAGACGTTTTTTTAAACGTTTCGTTGAGCACACTCCAAAGCATAATGTAAAGGATTTTACAACACAATCTTGTATAAAGTCTAACTATGTTCGTCATCTTATACAGGAGAACCATAATTATATAAGCTTTGACACCAACTTGAAACCTTTACATGTCTGTGGTAGAGGCGCTTATTTAAATGCACGTGAAGAATTTGAAATATATAGAGCACATAATGGACAAATACTACCGTAATTTCATATTAAACGACCACTTACATTTCAAGTCGAATCCATTATATGACACAGCACTAAAATTTATCTGTAACTGATATCAATCAGTGTCCGGCCGGCTTTCATCGAGTCCGCACTCGCATCATATAAATACTTATATGTTTGGTTTTCGATTTTGTGATTTTGATGTTTTAATTTTTAACGACCTCATTGAGTGATTTAAATTTTAATATATAATCTGATGACGAGACATATGTCTCGAAACGCGTAATATTCATTGCGTTAAATACATGTGGTCACGAGACAGAAAATAAGGTAAATATATTTATTATTAGTCATTATAAGTGGCCTGGATACCGACAGACATGTTAGTCACAGGCAAATAGAAAGTAATAGCCAAACGATATGCACTTTTCAGTTATCCCTTGTATATACATATTAGTTTAATACAATTGGGTGTTTTCATATTCGTAGTAGTAACAAACTGGGAATACTCATATGGGTGTTCACCTGAGCACTAAAAATCTTTCAGTTTCTTAATTCCAAGCAAAAATTATGAACTCTTGTAACAAAACATATTTGATAATAATAGGCTTCTTTTTAATTAAGTAATACTGACGTATGCAGTTAACTGCAATACCTGTAAATAACTTCTGCAGTAGCCATAGGAACCTTTATGTCAGTGTCACGGCCAACATACCTCGTCAGTGTTGAACAAACCCATGGTTCTTCTACACCGCTTTCACCATTTCTGAAACACCATTTCACCTAAATGTCTTCATGTCTACATTAACATAGAATCCAGAGAGGGAAAGCGTAGGGGCACTGCCAGTTGTGTGGGGATACAGTTTGATCCCCTACGCCGCTTGGTGTCTGTACAGTCAACTTAAAACTCATATGCGACTTTAAAATTTACTCATTTACTCATATAATACTTAAACTATATGCATATGGTGTTAAAATTGTTAAAAAGGTTATGCTACTTTTGTTCATGATTTTTTCAAATTACAACCATGAAAAGTTAGCTGGTAGAGAAAGGTTTTGCTACTACAAACAGGTATATAGTAGACCTACAAACAAGTGAAATTATAAGAAACAAGTTGTAACGGGGCAAAATGGGATGAGGGATTTTAATTTAATTGTGAATACGACGCAATGTAGTTACCCACACAGGGCCTCAGTCTGTAACAATAGACATTCCTGTAGGGAACGCCCATCTGCATGTTGGTCCGGAAAATCTATCAACATGCACTGTTTCTGATGCTCTGGAATGTGAGAGCGTGCGGAAGTGTGTGTACGTACAGTTGAATAAGCACGTACTCGGCTCACTGGTCTCTTAGAGTGAATATACTATACATCATAGTTGACTAATTACCGTGTGACGTGATGCCCTTTGGCCCAATGAGAGAGCAAGTTGGTGAGCATGAAGAACGCTTGGCCATCTTGAAAGCGTCGGTTTTGGCGTGAGTCGTCTAACAGCATCAGACCGTGCGGTCGTATAAAAACATTGCTTGAGCAAATTAGGGTCGGCCGACCAGTAAATCACATGATTTTAACGTAAAACAACAGTAAATCATGTAACAGTGATCCATCAGACTTAATTCACAAACATTAACAGTTTAACTTATTTTCGGAGTGTATTAAAGAAATCGGAAGTTACCAGTGATGGTGTAACCACGTGGAGACGGCGATAAAAGGATGAGTACATAATATAAGCAGTTGAACAGACAAAAACATTTCAATTTTAACTGAATTAAACACCGAAACTAACTATGAAAATTTAAATAGAAAGCGCTTATAATATAAAATGTATAATGAATGACTGAGAGTGTGAGCAAACTGGGTTGTCTTCTAAAGTAGATATAAACTAGTTAAATAAGTAAATATAAGGTTACAGGAATTATTTTTAACTATATTTCAGAATCTGTTTTAAATAATGGCCAATAACGGACCATAATCAATTCGAAAGTAAGAATACAAAATGTAGAGAAAGACGAAATTGTTGATGTGGTAGTTTAGCAAGAATGACAGAGTAAAACGAAATAAAATACTGTTTATGTGAATTTATAAATATGTATTTGTTATTTGCATTGACCTGTTTTTCTCTGCCGAGTACACTAGACGACACCTTGTTTAACTTGCACACGAACGTCACGATTTAAATAGATTTATATTTGACGTCCAAATAAAGGTAGGTGACACAATTTTAAATATTTTAATTACTAATTCACGAGTTGTACTTCAAATGACGCCCGAAAACAGGGACAATTTTAAATATTTTAATTAATAATTCCCGTGTAATACTTCAAATGGCACCCGTAACAGCGATGTTGTAAATTAAAATTAATTTACAACCTAGTCCAAATGGCAGAGAAAAATACGGATGCAAATTTATGTGAGAGTGTAGAGGGGGGTCAATTTTAGACGTTACACAAGACGATTTAATATCGACAAATATTAACGAGAGCGTAGACGAAATAAAAATTGAAACGGTAGATGCTAAGGGTAATAAAATCAACAATGTAGAAGTACTTAGTCAATTAGCATTGTTTATGGAAATGATGAGTAGTAAATTTGACCAAAAAAATACGAGTTTGAATGAATTTAAAGACGAGATCAAATCTGAAATCAAATCAGAGATAAATGTAGGAAATAATAAACTTAACAAACAAGACGAAAGGTTAGTAGAAATGAATAACGAGTTTGTAAACATAAGAAATGAAATAAAAATGCGTAATCAAAGTATGAACAATCAATTTAAAAGTATAAGTGAAAATGAATTAAACCAAATAAGTGAGTGTAGTGGTGTCAAAACTAATGACACGGGTGAGTGTAACGAAAAAGAAAATGACGAAATAACAGACAATCAGGGTGTCAATAGTAAAATAACGAATAATTACGAAGGGATCATTAACGAGGTAGGTGTTAGTTACGAAAATAAATTAACAAGTAATAGTAGTAAGATAGTTGAAAATGAGATATATAAAAGTAGTACCGTGAAAATAATTAGCGATCATAATAATACAGACACAGTGAGAGAGAGTGAGAGAGTAGAGATCAGTATTTGTAAATTAGAGAGAGAATATGCAGAGAATGATTTTGTGAATATAGGGCAGAGGGTAGATTTTCCCATGTTTATTGCAAACCAAGATGGTTACAAATGTTCTTGAAGGACAAGAGTCCCTTACAGGAAAACAATGTGTTTTCAAGCAATCCCTTAATTTTCAGTAGGCGTTTTTATGATTTAATACCCTCTGTACAGAATGATAGAAAAAGTATGAAATGGTGTGATGATAAAAGGTATTTTGATAGGAAGATAGAGACGTTTAAGGTTAGTAGAAGGTATAACGAATTAATATAGAGGTTAGGTATTGAGAGAGTTAATAATATTGAGTACTTACCTTGCGAAATAGTTAGTGCAGCAAATGATGATAATATAACTTACCTGACTTTAACGGAAAATATAAAAGGAGAAATTACTATACCCAATGTTGACAGGAATTTTGAATTGATAGTATGCAATAATATTTGTAGTTACTATATTGATACAATGGAAAAAGTAATGATGATTATTATAATTATACGAGGGTTATTCGGAAAGTAAGGTCCGAATCGCCGTAGCTAATCGAATGACGCGCGAACATTGAAACGCGAATGCGCACCGACTCCCGGCATGCCTTGCGCGTCAAACGACGCCATTTGCATTGGTATTGTTGCAGTCTGCTGTTTACAGTGTCAGTTCAAAATGTTTAAAACAATTGATCAGCCCGCCGACTGTGAAATACGTTCAGTGATTTGGTTTTTGACAGCAAGGAACGTTTCACCAGCGGAAATTCATCGACAGATAAGTGAAGTGTACGGCCCCAATGCGATGAGTGACTGCAAAGTGCATAAGTGGGTGAGAGCTTTCAAGGACGGACGGGAAAATGTCCATGATGAACCGCGATCAGGCCGACCATCAGTGATCACAGAAGATTTGGTCAATGCCGTGGACGAAAAAATTCGTGAAGACCGGCGATTCACAATTTCAACTTTAGCACTGGAATTTCCGAATGTGGGTAGAACAACTTTGCACAAAATTGTCTCTGAAAATTTGCAATTTCGCAAATTGTGCTCACGTTGGGTTCCCAGGCTGCTTACTGAGGAACACCAAATGAAAAGAATGGCTTGTGCTCTTGATTTTTTGGACCGATATCATAAGGAAGGTGATCAACTTTTAGAGAACATTGTCACAGGGGACGGCACATTGTCAATGGAATGGCGTCACACGACATCACCAGTCAAAGTCAAGGCTAAGCAGACAATCTCAACACGCAAGGTTATGGCAACCGTGTTTTGGGATAGACATGGAGTCTTGTTAGTCGAGTTTATGCAGCAAGGGACAACAATAAATGCAGCCGCTTACTGCGCTACCCTGACTAAACTTCGACGTGCAATACAGAATAAGCGACGTGGCCTTCTGACGTCTGGAGTTTTGTTGCTGCATGACAATGCCAGACCCCATTCTGCCATTCAAACCCAAAATCTGATCAGATCTTTTGGATGGGAACAGATTGACCACCCACCGTACAGTTCAGACTTGGCGCCGAGCGATTTTCACTTGTTCCGCTACCTAAAGGAGTTTCTCGGCGGCAAGCGCTTCGCCACAGATGACGAGGTGAAAGAAGCAGTTAAAGACTGGTTATCCTCACAGGCGGCAGACTTCTATGACTTCGGCATACAAAAGCTTGTAGAACGTTATGACAAATGTTTAAACAAAAATGGAAACTATATAGAAAAATAGAGAAAGATGTAAGGAATTAAATAAAAAGTTTTTTGAAAAAATCTGTGATGTTTATTTTTTATAAGAAATCGGACCTTACTTTCCGAATAACCCTCGTAATAATAAAAATGTGTCTGTAATTGTAAGGGAGTGGTGTAGACGTAAGACCAGGTTATTATACGATGATGGGGGGGGGTAAACAATTAATGTTTATGAACGTTTAACTATGTAAGTAGTTTGGTTTTGAAATGGACTGCTTTATAAAATGATTTTTGGTAAACGATAACAAATAATAATGTTTTGTATACTTTTGTGTTGATATTAAATGAAATATTGTACAAGATGAATGTTAAGAACAAACTAAACAAATTTTTTTTGGAGAATTTAATGATGTAGTGAATACTAAATAACTGAGAATTGATTAGTAAAAAGGTCAATTGAGATTCAAGTGTAATGTCTATAATTCTATGTGCAAATTTAAAGATGAATTGTTTATTTGGAGGTGGATAGACAGCATGCGTGGATGAATGAGAGAGAGAGAGTAAATTCTTTTAAATTGTAATTAATGGTAAAATCATTAGTTGGTGCTAGATTGTAAAAATATGATTAAATGAATTTAAGTGAACAAGTAAATATTTGGTGGTACTCACTATTGGTACGAAGTGAAAGCTGGGACTTGCAAAAAATGTCTATATTAAAATTGTATTGAAAAAGAAAAGAGAACTTGTTATTGTGCAAGAATTGGGTGATTTTGGGGGGTTGTTAGGTGTCAATAGAAGAAGGAATAAGTTGTGGTATGTGGTATTAGTAATGAAGAATGACATAAGTTTAGTAATAAGCTAGGCTATTGCAGTGACGGCATGTTGTCACTGTAGATAACGATAAAGGTTGATGGGTAACATCGATGCATGTTACCATCCTCGGAGGCCTAAATAAGGCGTAACATACACTGTACACTAGCCTTATATAATATTATATTATATGTGAATTTAATACGTACAGTGTATAAAAAATGATGAATTGTAGAACATGCTGATGACAAGATTTCCCCACATTTGGGGCAATTACTGTTTCACCAGCACTAATCGTGGTTTTGGACGACAACCAGCTGTGGGCAGAAATTGTAAAACTGACCATGGTTGGTTGCCCTTGAAATTGGTTTGAAATTGAAATTCACGGGGTGGGGGGGGTGACTCAAGGGGAAATCCCCGGAACTATGGAACAGCGGCTATCACCAGTTCGCGTGGGAACAAATGAAAGGGTGATAGACCCGTTTTAAGCTTGTGATTATGTAATCAGTTATTATTATATCTGAACTTTAAAACGTAATGCAGAAGCAAGGACAGGAGACGACAAAATTCCTCCCTAACTTCAGTCCTTGTGGAAGCAACTGGGTGCTACAGTCCAGGGGGGGCCATAGTGTGTGTGGAAGGAGGTTACTAAGGGTAGTAATGCATTAATGAATATTAAGATGAATTATGTTGAGGATCTGATGAGATAATTGAATGATTTTGTGTCGAATTAAGAAGTATTATGATAATTAACATTTTCAAGTAGATAATTTGTTCTAATGTAGTGGTTAAATGTGTTGTTCTATATGAGAATTTGATAAAGGAATTTAATTGTTTTGAACTATTAATTCTAGGAGGGAAGCTTTGTAATTGGAATGGGAAATGGTGTGTAATTATATGTATTTTATTATGTGGTACTATGTTAGAGTGTAGGAATTATAAACATGTATTATGTATTTTACATTGTATAATTTTGTGTATTTGTGTTAGTTGTATTTCGTATGACTGAAGTAAGGTCATTCACCTGGGAATGAGACATCAGCTGATGACTGGTGTTAGAGATGTAGTATGTTTCTTGTAATTGATTCATAGATTCTTTTGTTAATTAATGTAATTAAATAATTTTGCTTCTTTTTATTAATTGTCAAAATAGATATTTTTGGAAATTAAATTTTTTTGGAAAAAAAAACAAAAAAAAATTTGTTCTTTGCAGTAAAGAATTTTATTTTAATTTTTAATGTTCACTATAGGTAGAGAAGGTGTCAGCTGATTCATGATATTTATATTATGTTATATTTTGTAATCAAGTGTAGTTATATGTGAATTGATGCTAGGGATAAGTTGTTTATTTTATTTTGTTTATCATGAGGAGTTCTAAGAAAAAAAAATAAAAAATTTTGAAAATTATGATTAAATTAATTGAAAGATATGATATAAATCAACGTCAATGTGAATCTTTGGTAAGGGACTTAGATTTATTTCACTATTTGAGCAAAATTTAAAAAATTTTATTGGATTTGAAATAATAATGTCAAGCAAAAAATTAAAGTTTGAGAAATGGGAGGGAATTTTATGTAAAAGTAAATATGAAAAAATGATGTGAATGTTATATTAACGTTGAGTATTTAGAGATCTTGTGTTTAAGCTAGTAATGAATATGTGTACACACCCAGTACTTGCTAAAGGCAATCCAGTATGTATGTAAGGGGAGATATATCGGTTGAGGATCTGGTATGGTATAAGGCTAGTTGTTGATTTTATTTGGAATGTTACAAGGTTAGGTGGTACTGTGGTGAGTACCTGTCCGACTTTACGGTGTTGGGATCTCGAACAGAGAAGTCCAGTAATGTCGTGCGTGCAGCCATAGTTGCCGAGCTAGGGGGGTAGTTTACCCATGATCTGTTAAGGAATTAAAGGGGGGTTGTTGGCACCATATCCTCACTGATCCTCTTGGGGTTTAGCAATGAGAGTTTTTCTGTTTCGGCAGAAAACCTCTCATTGCGGAGGTATTGTAACGGGGCAAAATGGGATGAGGGATTTTAATTTGTGAATACGACGCAGTGTAGTTATCCTCACAGGGCCTCAGTCTGTAACAATAGATATTCCTGTAGGGAACGCCCATCTGCATGTTGGTCCAGAAAATCTATCAACATGCACTGTTTCTGATGCTCTGGAATGTGAGAGCGTGCGGAAGTGCGTGTACGTACAGTTGAATAAGCACGTACTTGGCTCACTGGTCTCTTAGAGTGAATATACTATACATCGTAGTTGACTAATTACCGTGTGACGTGATGCCCTTTGGGCCAATGAGAGAGCAAGTTGGTGAGCATGAAGAACGCTTGGCCATCTTGAAAGCGTCGGTTTTGGCGTAAGTCGTCTAACAGCTGTTATAACTTAGGGAACCCGCAATAATTGGTTCTGCCAATTATTCAGGCTGCCTTATTTGTGACGAGCTGTAAATTAATCAGAACAACAAACAATAAATATAAAAGGATTCTGGGAAGGGGAAACTGTTGATTTATGCACTCAGTATAGTCGGTACTCCTGATGACATCTCTTTATTACATATTGTATTATTTGCTCTACTTAAAATTCTTGACACATATGCTTCAATAGCTTAAAGTTTACATGATGATTATATTTTATTCTTTTACAAGGCCCCCCTCAAAATAAGATGTACATCAAATTTAATTAAGTCCCCGGATCCGGGATTTACTCTAATACGTTAAGAATGGTTACCTCGCCATATAAAGCTTTAAAATTTTGCCATTTGAAGAATGGTCTTTATTAATCTTTTAAACAATAAAGGCTTTACATTTTAGAGCTATAACTCTTTTACTAAGAATAAGTATACGATTACTGTCAGTACTTAAAATGTCTTAATGTTGTTAATTTAATTGTCTTTTGTTGAATATAATATTTAGTATTTCATAAGCACGGTAGGCTTGCCTCTGTGTCACCTTTTTGGATGTCCTCCAGCTCTGCGTTATTCCAGTTGTAGGTCCTCGGTTGCAGCATGTTTGAAGTAGGTCAGGTATCCCTCGTTACCTTCGTATCCTGGAATGGTGTAGTCCTGAAGTCTTTTAGATCATGGTGGCTCCTGGTTCTCTGCTCTTGGCTAATGGTTAGTAATAGCTCGTTGATCTGAATGATTAACACAAAGTTTTATTCACCTGTATCCACTTCACATGATTGTTTGATTGTAGCACTTCACTTCATGGTATTACCACAGTTTTAATTACATAAGTTTTATATTTTAAGAATTTTGAAGAGATGTCACCGGCGCTAAATTTTAGTTATTCATTCTCACTTATTTACACCATATTTATATGAGTCGCGGTTTAACTACATTAACGCAACACATTGTTTAATAGTATAAAGAATGCCTCTGTGTCTTAACTGACGGATTAATTACATTTTGTAATAAACTATTTTTAACGTTGCACATATCGGCAGTACACAGCTTACTGCTTGACCGCTGCATTTCAAGTGGGCGAAAATAGTTAGGGGTGAGAGTAGTAATCTCGCGACAGTTCAATTCAACATAAAAGTAGTTCCAAGTTTCTTTTTTATTTAAAGAACTAAAATTAGATTAAATAATTAAGTAGAGAGATTCTTAGTTACAATTGCTCTCAAAGTACATTATAGTGATCTAGTTTAATTATTTAAATAATAATCAATTTACAATTATTTTTAGTTAGTTAAGGGGTCGGGAAAACAAGTTGGTTCTGGTTAGCGCCTGTTTATGCAGGATTAATTAACAAGCTTTACCCTTTCTGTACAATTGTATACCATTTAATATATTATTATTAGACAATTATTTAAATATTATTATTATTTAATGCTAGCAGTAAGATTTGGTTTAAAATGTGAGATTTTATTAAAAATTTAAAATTTATCAACCTATACATTATCAACTTAATTAATTAATTTATTTTTATTAATAAAATCGTCACATACTCCGCCTCTTAAGAAACACAGACTCCTGAAAATTTGGTCAGCAATGTACCGGGAGTATACTCGGGATCAAAGTGTGAAATTATTTTATTATTATTATTTATTATTAGTGCAACGTTTGTTTTTTCCTATCTCTCTTTAAATGATCTTGTTCTCATTTAAATGTTCCCCTTCGTGAAATTCCCTTTATCTCGCTTCTTACAGTACTAACTTATAATACTAATTTCCCTAATTTCAGTAACTCACAATATCGTGGCCCGACTGACATCAGCTTACTCTAACTCTACAAGTTACCTTTCAGGATTCATTAATGATCTCTTGGCACCTTTCTGCCTCATCATTATCCTTTTCAGTCGGCGCCGTTGTGACTAGTTACTTTACATGTATATAATTCTTTCTTGATTATATACCATAGACTTACTTCTAAAATAATCTAAAGAGGATCCCATACTCCACTCTAGATTATAGTTACTTGAGAGAAGCGGAATCTCACGAGGGTAATTCTTATTATCTCTTTAACAATAACTAAACAAACTATGCGGAAGGGAGACACTTTACACAACTCATTGTATTTCATGCGCGGTGGTATTCATTGTTTAGGGAGGCAACGGTTTATCACAATAGGGAGAGTGTGGCTGCTTACTACAATTTCTTAACACGCTTTATTGTTCTCTTACTGGCCACAACTGGTTGTTGACTATTCAACTATACTTTTATTATTATTTACTTTGCTCTTATTTACTGCTACAAGTTAGACAGATTTAGTTTAACTTAAGATTTATTTAGCCTTATTATTATTCACTTATTATTACCTTGGGGTTTTGAAAACTTACGTAGAATTATTTCCTATCGACTTACCATATCTACTTAGAACACTTTATTTACTTTGTTTTCTTTTTTTTTTTTTAATTTGGCTCAGTTTACAAGTTTACTGTTTCGGGGCATGGGGTTTAATACTTTATCTAACAAGGGAGGGTTAACTAAGTCATTTATTCATTTGAAATTTAAGTCACAATCTTATTTGCTCAACTATACTATACACAATTATCGCCTACACACTTTAGTACATGGTAAACATTTATTAACAGTTATTATTAAACATATGCATTAGTTTTTTATTTAAGCGATCAGCTGTTACGCTGGAATGTAGGTCAGACTAGTTTTAAACAATGGCATTGTTTTGCTTACAAAGGGGGACTCAACTAGAGGGTGAATGCATTGTCTAACTCAACTTGGCAGAGGGTGGCAAATACAATTCCGTACAGGTGAGAACAGGATATTCACAGGTCTGATTTTGTTTACAAACCGACATGTTGATGAATGAACTTTTTGACAAGCACGTACCTGCTGTTATATCGTATTCTTGGGGCGTCTTTAGTTAACATTATGTTCATTCCTATATCTAAATAATAATTAAATTACTTATTTATTATACTATTATAATAATTATTATCGTTTAATTTTATTTAAGATTTTAGACACATTTTAATGTACATGAGTGAATAAATCAACAGCTTGTGTGTGTGGGTTTATCGGGACACAATTACTTCTTAAATAACACAAGTCACAAAAAATTTTTTTTTACAAAGGAGTTGCAAAATTTAAACAAATTAGCAGAGTGGCGCAATTTATAACATCTTCTCTCGTGTTATAACTTAGGGAACCCGCAATAATTGGTTCTGCCAATTATTCAGGCTGCCTTATTTGTGACGAGCTGTAAATTAATCAGAACAACAAACAATAAATATAAAAGGATTCTGGGAAGGGGAAACTGTTGATTTATGCACTCAGTATAGTCGGTACTCCTGATGACATCTCTTTATTACATATTGTATTATTTGCTCTACTTAAAATTCTTGACACATATGCTTCAATAGCTTAAAGTTTACATGATGATTATATTTTATTCTTTTACAAGGCCCCCCTCAAAATAAGATGTACATCAAATTTAATTAAGTCCCCGGATCCGGGATTTACTCTAATACGTTAAGAATGGTTACCTCGCCATATAAAGCTTTAAAATTTTGCCATTTGAAGAATGGTCTTTATTAATCTTTTAAACAATAAAGGCTTTACATTTTAGAGCTATAACTCTTTTACTAAGAATAAGTATACGATTACTGTCAGTACTTAAAATGTCTTAATGTTGTTAATTTAATTGTCTTTTGTTGAATATAATATTTAGTATTTCATAAGCACGGTAGGCTTGCCTCTGTGTCACCTTTTTGGATGTCCTCCAGCTCTGCGTTATTCCAGTTGTAGGTCCTCGGTTGCAGCATGTTTGAAGTAGGTCAGGTATCCCTCGTTACCTTCGTATCCTGGAATGGTGTAGTCCTGAAGTCTTTTAGATCATGGTGGCTCCTGGTTCTCTGCTCTTGGCTAATGGTTAGTAATAGCTCGTTGATCTGAATGATTAACACAAAGTTTTATTCACCTGTATCCACTTCACATGATTGTTTGATTGTAGCACTTCACTTCATGGTATTACCACAGTTTTAATTACATAAGTTTTATATTTTAAGAATTTTGAAGAGATGTCACCGGCGCTAAATTTTAGTTATTCATTCTCACTTATTTACACCATATTTATATGAGTCGCGGTTTAACTACATTAACGCAACACATTGTTTAATAGTATAAAGAATGCCTCTGTGTCTTAACTGACGGATTAATTACATTTTGTAATAAACTATTTTTAACGTTGCACATATCAGCAGTACACAGCTTACTGCTTGACCGCTGCATTTCAAGTGGGCGAAAATAGTTAGGGGTGAGAGTAGTAATCTCGCGACAGTTCAATTCAACATAAAAGTAGTTCCAAGTTTCTTTTTTATTTAAAGAACTAAAATTAGATTAAATAATTAAGTAGAGAGATTCTTAGTTACAATTGCTCTCAAAGTACATTATAGTGATCTAGTTTAATTATTTAAATAATAATCAATTTACAATTATTTTTAGTTAGTTAAGGGGTCGGGAAAACAAGTTGGTTCTGGTTAGCGCCTGTTTATGCAGGATTAATTAACAAGCTTTACCCTTTCTGTACAATCGTATACCATTTAATATATTATTATTAGACAATTATTTAAATATTATTATTATTTAATGCTAGCAGTAAGATTTGGTTTAAAATGTGAGATTTTATTAAAAATTTAAAATTTATCAACCTATACATTATCAACTTAATTAATTAATTTATTTTTATTAATAAAATCGTCACATACTCCGCCTCTTAAGAAACACAGACTCCTGAAAATTTGGTCAGCAATGTACCGGGAGTATACTCGGGGTCAAAGTGTGAAATTATTTTATTATTATTATTTATTATTAGTGCAACGTTTGTTTTTTCCTATCTCTCTTTAAATGATCTTGTTCTCATTTAAATGTTCCCCTTCGTGAAATTCCCTTTATCTCGCTTCTTACAGTACTAACTTATAATACTAATTTCCCTAATTTCAGTAACTCACAATATCGTGGCCCGACTGACATCAGCTTACTCTAACTCTACAAGTTACCTTTCAGCATTCATTAATGATCTCTTGGCACCTTTCTGCCTCATCATTATCCTTTTCAGTCGGCGCCGTTGTGACTAGTTACTTTACATGTATATAATTCTTTCTTGATTATATACCATAGACTTACTTCTAAAATAATCTAAAGAGGATCCCATACTCCACTCTAGATTATAGTTACTTGAGAGAAGCGGAATCTCACGAGGGTAATTCTTATTATCTCTTTAACAATAACTAAACAAACTATGCGGAAGGGAGACACTTTACACAACTCATTGTATTTCACGCGCGGTGGTATTCATTGTTTAGGGAGGCAACGGTTTATCACAATAGGGAGAGTGTGGCTGCTTACTACAATTTCTTAACACGCTTTATTGTTCTCTTACTGGCCACAACTGGTTGTTGACTATTCAACTATACTTTTATTATTATTTACTTTGCTCTTATTTACTGCTACAAGTTAGACAGATTTAGTTTAACTTAAGATTTATTTAGCCTTATTATTATTCACTTATTATTACCTTGGGGTTTTGAAAACTTACGTAGAATTATTTCCTATCGACTTACCATATCTACTTAGAACACTTTATTTACTTTGTTTTCTTTTTTTTTTTTAATTTGGCTCAGTTTACAAGTTTACTGTTTCGGGGCATGGGGTTTAATACTTTATCTAACAAGGGAGGGTTAACTAAGTCATTTATTCATTTGAAATTTAAGTCACAATCTTATTTGCTCAACTATACTATACACAATTATCGCCTACACACTTTAGTACATGGTAAACATTTATTAACAGTTATTATTAAACATATGCATTAGTTTTTTATTTAAGCGATCAGCTGTTACGCTGGAATGTAGGTCAGACTAGTTTTAAACAATGGCATTGTTTTGCTTACAAAGGGGGACTCAACTAGAGGGTGAATGCATTGTCTAACTCAACTTGGCAGAGGGTGGCAAATACAATTCCGTACAGGTGAGAACAGGATATTCACAGGTCTGATTTTGTTTACAAACCGACATGTTGATGAATGAACTTTTTGACAAGCACGTACCTGCTGTTATATCGTATTCTTGGGGCGTCTTTAGTTAACATTATGTTCATTCCTATATCTAAATAATAATTAAATTACTTATTTATTATACTATTATAATAATTATTATCGTTTAATTTTATTTAAGATTTTAGACACATTTTAATGTACATGAGTGAATAAATCAACAGCTTGTGTGTGTGGGTTTATCGGGACACAATTACTTCTTAAATAACACAAGTCACAAAAAAATTTTTTTTTACAAAGGAGTTGCAAAATTTAAACAAATTAGCAGAGTGGCGCAATTTATAACATCTTCTCTCGTGTTATAACTTAGGGAACCCGCAATAATTGGTTCTGCCAATTATTCAGGCTGCCTTATTTGTGACGAGCTGTAAATTAATCAGAACAACAAACAATAAATATAAAAGGATTCTGGGAAGGGGAAACTGTTGATTTATGCACTCAGTATAGTCGGTACTCCTGATGACATCTCTTTATTACATATTGTATTATTTGCTCTACTTAAAATTCTTGACACATATGCTTCAATAGCTTAAAGTTTACATGATGATTATATTTTATTCTTTTACAAGGCCCCCCTCAAAATAAGATGTACATCAAATTTAATTAAGTCCCCGGATCCGGGATTTACTCTAATACGTTAAGAATGGTTACCTCGCCATATAAAGCTTTAAAATTTTGCCATTTGAAGAATGGTCTTTATTAATCTTTTAAACAATAAAGGCTTTACATTTTAGAGCTATAACTCTTTTACTAAGAATAAGTATACGATTACTGTCAGTACTTAAAATGTCTTAATGTTGTTAATTTAATTGTCTTTTGTTGAATATAATATTTAGTATTTCATAAGCACGGTAGGCTTGCCTCCGTGTCACCTTTTTGGATGTCCTCCAGCTCTGCGTTATTCCAGTCGTAGGTCCTCGGTTGCAGCATGTTTGAAGTAGGTCAGGTATCCCTCGTTACCTTCGTATCCTGGAATGGTGTAGTCCTGAAGTCTTTTAGATCATGGTGGCTCCTGGTTCTCTGCTCTTGGCTAATGGTTAGTAATAGCTCGTTGATCTGAATGATTAACACAAAGTTTTATTCACCTGTATCCACTTCACATGATTGTTTGATTGTAGCACTTCACTTCATGGTATTACCACAGTTTTAATTACATAAGTTTTATATTTTAAGAATTTTGAAGAGATGTCACCGGCGCTAAATTTTAGTTATTCATTCTCACTTATTTACACCATATTTATATGAGTCGCGGTTTAACTACATTAACGCAACACATTGTTTAATAGTATAAAGAATGCCTCTGTGTCTTAACTGACGGATTAATTACATTTTGTAATAAACTATTTTTAACGTTGCACATATCGGCAGTACACAGCTTACTGCTTGACCGCTGCATTTCAAGTGGGCGAAAATAGTTAGGGGTGAGAGTAGTAATCTCGCGACAGTTCAATTCAACATAAAAGTAGTTCCAAGTTTCTTTTTTATTTAAAGAACTAAAATTAGATTAAATAATTAAGTAGAGAGATTCTTAGTTACAATTGCTCTCAAAGTACATTATAGTGATCTAGTTTAATTATTTAAATAATAATCAATTTACAATTATTTTTAGTTAGTTAAGGGGTCGGGAAAACAAGTTGGTTCTGGTTAGCGCCTGTTTATGCAGGATTAATTAACAAGCTTTACCCTTTCTGTACAATCGTATACCATTTAATATATTATTATTAGACAATTATTTAAATATTATTATTATTTAATGCTAGCAGTAAGATTTGGTTTAAAATGTGAGATTTTATTAAAAATTTAAAATTTATCAACCTATACATTATCAACTTAATTAATTAATTTATTTTTATTAATAAAATCGTCACATACTCCGCCTCTTAAGAAACACAGACTCCTGAAAATTTGGTCAGCAATGTACCGGGAGTATACTCGGGGTCAAAGTGTGAAATTATTTTATTATTATTATTTATTATTAGTGCAACGTTTGTTTTTTCCTATCTCTCTTTAAATGATCTTGTTCTCATTTAAATGTTCCCCTTCGTGAAATTCCCTTTATCTCGCTTCTTACAGTACTAACTTATAATACTAATTTCCCTAATTTCAGTAACTCACAATATCGTGGCCCGACTGACATCAGCTTACTCTAACTCTACAAGTTACCTTTCAGCATTCATTAATGATCTCTTGGCACCTTTCTGCCTCATCATTATCCTTTTCAGTCGGCGCCGTTGTGACTAGTTACTTTACATGTATATAATTCTTTCTTGATTATATACCATAGACTTACTTCTAAAATAATCTAAAGAGGATCCCATACTCCACTCTAGATTATAGTTACTTGAGAGAAGCGGAATCTCACGAGGGTAATTCTTATTATCTCTTTAACAATAACTAAACAAACTATGCGGAAGGGAGACACTTTACACAACTCATTGTATTTCACGCGCGGTGGTATTCATTGTTTAGGGAGGCAACGGTTTATCACAATAGGGAGAGTGTGGCTGCTTACTACAATTTCTTAACACGCTTTATTGTTCTCTTACTGGCCACAACTGGTTGTTGACTATTCAACTATACTTTTATTATTATTTACTTTGCTCTTATTTACTGCTACAAGTTAGACAGATTTAGTTTAACTTAAGATTTATTTAGCCTTATTATTATTCACTTATTATTACCTTGGGGTTTTGAAAACTTACGTAGAATTATTTCCTATCGACTTACCATATCTACTTAGAACACTTTATTTACTTTGTTTTCTTTTTTTTTTTTAATTTGGCTCAGTTTACAAGTTTACTGTTTCGGGGCATGGGGTTTAATACTTTATCTAACAAGGGAGGGTTAACTAAGTCATTTATTCATTTGAAATTTAAGTCACAATCTTATTTGCTCAACTATACTATACACAATTATCGCCTACACACTTTAGTACATGGTAAACATTTATTAACAGTTATTATTAAACATATGCATTAGTTTTTTATTTAAGCGATCAGCTGTTACGCTGGAATGTAGGTCAGACTAGTTTTAAACAATGGCATTGTTTTGCTTACAAAGGGGGACTCAACTAGAGGGTGAATGCATTGTCTAACTCAACTTGGCAGAGGGTGGCAAATACAATTCCGTACAGGTGAGAACAGGATATTCACAGGTCTGATTTTGTTTACAAACCGACATGTTGATGAATGAACTTTTTGACAAGCACGTACCTGCTGTTATATCGTATTCTTGGGGCGTCTTTAGTTAACATTATGTTCATTCCTATATCTAAATAATAATTAAATTACTTATTTATTATACTATTATAATAATTATTATCGTTTAATTTTATTTAAGATTTTAGACACATTTTAATGTACATGAGTGAATAAATCAACAGCTTGTGTGTGTGGGTTTATCGGGACACAATTACTTCTTAAATAACACAAGTCACAAAAAATTTTTTTTTACAAAGGAGTTGCAAAATTTAAACAAATTAGCAGAGTGGCGCAATTTATAACATCTTCTCTCGTGTTATAACTTAGGGAACCCGCAATAATTGGTTCTGCCAATTATTCAGGCTGCCTTATTTGTGACGAGCTGTAAATTAATCAGAACAACAAACAATAAATATAAAAGGATTCTGGGAAGGGGAAACTGTTGATTTATGCACTCAGTATAGTCGGTACTCCTGATGACATCTCTTTATTACATATTGTATTATTTGCTCTACTTAAAATTCTTGACACATATGCTTCAATAGCTTAAAGTTTACATGATGATTATATTTTATTCTTTTACAAGGCCCCCCTCAAAATAAGATGTACATCAAATTTAATTAAGTCCCCGGATCCGGGATTTACTCTAATACGTTAAGAATGGTTACCTCGCCATATAAAGCTTTAAAATTTTGCCATTTGAAGAATGGTCTTTATTAATCTTTTAAACAATAAAGGCTTTACATTTTAGAGCTATAACTCTTTTACTAAGAATAAGTATACGATTACTGTCAGTACTTAAAATGTCTTAATGTTGTTAATTTAATTGTCTTTTGTTGAATATAATATTTAGTATTTCATAAGCACGGTAGGCTTGCCTCCGTGTCACCTTTTTGGATGTCCTCCAGCTCTGCGTTATTCCAGTTGTAGGTCCTCGGTTGCAGCATGTTTGAAGTAGGTCAGGTATCCCTCGTTACCTTCGTATCCTGGAATGGTGTAGTCCTGAAGTCTTTTAGATCATGGTGGCTCCTGGTTCTCTGCTCTTGGCTAATGGTTAGTAATAGCTCGTTGATCTGAATGATTAACACAAAGTTTTATTCACCTGTATCCACTTCACATGATTGTTTGATTGTAGCACTTCACTTCATGGTATTACCACAGTTTTAATTACATAAGTTTTATATTTTAAGAATTTTGAAGAGATGTCACCGGCGCTAAATTTTAGTTATTCATTCTCACTTATTTACACCATATTTATATGAGTCGCGGTTTAACTACATTAACGCAACACATTGTTTAATAGTATAAAGAATGCCTCTGTGTCTTAACTGACGGATTAATTACATTTTGTAATAAACTATTTTTAACGTTGCACATATCGGCAGTACACAGCTTACTGCTTGACCGCTGCATTTCAAGTGGGCGAAAATAGTTAGGGGTGAGAGTAGTAATCTCGCGACAGTTCAATTCAACATAAAAGTAGTTCCAAGTTTCTTTTTTATTTAAAGAACTAAAATTAGATTAAATAATTAAGTAGAGAGATTCTTAGTTACAATTGCTCTCAAAGTACATTATAGTGATCTAGTTTAATTATTTAAATAATAATCAATTTACAATTATTTTTAGTTAGTTAAGGGGTCGGGAAAACAAGTTGGTTCTGGTTAGCGCCTGTTTATGCAGGATTAATTAACAAGCTTTACCCTTTCTGTACAATCGTATACCATTTAATATATTATTATTAGACAATTATTTAAATATTATTATTATTTAATGCTAGCAGTAAGATTTGGTTTAAAATGTGAGATTTTATTAAAAATTTAAAATTTATCAACCTATACATTATCAACTTAATTAATTAATTTATTTTTATTAATAAAATCGTCACATACTCCGCCTCTTAAGAAACACAGACTCCTGAAAATTTGGTCAGCAATGTACCGGGAGTATACTCGGGGTCAAAGTGTGAAATTATTTTATTATTATTATTTATTATTAGTGCAACGTTTGTTTTTTCCTATCTCTCTTTAAATGATCTTGTTCTCATTTAAATGTTACCCTTCGTGAAATTCCCTTTATCTCGCTTCTTACAGTACTAACTTATAATACTAATTTCCCTAATTTCAGTAACTCACAATATCGTGGCCCGACTGACATCAGCTTACTCTAACTCTACAAGTTACCTTTCAGCATTCATTAATGATCTCTTGGCACCTTTCTGCCTCATCATTATCCTTTTCAGTCGGCGCCGTTGTGACTAGTTACTTTACATGTATATAATTCTTTCTTGATTATATACCATAGACTTACTTCTAAAATAATCTAAAGAGGATCCCATACTCCACTCTAGATTATAGTTACTTGAGAGAAGCGGAATCTCACGAGGGTAATTCTTATTATCTCTTTAACAATAACTAAACAAACTATGCGGAAGGGAGACACTTTACACAACTCATTGTATTTCACGCGCGGTGGTATTCATTGTTTAGGGAGGCAACGGTTTATCACAATAGGGAGAGTGTGGCTGCTTACTACAATTTCTTAACACGCTTTATTGTTCTCTTACTGGCCACAACTGGTTGTTGACTATTCAACTATACTTTTATTATTATTTACTTTGCTCTTATTTACTGCTACAAGTTAGACAGATTTAGTTTAACTTAAGATTTATTTAGCCTTATTATTATTCACTTATTATTACCTTGGGGTTTTGAAAACTTACGTAGAATTATTTCCTATCGACTTACCATATCTACTTAGAACACTTTATTTACTTTGTTTTCTTTTTTTTTTTTAATTTGGCTCAGTTTACAAGTTTACTGTTTCGGGGCATGGGGTTTAATACTTTATCTAACAAGGGAGGGTTAACTAAGTCATTTATTCATTTGAAATTTAAGTCACAATCTTATTTGCTCAACTATACTATACACAATTATCGCCTACACACTTTAGTACATGGTAAACATTTATTAACAGTTATTATTAAACATATGCATTAGTTTTTTATTTAAGCGATCAGCTGTTACGCTGGAATGTAGGTCAGACTAGTTTTAAACAATGGCATTGTTTTGCTTACAAAGGGGGACTCAACTAGAGGGTGAATGCATTGTCTAACTCAACTTGGCAGAGGGTGGCAAATACAATTCCGTACAGGTGAGAACAGGATATTCACAGGTCTGATTTTGTTTACAAACCGACATGTTGATGAATGAACTTTTTGACAAGCACGTACCTGCTGTTATATCGTATTCTTGGGGCGTCTTTAGTTAACATTATGTTCATTCCTATATCTAAATAATAATTAAATTACTTATTTATTATACTATTATAATAATTATTATCGTTTAATTTTATTTAAGATTTTAGACACATTTTAATGTACATGAGTGAATAAATCAACAGCTTGTGTGTGTGGGTTTATCGGGACACAATTACTTCTTAAATAACACAAGTCACAAAAAATTTTTTTTTACAAAGGAGTTGCAAAATTTAAACAAATTAGCAGAGTGGCGCAATTTATAACATCTTCTCTCGTGTTATAACTTAGGGAACCCGCAATAATTGGTTCTGCCAATTATTCAGGCTGCCTTATTTGTGACGAGCTGTAAATTAATCAGAACAACAAACAATAAATATAAAAGGATTCTGGGAAGGGGAAACTGTTGATTTATGCACTCAGTATAGTCGGTACTCCTGATGACATCTCTTTATTACATATTGTATTATTTGCTCTACTTAAAATTCTTGACACATATGCTTCAATAGCTTAAAGTTTACATGATGATTATATTTTATTCTTTTACAAGGCCCCCCTCAAAATAAGATGTACATCAAATTTAATTAAGTCCCCGGATCCGGGATTTACTCTAATACGTTAAGAATGGTTACCTCGCCATATAAAGCTTTAAAATTTTGCCATTTGAAGAATGGTCTTTATTAATCTTTTAAACAATAAAGGCTTTACATTTTAGAGCTATAACTCTTTTACTAAGAATAAGTATACGATTACTGTCAGTACTTAAAATGTCTTAATGTTGTTAATTTAATTGTCTTTTGTTGAATATAATATTTAGTATTTCATAAGCACGGTAGGCTTGCCTCCGTGTCACCTTTTTGGATGTCCTCCAGCTCTGCGTTATTCCAGTTGTAGGTCCTCGGTTGCAGCATGTTTGAAGTAGGTCAGGTATCCCTCGTTACCTTCGTATCCTGGAATGGTGTAGTCCTGAAGTCTTTTAGATCATGGTGGCTCCTGGTTCTCTGCTCTTGGCTAATGGTTAGTAATAGCTCGTTGATCTGAATGATTAACACAAAGTTTTATTCACCTGTATCCACTTCACATGATTGTTTGATTGTAGCACTTCACTTCATGGTATTACCACAGTTTTAATTACATAAGTTTTATATTTTAAGAATTTTGAAGAGATGTCACCGGCGCTAAATTTTAGTTATTCATTCTCACTTATTTACACCATATTTATATGAGTCGCGGTTTAACTACATTAACGCAACACATTGTTTAATAGTATAAAGAATGCCTCTGTGTCTTAACTGACGGATTAATTACATTTTGTAATAAACTATTTTTAACGTTGCACATATCGGCAGTACACAGCTTACTGCTTGACCGCTGCATTTCAAGTGGGCGAAAATAGTTAGGGGTGAGAGTAGTAATCTCGCGACAGTTCAATTCAACATAAAAGTAGTTCCAAGTTTCTTTTTTATTTAAAGAACTAAAATTAGATTAAATAATTAAGTAGAGAGATTCTTAGTTACAATTGCTCTCAAAGTACATTATAGTGATCTAGTTTAATTATTTAAATAATAATCAATTTACAATTATTTTTAGTTAGTTAAGGGGTCGGGAAAACAAGTTGGTTCTGGTTAGCGCCTGTTTATGCAGGATTAATTAACAAGCTTTACCCTTTCTGTACAATCGTATACCATTTAATATATTATTATTAGACAATTATTTAAATATTATTATTATTTAATGCTAGCAGTAAGATTTGGTTTAAAATGTGAGATTTTATTAAAAATTTAAAATTTATCAACCTATACATTATCAACTTAATTAATTAATTTATTTTTATTAATAAAATCGTCACATACTCCGCCTCTTAAGAAACACAGACTCCTGAAAATTTGGTCAGCAATGTACCGGGAGTATACTCGGGGTCAAAGTGTGAAATTATTTTATTATTATTATTTATTATTAGTGCAACGTTTGTTTTTTCCTATCTCTCTTTAAATGATCTTGTTCTCATTTAAATGTTCCCCTTCGTGAAATTCCCTTTATCTCGCTTCTTACAGTACTAACTTATAATACTAATTTCCCTAATTTCAGTAACTCACAATATCGTGGCCCGACTGACATCAGCTTACTCTAACTCTACAAGTTACCTTTCAGCATTCATTAATGATCTCTTGGCACCTTTCTGCCTCATCATTATCCTTTTCAGTCGGCGCCGTTGTGACTAGTTACTTTACATGTATATAATTCTTTCTTGATTATATACCATAGACTTACTTCTAAAATAATCTAAAGAGGATCCCATACTCCACTCTAGATTATAGTTACTTGAGAGAAGCGGAATCTCACGAGGGTAATTCTTATTATCTCTTTAACAATAACTAAACAAACTATGCGGAAGGGAGACACTTTACACAACTCATTGTATTTCACGCGCGGTGGTATTCATTGTTTAGGGAGGCAACGGTTTATCACAATAGGGAGAGTGTGGCTGCTTACTACAATTTCTTAACACGCTTTATTGTTCTCTTACTGGCCACAACTGGTTGTTGACTATTCAACTATACTTTTATTATTATTTACTTTGCTCTTATTTACTGCTACAAGTTAGACAGATTTAGTTTAACTTAAGATTTATTTAGCCTTATTATTATTCACTTATTATTACCTTGGGGTTTTGAAAACTTACGTAGAATTATTTCCTATCGACTTACCATATCTACTTAGAACACTTTATTTACTTTGTTTTCTTTTTTTTTTTTAATTTGGCTCAGTTTACAAGTTTACTGTTTCGGGGCATGGGGTTTAATACTTTATCTAACAAGGGAGGGTTAACTAAGTCATTTATTCATTTGAAATTTAAGTCACAATCTTATTTGCTCAACTATACTATACACAATTATCGCCTACACACTTTAGTACATGGTAAACATTTATTAACAGTTATTATTAAACATATGCATTAGTTTTTTATTTAAGCGATCAGCTGTTACGCTGGAATGTAGGTCAGACTAGTTTTAAACAATGGCATTGTTTTGCTTACAAAGGGGGACTCAACTAGAGGGTGAATGCATTGTCTAACTCAACTTGGCAGAGGGTGGCAAATACAATTCCGTACAGGTGAGAACAGGATATTCACAGGTCTGATTTTGTTTACAAACCGACATGTTGATGAATGAACTTTTTGACAAGCACGTACCTGCTGTTATATCGTATTCTTGGGGCGTCTTTAGTTAACATTATGTTCATTCCTATATCTAAATAATAATTAAATTACTTATTTATTATACTATTATAATAATTATTATCGTTTAATTTTATTTAAGATTTTAGACACATTTTAATGTACATGAGTGAATAAATCAACAGCTTGTGTGTGTGGGTTTATCGGGACACAATTACTTCTTAAATAACACAAGTCACAAAAAAATTTTTTTTTACAAAGGAGTTGCAAAATTTAAACAAATTAGCAGAGTGGCGCAATTTATAACATCTTCTCTCGTGTTATAACTTAGGGAACCCGCAATAATTGGTTCTGCCAATTATTCAGGCTGCCTTATTTGTGACGAGCTGTAAATTAATCAGAACAACAAACAATAAATATAAAAGGATTCTGGGAAGGGGAAACTGTTGATTTATGCACTCAGTATAGTCGGTACTCCTGATGACATCTCTTTATTACATATTGTATTATTTGCTCTACTTAAAATTCTTGACACATATGCTTCAATAGCTTAAAGTTTACATGATGATTATATTTTATTCTTTTACAAGGCCCCCCTCAAAATAAGATGTACATCAAATTTAATTAAGTCCCCGGATCCGGGATTTACTCTAATACGTTAAGAATGGTTACCTCGCCATATAAAGCTTTAAAATTTTGCCATTTGAAGAATGGTCTTTATTAATCTTTTAAACAATAAAGGCTTTACATTTTAGAGCTATAACTCTTTTACTAAGAATAAGTATACGATTACTGTCAGTACTTAAAATGTCTTAATGTTGTTAATTTAATTGTCTTTTGTTGAATATAATATTTAGTATTTCATAAGCACGGTAGGCTTGCCTCCGTGTCACCTTTTTGGATGTCCTCCAGCTCTGCGTTATTCCAGTCGTAGGTCCTCGGTTGCAGCATGTTTGAAGTAGGTCAGGTATCCCTCGTTACCTTCGTATCCTGGAATGGTGTAGTCCTGAAGTCTTTTAGATCATGGTGGCTCCTGGTTCTCTGCTCTTGGCTAATGGTTAGTAATAGCTCGTTGATCTGAATGATTAACACAAAGTTTTATTCACCTGTATCCACTTCACATGATTGTTTGATTGTAGCACTTCACTTCATGGTATTACCACAGTTTTAATTACATAAGTTTTATATTTTAAGAATTTTGAAGAGATGTCACCGGCGCTAAATTTTAGTTATTCATTCTCACTTATTTACACCATATTTATATGAGTCGCGGTTTAACTACATTAACGCAACACATTGTTTAATAGTATAAAGAATGCCTCTGTGTCTTAACTGACGGATTAATTACATTTTGTAATAAACTATTTTTAACGTTGCACATATCGGCAGTACACAGCTTACTGCTTGACCGCTGCATTTCAAGTGGGCGAAAATAGTTAGGGGTGAGAGTAGTAATCTCGCGACAGTTCAATTCAACATAAAAGTAGTTCCAAGTTTCTTTTTTATTTAAAGAACTAAAATTAGATTAAATAATTAAGTAGAGAGATTCTTAGTTACAATTGCTCTCAAAGTACATTATAGTGATCTAGTTTAATTATTTAAATAATAATCAATTTACAATTATTTTTAGTTAGTTAAGGGGTCGGGAAAACAAGTTGGTTCTGGTTAGCGCCTGTTTATGCAGGATTAATTAACAAGCTTTACCCTTTCTGTACAATCGTATACCATTTAATATATTATTATTAGACAATTATTTAAATATTATTATTATTTAATGCTAGCAGTAAGATTTGGTTTAAAATGTGAGATTTTATTAAAAATTTAAAATTTATCAACCTATACATTATCAACTTAATTAATTAATTTATTTTTATTAATAAAATCGTCACATACTCCGCCTCTTAAGAAACACAGACTCCTGAAAATTTGGTCAGCAATGTACCGGGAGTATACTCGGGGTCAAAGTGTGAAATTATTTTATTATTATTATTTATTATTAGTGCAACGTTTGTTTTTTCCTATCTCTCTTTAAATGATCTTGTTCTCATTTAAATGTTCCCCTTCGTGAAATTCCCTTTATCTCGCTTCTTACAGTACTAACTTATAATACTAATTTCCCTAATTTCAGTAACTCACAATATCGTGGCCCGACTGACATCAGCTTACTCTAACTCTACAAGTTACCTTTCAGCATTCATTAATGATCTCTTGGCACCTTTCTGCCTCATCATTATCCTTTTCAGTCGGCGCCGTTGTGACTAGTTACTTTACATGTATATAATTCTTTCTTGATTATATACCATAGACTTACTTCTAAAATAATCTAAAGAGGATCCCATACTCCACTCTAGATTATAGTTACTTGAGAGAAGCGGAATCTCACGAGGGTAATTCTTATTATCTCTTTAACAATAACTAAACAAACTATGCGGAAGGGAGACACTTTACACAACTCATTGTATTTCACGCGCGGTGGTATTCATTGTTTAGGGAGGCAACGGTTTATCACAATAGGGAGAGTGTGGCTGCTTACTACAATTTCTTAACACGCTTTATTGTTCTCTTACTGGCCACAACTGGTTGTTGACTATTCAACTATACTTTTATTATTATTTACTTTGCTCTTATTTACTGCTACAAGTTAGACAGATTTAGTTTAACTTAAGATTTATTTAGCCTTATTATTATTCACTTATTATTACCTTGGGGTTTTGAAAACTTACGTAGAATTATTTCCTATCGACTTACCATATCTACTTAGAACACTTTATTTACTTTGTTTTCTTTTTTTTTTTTAATTTGGCTCAGTTTACAAGTTTACTGTTTCGGGGCATGGGGTTTAATACTTTATCTAACAAGGGAGGGTTAACTAAGTCATTTATTCATTTGAAATTTAAGTCACAATCTTATTTGCTCAACTATACTATACACAATTATCGCCTACACACTTTAGTACATGGTAAACATTTATTAACAGTTATTATTAAACATATGCATTAGTTTTTTATTTAAGCGATCAGCTGTTACGCTGGAATGTAGGTCAGACTAGTTTTAAACAATGGCATTGTTTTGCTTACAAAGGGGGACTCAACTAGAGGGTGAATGCATTGTCTAACTCAACTTGGCAGAGGGTGGCAAATACAATTCCGTACAGGTGAGAACAGGATATTCACAGGTCTGATTTTGTTTACAAACCGACATGTTGATGAATGAACTTTTTGACAAGCACGTACCTGCTGTTATATCGTATTCTTGGGGCGTCTTTAGTTAACATTATGTTCATTCCTATATCTAAATAATAATTAAATTACTTATTTATTATACTATTATAATAATTATTATCGTTTAATTTTATTTAAGATTTTAGACACATTTTAATGTACATGAGTGAATAAATCAACAGCTTGTGTGTGTGGGTTTATCGGGACACAATTACTTCTTAAATAACACAAGTCACAAAAAATTTTTTTTTACAAAGGAGTTGCAAAATTTAAACAAATTAGCAGAGTGGCGCAATTTATAACATCTTCTCTCGTGTTATAACTTAGGGAACCCGCAATAATTGGTTCTGCCAATTATTCAGGCTGCCTTATTTGTGACGAGCTGTAAATTAATCAGAACAACAAACAATAAATATAAAAGGATTCTGGGAAGGGGAAACTGTTGATTTATGCACTCAGTATAGTCGGTACTCCTGATGACATCTCTTTATTACATATTGTATTATTTGCTCTACTTAAAATTCTTGACACATATGCTTCAATAGCTTAAAGTTTACATGATGATTATATTTTATTCTTTTACAAGGCCCCCCTCAAAATAAGATGTACATCAAATTTAATTAAGTCCCCGGATCCGGGATTTACTCTAATACGTTAAGAATGGTTACCTCGCCATATAAAGCTTTAAAATTTTGCCATTTGAAGAATGGTCTTTATTAATCTTTTAAACAATAAAGGCTTTACATTTTAGAGCTATAACTCTTTTACTAAGAATAAGTATACGATTACTGTCAGTACTTAAAATGTCTTAATGTTGTTAATTTAATTGTCTTTTGTTGAATATAATATTTAGTATTTCATAAGCACGGTAGGCTTGCCTCCGTGTCACCTTTTTGGATGTCCTCCAGCTCTGCGTTATTCCAGTTGTAGGTCCTCGGTTGCAGCATGTTTGAAGTAGGTCAGGTATCCCTCGTTACCTTCGTATCCTGGAATGGTGTAGTCCTGAAGTCTTTTAGATCATGGTGGCTCCTGGTTCTCTGCTCTTGGCTAATGGTTAGTAATAGCTCGTTGATCTGAATGATTAACACAAAGTTTTATTCACCTGTATCCACTTCACATGATTGTTTGATTGTAGCACTTCACTTCATGGTATTACCACAGTTTTAATTACATAAGTTTTATATTTTAAGAATTTTGAAGAGATGTCACCGGCGCTAAATTTTAGTTATTCATTCTCACTTATTTACACCATATTTATATGAGTCGCGGTTTAACTACATTAACGCAACACATTGTTTAATAGTATAAAGAATGCCTCTGTGTCTTAACTGACGGATTAATTACATTTTGTAATAAACTATTTTTAACGTTGCACATATCGGCAGTACACAGCTTACTGCTTGACCGCTGCATTTCAAGTGGGCGAAAATAGTTAGGGGTGAGAGTAGTAATCTCGCGACAGTTCAATTCAACATAAAAGTAGTTCCAAGTTTCTTTTTTATTTAAAGAACTAAAATTAGATTAAATAATTAAGTAGAGAGATTCTTAGTTACAATTGCTCTCAAAGTACATTATAGTGATCTAGTTTAATTATTTAAATAATAATCAATTTACAATTATTTTTAGTTAGTTAAGGGGTCGGGAAAACAAGTTGGTTCTGGTTAGGGCCTGTGTATGCAGGATTAATTAACAAGCTTTACCCTTTCTGTACAATCGTATACCATTTAATATATTATTATTAGACAATTATTTAAATATTATTATTATTTAATGCTAGCAGTAAGATTTGGTTTAAAATGTGAGATTTTATTAAAAATTTAAAATTTATCAACCTATACATTATCAACTTAATTAATTAATTTATTTTTATTAATAAAATCGTCACATACTCCGCCTCTTAAGAAACACAGACTCCTGAAAATTTGGTCAGCAATGTACCGGGAGTATACTCGGGGTCAAAGTGTGAAATTATTTTATTATTATTATTTATTATTAGTGCAACGTTTGTTTTTTCCTATCTCTCTTTAAATGATCTTGTTCTCATTTAAATGTTCCCCTTCGTGAAATTCCCTTTATCTCGCTTCTTACAGTACTAACTTATAATACTAATTTCCCTAATTTCAGTAACTCACAATATCGTGGCCCGACTGACATCAGCTTACTCTAACTCTACAAGTTACCTTTCAGCATTCATTAATGATCTCTTGGCACCTTTCTGCCTCATCATTATCCTTTTCAGTCGGCGCCGTTGTGACTAGTTACTTTACATGTATATAATTCTTTCTTGATTATATACCATAGACTTACTTCTAAAATAATCTAAAGAGGATCCCATACTCCACTCTAGATTATAGTTACTTGAGAGAAGCGGAATCTCACGAGGGTAATTCTTATTATCTCTTTAACAATAACTAAACAAACTATGCGGAAGGGAGACACTTTACACAACTCATTGTATTTCACGCGCGGTGGTATTCATTGTTTAGGGAGGCAACGGTTTATCACAATAGGGAGAGTGTGGCTGCTTACTACAATTTCTTAACACGCTTTATTGTTCTCTTACTGGCCACAACTGGTTGTTGACTATTCAACTATACTTTTATTATTATTTACTTTGCTCTTATTTACTGCTACAAGTTAGACAGATTTAGTTTAACTTAAGATTTATTTAGCCTTATTATTATTCACTTATTATTACCTTGGGGTTTTGAAAACTTACGTAGAATTATTTCCTATCGACTTACCATATCTACTTAGAACACTTTATTTACTTTGTTTTCTTTTTTTTTTTTAATTTGGCTCAGTTTACAAGTTTACTGTTTCGGGGCATGGGGTTTAATACTTTATCTAACAAGGGAGGGTTAACTAAGTCATTTATTCATTTGAAATTTAAGTCACAATCTTATTTGCTCAACTATACTATACACAATTATCGCCTACACACTTTAGTACATGGTAAACATTTATTAACAGTTATTATTAAACATATGCATTAGTTTTTTATTTAAGCGATCAGCTGTTACGCTGGAATGTAGGTCAGACTAGTTTTAAACAATGGCATTGTTTTGCTTACAAAGGGGGACTCAACTAGAGGGTGAATGCATTGTCTAACTCAACTTGGCAGAGGGTGGCAAATACAATTCTGTACAGGTGAGAACAGGATATTCACAGGTCTGATTTTGTTTACAAACCGACATGTTGATGAATGAACTTTTTGACAAGCACGTACCTGCTGTTATATCGTATTCTTGGGGCGTCTTTAGTTAACATTATGTTCATTCCTATATCTAAATAATAATTAAATTACTTATTTATTATACTATTATAATAATTATTATCGTTTAATTTTATTTAAGATTTTAGACACATTTTAATGTACATGAGTGAATAAATCAACAGCTTGTGTGTGTGGGTTTATCGGGACACAATTACTTCTTAAATAACACAAGTCACAAAAAATTTTTTTTTACAAAGGAGTTGCAAAATTTAAACAAATTAGCAGAGTGGCGCAATTTATAACATCTTCTCTCGTGTTATAACTTAGGGAACCCGCAATAATTGGTTCTGCCAATTATTCAGGCTGCCTTATTTGTGACGAGCTGTAAATTAATCAGAACAACAAACAATAAATATAAAAGGATTCTGGGAAGGGGAAACTGTTGATTTATGCACTCAGTATAGTCGGTACTCCTGATGACATCTCTTTATTACATATTGTATTATTTGCTCTACTTAAAATTCTTGACACATATGCTTCAATAGCTTAAAGTTTACATGATGATTATATTTTATTCTTTTACAAGGCCCCCCTCAAAATAAGATGTACATCAAATTTAATTAAGTCCCCGGATCCGGGATTTACTCTAATACGTTAAGAATGGTTACCTCGCCATATAAAGCTTTAAAATTTTGCCATTTGAAGAATGGTCTTTATTAATCTTTTAAACAATAAAGGCTTTACATTTTAGAGCTATAACTCTTTTACTAAGAATAAGTATACGATTACTGTCAGTACTTAAAATGTCTTAATGTTGTTAATTTAATTGTCTTTTGTTGAATATAATATTTAGTATTTCATAAGCACGGTAGGCTTGCCTCCGTGTCACCTTTTTGGATGTCCTCCAGCTCTGCGTTATTCCAGTTGTAGGTCCTCGGTTGCAGCATGTTTGAAGTAGGTCAGGTATCCCTCGTTACCTTCGTATCCTGGAATGGTGTAGTCCTGAAGTCTTTTAGATCATGGTGGCTCCTGGTTCTCTGCTCTTGGCTAATGGTTAGTAATAGCTCGTTGATCTGAATGATTAACACAAAGTTTTATTCACCTGTATCCACTTCACATGATTGTTTGATTGTAGCACTTCACTTCATGGTATTACCACAGTTTTAATTACATAAGTTTTATATTTTAAGAATTTTGAAGAGATGTCACCGGCGCTAAATTTTAGTTATTCATTCTCACTTATTTACACCATATTTATATGAGTCGCGGTTTAACTACATTAACGCAACACATTGTTTAATAGTATAAAGAATGCCTCTGTGTCTTAACTGACGGATTAATTACATTTTGTAATAAACTATTTTTAACGTTGCACATATCGGCAGTACACAGCTTACTGCTTGACCGCTGCATTTCAAGTGGGCGAAAATAGTTAGGGGTGAGAGTAGTAATCTCGCGACAGTTCAATTCAACATAAAAGTAGTTCCAAGTTTCTTTTTTATTTAAAGAACTAAAATTAGATTAAATAATTAAGTAGAGAGATTCTTAGTTACAATTGCTCTCAAAGTACATTATAGTGATCTAGTTTAATTATTTAAATAATAATCAATTTACAATTATTTTTAGTTAGTTAAGGGGTCGGGAAAACAAGTTGGTTCTGGTTAGGGCCTGTGTATGCAGGATTAATTAACAAGCTTTACCCTTTCTGTACAATCGTATACCATTTAATATATTATTATTAGACAATTATTTAAATATTATTATTATTTAATGCTAGCAGTAAGATTTGGTTTAAAATGTGAGATTTTATTAAAAATTTAAAATTTATCAACCTATACATTATCAACTTAATTAATTAATTTATTTTTATTAATAAAATCGTCACATACTCCGCCTCTTAAGAAACACAGACTCCTGAAAATTTGGTCAGCAATGTACCGGGAGTATACTCGGGGTCAAAGTGTGAAATTATTTTATTATTATTATTTATTATTAGTGCAACGTTTGTTTTTTCCTATCTCTCTTTAAATGATCTTGTTCTCATTTAAATGTTCCCCTTCGTGAAATTCCCTTTATCTCGCTTCTTACAGTACTAACTTATAATACTAATTTCCCTAATTTCAGTAACTCACAATATCGTGGCCCGACTGACATCAGCTTACTCTAACTCTACAAGTTACCTTTCAGCATTCATTAATGATCTCTTGGCACCTTTCTGCCTCATCATTATCCTTTTCAGTCGGCGCCGTTGTGACTAGTTACTTTACATGTATATAATTCTTTCTTGATTATATACCATAGACTTACTTCTAAAATAATCTAAAGAGGATCCCATACTCCACTCTAGATTATAGTTACTTGAGAGAAGCGGAATCTCACGAGGGTAATTCTTATTATCTCTTTAACAATAACTAAACAAACTATGCGGAAGGGAGACACTTTACACAACTCATTGTATTTCACGCGCGGTGGTATTCATTGTTTAGGGAGGCAACGGTTTATCACAATAGGGAGAGTGTGGCTGCTTACTACAATTTCTTAACACGCTTTATTGTTCTCTTACTGGCCACAACTGGTTGTTGACTATTCAACTATACTTTTATTATTATTTACTTTGCTCTTATTTACTGCTACAAGTTAGACAGATTTAGTTTAACTTAAGATTTATTTAGCCTTATTATTATTCACTTATTATTACCTTGGGGTTTTGAAAACTTACGTAGAATTATTTCCTATCGACTTACCATATCTACTTAGAACACTTTATTTACTTTGTTTTCTTTTTTTTTTTTAATTTGGCTCAGTTTACAAGTTTACTGTTTCGGGGCATGGGGTTTAATACTTTATCTAACAAGGGAGGGTTAACTAAGTCATTTATTCATTTGAAATTTAAGTCACAATCTTATTTGCTCAACTATACTATACACAATTATCGCCTACACACTTTAGTACATGGTAAACATTTATTAACAGTTATTATTAAACATATGCATTAGTTTTTTATTTAAGCGATCAGCTGTTACGCTGGAATGTAGGTCAGACTAGTTTTAAACAATGGCATTGTTTTGCTTACAAAGGGGGACTCAACTAGAGGGTGAATGCATTGTCTAACTCAACTTGGCAGAGGGTGGCAAATACAATTCCGTACAGGTGAGAACAGGATATTCACAGGTCTGATTTTGTTTACAAACCGACATGTTGATGAATGAACTTTTTGACAAGCACGTACCTGCTGTTATATCGTATTCTTGGGGCGTCTTTAGTTAACATTATGTTCATTCCTATATCTAAATAATAATTAAATTACTTATTTATTATACTATTATAATAATTATTATCGTTTAATTTTATTTAAGATTTTAGACACATTTTAATGTACATGAGTGAATAAATCAACAGCTTGTGTGTGTGGGTTTATCGGGACACAATTACTTCTTAAATAACACAAGTCACAAAAAATTTTTTTTTACAAAGGAGTTGCAAAATTTAAACAAATTAGCAGAGTGGCGCAATTTATAACATCTTCTCTCGTGTTATAACTTAGGGAACCCGCAATAATTGGTTCTGCCAATTATTCAGGCTGCCTTATTTGTGACGAGCTGTAAATTAATCAGAACAACAAACAATAAATATAAAAGGATTCTGGGAAGGGGAAACTGTTGATTTATGCACTCAGTATAGTCGGTACTCCTGATGACATCTCTTTATTACATATTGTAATATGTAACCCGCAATAATTGGTTCTGCCAATTATTCAGGCTGCCTTATTTGTGACGAGCTGTAAATTAATCAGAACAACAAACAATAAATATAAAAGGATTCTGGGAAGGGGAAACTGTTGATTTATGCACTCAGTATAGTCGGTACTCCTGATGACATCTCTTTATTACATATTGTATTATTTGCTCTACTTAAAATTCTTGACACATATGCTTCAATAGCTTAAAGTTTACATGATGATTATATTTTATTCTTTTACAAGGCCCCCCTCAAAATAAGATGTACATCAAATTTAATTAAGTCCCCGGATCCGGGATTTACTCTAATACGTTAAGAATGGTTACCTCGCCATATAAAGCTTTAAAATTTTGCCATTTGAAGAATGGTCTTTATTAATCTTTTAAACAATAAAGGCTTTACATTTTAGAGCTATAACTCTTTTACTAAGAATAAGTATACGATTACTGTCAGTACTTAAAATGTCTTAATGTTGTTAATTTAATTGTCTTTTGTTGAATATAATATTTAGTATTTCATAAGCACGGTAGGCTTGCCTCCGTGTCACCTTTTTGGATGTCCTCCAGCTCTGCGTTATTCCAGTCGTAGGTCCTCGGTTGCAGCATGTTTGAAGTAGGTCAGGTATCCCTCGTTACCTTCGTATCCTGGAATGGTGTAGTCCTGAAGTCTTTTAGATCATGGTGGCTCCTGGTTCTCTGCTCTTGGCTAATGGTTAGTAATAGCTCGTTGATCTGAATGATTAACACAAAGTTTTATTCACCTGTATCCACTTCACATGATTGTTTGATTGTAGCACTTCACTTCATGGTATTACCACAGTTTTAATTACATAAGTTTTATATTTTAAGAATTTTGAAGAGATGTCACCGGCGCTAAATTTTAGTTATTCATTCTCACTTATTTACACCATATTTATATGAGTCGCGGTTTAACTACATTAACGCAACACATTGTTTAATAGTATAAAGAATGCCTCTGTGTCTTAACTGACGGATTAATTACATTTTGTAATAAACTATTTTTAACGTTGCACATATCGGCAGTACACAGCTTACTGCTTGACCGCTGCATTTCAAGTGGGCGAAAATAGTTAGGGGTGAGAGTAGTAATCTCGCGACAGTTCAATTCAACATAAAAGTAGTTCCAAGTTTCTTTTTTATTTAAAGAACTAAAATTAGATTAAATAATTAAGTAGAGAGATTCTTAGTTACAATTGCTCTCAAAGTACATTATAGTGATCTAGTTTAATTATTTAAATAATAATCAATTTACAATTATTTTTAGTTAGTTAAGGGGTCGGGAAAACAAGTTGGTTCTGGTTAGCGCCTGTTTATGCAGGATTAATTAACAAGCTTTACCCTTTCTGTATAATCGTATACCATTTAATATATTATTATTAGACAATTATTTAAATATTATTATTATTTAATGCTAGCAGTAAGATTTGGTTTAAAATGTGAGATTTTATTAAAAATTTAAAATTTATCAACCTATACATTATCAACTTAATTAATTAATTTATTTTTATTAATAAAATCGTCACATACTCCGCCTCTTAAGAAACACAGACTCCTGAAAATTTGGTCAGCAATGTACCGGGAGTATACTCGGGGTCAAAGTGTGAAATTATTTTATTATTATTATTTATTATTAGTGCAACGTTTGTTTTTTCCTATCTCTCTTTAAATGATCTTGTTCTCATTTAAATGTTCCCCTTCGTGAAATTCCCTTTATCTCGCTTCTTACAGTACTAACTTATAATACTAATTTCCCTAATTTCAGTAACTCACAATATCGTGGCCCGACTGACATCAGCTTACTCTAACTCTACAAGTTACCTTTCAGCATTCATTAATGATCTCTTGGCACCTTTCTGCCTCATCATTATCCTTTTCAGTCGGCGCCGTTGTGACTAGTTACTTTACATGTATATAATTCTTTCTTGATTATATACCATAGACTTACTTCTAAAATAATCTAAAGAGGATCCCATACTCCACTCTAGATTATAGTTACTTGAGAGAAGCGGAATCTCACGAGGGTAATTCTTATTATCTCTTTAACAATAACTAAACAAACTATGCGGAAGGGAGACACTTTACACAACTCATTGTATTTCACGCGCGGTGGTATTCATTGTTTAGGGAGGCAACGGTTTATCACAATAGGGAGAGTGTGGCTGCTTACTACAATTTCTTAACACGCTTTATTGTTCTCTTACTGGCCACAACTGGTTGTTGACTATTCAACTATACTTTTATTATTATTTACTTTGCTCTTATTTACTGCTACAAGTTAGACAGATTTAGTTTAACTTAAGATTTATTTAGCCTTATTATTATTCACTTATTATTACCTTGGGGTTTTGAAAACTTACGTAGAATTATTTCCTATCGACTTACCATATCTACTTAGAACACTTTATTTACTTTGTTTTCTTTTTTTTTTTTAATTTGGCTCAGTTTACAAGTTTACTGTTTCGGGGCATGGGGTTTAATACTTTATCTAACAAGGGAGGGTTAACTAAGTCATTTATTCATTTGAAATTTAAGTCACAATCTTATTTGCTCAACTATACTATACACAATTATCGCCTACACACTTTAGTACATGGTAAACATTTATTAACAGTTATTATTAAACATATGCATTAGTTTTTTATTTAAGCGATCAGCTGTTACGCTGGAATGTAGGTCAGACTAGTTTTAAACAATGGCATTGTTTTGCTTACAAAGGGGGACTCAACTAGAGGGTGAATGCATTGTCTAACTCAACTTGACAGAGGGTGGCAAATACAATTCCGTACAGGTGAGAACAGGATATTCACAGGTCTGATTTTGTTTACAAACCGACATGTTGATGAATGAACTTTTTGACAAGCACGTACCTGCTGTTATATCGTATTCTTGGGGCGTCTTTAGTTAACATTATGTTCATTCCTATATCTAAATAATAATTAAATTACTTATTTATTATACTATTATAATAATTATTATCGTTTAATTTTATTTAAGATTTTAGACACATTTTAATGTACATGAGTGAATAAATCAACAGCTTGTGTGTGTGGGTTTATCGGGACACAATTACTTCTTAAATAACACAAGTCACAAAAAATTTTTTTTTACAAAGGAGTTGCAAAATTTAAACAAATTAGCAGAGTGGCGCAATTTATAACATCTTCTCTCGTGTTATAACTTAGGGAACCCGCAATAATTGGTTCTGCCAATTATTCAGGCTGCCTTATTTGTGACGAGCTGTAAATTAATCAGAACAACAAACAATAAATATAAAAGGATTCTGGGAAGGGGAAACTGTTGATTTATGCACTCAGTATAGTCGGTACTCCTGATGACATCTCTTTATTACATATTGTATTATTTGCTCTACTTAAAATTCTTGACACATATGCTTCAATAGCTTAAAGTTTACATGATGATTATATTTTATTCTTTTACAAGGCCCCCCTCAAAATAAGATGTACATCAAATTTAATTAAGTCCCCGGATCCGGGATTTACTCTAATACGTTAAGAATGGTTACCTCGCCATATAAAGCTTTAAAATTTTGCCATTTGAAGAATGGTCTTTATTAATCTTTTAAACAATAAAGGCTTTACATTTTAGAGCTATAACTCTTTTACTAAGAATAAGTATACGATTACTGTCAGTACTTAAAATGTCTTAATGTTGTTAATTTAATTGTCTTTTGTTGAATATAATATTTAGTATTTCATAAGCACGGTAGGCTTGCCTCCGTGTCACCTTTTTGGATGTCCTCCAGCTCTGCGTTATTCCAGTCGTAGGTCCTCGGTTGCAGCATGTTTGAAGTAGGTCAGGTATCCCTCGTTACCTTCGTATCCTGGAATGGTGTAGTCCTGAAGTCTTTTAGATCATGGTGGCTCCTGGTTCTCTGCTCTTGGCTAATGGTTAGTAATAGCTCGTTGATCTGAATGATTAACACAAAGTTTTATTCACCTGTATCCACTTCACATGATTGTTTGATTGTAGCACTTCACTTCATGGTATTACCACAGTTTTAATTACATAAGTTTTATATTTTAAGAATTTTGAAGAGATGTCACCGGCGCTAAATTTTAGTTATTCATTCTCACTTATTTACACCATATTTATATGAGTCGCGGTTTAACTACATTAACGCAACACATTGTTTAATAGTATAAAGAATGCCTCTGTGTCTTAACTGACGGATTAATTACATTTTGTAATAAACTATTTTTAACGTTGCACATATCGGCAGTACACAGCTTACTGCTTGACCGCTGCATTTCAAGTGGGCGAAAATAGTTAGGGGTGAGAGTAGTAATCTCGCGACAGTTCAATTCAACATAAAAGTAGTTCCAAGTTTCTTTTTTATTTAAAGAACTAAAATTAGATTAAATAATTAAGTAGAGAGATTCTTAGTTACAATTGCTCTCAAAGTACATTATAGTGATCTAGTTTAATTATTTAAATAATAATCAATTTACAATTATTTTTAGTTAGTTAAGGGGTCGGGAAAACAAGTTGGTTCTGGTTAGCGCCTGTTTATGCAGGATTAATTAACAAGCTTTACCCTTTCTGTACAATCGTATACCATTTAATATATTATTATTAGATAATTATTTAAATATTATTATTATTTAATGCTAGCAGTAAGATTTGGTTTAAAATGTGAGATTTTATTAAAAATTTAAAATTTATCAACCTATACATTATCAACTTAATTAATTAATTTATTTTTATTAATAAAATCGTCACACAGCATCAGACCGTGCGGTCGTATAAAAACATTGCTCGAGCAAATTAGGGTCGGCCGACCAGTAAATCACATGATTTTAACGTAAAACAACAGTAAATCATGTAATAGTGATCCATCAGACGTAATTCACAAACATTAACAGTTTAACTTATTTTCGGAGTGTATTAAAGAAATCGGAAGTTACCAGTGATGGTGTAACCACGTGGAGACGGCGATAAAAGGATAAGTACATAATATAAGCAGTTGAACAGACAAAACATTTCAATTTTAACTGAATTAAACACCGAAACTAACTATGAAAATTTAAATAGAAAGCGCTTATAATATAAAATGTATAATGAATGACTGAGAGTGTGAGCAAACTGGGTTGTCTTCTAAAGTAGATATAAACTAGTTAAATAAGTAAATATAAGGTTACAGGAATTATTTTTAACTATATTTCAGAATCTGTTTTAAACAATGGCCAATAACGGACCATAATCAATTCGAAAGTAAGAATACAAAATGTAGAGAAAGACGAAATTGTTGATGTGGTAGTTTAGCAAGAATGACAGATTAAAACGAAATAAAATACTGTTTTATGTGAATTTATAAATATGCATTTGTTATTTGCATTGACCTGTTTTTCTCTGCCGAGTACACTAGACGACACCTTGTTTAACCTGCATACGAACGTCACGATTTAAATAGATTTATATTTGACGTCCAAATAAAGGTAGGTGACACAATTTTAAATATTTTAATTACTAATTCACGAGTTGTACTTCAAATGACGCCTGAAAACAGGGACAATTTTAAATTTTTAATTAATAATTCCCATGTAATACTTCAAAATGAATTTAATTTCTATTCAATCAGCAAGTTTCTAACGTGATATTGTGTATACTATGTTATAAACATGATATCACGTTATATACAGACTTGGGAAAGTTAATAAAAATTGTTAACTGATTAAAGTTAAAGTTCATGTCAAAAAAAACTAACTAAGTTAAAGTTAGTTATGCTCACAATACTCGTAGTTAATAAACATAAATTCAAATGACAAACTCTGTAACAGCAACACGCAAAAGTATTATATACCACAAGTTGATTCTCACAATACTCAAACACATTACACAGTACTCATACTCAAACACGGTACTAAGAACACGTTCAAATGACAAACTCTATAACATGAACACATACAAATATTAGCTAATACTTGTAATACAAATCGACGCTCACGATATTCACAGCTGGAAAACATACATTCAAATGACAGACTTTTGAGTATGACTGTAGACTGCTTGCTGGGGTGAGACATGCTTGTGCAATTTTTGCTGAACTCCCTTAGTTCACATTTTTTCCGCATGCTTTGTTAATGTTGTCTAGTATTAGATTTAATTAACTATTAAATGCATTGTCAGTTACCAGAAATTATTCTTATTTATGACATCAACATTCCGAATGAAAAGCACAGAAATTTATAGATGAATAGAAGATGAGAAAGCCTCCTATTAAGTAGGATTTGGCTTGCTGTATTCCCAAGCCAATCAGGCAGCACTTGATACTGACTGGTTAATGCTGTTTTTCAGCTTAGATCGTGCTGGTATGAAATCTATATAAGTGGGCTGTGCTACTCTAATCGGGTTAAAATATTTAATTATCAAATTATAATAATAAATCTCCCACCTACCTCTATCCAGAAGGAACTCTATACAGATACTTATAATTTACTATAATTGAGAACAAAATATATGACATACATTTATTAGCTCAGTATTTACCACACAAAATATTACAGTCATCAAAATATTTGTATTACTAATAATAAAATATTTTTGTTATTAATGAAATGTTTTTATTGAGATGTATGACCATTTACAACATAAATTTATGAATGATAATGTTGGTAACTTTGATACAGACATAAAACAATTTATTCATTCCAATCATTTTATAAAAATAAACTATATAAAATGAATAAGCTCATATTTCTGTAGTGACAACCAAATTTGATGTTTACACAATCCCCAGTACAAATGTTTATGCAATTCAGCTATGGAGTTAATGAAAGAACCATTCACCTATGGAATTAATGGAGTTAAATTATCAACAATTACCTTGCAAATCACACTAATGTATTTTAAGGTGGCTGTTCATAGTATTTCCAGTAACTAACTGACTTCTAAAAACTTTCTTGAAATGCACTGAGATCCGCCAGGTACCAGTTACTAGCTCACTTTGCCAAACAACAAAAATGAGCAGTTGTTTAATATTACCTATATTCATCACCTGTACGTATAACTTGTACATTTTATTCAAACTGTCAGAATGTAAAAGAAACAGTATGTGGGAAAAAGGTATCAACAGTTTGTGTTTCTTTCCCTGTACAGGTATATTCAATATTTTTTATGTTTTTGAAGTCTTCTTCTGGTATGGACCACATCAAGAATGTCTTGTATGACAACGTTTCACTCCTATTACAATGAGTATCCTTAGCTCTACATGACAAAGAGGCTGGCAAGCGAACTCAGTTTTATATACTGTAGAAGTGGCGGTGGGTGGTCTGGCAAGTGGACCCTGCCCTGTAGGAGTTACGCCATATGCATTACTTGTGCAGTCAGTCAACTCATGTACAGTCAAACCAGAATGTAAAGGGTACCACGTCGAGCTGGGCATGATCCTTGAGTTTACCAGACCACCCACTGCCACTTCTACATTATACAACTGAGTTTGCTTGCCAGTCTCTTCATCACTTAGACCTGAGGATACCCATCATAATATGAGTGAAACGTTGTCATACAAGACATTTTTTGACACAGTCCGTACCAGAAGATGACTCCAAAAACATAATGGACACTGGCCGTGGAAGCCTACGTGAGAATATATACAATATTGCCATTGTTTATATTTATAACAAGTAATTCCACAAATTATCAAAGTCTTCTCATTGCTACTGAACACAACATATGTCCAAAAAGAACGTGACTTGCACTTGTTGGAGAACATGACTTACATGCAAACCATAAATAAAACAGAAACTGAAATTGTCGTATTCACACAGTTGTTTGTAAAACGTTCAATTACTGACCAGTCTGGAACGTGTAAAACAATATCATGAAGTAACTTCTCATGGATATAAATAAACATACATTATATAATAACATATATAACAAAACATAATTCATGTACAAAATTAGACTTATGAACTTTGTTTTTGTGGTCTTGTGTGTGTGCGTGCGTGCGTGCGTGCGTGCGCGCGCGCGCGCGCATGTGTGTGTGTGTGTGTTACATAATGTGTTTTAAATTTCATCAATAATGGTTCCAAGAGACATATCCTCTTTACAGACTTAACCTTTGTACTGGAGATGTGATAATGAACTTTTTAATATCATTTGGGATGTCTGAAGTTGACAACACAAGACATTTAAATAATTCAAAATTAACTTTAATTTTCTCACCTGTACACAACAAGAGACCTGTGAGCCACGCTGTTTTTACCTCTCAAAGGAAGAAACACGTCCCATTTTCTCTCACTGTTGTAGCCTACTTTTCCTGATAAATCCCCAACTGCATAACCATCTTGCGTCTGCTCACCTAATAAATTATTTGCACATTAATTTAATTTATAGCTATACCACTAAAGAGATGAGGAAGAGAAGGCGTTGAGGAGAAAAACTTTGTTAAAAACCGGGGTTCAGTTAGGACTGGCTTATAGTAGCCTGAAAGGGCTCCTGGACTTTCCCAGGTTATACATGAAGATTACAGTGGCATTGCAGATGAAGAAGTTCTTCAATACACTTTATCTGCCAGAAGTGACAATCTGGCTTTTGGGGAATACTATAATAGCTTAGGAAAAGGAAGATTAGTTCCTACAGTTTAGATGAGAACTAATCTATAAGAAGGACACTTTGGAGTTCAATGAAAACATTTTACTGTGAAAAATCATGATCAGAAGCGTCAGATCATATATGGAATTTGAGGTAAGTAACCCAAGCAATGGAAAAGATTGGAGAATTTTAAACACTGGAGCATCCAAGGTATAAGCCTGACAGACCACAAAATGTTTAGGATACTTGATTAGTACAAGGTAGATATTGCTGCCTCACGTAATACCAAGTAAAAGAAAATGGAAACGAAATAATTTTATATATTTCTACTCTGGTGTACATAAGGAAAGACCAAGTGTGAGCAGGAGTGTCCTTAGTAATAAGTAAGAAATGACAGACACTCACACGCAGCTGGGATGCTATAAACAGCTGATTACAATTGACCTAGTAATGTTAGCCCAATAATTTGTTATTACCGGTGTCTGTGCACCAAACATCAATGCCAATACAGCAGAAGATGAATTCTGATATATGTGTTTATATTGTTTAACATGTTAAAAGACAATAATTTACATATTTATATTTTTAAATTTAATTTTCTCAACTAATTTAATATACATGTAACATCAGTGAACACAGAAGTATCTTAACCCTTCTGATAAACAGGATTATTTATTTAAAACTTTTAATTTTTATGATTGATTTTATTAACTAAGAATATTGGACAACAATAATTCCAAAATCTCAAATCTCAATCAGATATTAACATGTAAAAATAATTTTAAATAAATTATTAATAGAAACAATACTCTGATGGTACTGAACAAACACTGATGAAAGATGACAATGACAATTGGTTTTTGTATTTACTCTGTGTGTGTGTGTGTGTGTGTGTGTGTGTGTGTGTGTGTGTGTGTGTGTGTGTGTGTGTGTGTGTGTGTGTGTGTGTGTGTGTGTGTGTGTGTGTGTGTGTGTGTGTGTGTGTGTGTGTGTGTGTGTGTGTGTGTGTGTGTGTTTGTAATAACTGCATGTGACGGTACGAACGTCCGTCTTAGGGAATTCTGGTATTCAGGAAATTTTATTGTATTTTTTTTTTATTGTATTTTTATATATATATATATAACATGGTTAGAACAACTCTCCCCATCATTAACGAAACGACGCAGATTCAACAGTGTGGATCAAACCCAAGGTCAGAGCCTACGTGCATTCCGCCACATACGTTATGTATAACAAATAGAAAGACAATAATGAGACGCAGTACAATCAGTGAAAACATCATAAGAATGACGTTGAACAAGGGCATTAGCTATATGAAACAATGGAACGCTGATGACATAACACACACACATGCAAGAACGGAACCAGTTTTCCGTCCCATTTAACATCAGACATTCAGAGCGTTAACAGGTTGTGAAATTAGCTGGTAGTTAATCGCCAGCAGAAGTGCTAAATTAACAAAATGTAATTATAGCAGCAATTCAGTGAACTATTTAAAATGTAATCAAGTAAATTCAGTGTGGTAACAACAAAATAGACAGAATGCAGTAAAGCTTTCAGTGAACACCGACCAGCAAAGAGTGGACGTCTGGAGGAACGACACTTCAAAATCCAGGAAAGTGCACACTTTATCTAAATTTATTATAATAAAATTTGAGCTCTAAATACAATTCAATTCAATTCAAAAAATGTATCATTGATCTATTTCTGGGGTAAAATGAGCGTGTGTGAGAGTGGATGAAAGCCGGCATTTAAACAGGAAAAAAGCCATGAGGTGTTGGTTTGTGTTTAGTATAATAATTAATGTGTACAAAATATATACTGCAGTATAAAAGATATTCCTGTTGTTTTCTGAAAGTAAAATGAAAGAAAAAAATTATTATTATAAAATGAGATTTATGAATGGTATAAGGCGGAAGTAACGTAAGACGCCATTTTGATTATGGCTACAAGACACCATAATTTTTCGATGTTCATAAATGTAAGAAAACAATGCAGTATCATTAAACAAAGTTTTATACCATCAATATTGTTGTTTAAAAATATTATTTCAAGACCCAGCTCAGTCTCTAATTTCGGTTTAAAGAACTCTGGACCCTACAAAGAAAGAAACACATGGCAGTGAATCATATGCCTCAACCCATAATTATGGTAAGTACGATAATATTAAATTTGTTCATATTTATTAAAGTAACCAATGTCGCCAAGAATTAATGACTTTATTTATTTGTATTGTTAATAAGTTAACAAATGGTGCCCGAACTGGTGACAATATAAAAAAAAATAAAAAAATTGTTTATATAATAAACCCAAATATAGAGACAGAGTGGGTATTGAAGTGAGGGGTATTACAATTATAGGTTATGTTGTGACGTCTGTAAAAAGCAACAGTTCATTAAAATGTTTTAACAATGGCAAACAATAGTGAAATAAGCGTAAAAGAATCAGAAATAATGAGTGAAGGTATTTACTCGACACCAGTCCCAACAAAAAGAGTTGAGGAAAATGACGTGATAAAAATGATGAGATTACTTTTTGATGAAAAATTTAAGGAACAGAGTATTAAGTTTGATGAGCAAAATACAAGATTAGACAATTTTAATGATAAGTTTAACCAATTGGATGAGAAATTCAATGACATAAAAAAGGAAATTAAAAGACAAAATTGTAATTTGGATAAAAAAATAAATGAGATACATGCACGGTTAGATGAGATAGAGTTAGAAAATAAGAGGGAAATAAACAAATTAGATATAAACAAAGATGACAAGGTAAGTAGTGGTAAGAATTATGATAAAATAAATAAAAATATGGTAATAGGAGATAATAGTGTAGATGTTGGTAGTGATAATGAGATTTTAATGAAAGTAGAGGTTAATGGTGAGGAGATAGTTGTTGATGAGATTGAAAGAGGGGGTAAGGAGAGTTTAAGTGAGTATGGTGGGCAGAGGGCAAATTTTCCCAGTGGTATGAGTGGAGTAAAGACTCCAAAAATGTTGTTTGAGGACAAAGGTTCCTCTAGAATTTATGTGGGAGACATGTGGTCTCCAAATGACCCCTTAGTTTTTTGTGTTGATGTACCTGGTGAAGCCAGGAGGTGTTTTTATGAAGTAGTAGTGCCCTATGCAAATATATAGAGAGAGAATGTAGCCTGGTGTGATAGAGAGAGATATATTGAGAGAGAGAGAGAGAGGTATAGTGAGAGGTATTATGAGAGAAAGAGAGAGATAGAGATTTTTAAAATAAATAGAACTTATGAAGAATTTATCGAAAGATTAGGTGGAGAGAGAAGTAATAAAAATAAGAACTTACCTTGTAGTGAAACTGAGATAGTAGGAGGTGATGATGAAAATAATGACTTTGTAAATTACCTGATTGTGACTAATTATACTGAAGGTGACAGAACCGTACCCGATCATGAATTATATGTTTGCGGAAAATGATAAAAATTTGAATAGTTGGTACATTTATAATGATAATATAAGGTATCCAATAATAAATAAGTTGTATAGACCTAAGATAAGATTATTGTTCAATGATGGAGGATAATTATTTTACTGCGTTATGAACATTTAATTATGTGATAGTGTGGTTTCAAGATGGACTGTTTTTATGAACTGATTTATGGTAAATGATTAAATGATAATTTTGGATTGTATATTTTTTTTGTGTATTAATGTCAATGTAGTTGTGTACTTTTGATGTTGTGTATTTTATGTACTTTTTATGTAAACCATGTACTGTAGAATTTTAAATAATTGAAGAATAATTAATTGTGATGAAGTTAAAGGAATTTTATGAGATTTAGATTCTAATGGGTAGTAAATGATTAAGCATGTAATATATTTGGATATTGAGATGTATTGTTATTAATAGGTGAGAGATGAATTTTCTAATGCAATTGTCAATGATCACAGTAATGTAAAGGGTTAAAAAGGGATAGAGCCGGGGTGATAATGATAAATAAGGCATATGAATTAGTCAGAATTAACTGTAGTGGGAGTTAGAGAGAATAAGAAGTTGAGATACAGTAATACACAAAGAGGGTGTTAGATATTTTAGGGACACAGTAGTTAGTGATTATATGTAGAGGAGATGAGTAATATGTAATTAAAGAGTAAATAGTTGATGGTTATATTTTGTAGTAAGGATAGGGGGTGTAAGGAGTGATCAACGTGCGGCGTTGTGGCAGTTCCCGTAATTAGAGAAGGGTAAGAGTGTTTGCTGATATTTGGTGGAGGGCAAAAGGTTATGAACGTGTATATGGCCAGGTAGGGAACACACATCCTAGTACAAAGACGAGCGGTGCCAGAGGAATTGGATAAAATGTGAAGGGAGTTATAATTGAGAGATTGGTGTCATAATATGTTAATGGTTGTTAGAAGAAAGGTGAGTAAGGTTAGATAGATAAATGCCAAAATAAGATACAGATAATAGTGAATAATAGAGAGTCACCCAAACTAGATAAGTATTGATGAAAAGGTTAGAAAAGGAAAATTCATAGTAGAAAGGTGATGTAACAGAAAGGTTAATAACAAATTTGAAATTTTTTATAGAATCTAATGATACAATAAATGTTAACTAATTAAAAGTTGAACAGAGAGTTGATAATAAAAATGTTATAAAGTTTTATACAAGTTATTTACATGTGAATTGTTCAATGTTAATGTTTAATGTTTTATGATGTTTTACTATGTTTTATTGTTATTGGTAGCAACAGTAACAAATGTTAACATGTTGAAAAGATAAGGTTAGAAATGGGTTTGAACCAAAATATAGTTTGATTCTGTTGCAAAGAAATAATATGATCAGAAAGTTAAATAATAAAATTTAAGTAATCAGGTTGTTCGCCATAATAATTATGTTTTGAATTTTATATAGGAGAAATAAATAGTTGTTGTTTTTGAAATTTAAAAGGTTTGTTTTAAGTGTTAGGGTTTTACTATAAGAATATATATTTTTCTCTTGTGATGGAAAGAGTGAATTAGTAATGACTGAAGGCCAGTTTTGGTAAAAATGGTAAGATAAAAGGAGAAGGCCATTCTGTTTTAAATCTTGTTACTTGTTGTTGAAAATTTTGTAGTAAGAAAAGCAATGTCTCAAAACACAAACCAATGCATCTAAGGGGAGCCATATCAGTTGCGGATATGGAAGTATATAAGGCCACTATTTTAAATTTTGTATTCATGTTTCAGAGTTTGATGGTGTTGTGACGACGGTCCTGAGCTGACCGGTGTGTCAGAGCAGGAGCGTTAAGTGCCTCATGGCCTTATGGTGTTGGGATCTCAAGAGAGAAGTCCAATAAGGTCAGGACAGGTACGATCATCATCGTCGGACCAAGGGTAAGTGATTAAAATTTTTTCTATATAAACACTACAAGGGGTTGTGGCGACATATCTGGGCTGATCCCTTTAGGAAGTGTGAATGAGTCAATGAGAGTTTTTATGCTTCGGCATAAAACCTCTTGTTGAAGGGGTTTTGTGACGGTACGAACGTCCGTCTTAGGGAATTCTGGTATTCAGGAAATTTTATTGTATTTTTTTTTTATTGTATTTTTATATATATAACATGGTTAGAACAACTCTCCCCATCATTAACGAAACGACACAGATTCAACAGTGTGGATCAAACCCAAGGTCAGAGCCTACGTGCATTCCGCCACATATGTTATGTATAACAAATAGGAAGACAATAATGAGACGCAGTACAATCAGTGAAAACGTCATAAGAATGACGTTGAACAAGGGCGTTAGCTATATGAAACAATGGAAAGCTGACGACATAACACACACACATGCAAGAACGGAACCAGTTTTCCGTCCCATTTAATGTCAGACATTCAGAGCGTTAACAGGTTGTGAAATTAGCTGGTAGTTAATCGCCAGCAGAAGTGCTAAATTAACAAAATGTAATTACAGCAGCAATTCAGTGAACTATTTAAAATGTAATCAAGTAAATTCAGTGTGGTAACAACAAAATAGACAGAATGCAGTAAAACTTTCGGCGAACACTGGCCGGCGAAGAGTGGACGTCTGGAGGAACAACGACACTTCAAAATCCAGGAAAGTGCAAACTTTATCTAAATTTATTATAATAAAATTAGAGCTCTAAATACAATTCAATTCAATTCAAAAAATGTATCATTGATCTATTTCTGGGGTAAAATGAGCGTGTGTGAGAGTGGATGAAAGCCGGCATTTAAACAGGAAAAAAGCCATGAGGTGTTGGTTTGTGTTTAGTATTATTAATAATTAATGTGTACAAAATAAATACTGCAGTATAAAAGATATTCCTGTTGTTTTCTGAAAGTAAAGTAAAAGAAAAAAATTATTATTATAAAATGAGATTTATGAATGGTAGAAGGCGGAAGTAACGTAAGACGCCATTTTGATTACGGCTACAAGACACCATAATTTTTCGATGTTCATAAATGTAAGAAAACAATGCAGTATCATTAAACAAAGTTTTATACCATCAATATTGTTGTTTAAAAATATTATTTCAAGAACCAGCTCAGTCTCTAATTTTGGTTTAAAGAACTCTGGACCCTACAAAGAAAGAAACACATGGCAGTGAATCATATGCCTCAACCCATAATTATGGTAAGTACGATAATATTAAATTTGTTCATATTTATTAAAGTAACCAATGTCACCAAGAATTAATGACTTTATTTATTTGTATTGTTAATAAGTTAACATGCAACAGCATTCTAGAGGCAGATACAAGCACAGTATATTTCTATGAGCCAAAACATCACCAACATTATAAGGACCACAAGATACGCACAAGGAAAACACCCAAAATCACCATCCACCAACCACCAAGGTATATATTTCATGAAACACACACACACATAAATATTGATATTTTTTTCAAATAAACTGTTTATTTACCAGGCGGAAGTGAATCTCCGCCAACGGGTTTGTTAGAAGGATTGAAAACTTCTCCAACTCCTTTACAATACTCAAGTGTTTCAGTCCGTCCAATACCAGGTACAGGTGGATTGTGATGAATCCGTATGCCACCTATGTCTGGTGAATAGCCAGCTGTCCAGTTCACTGATACATATGTGGGAGTGAAGAATGAATCTTGTGCCAATGTTACAACACCCTTTAGACCTCTTGACTGGACAACCGCTCTACAAACAATACCATTCACAAAATACAAACATAATTCACCCATACTATGATACTCTTGCATCAATAAAACAAAAAAAATTCTGAAGTAAAACAATACATCAGATTGTCTTCAACTCATACAAGACTCCTCCTCTGGAATATTATTCATCTACTGTGGCTGAATAATATTTGGATTATAGTCTGAATAGTTTAATGAAATGGACACTCATTTAAACATAACATTAGGCAATATTAATAACCTCAGCATACACCTTTGTTGCACATGCCATCATCTCCTACATGAGTCCTCACATATCACTAGCTAATCATATAAAACAGACAAACAGTATATATTTTTATAAAGACAAATGAAATTATTTAATGCTTGTGAGGAGTTTTTTAATCTTTTGTGTTGGTGAATATGTTTTTGCCTTTATGGGAATGTAAGTACACATGCTGAAGAAACTAAGTTACAGTACAAATTTTCAAATTAGTGTGTGTGTGTGTGTGTGTGTGTGTGTGTGTGTGTTGTGTTTTTAAAACAATGCCTTACCCCTCATGTGGTTGGGGTACAGATCACATTGTTAATGATACTGAATATTATAAATAGCCTACATTTATTAACAGGTTCAGTCTCTATTAGAGCATAATGTGTGTTAGTGACCACAAATCACACCATTTTGTTTGAGGAGATGCAGGTTTTGTTCTTATCAATTATTTCATCTGAATACATAAGGAGGCAGCAGATTTTCCAGTATAGAACAAACTTTAATAAAATGCAGCAAGTCTGAAAGTGGGCAAAACCTGGCGTCCAGCACTACAGAGAACTCTGTGAAAGTCTGCAAATTTGTAAGGAAATATAGTTTGTTCATCCCAGTACTTCATATCGCTATGGAATACTGTAAAAAAAATGTATTGTCTTATAGAAATGTATTTGCAGTAAACAATTTTCTTACTTCAAAACAACTGGCTGAAGTGGCATAATTCTTGCACACGCCAAGTATGAGTCCTGATGATGGTTATCATAAATAACAAGATACAAGTGCCGCTGTTTATTGTGTAAATCCAGTATGCCCAGGCTGACATCCCTGAACATTTCTCTATTTCCTACGCTCACTGGTCCCAGATGGCCATCTAGGTCTCCTGTTTGCTGACCATGCGGTTCGTATATTACTTGTAGGACATTACAATCTTTTCGCGATTTGTCTACAAAAATACACAAGAGGCTATGTCAAACAACCATTTGAACAAAAGTTGAAACTTAACGTTAGCTTTTAAAAAAGGATAAAAAAACAGGTAAACATGGATTGTTTAAGTCCAAAAAACTTACAGAGGCAGTACACCTAAGTAAAATTTTTACACTTTTAAACTTTACAGAATATTTTCAGAAAGTATAATCCAGTACTTTAATATGGATCAGCAGAAATTTATGACAGCAAAGTCAAATATTTTTTATACTTTTACACCAAATTTTAATTTATCGCAAAGCACAAAAAGAAGTATGGTGCCATTTGAAGTGAATAAAGAGGAAACATTGAGAAAGAATGAAGGAGGTGTGGGAGAAAAGTAAGAAGGGATGGAAGAAGCAGTTGAAATGAACGTAGTCCACACTGGTTCATATGAACCAAAATAAGAGCCAAGATTTGTATCAAATCTCATAGAATAAGGAACTTTTCAAAATAATAGAAACCTGAAGGAAACTGAAACTGGTGCTTGGCAGATAATACATGCAAAAAAACATGGAGACAAAAAGACAAACAGAGACCATGAAAATGGTAGTTGCAAGGATCTGGGGAGGATGTGTGTCAGCAACTGAAGAGTTTGTGTCAATGGACATATATGGATTGCGTTGGAGGACAAGCGATTCTAGTTAGTACCAGAGGTAGGTAGTAATACTAACCTGCTTCAGAATCTAACACATCAGTGGTAAATATTTTCCACTTGTGTTGTGTTTTTGGCACACGTTTTCTTGTATGGTAGAGGTCTGTATAAATGAGTGCATCTGAATTTTCAGAACTTCCTAGCCACTGAACAAGAACTGAACCCGCTACAGGACCATTGAACCTGGTGTGAGCTACTTTCATGCTTGTCTTACCTTCAGCCTTTAAAAATAACAACTACATTTAGACAGACACATAAACACAAAACACTCAATACTTAAATGTTAATAAAATCTGATATTTATTTATTTTCTGCCACCATATAATTTAAGTCAGGATCATTATTCACGATACCATTTAGAATTAAACTAAGTCTGACAATTTTACTCAAATAAGCATGCCAGATAAAAACTAAGGACACTACACCTTCATTAGTATAATATATATTAATTCTATTTATCTTCTTTGAAAGATAAGGACCAGTATTTGAAAGCATATCACGCATTATGTGTGGGAAGGCTCAAAGAAAGTTCAAAGTATGATTGAGGTGTGTGTGTGTGTGTGTGTGTGCGTGCGTGCGTGCGTGCGTGTGTGTGTGTGTGTGTGTGTGTGTGTGTGTGTGTGTGTGTGTGTGTGTGTGTGTGTGTGTGTGTGTGTGTGTGTGTGTGTGTGTGTGTGTGTGTGTGTGTGTCAAAATCAAATCAATCCAACTTCACCCTGTAATACAAAGGATAAATAATATAGAACTTGCCTAAGTGACCCAAATTACTGATAGGCATCACCATTCTGTTTTGCTTGTTGCAGGAACTCTGTGTTTATATGAAGATGTGCACAACCAAAATCTGTCATCATCACCATCATCATCTTTTTCTTCTCCTATTTCTTCCTTAAAGTATTAAGCCCATACAGCCTACCCTCCTACCCATAAGCTTAATACACCCAGTTTCGCTACTAAATTTTTTTTTACCCAAGAAAAATATGAATTCAGGTGCCCCGTCTATTGAGTAATAAGGAAAGTGATAGGTACAGATGAGAGCATGTTTACACCATGCAATTATATTAAGTAAGATAAATGAAAACATTTAAGTAATGAGAAAACTATAATCACCACAATCAGCTTTCCTAAAATTCCAAATTACTCTCTTTTAAGGTTAATTTTCTTTGGTTTTGAGCTATACTGTAGTTACTGTATACGGCATTCACTTCCTGGATATTCAGTCACTTCTCTTTTGCATTGATCAGCAAGAAAAAGTTACTTGTATTCATAATTCTCTCAAGCTACACAAGTCACCCAGGTGGTGCAAAATGAAGAAAGCTCCACAAGAAACAAAATCTAACTGTCCTTTTAAGGACAAAAACTGCCCATTAAAAAACAGTATGTGCCTTGTTTAGGGTGCAAAAATTCAACAAGGAGTTAGTGATTCTTTAGTGGAGTGCAGGTGGTCTGTCAAGCTAAAAAATGACCAAACTATGAATAACAATTGTACCCAATTAATTTCTGCAATTTTTTAAAGAGGAGTATAATTTTATAAGCTTTTTTTGTCAACATCTTCTATGTAAATGAACCTTAGAAAACTCTCATGTCAGAATATTATAAACATCAAGTTTCCTGTGAAAAAAATTCTGCCATTCTAGTGGCCCCACTGCATGTGACCAGGGCACAAGCACCTTTGTTCCCTCCTAGTTGCAGCATTGGCTACAGTTCACACTGCACCACTGCCTGAGAGAACAGTCTGCATTTACGAGGGCGGTCTGAAAATTTCTCAGCCTAACAATGAAAAAACAAATTTATAATTTCAAAAATATTTTTCTTTTCAACATAACTCTTTTTAGCATAACACATTTATTCCAGTGATGTTCCAATGCCATTATCCTCTCCCCGAAGTGGTTTCCTGTAAGATCTGCAAAATACTCTTCTACAGCTGAATTCACCTCTTGATCTAATGAAAAACACTGACCAGCGAGGAGTTTGAGTTTTGGGAAAAGATGGAAGACTGAGAGAGTCAAATCTTGAGAATAGGGAGGATGTTCCAACAATTCATAGCAGTGCTCTCTTAATTTTCCCATTGCCAAAACACTTTTGTAGGCAGGTGCACTGTATTGGTGAAAAATGAATTCTTCTGCAACCCGTTTTTTTTTCACAAATTTTTTCGTCTAATTTCAATAAAAGGTTGGAATAATATTCCCCGGTTATTGTTGCACCCTTTTCAAGGTAATAAATATATGAAACACCTTTAGCATCCCAAAACACTGATGCCATGACTTTTCCTGCTGATGGAATAGACTTTGCCTTCTTTGATGCTGAACAACCAGCTTCTTCTGTCCACTGCTGTGACTGCTGTTTGGACTCTGATATGTAGTGGTGGATCCAAGTTTCATCCATCATAATAAACTGATGCACAAAATCTACTTTGTTCTTATTAAAATGCTCCACGCACTGTTCAGATATTTTCATGTGGATGAGTTTTTGATCTGCTGTGAGCAAACGCGGCACCCACCTTGCACAAAGCTTTTTCATTTGCAATTCCTCATGTAAAATATGTCTGACGCATATTTTCGAAATGCATATAGTCTCAGCACTTTCGTGCACTTTATTTCGGCGATTGTCCAAATCCATATCATGAACGTTTTGATGGTTTCTGGTGTTGTTCCGTTTTTGGATGCCCATGTGGATCATCTTCCAAGCTGGTATGACCGCGCTTAAACTCAGCAGACCATTTTTTAACAGTTGAAAATGAAGGAGAAGAATCCCCATACACTTTAGTGAACCTTGAATAAATTTTGCTTGGTGTTACACCTTTTTTCACAAAGAAATTTATGACCACACGATACTCAATATTTTCCATTTTACGGAATACAGACAACACTCCTGTTTCAAGCGGCTGTATAATACAAATTATATTGTAGGATACCAGAATTTGCACACGCATGGTAACAGTAGATATAGTACCAACATAATAAACAAAATTCGCAATAGTGTTGCCGTCTATGGTCGAGGCCGAGAACTTGCAGACTGCCCTCATAAGCAGTTGCAGTGACATGCGCCTCAGTCACATGTAGATGTTAGCACTGATCCAACTGAAGTCCATCTATTCCATCCAGACTTTTGTTTCCCCAACAACAGGAAGACAGGGTAGGATTGACTCAACCTTGAAGTTGAACCCACAGCACGAGTGAATATCGAGCTCAAGTGAGTTTTCTTCCACTGAGCTATCCTGCCGTCAAATCTTGCTCTATACTTTTTAATTGTTCATGAGCAAAGAATTACGTTTCAAGCTATAAAAGCAGGTAACAATTATCTTATCCACTGTAAGCAACATTTTCATAACATTCAATGTGTTTGAAAGACGTGTAAGACGATGCTGTTATATACTACATCAGCACTATCTTTCTCACTTAATCATATTCAGAAAACTATATTGTGATAGAAAACATGGTAGGAACATAGTCTCTCATTTAAGGAGAATGTAACCTTGACTTCATGTTCTTTCATTGTAGGCATAAGGGTCAAACACAAATTTAGTACAGTAATTTGTTGTATATTTTTTATTGTATAATTGTCAGTTATATAACTACTTTGAAACAAAATTAGCTGTTTCACCTATCATGTGAATTGAGATCAGGGTCATTTAAAAAAAAAAACTGCATACACATAAACTTACCACCAAAGTACCACACAACCTTAGTCCGTTTGAGAGTTTCACAAGTAAAGACTGCCCCCACAATCCATTTTTGCCTATCATAGACAACTGCTCTGTTGAAACTGTCACTTCTCCTGATGTATTTAATGAAAGTGGGCCCACAACTGTGTCAAGATCTACAATTCTATACAAAAGAAAGATAAGAAAAAATTATTCTATAATTACTACTAATGGAACTGATGCCTGTTATGCCACTAAATGACAGTGATAATACGTATCCCAATTCAGTTAGTTTATTGATAGGTTTTTTTATAGCCAAGCATATCTGAAAATGCAATCCATTGAGAAAATTTAACAGCACCATTTAGCCTATAGGCAATTTGTGCTTCACACAGCCTTAATCTCATCTCAGTAATATATGATTATATGATCAAGGGTGATTTGCCTTTGAGGTTTAAACATATTAAATGGATTTGATATGGATTTAATGGATCATATATGTTTATTATTTACCAAAATATCAGTTTTACGCTCTACTCGATGTTTATTATGTGCTTCTCCCCCCTCCAACACCCTCTCTTCTTTTTTTTACTATGACTGAAAATAGGATGAGTCTGAAAACAAAGAAGATTGGCCTAAAATTTGCATGAACATTAATTTAACTACAACCGAGTTTTTCACTTTCTTTTCTTTTCTGTTACACTGTCAGTATTTTGTTTGCAAAACTTATATAACTGTGTGGTGAATTGGCCACCTGGCTATTTACATTTTCAGTGAATACAAAGTTGATTACAAACACAATGGACAATCAGGCTCAGTTCACTTCTGATAAAGAGTTCTAAATATTTTAGCAACACACAGAAGAGGTCGGTTTCATTTATTTTATACAGATGCTGTCAATTATTTCTGTACAAAATACAGTTTTCTACTACCTGGACACAAATGTAATGTCATTAGCAGTATAATGTAGTTTTATACCATGTATAAAATGTGCTAGTAAAAAAATCTAATCCTAAATTTGACTGAAGTTTAGCAGAAAATTTGACAACAAGCAACCTAAACATAAAAGCAGTACTTAAATGGTTTTAATCACAAATATTTCCTCTGTTTTTAGCATTTTGGTTCTTTCAAAAATTCACTCAATCCATTATTTCCTTTAAAATAATTTTACAAAGCTTTTTTTTTATTACCACTCTTTAGTTTTTCTGAAGAATTATGTTTGTTTGCCAGTGCTTGAAAATAAAACTGGCCACAGGTTTTTAACAAGAGCTGTTTTTATATTTGTTGAAAACCATTCTGCAGTTGTTCTCAAACAACACGCACCTAGGCTCTTTTTTTTTTTTAAAGAAAATCAAATATTAGTTCACCAAAAATCATATAACCAAAATTTGTTAATTCCTCCAGAATGCATGCGTTGTTTATATTAATGCCAAATTTCAACATCAACAAGAATAGGATAATATGGTTCTCAATTATTAAGTAAATCCAGGGGCGGATTAACCATTAGGCTGACTAGGCTGTAGCTTAGGGCGCAAACGTTTAGCTAAAAAATAATAAAATTTTACAGCTAAATGTAAAATTGGTAATAAATTACAAGGATAAACATTTGAGTTCATTTTGAATTGAACACAGGCGCCTGTTTGCAAGAAATTATAGTAAAACTCTACACAAATAATAGAAGTGCTTTCCAAAGTGTTTTCTCCGGTTATGAGTCATCGGCGGCCGGCGCCCATAGAACTATGCCGCCGCCCGACTTTCGTGGCCACACGTAATTGTAATGTGTAATTGCCGACCACATTATCTATTCCAAAAACAAACCAAAAACAAAGTGTCTCGTTTCCGGTACAACAACTCACTACAAAGTCGCAAAAAATATTGGAGGCAACAAGTGAATACAAAGAGCACACTTGAACACTGATAAGAAACCATACTGAATAAACGTCTACTCAATCACTTGCACACAAGATAACAAAACTCATTTAAAACAGCATCCACTGTTTAGAAACACCGAGATAAGGAACCACATAGACTAAACATCGCATAGACCAAAAGCCATAATGAACACGGAGAATGAAATACTGTATTGTACAGAGAGGGACAAAGAGCCTCTGTTACAGCGTAATTTGTTATCATAATGAACTTTAATTACGATTCTTGAGTATAAATAGGCTGTTTATCACTTATGACAACAACCAAGCTGGCTGGTTATACTTCTTTTATGAAAGGAAAAATCATATCAAAGAAACAAGTTGTTTGTAGTTTTATAAACTGAAAACAATTTTTGCAAGCCTATGCTCACTTTGTCCCTCTGGCTAGGCCGCCCGGGGCGGCTGCCCCCTTGGCCCCTCCTAGTTACGCCTCTGAGTGTACCCTACTTTTAATTTATTTTCATTAATGGTGAATGAACTAGTTCATAAACACTGACTGAGCGGATTATTGTGTGATGAAGTTTTGTTTAAAACTGTTGTTTTCACGATGAGCAATCAAAATGCTAAGATTTTTATGAAACCTAGTGGAGCGCAATACAGGAAAAATCTGATAGGAATGAGTCTCTATTAAAAAAAATTCCAAAATTAGACACATTCTTCAACCGCCCACCAGAAAGTTCAAACTGTAGTATAAGTGATAATAACTCTGCCCTGCCTCCCCCAACACCGACCTACTGCGCCGTGGACTTGGACTCTGGCAGCAACGGCAACCTCGTGGACACGCCACTGACACCACAGCCACTTGAATCACCCAATACTGAGGAAGGCAGCGGCACTCTCATGGAGACGACAACACAGCCACCCGATCCTGAGGTAGGGTCTAATGAAAAAGTTGATTTTAATGATCCTGCTAAGTGGGTTGTTAATGATAATTTACAGGACTATATTGTTGAACACGGCATAAGCCAAAATGACAATTTAGATTTTTCAAAAGCTGCACGTCAATATGCCAATCAAAAAAGATTTTTATCCAAAAGTTTGTTTTATAAAAACCTTAAGAATGGCGAAACTGTCAAACGTAGTTGGTAATAGTTTTCCCCATCAACTGGGAACGTATTTTGTGTTCCATGCAAACTTTACGGCGGTACCACTTCGTTAGCAACTAGTGGATTTAATGATTGGAAGAACCCTAACATAGTGTACGACCATGACAATAATAAAGAACATATCAATTTTTTGAAACAATATTTATCAAGAGGAACTTTATTACGAAGAGTTGACAAAAGCCTGATGGCGCAATATCAAGAAGAAGTAGCTTATTGGCGAAAGGTTTTAGAATGCGTGGTTGAAACAATCAAGTTTTTACCGTTCCGTGGTGAAAATGAAACTATAGGATCGGTACAAAATGGGAATTTCCTAGGCTGTATTGAGCTCATTGCTAAGTTTGACCCATTTATGGCTGACCACTTAGCCAGGTATGGAAACAAAGGGCGAGGTGTTCCATCGTACTTGTCCTCAACCACTGTGGATGAGCTTGTGTTACAGCTAGAAGGACAAGTGAAAATGAAGATCAAAGAACATATAACTATTATAAAATATAACTATTACATTAACGACTCGGAACACAAAGTTTTTTTTATAAGTAAAAACAAGTTTTACCTTACAACCTGAACCGGTTTCCACCTTTAAAAGGCTTCTTCAGAGGATGCCGCTGGTAGCGCTGTCCGTCCTGTTGTGGGCGAAGGAATCGAATTTCGAAAGATCGATGTTGTGTGTGTGGGGTGAGATATGTTCGAATAATGCATACGATTTGAATTGTGCCTGTTCGTTTAGGATGTCGTTTTTATTTGTTTTCGTGTGTTTGTATATTTCCAATTGTTCTAGAGTGTCTAGTTTTCGGCCTTTTGTGTGTACGTGTAGAATGTTCATGTTATTGTCGATGTTTTTGTATGTGTGGTTTGCTTCAATGAGGTGGTTTGCAAAGGTGGATTCTGTAGTGGAGTGGAGTGCCTTTGTGTGTTCAACGTATCTCTGTTTGAAGCTACGTCCTGTCTGGCCTATGTAGAATTTGTTACAATTTGAGCAATTTAGTTTGTAAACACCGGGTAGATAGAATTTGTTTTGTGCTTTGTGTGTGTGTTTTGATAGTGTGTGTTCTGTTTTGTTAGTAGTTTTGTAAGCGATTCTGTATCCTGCTTTTTTGAATTTGTGGGTTATTTTTTCAGTTTGTTTGTTGATGTATGTTAGTGTTATGAATTTGTTGTTTTCTGTCTTTGTCTGTTGTTTGTTTTGTGTTTTGTGTAGGAGTTTACTGACTATTGTTCTGTCATATCCGTTAGATTCTGCTAGATATTTTATCGTGTTTAGTTCGTCTTTGTAATCTTTTTCATCTAGGGGGATGTTATTAAGTCTATGTATCATGGTTCTGAAGGCAGCCAGTTTTTAAAAGACTATGGACCTGTCAACCCAGAACAAGAAGCAGAAGAAAATGCAATCTGAAGCAAAACCACTGTTGAATTTTTTGAAAACGTTTAACTTGGAATCAATGTTTCCTAATGTTGAGATAGCTTTGCGCATTTTCCTTACTATGCCCATCACTAACTGCAGTGGCAAAAGATCTTTTTCAGCTTTGAAGTGGATGAAGAATTATTTATGCTCAAATTTGTGCCAGGATAAACTGACCAGTGTAGCCCTCTTGTTCATTGAAAGTGACTTTCTGCAAGGACTTGATTTCAGTAAGGTGATTAAAATGTTTGCTCAATCTAAAGCGAGAAAAAAGAATCTAGCTTGAACTTTACATGAGTCTTAACAAATCCAACAGATATTTAACTGATTGTCTTCTTTATGTAAATGATGTAAAATGTACCCTTAATAAAACTGTTGTAATTCTGTAACTACTTAGATCATTTTTTCCTTATAAAAGCCATGCAAACTACAAATGGTTGAAGGTGTAACTCTAAAACAATCTCTGAAAAATAGCCTCAGTTTTCAATTCTTGAGACTATTTCCAAAAACAGTAAGACATTTGAAATATTCCTAACTAAGAAATATATTGTAGGGTGTTTAAAGCTTCATTCAGCCCCTTGGAAATAAACGTTAAGAGTAGCCTATGAGAGGTGAGGGGGCGCTAAAATATAATTAGCCTAGGGCGCCAAGATACCTTAATCCGGCCCTGAGTAAATCCAACATATTAAAAAAAAATTACACTTACTTTTTACCAAGTTTTTTATCATCACATCTGTTTTCAACAGTTGTATAATCTACAGGAAACTGACTTATGCTCCATAACACAGATGGCGCGTCTTGATCTAAAGTCCATTTTAGGTCAGTCTTCACAAGCACTTTAGTGTTTGTAACGTCCTGAATAAAGCTAATGTTTCCTTGTATTCCTGATTCAGACAACTGAACAGCGAGGTGTACAGCTTCTGTTACAGCACTTACTAAAAACACTGCAAAAATAAAATCAAACATCATTATATAATAGTATTCAAATACACATTTGTTCTGTTTAACTAGACATATGGTTCAATTATTATGTACCTACTTTTATTTTACATACATTACAGAACAACTTCTGTGGAACCTCACAAATTTGTCACCCACTCAAGCTTTTTTTTCTTTTTCTTTATTAACAAGTAAGTAACATATACGCTCTAATTATAGCCAGGATAAACCAGAAATATCCTGATTGTGGCTGAGGTTCTAATACTAGCCACAAGAACGGATTGCAGAATGTATTGGTTCCGAGAATGGGTATTTCATACCTGTGTACAAGGCACAATAAGTGTTGTGTTGTGTCATTACAGCATAATAGATTTCCAAAAATTCAATCGGATCGCTGATGCCTGACAAAATATTACAGAAAATGCTCTAAAATCTGCCTAAATAAGTTTCAGCCATCTGAATTACAACCAGCATTTACAGAACCAGGTCTTGACCCCACATCGGAATTGTTAGATATCTGTCAGTCCCAGTCCCTTCCAGCTTTTAACAGTTTGAATGAAGACAAAAATCAGTGTGAAATAGACGTCCGGATGTAGTCTATGAAATGTTTAGTGATGATGAAATTGTTACATATGTATCCAGAGAACATACAAAACTAATCATGAAGAAGATAACCAGAAAATAAAATGTGCAATCTCTCATAAGGAGGCCATTCAATCAGTGACTACAGCAATCAAGTGGTACGAAGGCCAAGATGAACCAGCACTGCCTAAAATAATTTCACTGTGCCAAATACATAATTTGGCTCTTGAAAAGTATGGTCGACAGAAAAAACAGAAGAAATTAAACAAAGTTTTTTGCAATTACAGTGCTTAACTTGTTTGAGTTTGAAAACTCCCAGCAATGTTTGAGCATAACATTAGTTATGTACATCACTAGTGTTGTAATAAAATATTTTATATTGTCTTTAATGGGTTTGTTTCTTACTCCCTCACTTCAACTTCGGTTCCGTAGATGACGAATTAGTGAGGTTCTACTGTATTTCAATATTTACATAATGGAATAAGCACTGTTTTATAATGTACACTACAGTCACATATTTTTTGTTTAATTTAATTGTTTTGGTAATATTTCATTTAAGACAGATGATTTAGAATGAATGCTATAATAGGTAATCATACCAACTGTAAAATTCACCCGGTGAAATGTTCTTCATCAAAAAAAAAATTAGTGTTGCTGAAACTTAGAGACAAGTTTTATGAGGTTTACAGGCCTTTATATATCACACATTATGAGTGACAGTGAAGTTAGGCACTCTCTCTTTAGGGAAGGATAAACAAATACTGATTATAAAGAAGGCAGAGGTCACCCAACATTGATAGCAGATGGTTTAGTGAAAGGAGTGAAAATCTGCATTTTAAGTTACAGATTTTTCTATTCAAGTTTCTAATATTTCTGGGTCAATGATGAACGATATCATGACAGAGAAATTCCGTTATGAAAAAATTGTCTCCCAAAAATATTAACCCATGTACTTTTGCTAATGAATGGAATGGGCTGCTTGAACAAATAATCAGTAGAAATGAAACTTGGGTTTCATGCAAAGAAATGGCTTGGTTGCAGCAGTTCAAACTGAAGATTAACTTTGGTTCAAGACACAAGTAGAACCTTTTCCAACAATGGAATAAAGAAGCTTTGAAAACATGTGAAACTGTGTTGAAGTCAATGTGATTATATGGAAAATGAGACAAAATCAATATATCTTTATTGCCATAATAAATCATTTTCATCATTTTATGTCTTATTTCTAAATGAAACTTTTCTTGTTATTAAAAATGGATCTCACTTTAAAAAACATGCCTCATACAATTACAGCAACTTCAGAGAATATAGCCCTAATTACTTAACTGCAGAGGCCTAAGCTCTCTTAAGTTTTCTGGTCCCCAAGCAATTCAGATTTCAAGTTCAGCACTCCTTGAAGAATTTACTAATGCATTTTGTGGAGATGGTTAATGATGCTTGCTGCTCATGGGAACAGACTGTTGCCGTCTTTCTTGATGTCAAGAAAGCATCTGATCGTGTCTAGCATCCTATACTTGATTCTTGTATGTGATGGAAACTTTGCTTCCAAATTGGTACATTCATCACACAATTACTGCTGTCTTCCAAATGATTGCTAGCTTTCATTGGAAAATAACCCTCTGTGTGCAAGTGGATGGCACTCTTTCTTCAGAAAGACAATTACCGTTGCAATACCTCAGGGTAGCATCTTATTTTCCCCTGATTTTTTCTGTATATGTCAATGACTTGTCTACGTTGCCTGAAACCTGACTGGCCATATTTGCTGATGACATGGCAGTGTATACAGTCAGTTGTAGTGCTGAAATGGCCGTTATTTGGCTCCAGGACTAACTAGATACATGTTGAGTGGGCAGATTTGTGTAGGGTCTCCATAAATCTGCCAAGACCACAGCTGTAGTCTTCTCCAGACACAGAAGGCTCCCTCCCAGACAAAACATAGGTGATTCTCAACTGCCATGATCTCCCGGTGTGAAGTATCTTGGCTTCACCTCGACAGATGCCTCTCCTGGTGGAGATAGTCTGGGAAAGTAGCCCGCAAAACTGGCCATCACTTGTATCAACTCTGACCCTGCTCTGCAGCAAATTAATGTCCCGCTGCCTATGAAAATTCATCATTACCAAGTACATGGCACCGATGGTTACCTATGTGTCAATAGGTAATGAAATACACAATCATTAACACAATTCTGAGTCAAACAATTTGTAGGCCTATAAAGCTCATATCTATGTCTAACAAGTTTAAATAACATACCTTTAAATAACATACCTAATAACACAAAGTACTATAGTGTTACAAAGGTCTAACAGATCGTCGTATGGTACAGTGGAAAACAAAATACACGACACCAATTAAGTAACTAATCACCCGCTTTAATTATCACAATTAGCCTAAACAGTTTCTAATCAACAAGATAGTCTCTTACAACAAATCAAATAAAAACTGTTCACACGCAATAATAATGTCAACAAGTCTCGCACAAATATAAAACACATAACACTTCACCACAATACTTCGAATCGCACTGGAATAAATCGTAACTCGAACTGAACTAAGCGTCGCTGAAGTCTTGTATTTATACTCCGCTGAGATTCCAGAAGATTCCGTAATAGGTGTCTACTAGAAAACACTAGAGCGTAATTGATTGCAGCCTTGAACATACTGCACGCAGACCAGTATGGTCTGGAAAAGTCTCGTTGCGGACGAGTGACAAGTGTCACGTCCTTCATCTCAAAATCGCAGCAATATGTATGCGCACACACATTAGAGCCGGGCTCTGCTGGAATAGCCGAGAAACTTGTACCATGTTCTGTAATGTCGTAACAATAGTAATAGGCCTAAATAATGTCACAAATCATGATAACTTATATTCAGAATTTAATGTTTAAAATGTTAAACTTATGTCGTAAAGGCCTAAGGAATATGGATGAGTCTTTGTACATGTATGGTTTTGGGACTTAGGGCCCCCCATGCCCAGGAAAAAAAGAAAAAACAACTGTAGTATGTGTGTGAGAGCTACAGATACAGAGGGGGACAGACAGGCAGGCAGAGAGATTTACTTATTTTCAATTATTCTTATTGTATTTAATAAAAAACTCACACTTAGTTTTTTAACATAGGTTGGTGAATTTATAATTACTCAAATACTGGCAACTATGTCATAATTAACAAAACATAAGAACTGAGCCATATCTTTCAATGTGGGCTGATACAAATTACAAAAGATTAAACAGTTGGCAGTGCGATGCATACAACTGACTCAATTGTGGTTGGTATATATACTGAAAGAGGAATATAAACTACTGAGACTTGATTACATTGCAGACACCAGTGATGGTTCTTTATCAACTGATGATTCCAGATCTCAATAGCAAAACAGATATGAAAAGGACTGACCTCCTATCCTTTCTGAGATATAATTAATACGAAATATAAATGATACATAACTACAGAAACATGATTCATGATTATGTTATTAATTTTCATATTGTTTTTCTGTATTGTTCTCAAATGTACATTATTAAGCTGATACAAAATTAAAAAACCACTAAGCAAATAAAATAGTCATGACAACAAAGTTATTTGTCTTGTATGATGTAATGAATTTCTTTCCACAAATGGCTTACTTGCTAATTTTATATATAATTTATCAGTGCTGGATCTGTCAAAGTGCTATGACTGTAATTACAATAGCCAATAGGAGTTTGCTTCTGTCATGTGTCTGAATTGTATTTAATGCACACTACAGTCACTTGCTTTGTACTCTTTATACGATGTCATATTATACCATGTGTCTTTGTGTAAGTAAGTTAAGTGTCTGTAAATTCTGAATTGCATGTGTGCACATCAAATAAACTGATGTATTAACGTTTACAGATTGATACACGTTTTATAAGTACAAATTTGGACTTCAGAGAAAAAAAAGAGGACAGATGATTTTGATGCTCAGTTCAACATATCTTGTGGTAATTAATATTATATAACAAAGAAACATTATCCTAATTAATTGCACTTTAAGGATTATAATTATAAATAACTTTATAAATTTACATTTACACCTTATTAATTTAATTCTGTGAAAGAAAAATAAGATATAAAAACTTTAAGTTAAAGGTTTTGTAAAATATATAAAAAAATATTTTTAAAAAAATTACAGTAGAACTTGGCTAATTCGAACATGCATAATTCGAATTCGTGGATAATTCGAACTTTTACCGTGGTCCCTTGAATATCCTATGTAAAACCGTGCAAAAACATCGTCTGTAATTCGAACTTTTTTTGGTTAATTCGAAATAAAAATTTTGCTCAAACTACAAAAATCGCCTGCAGTATGTGCTAGACCACGTAACAATAGAGACACGACTGGAAACAGACAAGCAGGCATCGCCCTTTGTGGACAGACGCTTGTCCTTTGTGTAAAATTCATGGAATTGGCGCCAGTATCTCGTGATGACACGGGACTGGCTCATGTAACGGTACCGTCCGCCATTGTCCCTTGTTCCACGCCTCGTCAGTCAGCCACCCTCACTGTTGCTTTCAGTTCAGTCTGCCTGCATTCGTGGAAGGGTTAAGTCTTTTTGAGTTTCTACTGTGCGAGCTGTGTCCTGTAGTGAGAGACCATTCCTTTCTTTATACAGTACTCTATATACAGACTGGTGTGTTTTAGTAACGCTTATTGTGTTCATCATGGCCCTTTCAAAACCAACATGGACCCAATACAAAACATTGACATTTGCCGAAAAAGTTGCCATTATTCGGGAAGTGGAAAAGGGACAAAAGAAGAAATCTGAAATTGCTAAGGAATTCGGGATACCGCCAAATACACTGTCAACGTATCTAAAAAATAAAGAGAAGATTTTGAATAGTGTGTGTAAAGCCAGCGAAAAGATAGCAAGTGTGTGTACAAAGATACGAAAAGAGCGCGAGGACCAGAAAATCCTGACGTGGATGAATGTGTAGTGAAGTGGTTTAAGCAAGCAAGGGACAAAAAAATGCCAGTCAGTGGGCCCCTCATCAAGAGCCAAAGCTGAGGAATTCGCATCTAGCTTAGGGAAAAATGATTTTAAGGCCAGCACTGGTTGGCTCGATGGTTTTAAAGAAAGGAATGGCATGTCTTTCAAAACTGTTTGTGGGGAAAGTGGGTCTGTTAACGTTGAAGCTGCAAATTCATGGAAAGACGATTTGTTGCAAATGATTTCTGATAGAGACGCTAATGACATTTTTAACGTAGACGAGACGGGCTTATTCTTCAAATGCACCCCCGACAAAACACTTGCTTTTAAAGGAGAAAGTTCTAGTGGCGGCAAACACAGCAAGGAGCGCATAACACTTTTAGCCGGAGCAAACATGGATGGCTCGGAAAAACTGCCTTTGCTAATGATAGGGAAGTCAGCCAACCCACGTTGTTTCAAAAATGTAAAAACAAAACCAATTGAATATGAATCAAACAATAAAGCTTGGATGACAGTTGACATTTCGAAAGATGGCTTTTGAAAATCAACAGGAAATTTCGGAATCAAAACAGAAGAATCGTCTTGTTTATTGACAACTGTACAGCGCACAACACTATTCCTGTGATGGAAAATGTAAAGGTTGTGTTTTCCCCCCAAACATGACTTCAGTAGTTCAACCTATGAGCCAAGGTGTAATAAAAAATGTTAAGCATTTTTACAGATGGTTTGTGGTCCAAAACATTCTGTCAGGTGCTTATTTAGATGAGTACGAAAATACTATCAAGATTAAACATCCTTCAAGCTGCCCGCATGTGCAACAGTGCTTGGGACCAAGTTACGCAAAAAATAATTGCTAATTGCTTTCGTAAAGGTGGTTTCTGCCACATTGAAGGTGAAGAGGAGAATAAACTTGCTAGAGAAGTCGTACCCACTGCGGATAACTGGGAAGATGTTGGAAATGACGCAGGTATTCGTTATGAAGAGTTTGTAAACATGGATGAAGACTTGGCGGTGTTCGGTGAACAGACAGATGCGGAGATCGTGGCTGATGTTATGAACAAAAGAAATGATGGTGCATCTTCAGATGAAGAAGGGGACCAGCTAGAACTTCCAGAGATACCGATTCCAACGGCTTCACAGGCATCAAATTACATTCAAGACTTGAGACTGTTTGTTGAAGGACAGCAGAACGTAAGTGACGCTATTTTCCAAGCATTTAATAAACTTGAAGAGTTTACTACAACTCAGTGTATTAACTGCAAAATGCGATCAAAAGTTTCTAGCTTTTTTAAAAAACTGTAAATGGTATATTTTGTACTGAAACGTGTTTATACGTTTGTAATACATATGTATAAGGAAATTGTTTAATAAAATAACATATTTGCTTTACTGAATTTCGGTTTTTGATTTGATTCTCTACCCTTATTAAAACTTTCCTAATTCGAATTTTACTGGTCCCTTCAGCTTCGAATTAGCCAAGTTCTACTGTACTTTTATAAAAAATAAAAAAGTATTTTATAAAAAAAAAATAAATATAAACAGAAGAAAATTACTTTAAAAGAATTTTATTCCATAGAGCCAGATCAGGGTAACAAAAAATTTCACTTAACAAATTACATTCCGTTTATAACAGATAGGATTAATAATAGGTTAAAAAACCATGGTCTTAACATGGTATCAGTAAACAAACGTAATCTTTTTTCACTACTAGGCAATAATAAAGAAAAATCAAACACACTGGAGAAAAATGGAGTTTATGAAATACACTGTGCAGAAGCGATGCTATTTATATCGGACAATGTGGCCGTGCTCTGAAACATCGCATTTCTGAACATAAGAAGGCAATTTTAACCAATACAGGTTTTGCAGACAACACAATCACTTCATAGACACAAAAAACATAACACTACTCCACAACATACAAAAAGGTAAAAAACTGGATTTGTTAGAAATTCTAGAAATTAAAAAAGCAATAAAAAATAACAAAAATTTAACAAATGAACAAACTGAATTCTGTGTATTCCCTTTATTAAAAGCTGGTATTTAGTTTAGTTTATTTTATATTTTGCATTCAGATTATATTTAGTTTAGTTAATTTTATATTTTGCATTCATAATTGTATTTAGTTTTTTAAAGACACCTGACCTTCCCTTGTCTCTTGCATCCCCCCCCTCCATCACAACACAGATGTTCCAGATACGCCCTAAACAGATGGTCACCACCACCTTTACTCACATCCTGTGTTTAGTAATTTCATTCATTCGCCTCTTTGACAATGGCTTAGTTAGTCGAAACAGCTGTCAGAGGTAAATAAAATCTGTGAAACTTACCAAGTGTTTTTATATATTTTACAAAACCTTTGTATTAATATGTGTCACCAAGTGCCCAACGAGTAATCAATTAATATCGTAAAAAACTTTAAGATGGCTAAAAAAACGTCTAAAGAACTTTAAGATGGCTCTCTACAATATTAGACGAGGGTTGAGGAGGCTGTTGGTTGGTTTTTTAGGAGGTTATGGGAGGAGTTATAACGGATTCACAGCCAGGTTGCACTTCCCCGTAGGTTGTAAGAGGCGGTTCTGATACATGTTAATTTTCATTAGCATCACTCATTTCATCACACCCTACTTCTTGGCACCAGTGATAATTAAGTATCACTGTTTGGTTCCTGGCAGCCACAAAATCTGCAAAAACCACTTTATTCGAATTTCTATATATTCTGTTACTCCTAAATAAAGGATATTCGTCTTTTTTATCAAATTTATCTTTTGTATTTTACAGTGCAGATAAAACTGACACACAAATTTTGAAAATCTTGCAAAACAGATTTCACATAGGCCTATTCTTTTTTCTACAAGCAATACTTACTTTTTTCTGAAAAAGATTCAAACATTTGAATAACTAGTTACATCAATCTTACCTACCCTACAGATTATCTGTTCACAATTATGTACACTACAATTTTTCTGCACAGTCTATCCAAACCTTTTTCAAATGTTGTTTTACAAATGTTTCTAAACTCTAATGTTTTAAAAGTCAGTTAGAAGTTGCATAACTAACCATACTTCAAAGACATCTGTCAAGGTAAATAAAGCCCGTCGAAGAAGGTGTAAAAATAGTGAGCAAATGATTTCTGTAAGCCTATAAGCGCATTTGCCAATGTCAAATTGAAACAGAACTCATAAGTTGTTGATTTTAAGAATGTCATTATAGTTTAGTAGCACAATCACTGGAAATTCAAATCAATTCTAGAAATTAACGAGAATCCAGATCATATAAGAAATTTGGAATTTTGTTTTTAATGTGGAGTTCTTTGACACATGTTACTAACATGGTTGTACTAATAGTTAGCTAAAATGTAATTTCAATATGGTGTTATGTTCTGTGTAAGTAATTAAATAAAGCAATAAAAAGGTTAAATACATCATACACAAATGCTTAACAGCTGCAGTTGCTACTGATGTACATATTAGTCTGATGGTCCATCTGATGAACAAATCATATACCGTAGCCTAATTTGTAGAATTTTTTCATCTGGTGAAATTTTTGCATCTAAGTAAACGAGCTTTTACAAGACAGTACTAGAACACATTTGAAGCTATAAAACCGAAAATGAGTTTAACTTAATAAAAATTAATAGTGCACAATCTCGAATATAACCTTAAATACTTCAAGGCTAGCCACTTTTTTTGCCCACAAGAGCGGAAATGAACAACTGAAAAATAATGAGTATTTTGTATCATACTGATATTCAGTGTTATTAAGTGAAAACATATTATAATTATAATAATAACAATCCTCATAAACGATACAAAAAAGCTTTGCTTTTTATAAGTGTAATAAAATGCACAAAATGATTAACCCATTAACAGACGATGCTAATCAAGGACAAATTAAAAATCGCCTTACTTTAGCTTATAATTTAAACATATCTTTTGTTATTAATCATTAAGTGACATAAAAAGCATATAAAAATACATTAAAATTATTCGTTTTACTTTTCGTTATGCACGACTTATTATCTAAAGGAAAATTAAAAAAGAACGTTTTTACTCACATTCCTGGATTCTATTATAATCAAATAGTTATATTTAACTTCAACTTTTCGGGGTAGATTCATTTTTTTCGAAGAAACACTAACACAAAATTACTCTAAACAAACTATCCGCAAGTTATTGTACAGGTTATGTACGAGTGAATTCGTCTTGAAATTCTCTTACCTTTAATTACAATTAAAGTAAACATCTTGTTACTTTAGAATTCACTTTTTATAAATTGTATTCACACACCACAACTATTTTTACACATTCTGTAAAATAATACAAGAAGAACCGTCTCATATGTTTAACATTGGTGTTAAACAAAACTTAGAAAGTAATTTCATAACTTTTGAAAGTTTTCACCGTGCATTCTTGACAGTTCCGGCTGCGCTATCTGTTGTCAAGCTCGTCAAACTACGTTTACTTCATCATTCATCAGACTGCGGCAATAGTGATCACAGAGTACGAGTATATAGTGATTGTTGTGTATTTGAAATAACAAGCTGCAGTATTTGAACTCAAAACTGACTTCTATTGGGCGTTTTCACACTAGCCGATACGACGTCGACACGATATCGGTGGAAACAAAAAGTAAAGAAATGTTATGGAACCGTTTCACACTCGCCGACATGTCGCTCGGTATCGGGTCGGTGCAGGGACCGACGTGTCGGCGGGCAGCAGCTCTCGCATCTTGGTCGGCGCTGTGTACAAATCGAGCCTGACAAATCTACGAACTGGAAAAAGTGGTTACAGCAGTTCGAATGGTATGCAACTGTCATCCAGCTAGATAAGAAGCCTGCTTTAGTCCAGGCTGCAACGTTTATGGCGATTATAGGGCCAGACGCAATCGAAATTTACAATAATTTTGTCAGATATTTTGTTTTCATAACAATAATTAAACTCACCCTATCTAAATATCACTATTATTTGACGACTCGGAACACGTCAAATAATAGTGATATTTAGTTGAGTAACTGACACGTCATGGACAACGAAATCCAAGAATTCACCCTATCTCTACTTCATTAGTTCTCTAATAGAGTGCACTCCCATTAACTGTTTCAAAGTACAATTCACATAGTAATCAACAGTCATAATTAGAGCGTTTTCTTTCCTGTAGTGTAAGGCATATCGTGCAGTTCAGTTTTTTTTTTTTTTATACACGCATACCGCAAGAATAGAAAGTCTATTCACCGCTATTGTTATTTTACTTCACTTATAATTTAAAACTCCGCTTATTTCATGTGTTTATTTTATTTGTTTAACGTTTATTAGAATATTATTGTGAAGTTTAGGACTGCCTAAAAAATCAGGGAGTGTTGCTTACAGCGGGACATTTACAACGCACAAGGACAAGGTCAGTGAACGCTTAATATTTATGCATTGTTGATTACATGACAATAAATCCTTTTAACTTCTTGGATTTCGTTGTCCATGACGTGTCCGTTACTTAACTAAATATCACTATAATATTGACGACTCGGAACACTAAGTTTTTTATAAGTAAAAACGTAAAGTTTTACCTTATAGCCTAAACCGGCTTTCACCTATAGAAGGCTTCATCAGAGGCTGTCGTTAGTAGCGCTGCTCGTCTTGTTGTTGGCGACGAGATAGTGTTTCGAAAGATTGAAGCTGTGTGTGTGTGGTGAGATGTGTTCGAATAATGCGTGCGATTTGAATTGTGTCTGTTCGTTTAGGATGTCGTTTTTATTTGTTTTTGTGTGTTTGTATATTTCTAATTGTTCTAGAGTGTCTAGTTTTCGGCCTTTTGTGTGTACGTGTAGTATGTTCATGTTATTGTCGATGTTTTTATATGTGTGGTTTGCTTCAATGAGGTGGTTTGCGAAGGTAGATTCTGTAGTGGTGTGGAGTGCTTTTGTGTGTTCAATGTATCTCTGTTTGAAGCTACGTCCTGTCTGGCCTATGTAGAATTTACTGCAATTTGAACAATTTAGTTTATATACACCGGGTAGATCGAATTTGTTTTGTGCTTTGGGCATGCGTTTTGATAGTGTGTGTTCTGTTTTGTTAGTAACTGTTTTAGTTTTAGTTTTTACAATGTTTTAGTTTTGTAATTGTTTTAGTTTTACAATATACAGTCCACTGCTAATAAAAAAGAACCCAACATTTTTGGTCCGTCCAGCCCGGATAGCATCTTTCATTCTGAATCCAGCACGTTGGAAAGCAAGATTTTTATTAATTATTACTCTCTTTATTATTACGTTTATTGAATTATTGTAACGCTTAAATATTAAAAAAAAAAAAAAACAATTATTTACTACTGGCAAGTATTGCCAAAACTCAGTGCTCTTTTCATTTTGTTATGATTATTTCATGTTTTTTCACGCAAGCATAGTTTTATTGATTCATTGTGCAGCGTGTGTTATTTCATGTTTTATCCAGCAAGCATAGTTCTAAAGTGTAGTGTGTTTCTTCAAAACCGACCTCTGTATTAGTTCTATAAAATACAGTAGCCATATTCCTTTATTACCATATTACCATTATTACTGTCATCTACGCTATTGGTATTTTAGAGTGATAAAAAAAATAAATTAAAATTATTTGGACTGGAAATTACTGAATACTGGAAGAACATTGTGAATTACAACTTTTACTTAGAACTCTTTTTTTATTTACATCTGAATCTGTTTTTTAAAGCAAGTGTATTAATAAATTACCAAAATGAGATTTTCTTCTTTTGTGAAACAAAGTGAACTGATTGAGAGTAGGCTTCATAATATTAACAAGCAAATTGTTGCTTTTGAGGTTAATTGGTATAGGTAATTTAACTGAACAGCAAACACGAAAAGTTAGTTTGCTTAGTTCCACCGCAGAAAATAAATATGCTGAATTTGAAAGGCTTATAAATAACAAAATATTATAAATAACTATTTAGTACAACACCTTTACCAGAAGATCTGGATAATGAACAGATTTCAAGATTACAAGATTCTATATCAGACTTAAATATAGCTATACAAAGTGCGTGTGCTCCTTTTCTACCATCGCTACTGCAGGAAACCTTGGATCAGTCTCACACTGGTGCATCACAACTAGTTGCGCCTACTCCCACCGTAAATTTACCTTGCTTAAACTTGGGAACATTTTCTGGACAACCTGAGAAATGTGTAGTCTTTCACAGTCTGTTTGAAAATGCAGTGCACAAAAATGAAACCATTTCTAATGTGGAGAAATTTACATACTTGCTTTCTTGTTTGACTGATGAGCCGCTAAATTTAATTAAAATCGTTGCCTGCCACTAATACAAACTATGCCATAGCCTGGCAAACTTTGCTAAAAAGATATCAAAATTCTAGATTGTTGATAACACTTCACGTAAACAATATATTTGATTTACCACAATTGCACAATCCTTCAGTTAAACAAATGAGGAATTTTCGGTCGACCTACAATGAAAATTATCAAGCGCTCAAAGCACTAGGACATGATATTGCTAGCGAAAGTTTGTTGTTGACCTCATATATTTTGCGTAGATTTGACACGGAATTCAGGACCAAACTTGAATGTTCTCGAGATAATTTACAAAATGTTCCTACCATTACAGAAGTAATTACATTCTTAGAAAATGAATGTTCTTGCAAAGAGGAAGCGGGTTTAACTAATATCATCTCAAAAAATGAACCTTCTCTTCAAACCTCTCAAAAAATCAGTGGGTTTAAAATGAATACAAACCAGTTTAAACTGCACAAAATAGCGATGGTCACTACTCACACTCAGCATTGTATCTTCTGTTCATCAAATTCACACAACATATATAGATGTGCAGATTTTTCAGCACTTACTGTACAAGACAGACAAGCTTTTGTTAAAAATAAGAACTTGTGTCAGAATTGTTTTGGAACACATAAGTTAGTCACCTGTAAGTCTGTCCACACATGCAATGTATGTCATAGGCGTCACCATAGCCTACTACATTTTTTGATCAGAACCGCTCCACACAACCGCAACAAAAATTGACTCAGTCAAATAGACCTACCTTGTGCCCTTCTGTTGAAATGACGATGCATAAGCAAAACCACTCTGCAGAGTGTCACCAGGATACTACCTTGATAGGTGTTTCTTGCAACCAGAATAACACTGTGTTACTCGCAACCGCTTTGGTGCATATCACATCTGCCAATGGAAATGCAGCAGTTGTACGAGCTGTGCTTGATAGTGCATCCCAAACAACAATTATTTCAGAAAGTTGTGAAAAGACTTTGTGTTTGTACCGCTCTCAAACAGATGTTCCAGAACTTAGTGGCATCTCTACCGCCCCAGTGAAAACAAAGGGACTTACCTTTGTGACATTGTCTTCGCTCAGTGGGAATATTTTAGCAAAATCTCACCCAGTCATGATTCTTAATAAATATCATGCAATCTGCCTCGTGTTCAGCTCCCACCAGAAATTTAAGAGCGACTCAAAGGTTATATGCTAGCGGATCCCACTTTTGATGTTCCGGGTCCAGTTGACCTTCTGATTGGAGCAGATTTATTTGCATTGACTCTTAATGGTACCTTTATCAATCTCGGCAAGAATATGCCATACGCTGTCAATACAATCTTTGGCTATTTTGTGCTTGGTCCGACACCTGTTTCACTTAAGTCTAAGCCTTACTCAGGCTTAGTGACTCTTTTATCGATGAATGATCGTGATCTGCACGCAACATTGCAACGTTTTTGGTCCATAGAGGAACCACCTCACACTACAAAACTCGCTCCACAAGATGAAAAATGTGAAGCTCACTTCGTCTCTACTCATAAGAGAGATGCCTCTGGCAGATATGTTTGTCACTTGCCTTTCAGCGGAAACCCTGCTCAACTAGGTGACTCTACAACTTTGGCAAAACGCCTGTTTAATACACTTGAATGCAAATTTGAATCTCAAACTGAGTTTAAACAGAAGTATGTCAATTTTATGAATGACTACTTAGCATATGGGCACATGAAACTGTGCACATCTGTGCCGTCTCTGAAAAACCCACATTACTTTTTGCCACATCATGGCATTTTTAAAGATAGGAAAATCCGTGTTGTTTTCAATGCATCAGCACCATCTTCTTCAGGTGACTCACTGAACCACATTCTACATCAGGGTCCAAAGTTGCACAATGACATTACTGATATAATTCTTTGCTTTCGTCAACATAAATTTGTTTTCTCTTGTGATATCAAACAAATGTTTAGGCAGATATCCATCCATAAAGATGATCAGATCTTTCAGTTAATATACTGGAGAGAAGACACTTCAGTCCTGCTAAAGGTCTACAAATTGACTACTGTCACTTATGGTATGACGTCCTCGCATTACCTTGCTAATAGAGTAGTACAACAGCTCATTATGGACAAAGGAAAAAGTCATCCACTTGCTGCTGAAGCACTCCAACAGCAAATGTATGTTGATGATGCTCTATTAGGGAGCAATTCTCTGGAAGAAGCTCTCCACCTTCAAGAGGATGTTGTTTTACTTTTGAAAAAGGGTGGATTCGAACTGAGCAAGTGGTCTTCAAACCATCCTAAACTCTTAGAAAATGTCATGCAAGATAATCATGAGACACCCCTCATGTTACGCACGTCAGAACAGCCATTTTCAAGTGTTTTGGGTCTAAAATGGATCCCAGATATTGATGTCTTTTCATATTTGATGCACACACCTTCAAGTAATTACACAAAAAGAACTTTACTTTCATCAATTGCTCAGATCTATGACCCTTTGTGAAGTTAATTAATTATTAATACATTTAATATATTTAAATCATAAAATTATTTGTCTTCCACTTACCTTGGTTTGCCCAGAGTTACGTCACACGAACTTGAAATGCAAGGATGATTGCAAGGTTATATTAATAACAGACTCAACTCGCATTTATGAAGAGAAACAATTAAAACTTTATTTTATTCTTTAAACTTTCAAACTTCGAATTATTACTTATTCATTTCTTTACCTCTTAAATCAGTCTATTACTTCTTGCCAAACTTCAAGATAAATAAAACATTCTTGGAATATTTATGACATGATCTGATACCACTAAAATTTAATTAAACATCTTACCTTAACGAAAGCAGCCCAGCCTGCTCATACTCACATTCACCCCATTACAAAAAAGAAACCCCTTTTATTTAGATAGGACCCATTTTATTCAAAATTAAGCATATATTTTGTGGAATACGGTTACTCAATACCCCTGCCGGCAACGTGGCGTCTCCCCGACCTCGTGGCACATCACTCACAAAATCCGCTCTATGTGTCCGAAACAATTTATGATTTCATTTTTTCCAAAAAACTGCTCACTTCCGCATTTCTGAAAACTGCACTCATTTTTACTTGATACTGAAATTTTATTGTTAAGCCCTGTTTGGCGGGCTGCCTGGCCAGGCTTCATCGGGGAACTGCCAAGTACCCCACTACCAAGGTTTTTTGGACAAGACGGAAAACAGTGCCTTATGCGTTAAAGTCTTAGTCATTGCACACACAACACGTGTAACTCCCGTGTGTTGGACGTCGACGAAATCTGGTGTCCACTGGTTTACGTCACTGAAAAGGTGTGTCCTTAATCTTGCATCCGTCTTGTTCCACGCACATGTTGAACAAAATTCGCAAAAAGCCATTTTGCTCGACTTCTGTAAGCGTCGGTTATGCGCTCCGCAGGTGTTTGTGCGCATTACACAGTACTGAGGTTCTGCGAATTGTATTGAGTTGTTGCATACTTGCCGCATTCCATCGTACAGCTACACCTTACTGTTCCTTTGTTTGAACAAAGCTTTTATTTAACATGTGGCTGGCCACACAGATGAAAACAAATTTTTGATTTTTTTAATAAAATAAAAAGCCCCTCCTTTTAGCCCCGTTACACCTTGTGGTTGGATATCCCCAATAGTTTTTTGGTCTAAAGTGTTTATGCAGCATGTATGGACCTTAGGCTTAGATTGGGATTCTCCATTATCTGATCATATTTCCGAGAAGTGGTCACGATTCGTGAAAGAACTTCCAGAAATAGAAAAGCTAAGGATACCACGTTTCATATCCTTAGCAACTGCAGTCAATATCCAGCTTCATGGATTTTCAGATGGAAGTGAATCCGGATATGTAGCTTGTGTCTTCCTGCGCACAGAGGATGCAGAAGGAGATGTCAACATACGACTGCTGATCGCAAAATCACGAGTAGCTCCACTGAAGCATGTGACTATTCCCCGCTTGGAACTTTGTGGTGCGCACATGTTAGCCAAATTGCTACATTACTGTACAGAACAGCTCTCACAACATCACAAGATTGACAACATTTCAGCATGGTGCGACTCTACAGTAGTTCTATCTTGGATACGCACTCTATCTTTCCGTCTAAAGGTGTATGTTGCTAATCGTGTGGCACAAATACAAGACTTAGTTTCACCGCACGTCTGGAAATATGTTTCAACTGTTGACAATCCTGCTGATTGTGCTTCTCGAGGCTTGACACCCACGGTTCTGATGAAACATAGCCAGTGGTGGCTAGGACCACCGTGGCTCGCTAAATCAACGCAGACCTGGCCACAATCTATCCTTCATCCAACTTCGGAGGAGTCTATTCCCGAAATGAAACCAAATGTGCTTAATCTTATGATGACCACAAAAGAAGTCCCAACATTTGGATTTCTTACAAAGTTTTCTTCTTGGAAGACTCTTCTTCATGTAATGGCTTATGTCCTTCGCTTTATAACCCGTTTGAAATTTAAAACCACCATAAGTGGATCATTTACAGTAACTGAATTAAATAACGCCTGTAACCGCATTTGCTGGCTCATTCAGAGACTTCACTTTGCAGAAGACATAGATCTACTCTCCAAGAAAAGGACATGCTCAAACCGCATCCAACGTCTAGCACCCTTTATTGATGATGCAAGAATAGTCCGTGTCGGAGGTCGACTGAAGAACTCTGCGCTTACTTACAATGCCAAACATCCTATTCTTCTGCCAAAAAATCATGTCACTATTCATTTACTCATCGATTACTGTCATGGCATGTACCTGCATGCTGGTCCCCAGTTCCTCCAAGCAACACTATCTCAACGCTTTTGGATCCTCTCCGCCCGCAGTGTTATACGCTCAAGAGTATTTAAATGTGTACAATGTTTTCGTACAAAATCAACAAACACATCTCCGCTCATGGGTGATCTACCAGCCGGTCGTGTTACCCCTACTCGTTGTTTCAACACTTCTGAAGTTGATTATGCTGGCCCTTACACGGTCAAGTTTTTTACACTTCGCAGGATACAGCCTATAAAGGTGTACCTCTGCCTGTTCATCTGTTTTGCAACAAAAGCTGTACACTTGGAAGTGGTTACTGATTTAACTACAGATGCCTTCATTGCAGTCCTTACGAGATTCATTTCTAGGAGAGGTCTTGTATCAGACCTGTACTCTGATTGTGGGACTAATTTCATAGGAGCTCCTTCTTCGCTCAAAAGATGTTTTCAAGATCTCATGAAGCAACCAGAGATGCAAGATTTTGCTACGAACAACAGTATCACATTCCATTTCATTCCTCCGCGTGCACCTCACCAAGGTGGACTTTGGGAACGTGCCATTAAAGGTGCAAAATATCATCTCACCAGAGTCATAGGTGAACACATTTTAATGTACAAAGAATTTACCACCTTAGTTGTGCGTGTTGAAGCTATCCTTAATTCGAGGCCGATAGCTCCTCTCTCGAATGACCCTTCAGATCTTCAACCTCTTACACCAGGACATTTTCTAACTGGAGGACCTCTTAATGCCCTGATCGAACCTCAACTAACTAATGCACCACTTAATCACACAAAACGCTGGAAATTGGTTCAAGCCTTCACACAACATCTCTGTATGTTGTCTCTGTCTGTGGCAAATGGAGTACCTCCACACACTTCAAGAACGGTCCAAATGGATCAGACCTCAAGAAAATCTCAAAATAGGAGATTTGGTCGTTATTCATGAAACGGACCTGCCACCCCTCAAGTGGAAGCTCGGGAGAGTCATCTCAGTATCTCCAGGGAATGATGGAGTGGTACGTGTCGTCAACATGAAGACTGCCGGTGGAACCTTGACCCGTCCTTCTGTTAAGGTTTCCTGTCTTCCCATTTACTAAAATCCTTGACCAGTCAACTGGCTACTGCCCCTTATAATTTAGTTTTATTATACTCTTCCAAAGGATCAAATTTGTTCTTATGTTCTTTTAATGTTTCTTGTTGAACCAGTTGGTTCAAAGGGGCCGGTATGTCAGATATTTTGTTTTCATAACAATAATTAAACTCACCCTATCTCTACTTCATTAGTTCTCTAATAGAGTGCACTCCCATTAACTGTTTCAAAGTACAATTCACATAGTAATCAACAGTCATAATTAGAGCGTTTTCTTTCCTGTAGTGTAAGGCATATCGCACAGTTCAGTTTTTTTTTGTTTATACACGCATACCGCAAGAAAGTCTATTCACCGCTATTGTTATTTTACTTCACTTATAATTTAAAATTCCGCTTATTTCATGTGTTTATTTTATGTGTTAAACGTTTATTAGAATATTATTGTGAAGTTTAGGACTGCCTACAAAATCAACGAAGTGTTGCTTACAGTGGGACATTTACAACGCACAAGGACGAGGTCAGTGAACGCTTAATATTTATGCATTGTTGATTACATGAGAATAAATCCTTTTAACTATTTTAGTTTTACAATATACAGTCCACTGCTAATAAAAAAGAACCCCACAAATTTCAACCTTAGTGATGCTGACAAAAATAGGTTGGAAGTCATCAAAGAAAAGTTTAAAGAGTATTTCGCACCAAAAACAAACATTTCTTTTGAAAGACATATATTTTTTAAGATTGAACAAAATGAAGATAAAAAGTTCAACGAATTTTTAACAAGAATAAAAACACAAGCAAGCAAATGTGAATTTGGCACGCTACTTGATGAAATGTTAAAAGACAAAATAGTATTTGGAATTAAATCTAGTCAAGTAATAGAAAAACTACTAACTGAGGACAAACTCGACTTGACAAAAGCTATAGCTATCTGCAAAACTAGCGAACAAGCTTCCAAACAACAACTGGATGAGTTTGAAGGCAAAAGTAAAGCAGATAAAATTTTAGCAGTCAAAGGCAAGAGTACTAAAAATAAAGATCAAAATCAGAGTTTTGACTGCAAAAGATGTGGTTCAAATCACAAAAGCAAAGAATGCCCAGTTTTCAATAAAAAATGTGCTAAGTGCAGTAAGACTGGTCATTTTGCCAAAATGTGTCGCACTAAGAATAACTGTGATTCCAAGCGCAAAAACAAAGTGAACATATTAGAAGAAAGTTCAAACTCTGAAGATGAAATATACATAAGTACCATAAGTGCTGGTGAAAGGAAAGACTGGACTGAAATAATTCAAGTTGGCAACGTAAAGTTTTCTGTCAAACTTGATACTGGTGCAGAATGCAATGTATTACCTAGCCATCTAGTGGATAATACCAAAGCTAATTTACAACCAAGTCGTACAAAAAACTTAATAAGTTATACAGACGACAGAATTACAGTTCTAGGTGAAGTAAAACTACAGTGTAAATTAAAAAATGAAGAAGCAAAAGTCTTATTTAAAGTAGTACAAGAAAACGTTACACCAATCCTAGGACTCCAAACTTGTGAAAGATTAGGACTTGTTGCAAGAGTGAAAACTTAAAAAAAAAGTCAATTTACAGATGATATATTTGAAGGTTTAGGCTGTTACAAGGATTATGAATATGACATCGACCTGATCGAGAACCCTAGATTCGAGATAAAACCCTCAAGGAGAGTTCCACATGCAATAAGAGACGAGGTAAAGCAAGAACTCGACAGGATGGTAAAGTTAGATGTCATCAAACCTGAAACAGAGCCTACACCTGCAGTGAGTCAAATGGTGGTAGTTAGACAAAAAGGTAAATTAAGAATCTGCATAGATCTGTCAGACGTGAACAAAAACATTTTGAGGCGGCATTTTCCTCTTTCTACAATAGAAGAGATATCAGCTGATATCAAAGGATCAGAATTTTTTGCATTACTAGATTGCACAAAAGGATTCTGGCAAATTAAACTGTCAAAAAGAACACAAAAGATATTAACATTTGCCACACCATGGGGAAGATATTCTTTCAAGAGACTTCCTTTCGGCGTATCCTCAGTGCCTGAAATATTTCAAGAAATTTTAACAAATTTACTTAGTAAATTCAAAAATGTAAGAGTGTCGATCGACGACATCTTTATACACGCAAAAAACAGAAAAGAGTTACACAAAACAGTTAGCGAAGTCATCGAAGTGCTAAAAATTTCAGGCTTTAAACTGAATAAAAACAAGTGTATTTTTGAAGCAAAAAAGCTAAAATTTTTGGGATACATTGTTTCGGCCAAAGGACAGAAGCAGACCCAGACAAAGTAGAAGCCATACAAGCCATGAAAACACCAACGAATAAAAAAGAGTTACAGAGACTCTTAGGAATGATAACCTACCTAAACAAGTTTATTCCTAACATGTCAGACCTAACAAATCCACTAAGAGATTTGTTACATAAAGACACAAGTTTTACCTGGGAATTCCATCATGAAGAGGCACTCAGCAAGATAAAACAAGTACTACTGAGTCCACCAGTACTAAGATTATATGATGTAAACAAACCTGTAACTCTAACAGTTGACGCAAGCTCAAAAAACCTTGGGGCAGCACTTCTTCAAGAAGGCCAGCCAGTAGCTTATGGAGCCAGAACACTGACTAAATCTGAGCAGAATTATCCTCAGATTGAGAAAGAAGCACTCGCTATACTATTTGGATGCAAAATGTTTCACGAGTATGTATACAGTAAAGCACTAACAGTGGAATCAGATCACAAACCGCTTGAGACAATCTTCAAGAAAAATATACAATCAGCTCCAGCAAGACTGCAACGTATAATGCTTAATCTTGCACCATATTCACCAAACGTTATGTTTAAAAAGGGCATAGAAATACCTCTGGCAGATTTCTTAAGTTGTGACTGTGATGCTTCTAAATTAAGATATGACCAAGAAGAGACCTCAAAGTAGCAGTAATTCTACCAATTTCATTGGATGCTAAAGGGGAGTAATTCAAGCAACAGAAGAGGATCCACATTTACAGTTGTTACTGTGACAGTACAAAAATCCTGATGTCGGAATTATGGTATGAGTGGTAGCAAATTATTGTATTTTATTGTTTTACACACACATACATGGGTAGAACGATTTCCCTTTATAAAAAGACAACGACGCAGATTTCAGCAGTTCATCGGTACGATTCATCTCAAGGCCGAGGGCGTACGTGCAAAGCAAAACATATGCAATGGACGCACTGATCGACAAAAGCAAATTGTGATGACAAATTATGACACATGTCACAGCACTGACGAGGAACAATGCCGTCAGCTGGTTTAGACAAAGGGTTGATCAAAATTAATCCCCACCACCTGTCGACAATTCGACAAAATGTCGGCCCAGTCAACTACAAGTCGTCATGAAGTAAACATGTATTAAAGTGTACTGGTGCCAAATAGGCCAGAAATAGTGTTTATCAGTAATTAAAAATGTAAAAGTCAACAAAATATAACTCAACTAAATAACAGTCTAACAATGTAGCTTCAGTGACAACAAAAAACAATCAGTTTATCAACACTTCGAACATCAAACGAGACATGGAACGGCCTTAATCTGGAAACCTCTAGAGTCAGGGAAGTGCACTTTGTCAATCAGTTTAGTAAAAGAATGAGCTCATTAATAAAATTTGAATTATAAATCGCAACTAATCAAAATTATCAATTGTATGATGAGAGAGAGAGAGAGAGCGATAGAGCGTGTGATTGTATGGGCCGGCCACGTTTTATAACAGCCGTTGGTTTGTGTTTTAAAGGGTATTTTAGTATGTAATGTTAAATAAACCCATTTGTATAGGTGACAAATAAAATAGAGAGAAAATAAATATTGTAGAACAGCTTGTATGTAAAGAGTGGAAGAAGGGGCCGCCATATTTGGGTGTGGTATAAGCCACCATGTGTAGTCTGAACATCATCAAAATGCAGTTATTAAATAAATTTTATACCTCTAAATGACAACTGATTTATCATTTCACACAACCCGATTGTTTTCTGCACTTTCACTTAAAGAACTTTGGACCCTGGGTATAAAACAGATATGTGTGGGTAGCATGCGTCTACGGAAGTGTGATCAACACGTGGTAAGTACCATAAGTACATATTGTTTTACATATTTATGTATTTATATATGTGTAACAAAGAGGGTTTGTTAACACTACTTAAAACAATAATGCACTGGTTTCCAGAAAGAGCCGATGAACTTCCTGCAGAACTGCGACATTACTTCAACTTCAAAGAGGAATTGACATATCTTAAAGGACTAATTTTTAAAGGTGACAAAATTATAGTACCAAAAACACAAATACCCAGAATGTTACGCAGTATCCACCAAGGACATCTAAGAATCCAGAGCTGCTTAAGGAGAGCTCGTCAATTACTTTACTGGAGAGGACAATATGATGATATTGTAAAACTAGTCAGTGGCTGTTCTGTCTGCGAACAAACACAAAGAGACAATACCAAAGGTACAGCGCTAGTTAAAAGGATCCCCACACTTCCTTGGCAAATAGTTGCATCAGATCTATTTGAACTGAAAGGAAAAACTTATTTGGTGATCTGCGACAGTTATTCAGGATACTTAGACTTTCAACAACTAAAACGTCAATCATCCTGTGAAGTTATCGAACAGTTTAAAAAATGGTTCTCCGCACATGGTATACCAGAAGTGCTCGAAACAGATAATGGCACACAATACATGTCCAAAAATTCAAGGACTTTCAAAAAGAGTGGCATTTTAACCATGTCACGTCCAGTCCACATCACCATCAAGGCAATGGTCTAGCTGAAAAAACAGTTCAAACTGCTAAGAATCTACTAAAAAAATGCAGTATTGACAAGTCTGATGTCCAGCTTGCTCTCTTAAATTGGAGAAATACACCAAGAAATGACAGCTTAGGTTTTCCAAATCAACGCCTTTTTAGCAGAATCACCAGATCACTGATACCCACAACAGACAGCAATTTAAAACCAAAAATAGTTCGAGGAGTCACATCCGAACTTGAATGTCTACGAAAGAAGCAAGCTAACTATAACAACAAACACACTAAACAACCAGTTAATTATGAACTTAATGATAAAGTCAGACACAAAGTTGCTCACTGCCAATGGGAGGGAGCAAGGGTGATAGAAAAACCTGAAAGTCTGCCAAGATCCGTAATCATCCAAACAGATCAAGGCCAAATTTTAAGAAGAAACTTCAGTCATCTGCACAAAAGACAAGCAGACCTGGCCAGCAGTAACAGAGTTGTACTTCTTGAAACCAAATATGCTGACAAACCAGCAGAAGTACAGGTTCAAGCACAAGCTCAATCACCTGCTGCCCATAAGTCACTCGCTGCATCCACTCCTACATCACCAAAGCCTAATGTCAACAGGGATACTTCAAAGTCCTGCCTCGATCAGCAAGAGAACCATTTGCAGCAGTCAAACACTAGTAATCAACCAATCCAGCGATCATCAAGATTTGGAAGAGTAATAAAACCAATAAATAGACTCAATTTGTGATACTTATTATATAATTTGAGTGTACGATCATAAGCATTATTTAAGTATAAACCAATGTTCTTATTTTATTTATAAAGAAAGGGAAATGTGACATAGACAGCTGGTTTTGGCATAGCCCATGGCAACCACTTAATGTTTGTAATCGTTGTACTGAATAAATCACGTTTACTCCTTTATTTCAAATTAAGATTAATAATTATAGAACCTAACATTACAGTCACCGACAGTTCACTCTGCCTAGCACATTAATTTAGGTCAGTAGTTGAATATTTTGTGAATTGACTACTTTTAAGTATGACATAGTGACATTGATTGAACTTGTTGAGACGAAGCCTTGTTTGCGGGACAAGACAGATGAAGGAAATAAAAATAAAATTGAAAAACTTGTTAGGATCTAAAACCAGCTTATCAAATAAAGTGTAATATGCGCCTTCTACATAGCGAACTTTAATAATCGGGTGAACCCAATACTTCCTATCTACTTTTCGTCTTCTCCATCTTAAATTTAACAAATATAGTAAATACAATCTTCTGTTGAAGATTTTGTATAATCAACTACACTCACCACGGCTGATATATCGACATCTGTCGTCTTGAGTGTGAAAGTACCTTCAAGATATCGTGTCGGTGTCGTTGTAGGGTCGATGTCGGGTCGGTGTCGTGTTGGTAAGTGTGAAAACGCTCATTATCTGACTTCATAAAGAAAAGAATACCGACATCACAGTGTACATATTATACCAAACAGTTAACAATCACAATCGATACGTATACATTGATAAATGGCAGAAACATACATAGCATCTCTCTCCCTTTTATTTACAACCAGAATCCTTCAGATATGTGGGTGGTTTTAAAGTTCTGCGAAGTCTCAGCATTGTTCGGTTTCTCGGGTTTGAGAACTTTGAGCTAGGGCCTCAGTCCTTCCTGTATTTGGGATAGCTGTATTTTTATGTGCACTAATAGGTGTCCTAGGTTGGGATATCGTCTGACCCTGGCTCTCAAGTGGATTCTCGAGCAGTATTGATCTGAATCCAAAAAATCAGAACTGGGAGATGGTACTGCGGGTGTTTGTGACAGGATTACATGATCAGGCGTGGTTTCTGGGAAGTGGTATATTTTGGAATCTTCGCTTAAGGTATCATCTCCTTCTCTAATTACTTCTTCATCCACTCTTCTTCTCAACTGGTCTACATGTCGTTTGACAGCATTGCCATTTTGCAGTTACATTTTATAGGAGACTTGTCCTTTACAATCCTGAATACATCCTTCCAGCCAATTTTGTTCTGATGGATTGTAATTTCTAAAATAAACCAAATCTCTCGGATCAAATAAACGTAACTTCTTCTGCTTTTGGTTGTCAAGTGATTTGTTTACTTTCAATGCGTATGGATGCATTTTGTCCTCAACTTCCTTCCAATCAATAGTTGAACGGATGTCTTCAAAGTACCAGCATGCACGGTCGAATGTTGACGGAAAAGCATTCTTTGAACCTGCAACTCGATATCTCCTTCTCAAATTTGGCTAGTATCTTCTTCGTTGTCTGCACCATTTATTCAACTTATCCGTTACTGGAAGGGTGTTATGGGGAAATTAATCTGAAATCAAATCAAATTTGATAAAATTATGAAACTGTAAAATTCATGAAACTCTCTTGAATCAAAAGAACATCCATTGTTTGAAACAATGCAGTCAGGAAGATCCAATCTGGCAAAAATTTTCTGAAGCTGTTAATATTTCACTGGAGGCTATTGATTTCATTATGTCAACTTCAACCCATTTTGACACTGCATCTTCAATAATCAAGTAAATTTTCATTTTAAATGGGCCTGCGAAATCAACTTGCAAGGTGGACCAGAGATTTTGTGGGCTTTCCATAATTTGGTGAGGTGCCTTAGGCAAATTATTTGCATAAATTTGACATATTTTACACCTCATAACTCTATCTTCAATATCCATGTTGATATTTGGTCACCACAGATAGGTCTAAGCACACACTTTCATTGCAACAATTTCTGGATGATTTGCGTGTAATAATTCCAAAAATCTTTTTTGTGTGGTGGCTTCTGGTGTTATCAATCAATTTCCTCAAAGTAAACAATATTTATGTATTGAAATCTTCAATTTCCTTCATTCTTCTTCTTCTTATTACGTGTTTCCAGATTGTTCTCCGGTGACATGATGTCTCCTGTAGATGTGCTCCACCACTGTCCAATATGAGTTGTTGTTCAATATTGTGTCCATATTGGTTTTCAGTCTTGGCACTCCTGGGATGTCTGTCTGGCAATCCACTAATATGTGTTGTAAGGTCTCCTCATGCTGATGACATAGTAGGCAGGTAGCAGTTTGGGGTCAAGTTGAATTTGTACAAGTATGACCAGGGCCGGATTAAGGTATCCTAGGCACCCTAGGCTAATTATATTTTAGTGCCCCCTCACCTCCCACAGTCTACTTTTACGTTTGTTTCCAAGGGGCTGAATGAAGCTTTAATCACCCTAAATATATTTCTTAGTTAGGAATATTTCAAATATCTTACTGCTTTTGGAAATAGTCTCAAAAATTGAAAACAGCTATTTTTCAGAGATTGTTTTAGAGTTACACCTTCAACCATTTGTAGTTTGCATGGCTTTTATAAGGAAAAAGTTATCTAAGTAGTTACAGAATTATAACAGTTGTATTAAGGGTACATTTAACATCATTTACACAAAGAAGACAATCAGTTAAATATCTTGTGGATTTGTTAAGACTCATGTAAAGTTCAAGCTAGATTCTTTTTTATTACTTTAGATTGAGCAAACGTTTTAATCACCTCACTGAAATCAAGTTCTGTATATACGACCATGACTACGACATAACAACATCGACATAATCATAACCAAAAATGTTTGTTTTGAATGCGCAAATATTGTTACAACACAAATAAGCGACCCCAGTACCAGGGATAAAAACTATAATTATAAAAGTAAATATACTTCATATCAAATAAAATGATTAAAAATAAATAAAATATAAAAACTATGACACGACGAACGACGACATTACCCAACCCAAGTGATTGACCCAACAACAGGAAACAAAAGAAGAAGGGAACCACGAAAAATAAACAAGGAAAAAAGTGATTAACCATACAAACAGGAACTAACAAAAGAAGGGAAGAAACCAGAACCAAAGAAGAATAAAGACAATTAAAGGAAGTGAATGGATTCCTACAACTAAATGAAATTAAACCAGACGAGAAGAAGAGAACCGAATCAAAATGAAGACAATTGAAAATGAAGAAGATGAAGGAGAAGAAGAAGAAGGAAGAGGAGACAAAGTGAAACCAAGAAATAATAAACACCACATATAAAAGGGAGAAATGGTATACTCAAAGATAGCATATCTATATCTATAAAAATGAATGTTTGTTTCTTTCTTTGTCCCGTATGCGTTCCTATACCATTCATCCGATTGCGATGAAACTTCGGTGAGTTGTTGTGTGCACGTCCGCGAAGGTTTATGAATTTTTTTTGATGGGGTCCTTTGGGGGGTTCTTGGGGTCTTCCACATCTCCTCCTAAACCACTGGACCGATTTCAACCAAACTTGGCACAAATATTTTATGCAACGGGAGAACCAACATAGGGTAGGCGTTTTTTCGATGGGTCCTTTGGGGGGTCCTTTGGGGTCTTCCACATCTCCTCCTAAACCACTGGACCGATTTCAACCAAACTTGGCACAAATATTTTACACAACGGGAGAACCAACATAGGATAGGTGTTTTTTCGACGGGGTCCTTTGGGGTCTTCCACATCTCCTCCTAAACCACTGGACCGATTTCAACCAAACTTGGCACAAATATTTTACGCAACGGGAGAACCAACATAGGATATGTGTTTTTTCGATACGATCCTTCGGGGGGTCCTTTGGGGTCTTTCACATCTCCTCCTAAACCACTGGACCGATTTCAACCAAACTTGGCACAAATATTTTACGCAAAGGGAGAACCAACATAGGATAGGTGTTTTTTCGATGGGGTTCTTTTGGGGGTTCTTTGGGGTCTTCCACATCTCCTCCTAAACCACTGGACCGATTTCAACCAAACTTGGCACAAATATTTTACGCAACGGGAGAACCAACATAGGATATGTGTTTTTTCGATGGGGTTCTTTTGGGGGTTCTTTGGGGTCTTCCACATCTCCTCCAAAACCACTGGACCGATTTCAACCAAACTTGGCACAAATATTTTACGCAACGGGAGAACCAACATAGGACAGGTGTTTTTTTTCGATACGATCCTCTGGGGGGTCCTTTGGAGTCTTAAAAAACTAACTTATTAGATCTGGTTACTATGGCAACCCAATGGAATAGATTCTGTTCTAAATATATTATCGCATTAAATTGAAGATCACGCGAACAAAGTCTTTATATATTATATATATACAAACACTTTCTTTCTTTGAGTGGCATTGCAACGCATGCCGGGTACTCGCTAGTTGTAAATAAACCCCAATAATTATCCACTAATGGAAATAAATATTGTTGTAAATGAGATAATTTATATACCTGTTTTGAACAAAAACAGTAAAAAGTAACTTAGTAAAGAAAAGTACACTAACCCAAATATTAAAGTTAGATGTAATGAAATATATTTAACAAAATGTCATTAATAATAAGTATAATTTTATAATGAAAGAAATAGTGAGAAAGAGAAAGAGAAATAATTATAGGGATTACCCACTAAGTAACACTTAATATAAACAGTGAAAAAAGTGCAATAGTGTATGTGTAAATACCCCAAAATAGTGAGTGTATCAGTGATAAACACCAATTAATTAAAGGTGAAAGTGATATGTGGAAAAAGATATTATAAATAATAAAAAGTATTAATAGATAAGAAAACACTTAATAAATCATTGATAAACCAATAAATGATTTAAGTGAGCTTATGGAAAAGTATATAATTAAGGATAGTTAGAAATAGTATTTAAAATAGAGATAAGTAAAGGATGTAATATTATTCAGGGAGAAAGCCCAGGTAAAAACAATTTGTGTTAAGATGGAGTGGAGAAAAGAAGTAGTAATGAAATAAAAATTTAAGTATATAATTAAGAAACACCCATGTTATAAGGGATAGTTATAAGTTTCATAAAAGTGATGTGGTTTGTCACAATAAAAATAATATGGATTATAAACAAAAATTAGCAAATAATAAGTTTGAAGGAAGTGATGATATTTCTCACTCAAAATAATAAATGTATGTTAAATCAACAGTAACTAATAACTTATAAAGAATAGTTCGTTTTAATGTTATGAATAGGATATGGCTGAAAGAAACTTGCAGTCCATAAGCCTAATTGTTATGTTTTAAATATTAAGATAGAGAAAACAATATTGACATGTAATCAGAAAACAAACAGACTCAAAACAAAACTCACACAATTATAATAACAAAATAAAGCCCATCAGGCTGAAATGAAATGTAATTAAATGAAATAAGTAAAATACCATAATGGCTACTTATGCCTATGAAAATGCATAACTGTCAGACACACACAAATGTCAATTGTAACAAATTCACAAGGAAATTTACAAATCTAAGGCAAGTAAATAGCCAGTAATTATGTGTAAATCATTTTAAAAGAAAGATGTTACTATAAAAGTTTAATTTAAAAGAGATATGTAATTATCAAATGTCAACATAATTAGACAAAAATTAATATACAATAGAACATGACCTTATGAGGTATTGTTTTAATCTTTGAAAGGAAAGAAATACAATAGTGATAATATTTATTACCCCAAAGGGACGATAGAAGAATAAAATCATTCAGAAAATACATAATAAATTTGAATAAAGATTTCAAATATCTTAACAATGCTTTTAATCTCGGCCTTAACCAATCAAAGGATTACTGTTACCATAGAAACGGGTCGTTGAATACTAATTTTCCGTTAAATTTATTAGACTTGAAAAAATGACGCGTGGGTAAGCGGTACGCAAGATTGAGATGACCAAAATTTGACTTTAAAAAGTTCAAAAGACATTCAGAAGTTGACAGTACGAACCATTGACGAGTCGATGAAGAGCTCCAAATAATAACAGATGTCCAGGAACCAAATAAACGAAATTAAATAGTAGAAATTCCCAAGACGAGATAGAAGAAGATGCCAGCAGCCTAAATCAGCCCAAAATCGATGAATTTCCATTATCCCAGAACGGCGACACATCGTAACCTTCTGAACTGATAAGTATCAAATGAAATAATCCCAAGAATAAAAACACATTAAATATTTCTCAAACCAATCAAAATTTCTCACTATTAAACCAAATTCATTATCTTTCAAAGGTTGAATAAATATAAACTTACGTATACAATTATTAGCTTAGGAATAACCTCGCATTAGAGTGCGAATTTTGTAACAACTAATACGACACTACCGAACAATTTGTAAAAACACTTTATACAATATAAGTACGAATAAGGTACGGTAGTGTACTTTTTTAATGTAACCAGCTTTTATGTTTTATTTATAATCCAAAGAACCCCAGATTTTGAACAGATTAATATATTGTGTGTAAACAGAAGCCATATCGGCGTCAGTATGAGTATAGTTCATTTCGAAATCAATTTCGCCAACCTAGAGATATGTTTCATGTTCTAAGCCAGAGCAATTTTATTAAAAAACAATTTATAATACCTTTGTCATATTGATTAATGACCAAATTAGAATTAAATTTACAGTACAGAGTATTACCATTGTTTTATTTCGTAGGAAGTTGTATCATATAGGTGTGTTAGCAATTTTTACTAAGTGACCAACTCGCGCTCTTGCCGAGCGGGCAATATAACAAGCAGTGCAGTGGCGGGAATCATTTGAACGCTCCAGCCGTCAATGCTGACAACACCTAGTTAACTCGTAAAATCACAAATTTAATTGTTTTAAAGTAAACAATTTGGCGCCACCCGGGATTCGCAACCCCTATGAATAAACAGGTAGGTTGTACTGATAATTGAGACCACGCTACAGACTTCAGTAGTGACAACCATTATTGTAACGACCGGTGTGAGGCGAACACACCACATTAACAATTTCTACACATAAAAAACAAGTGTACACATTTTACAGATACGCAACAGCCTTTTTATAACGTTACAATATGAGCGATACTGAACTTGTCTGCAATGAAAAGGGATGGAGGGGATGGTGAAGGTGGGGTGAAGGTGGATGGAATAGATAACGTGGTCGGCAATTCCACGAAAGTCGGGCGGCAGCATAGTTCCATGAGTGCCGGCCATCGATGACTCATAACCAGAGAAAACAGTTTGGAAAGCACTTCTATTAATTATGTACAGTTTTGCCATAATTTCTCGTAAACAGGCGCCTGTGTTCAAAATGAACTCAGATTTTTATCCTTGTAATTTATTACCAATTTAAACATTTAGCTGTAAAATTTTTTTATTTTTAGCTAAAATTTTGTGCCCCCCAAAGTGCCACGCCCTAGGCTATAGCCCCTGAGCCTAATGGTTAATCCGCCCCTGAGTATGACTGTGTTACGATATGGCCAAGTCTTCCTCTGGAGACAAAAAGTTTGAACATTTCTAGGGATGTTTCTATATATGGAGATATCTTGTTTACTGACGTGCTGTTTATATGTTGAACCTTTGGTGGAATTCAAAAATACATCCTTCCATGTCTCTGTGAGTCTTCTGTTGAAATCCGAAGTGGCACCCAGTAGTAATGTTACACTTTCCCCTCTATTGGGGACAGCATAGTTGCATCCTCAGCTATCTCATCTGCTTTTTCGTTACCAGTAATATTTACATGACTGGGAATCCATTGTAGAGTTAACTCAATTTTGTTTCTTTTCAGTTTTTTGATTATGTGGAATATTTGGACTGTTCTAAAGTAGTAAACTAATGGTTTGTATTGCTGTAGTAATAGTAGTGCAGGCTGTGAGTCTGTGAAGATACATACTTTTTTGTTGTTTAAGGTGAGGCAGTAGCTCAGTGCTGCATTGACTGCCAGAAGCTTAGTGTCAACACTTGAGCAGGAGTTAGCTGGTAGAAGAAAGGATTCTTGTGTTTCCTTCATTGATATGGTTTAAAATCTTCTGGAAGTGATGTGTTGAGCCACTGATGTAAAGTCCAGTAGAGAACTTTCTTCAGCATTTCATTCTTCTGAGTATATTGCTGAATTTCTTTGACAGGAAAGGGGTGATAATGAGATTTTAGGTAGAGGATCTTGTGTAAAGAGCACTTTTCCACCACTAACCGAAGTATACTGACACACACATTAGGGTAGAGTGAACTACAATATCAAGTAACAGTGAACTAAACTAAATTACTTGACAAAAAATAAATAAATTAAAAAATGGGGAGAGTAAGAAAGAATCTGTAAAAAGCATAAGAATGTGCGGTATAAATAGTAAAATTAATACAACTTCTTTATTCAGAATTCTGAAGTAAGAAATTTGAGATAAAATTTGACACTCTAAACATTTAAATTCTTTGGGTGCACATTTTGCTATTAGAATGATGTTAGTTAGAAAACATTTACAGTATTACCAGAATGTTTAAAGTGGTAAATTATTAGTTAAATTGTTATCAACTCCTTAATGTCTATCAGGCACCCAATTTTTAAATAAATTTTATTTTTGTGGAATAGTATATCAATATGAGGTTTATAATAATGTAAGTTATTTAAATGGTGATTGTTACATAAATGTACACTTAAAGAAGGCCACATTTTTTTTTAATTTCTGATTTGCTTTTTAAATAAAATGCAATTTAATTTTTAAATTTATCTTAATTATTTCATCTCACGGTATTCCTCTTTCCAGATTTAATAATTGTATGTGATGTAGTGTTTGAACATAATTAAATAAGCTGAAATCCCATGGCCTGGCTGAGTACATGTAAATGTGTTAGAGATACGTTCAACATATAAACATACATGCACTAGAACATAATGTAGCTATATATAAATGTGTGTGTGTGTGTGTGTGTGTGTGTGTGTGTGTGTGTGTGTGTGTGTGTGTGTGTGTGTGTGTGTGAGAGAGAGAGAGAGAGAGAGAGAGAGAGAGAGAGAGAGAGAGAGAGAGAGAGAGAGAGAGAGAGATTTTCATTTGGAGCATATGTAGATATAGCTCGGAAAATGGAATTTCAGGAAAGTGGAGTGGAGCTACCTAGCAGCTTTTGAGATGTGGTGTTAGAGTAGGGCCTTAAGAATAAAAAAAGGATTTTTTGTATGTTTTAAAGTTAATGTAAACTAAATTGTATTTAAATGTTATTAAAGTGATAAAGACTGTCCCGCAAAATAGCCTAGTGTGGTTAAATTTGCTTATCTGAAGTTAATTTTATTTACTTTCTTAGAAATCACAGATGAAAGAGAGACATAGGTGCTGAAGTTGGAAGATATAAAAAACCTTGTGTTTTCGAAAGGAAAATTCTGAGAAGAATGTGTGGGATGGACAGATGTGGTGGATAAGAAAGAATTATGAGCTAGAAGACCTGTATGGAGAAGTGGACATAGTTGCGGTAGTGAAGGTGCAAAGGTTGAGATGGTTGGGGCACATGATGAGAATGAGAAATGATCGAGGTGCAAAAATGGCGTTGGGAAGAACTCCTGAAGGAGAAAGGAGGAGAGGACGTCCGAGGAGGAGATGGTGTGAAGATGTGGAAGGGGATTTGAGGGAGATGCGAGTGGCAGGTTGGAGGAGTAAGGCTCTGGACAGAGAAGAACCATTGAACATGCCAGGATTCTACAGGGACCATAGTGCCAGAGGAGAGAGAGTGAGAGAAGTCACAGAAGCAATTTTATGTTATAAAGAATGTTTCCATTAGACTGGCCACCCCACCCATCGAAAAACAATAAACTTCCCATTATTCACCAGCGGTTAATCTATGTTGTGGAAGATCTGCGGCAACCTGCAGAATTTTTTTCTATAAGCAGGAATAAGTTTCAGCTGAATAATAAAGAGTCTGTTCCACTGATCTTAATACACTAGAATTGTTTCACTTCTAAAAACACAAAACAGATGACTGATTTCTTTTTAAGAAAGTTTAATTTGTAACACAATACACAATAAGTACATTAATTTTTGGTACATTTTTATTATGTATTATCTTGTAATAAATCACAATGTGTGTGTTCTTTACAAATAATATATAATTAAATAATAATTGGTTTATAAAAAAATTTATTTAAATTTTTTTTATTGGTTATTTTTTTATGTCATTAATTAATTTTAATTGGTGTAATTGTTTTTTAATTGTTTATGTTCAATTAATAAAAAATATACTGTTTAATGACTGTGTGCGTTCTGATGTAAGATTATTTAATTCTTCACTTCAAATAGATTATCTAAGCCGTATCGATTGCATGTAGCAGCCAATCTAATATCTGTTCTTCTTCTTCTTCTAGCTCGTCTCCTTAAGAAGTTCACTTTTTCTCTTAAATAATTGATGTAATTTAATTTAAGGCTTAGCTGATCAATAAAACAGTATTAAAACAATAAATGCGTTTATTCGTCAAACAATTATTTGAAATTGCCGCATCGGCTTGAATCTGATTCGATATAAAGTTAACGTTCGATTATTTTACATATTCAAAATATTTCAATGGAATTATTATATTATAAATATTATAAAGGTTCTTTTAACTGTAGAAATAGTCAGGAAAGGCAAGAGAATTCAATACTTACAAAGTATTAAAAAACATATTCATGGAACAGACAAAATTATAAAGTATAATGTATATAAAAAGTTAATATTACGATACTGTTGATTTCTCTGACGTCACTCGTCACGTTCCCAGCATCCTCTTCGAATGGAATCAAGATGGCTGCCTTAATGAGTTGATCTGCGATGTAAATTCAGCTACGAGTTTTCTCTTCAAATAAATGTCTCCGTTGGTTAATTCCTCTCCAGTGAAGTTGTTCTTGGAATATCCACAAGTTGTAGAGTGTAGTGTTATTTACCCACTGGATTTTGGTTCGGTAATAGTAGTGTTATGTCCCAAAAGGTTCCCTTCACTCGGTCTGTTTAATTGAGTTCAATTTGGTTCTTCTGTCGTGTCTATATGTAGTGACGGTTTAATTTAATATTATTTAATTTTTCAGTGACTGATGTTATAGTATTTTTCACTTTAATTTGTCTTCTATTTATCTTTATATAGCTTCGTCATATACCTCGGTTAGTGTTAATTAAAATTCTCGTTAGTATTTCTCTGAGAAGTCTTTTGACACGTCTATCTCGTTTGCTTTTAACAATCAACTAACTGATTTTTGTTCCTTCATATATAAGATTTATAATATTTCGGTATCATTTCTCATTGTTCAGCCATCAGCTGTTGTCTTTGAATTCAATCTTATATATAAAAAATATTGACATTTTTATGTTTAAATGGCTATAAATTATTTGTTTAGTACCTTTATGTAATTTTAATTATATGACAATATTCCTGATTTTATTTTATACAGTTTAATACTAAATTTTCCCTATTTTGGTTTGAATTGTGCTTCTTAATTGCATTCTTTGAAATTTATCTGTAGGCCTTATCTTGACTTACATAATTACCTATTACATGGTTTAAAATATGTTTTAATTACAAGTTAATTATAATTAATATTAATTACAATTATTACAAGTTTAATATTAATTAAATATATATTAATATTAATATATGTTAATATTAAATTAATTAAATATAAATTAAAATGTAAAGACTGCAACAAAGTGTACCTAGGTGAGACAGGACGAAAATTCGTATGCAGGTTGTCTGACCACAAACGTGGAGAAGGTAATAGAACAACCAATTCGTTATATGCAAGACATTTCATAGAAGACAACCATAAGTTTGTTAATCCTTTGGAAGAATACGAAATTGTAAAAGTAGTAAATAACACAGTTGAAAAGAAGCTTAGAGAGGAGTTAGAAATATTGAAAGAAAGAGAAAAAGGGTTAGACAATTTAATTAATATTAAAATTAAATTTGATAATGAAGAAATATTTTATAACATAATTAAGAAGTAAATGATAGAGGACAGATAGATAAGATTAAGAATTATATTGCATAGTACTAATTGGATGGTTTAAAATAAGGGTGTGTGACTGACCCACGTGTATGGAGAGGAAGAGGGTAAGTTTAAAAGGATGCACACACACACACACACACACACACACACACAAAACACTGAAACACAAGGAATTTGCTAGAAAAATATGTAACTGTACAGATGGTGGGACAGGGTTTAGGGGTGGGGAAGGGACATTAATTTATAGCTTGTTGTGTGTGAGCAGGGTGGAGTGAGAGGGGTGAAGGGTTTGTTTTCACATAATTTCTGTCTGTTCCGATCTGACGATGAGCTGTGAAGCTTGAAAACGCTAATCAGGATAATTTTTATATAGTGGTGTGCAACAGTGATCATTCTGCTTGTAAAAACAATAGGTCTTGAGTACTCTACAATTCAGGGCTGTATGCAAAAAATTATTTGATTCTGTTTGAATTTGTGGCTCTTACCGTTTGCCATAGAAAAAAATCTACACATAGACACTTTTCGAAAAATGACTTCTTTCATGTTTTGATGGTAGTACAATCAGAATCTGCTGTTATCTCAAACATGATTTTTTTTGCCATGACCTTACTTCCATTTCCTTATGGAACATGGAAATAAAAATATCGGTATGGAGAACCATACATGACTTCCATGTTCTAAGATTTATATTTAAAATCACTTTTAAAATGAAATATTTCATAGAAACTACTTCTTTCTACTTACTGCTTCAGCCTTAACCACAGTACTGTGGTCACTAACGTATACCACCTCACGTTTTCGCACTCGATTTTCACTGAGATGGAAGTCGATGGCACTGCCGAAAAGTTTGGTTTTGCAGAAAACATTGGATTACGGCTAAACAGCCCGGGAAGGAATTTTAACAAAGAACTACTTCTTTGTTGCCGATAACGTACTACACATAAAAAATTCTCCCCTCCCCCTTCAACTATAATTTTCATTTAGAGAAAATTACCCCCACCCCGTTCACCAAACCTCTTCATTTATAGATATTTCATCTACGTTTCTACAGTGGATTATTATGAGCTTCTTATCAAGATACTTTATTTATAAAAATTAAGTACTTTACTCTTGTTAAAACATAAATCGTTGCAGGTAAACTACCCCTTTCTCTAAACCAATCTTCACCAAAATCAATATACCTTCAGTCCTCTACAATGCAGGGATGCATGCAAAAAAATATTTGATTCTGTTTCAATTTGTGGCAGTTATCGTTCGTCATGAAAACATTTCTCTTGTTACAACATAACATGTTTCAGGTAAACTACCCCTTTCCCTTTACCGATCTTCACCAAAATCAACAGGCCTTGAGTCCTCTACAATTTAGGAACGTTTGCAAAAAATTATTTGATTTTCTTTGAATTTACGGCAGTTATCTTTCGTCATAGAAAAAATTATCCTTGTTAAAACATAAAAAGTTGCAGGTAAACTACCCCTTTCTCTAAACCGATCTTCACCAAAATCAATAGACCTTCAGTCCTCTACAATTCAGGACTGTATGCAAAACATTATTTGATTCTGTTTGAATTTGCGGCTCTTATCGTTTGCCATAATAAATACCCTTGTTAAAATATAAAACGTTGCAGGTAAACTACCCCTTTCCCTTAACCGATCTTCAACAAAATCAACAGACCTTGAGTTCTGTATAACTCAAAAAGGTATGCAAAGAGTAGTTGATTCGGTTTGAATTTACGGCAGTTATCGTTCGTCATAAAAAAATTACCCTTGTTAAAACATAAAATGTTGCAGGTAAACTACCCTATTCCCTTTACCGATCTACACCAAAACCAGCAGGTCTTGAGAACTCTACAATTCAGTGCTGTATGCAAAACATTATTTGATTCTGTTTGAATTTGCGGCTGTTATCGTTTGCCATATAAAAAAATTACCCTTGATAAGAAAAACGTTGCCGGTAAACTACCCCTTCCCGCTAACCGATCTTAACCAAAAACAACAGTTCTTGAGTACTCTACAAATCATAGGTGTATGTAAAAAAGTATTTGATTTTTTTGAATTTGCGACTCTTTATCGTTTGCCACAGAAAATACCCTTTTAAAACATAAAATGTTGCCGGTAAACTACCTCTTTCCCTTAACCGATCTTCACCAAAAACAATAGGTCTTGAGTACTCTACAAATCAGGGCTGTATGCGTAAACTTATTTGATTCTGTTTGAATTTGTGGCTCTTATCGTTTGCCATAGAAAATACTCTTTTAAAACATAAAACTTCTTTCTACTTACTGCTTCAGCCTTAACCACAGTACTGTGGTCACTAACGTATACCACCTCACGTTATCGCACTCGATTTTCACTGATGATGGAAGTCGATGGCATTGCCGAAACGTCTGCTTTTGTAGAAAACATTGGACTACGGCCAAATATCCCAGGAAGGAATTTTAACAAAAACTACTTCTTTGTTGGCGATAACGTTGTACACAGATTTATAAAAAATATGCATAAAATTAATGGCTTGTATAAGTTAATGATTGATCTCCATTAAGTAGTGCTCAAGTTTCCAAAGTTTTAATATTATGATGTCCGTAATTAAAACATCAGAGCAGGTTTAGTGTGTATGAGGGTACACCATGGACAAAAATTTTCAACATTTCCTATTGAGCGTTGCTTAGAATAAAACTGCGAATCTACAGTGTAGGCCTACGTTTCACAGAACAAACACGCGGAAAAGAAGGAGCGCTCCGAAGTCACTCATGGACCCTCACCATGTTGCAGAGGGTTCATTTCCTAAAGACGAAAAGTCTGTCTATGAATCATTCCTCTGTAAACACATGCAGTTACACTGCCCAGCGATCAACAGGAAGCAAATCGCTATCCACGCTGGACACTTTTTCGGCTTGCATGCGTTATGTTGGTATGGATTCGGCACTTTCCATTTAAAAAGCGTGCAAATGTAATAAAATAAACATGAATGAGGCCAGAAATAACGCGAATTTTGTGTGTGTGTGTGTGTGTGTCTTCCCTGCCTTTTTATTGCGGTAGTCATAATAATAAAATGGAAACGTAAACAGTACATAACTGAGATATGCTTGCCTGCCACGCACGATATATTTTCACTTACACATTATTTACATTAAAATGAAAAAATTATAATTTTATTGCCTGGCAACAAAATTATTTTATTTTTAACAATTACCATTGTTTGAAAAAGTTTAAATGAATTTTCAAGTAGACTACTTTACTGTTGTTAAAACGTATAAGGTTGCAGGTAAACTACCCCTTCCCCTTAACCGATCTTCACCAAAATCGAAAGTCCTTGAGACCTCTACAATTCAGGGACGTATGAAAAAATTATTTGATTCTGTTTGAATTTGCGGCTGTTATCGTTTGCCATACAAAATACGCTTGATAAAAAAACGTTGCAGGTAAACTACCCCTTCCCCTTAAACGATCTTCATCAAAAACAATAGGTCTTGAGTACTCTACAAATCAGGGCTGTATGCAAAACATTATTTGATTCTGTTTGAATTTGCGGCTGTTATCGTTTGCCATAGAAAATACCCTTGTTAAAACATAAAATGTTGCAGGTAAACTACCCCTTCCCCTTAACCAATCTTCACCAAAAACAGTAGATCTTGAGTACTCTACAAATCAGGGCTGTATGCAAATAATCTTTTGATTCTGTTTGAATTTGCGGCTGTTATCGTTTGCCCCCCCCAAAAAATTACCTTTGATAAAAAAAAAACCGTTGCCGGTAAACTACCCCTTTCCCTCAACCGATCTTCACCAAAAACAATAAGTCTCGTGAGTACTCTACAAATCAGGGCTGTATGCAAAAAATTATTTGATTCTGTTTGAATTTGCGGCTGTTATCGTTTGCCATAGAAAAAAAATCTACAGACACACAGATAGACTGACAGACACACACACAGACACTTTTCGAAAAACGACTTTTTTTCATGTTTTGAGTGTAGTACAATCAGAATCTGCAATAATCTCGAACACGATTTTTTTTGCCATCACCATACTTCCATTTCCTTAAGGAATATGGAAGTAAATATCGGTATGGAGAACCATACATGACTTCCATATTCTAAGATTTATATTTAAAATCATTTTCGAAATGAAATATTACCATAGAAACTACTTCTTTCTACTTACTGCTTCAGCCTTAACCACAGTACTATGGTCACTAACGTATACCACCTCACGTTATCGCACTCGATTTTCACTGATGATGGAAGTCGATGGCATTGCCGAAACGTCTGGTTTTGTAGAAAACATTGGACTACAGCCAAATATCCCGGGAAGGAATTTTAACAAAAACTACTTCTTTGTTGCCGATAACGTTGTACACATATATATAAAAAATATGCATAAAATTAATGGCTTGTATAAGTTAATGATTGATCTCCATTAAGTAGTGTTCAAGTTTCCAAAGTTTTAATATTATGATGTCCGTAATTAAAACATCAGAGCAGGTTTAGTGTGAATGAGGGTACACCGTGGACAAAAATTTTCAACATTTCCTATTAAGCGTTGCTTAGAATAAAGCTGCGAATCTACAGTGTATGTTTCACAGAACAAACACGCGAAAAAGAATGAGCGCTCCGAAGTCACACATGGACCCTCAGCATGTTGCAGAGGGTTCATTCCCTAAAGACGAAAAGTCTGTCTATGAATCGTTCCTCTGTAAACACGTGCAGTTACACTGCCCAGCGATCCACAGGAAGCAAATCGCTATCCACGCTGGACACTTTTTCGGCTTGCATGCGTTATGTTGGTATGGATTCGGCACTTTCCATTTAAAAAGCATGCAAATGTAATAAAATAAACATGAATGAGGCCAGAAATAACGCGAATTGTGTGTGTGTGTGTGTGTGTGTGTGTGTGTGTGTGTGTGTGTGTGTGTGTGTGTGTGTGTGTGTGTGTGTGTGTGTGTGTGTGTGTGTGTGTGTGTGTGTGTGTGTGTGTGTGTGTGTGTGTGTGTGTGTGTGTGTGTGTGTGTGTGTGTGTGTGTGTGTGTGTGTGTGTGTGTGTGTGTGTGTGTGTGTCTTCCCTGCCTTTTTATTGCGGTAGTCATAATAATAAAATGGAAACGTAAACAGTACATAACTGAGATATGCTTGCGTGCCACGCACGATATATTTTCTCTTATACATTATTTACATTAAAATGAAAAAATTATAATTTTATTGCCTGGCAACAAAATTATTTTATTTTTAACAATTACCATTGTTAGAAAAAGTTTAAATGAATTTTCAAGTACTTTACTCTTGTTAAAACGTAAAAGGTTGCTGGTAAACTACCCCTTCCCCTTAACCGATCTTCACCAAAATCAAAAGGCCTTGAGTCCTCTACAATTCAGTGACGTATGCAAAAAATTATTTGATTCTGTTTGCATATACGGCAGTTATCGTTCGTCATAGAAAATTACCCTTGATAAAAAATGTTGCAGGTAAACTACCCCTTCCCCTTAACCAATCTTCACCAAAAACAATAGATCTTGAGTACTCTACAAATCAGGGCTGTATGCAAATAATCTTTTGATTCTGTTTGAATTTGCAGCTGTTATCGTTTGCCATAGAAAATACCCTTGTTAAAACATAAAACGTTGCTGGTAAACTACCCCTTTCCCTTAACCGATCTTCACCAAAAACAATAGGTCTTGAGAACTCCATAATTCAGGGCTGTATGCGAAACATTATTTGATTCTGTTTGAATTTGCGGCTGTTATCGTTTGCCCGCGGTCGTGGCATAGAGGCTAGCGTGGGGCGCTGCTACGCTGTCGGCGCGGGTTCAATTCCCGCCGGGGGCCATCTGATTTAGATACGACTGTTCCCCCTCGCAAGGCAATGGCAAACCAGCGAGAGGTATCCTGCTTAGTATAAACCTTCCCCAACTATGCCGTTCGGATCCGGCGGTAAACTGTAGGTGCCATATACCTGTGAGAGAATCAGTACCACACGCACCTCGGGTATATGCGGGGAGGGTACAAACCAGTCGAAGACTGAAGGACTACGAAATCGTTTGCCCCCCCAAAAAATTACCCTTGATAAAAAAAACCGTTGCCAGTAAACTACTCCTTTCCCTCAACCAATCTTCACCAAAAACAATAAGTCGTGAGTACTCTACAAATCAGGGCTGTATGCAAAAAATTATTTGATTCTGTTTGAATTTGCGGCTGTTATCGTTTGCCATAGAAAAAAATCTACAGACACACAAACAGACACACAGATAGACAGACACACACACAGACACTTTTCGAAAAACGACTTTTTTTCATGTTTTGAGTGTAGTACAATCAGAATCTGCAATAATCTCGAACACGTTTTTTTTTCCATCACCATACTTCCATTTCCTTAAGGAATATGGAAGTAAATATCGGTATGGAGAACCATACATGACTTCCATATTCTAAGAGTTATAATTAAAATCATTTTCGAAATGAAATATTACCATAGAAACTACTTCTTTCTACTTACTGCTTCAGCCTTAACCACAGTACTGTGGTCACTAACGTATACCACCTCACGTTATCGCACTCGATTTTCACTGATGATGGAAGTCGATGGCATTGCCGAAACGTCTGGTTTTGTAGAAAACATTGGACTACAGCCAAATATCCCGGGAAGGAATTTTAACAAAAACTACTTCTTTGTTGCCGATAACATTGTACACATATATATAAAAAATATGCATAAAATTAATGGCTTGTATAAGTTAATGATTGATCTCCATTAAGTAGTGCTCAAGTTTCCAAAGTTTTAATATTATGATCTCCGTAATTAAAACATCAGAGCAGGTTTAGTGTGAATGAGGGTACACCGTGGACAAAAATTTTCAACATTTCCTATTAAGCGTTGCTTAGAGTAAAGCTGTGAATCTACAGTGTATGTTTCACAGAACAAACCCGCGAAAAAGAATGAGCGCACCGAAGTCACTCATGGACCCTCAGCATGTTGCAGAGCGTTCATTCCCTAAAGACGAAAAGTCTGTCTATGAATCGTTCCTCTGTAAACACGTGCAGTTACACTGCCCAGCGATCCACAGGAAGCAAATTGATGTCCATTTTTTCGGCTTGCACGCATTATGTTGGTGTGGGTTTCGGCACTTTCCATTTAAAAAGCATGCAAATGTAAGAAAATAAACATGAGTGAGGCCAGAAATAACGCGAATATTGTGTGTGTGTGTGTGTGTGTGTGTGTGTGTGTGTGTGTGTGTGTGTGTGTGTGTGTGTCATTCTGTTTGAATTTGTGGCTGTTGTCATTTGCCATAGAAAATACCCTTGATAAAAAAACGTTGTAGGTAAACTACCCCTTCCCCTTCCCTTTACCGGTCTTCACCAAAAACAATAGGTCTTGAGTACTCTACAAATCAGGACTGTATGCAAAACATTATTTGATTCTGTTTGAATTTGCAGCTGTTATCGTTTGCCATATAAAATACCCTTGTTAAAAAAACGTTGCAGGTAAACTACCCCTTTAACTTAACCGATCTTCACCAAAAACAATAGGTCTTGAGAACTCTACAATTCAGGCCTGTATGCGAAACATTATTTGATTCTGTTTGAATTTGCGGCTGTTATCGTTTGCAAAAAAAAAAAAAATTCCCTTGATAAAAAAAAACCGTTGCTGGTAAACTACCCCTTTCCCTCAACCGATCTTCACCAAAAACAATAGGTCATGAGTACTCTACAAATCAGGGCTGTATGCAAAAAATTATTTGATTCTGTTGGAATTTGCGGCTGTTATCGTTTGCCATAAAAAAAATCTACAGATAGACACACAGACAGACACACACACACACACACACACACACACACACACACACACACACACACACACACACACACACACACTTTTCGGAAAACGACTTTTTTTCATGTTTTGAGTGTAGTACAAACAGAATCTGCAATAATCTCGAACACGATTTTTTTTGCCATCACCATATTTCCATTTCCTTGAGGAATATAGAAGTAAAATTACCCTTGATTAAAAAAAACCATTGCAGGTAAACTACTCCTTTCCCTTAACCGATCTTCACCAAAAACAATAGGTCTTGAGTACTCTACAAATCAGGGCTGTATGCAAAAACTTATTTGATTCTGTTTGAATTTGCGGCTCTTATCGTTTGCCACAGAAAATACCTTTGTTAAAACAAAAAACGTTGCTGGTAAACTACCCCTTTCCCTTAACCGATCTTCACCAAAAACAATAGGTCTTGAGTACTCTACAAATCAGGGCTGTATGCAAAAAATTATTTGATTCTGTTGGAATTTGCAGCTGTTATTGTTTGCCATAGAAAAAAAATCTACAGATAGACACATAGACAGACAGACAGACACACAGACACTTTTCGAAAAATGCCTTTTTTTTATGTTTTGAGTGTAGTACAATTAGAATCTGCAATAATCTCAAACTCGATTTTTTTTGCCATCACCATACTTCCATTTCCTTAAGGAACATGGAAGTAAAATGAAAAAAAGAGGTACTTGAACATAGACAAGTTGTATCTGCTGTCATCAACGTAATTAAATTGATAGGAAAACAAGGCCTCGCTTACAGGACAAGTGAAGAAAGTGCATACACTCTTAACGACCCTTCTGTAAAGCATGGGAATTATTTAGAAATAATTCTTTTGACATCAATCAAAGACTATGACATCAATCTGGAAGACCATGTGAAAAATGATATTAACACGAGTGAATCAGCATTGGAAACTCAAAGACAAGTTCCAAGAAATGATGGAGAGGAAGGGCTGGTCAAGTAACATTTCTCAGCAAAACAACTGAACAACTGTTAATAAAATAATTAACATAATGAAAATGTTGATCCAGAAAGAAATAGCTAATGAAGTAAAGGAGGCCAAGTTATTTTCAGTGCTAATGGACACAACAACGGATGTGTCTGGGTTCAACTAGTGTGTTATTGTGTTGAGGTATGTGTTTGAAACTGAAGTAAAAGAAAGGATTATTGGTTTGAAGTGTGTACAGTCTTCAACAGGGGAAAACTTGTTTCACTCTTTCCTTGAAATTTTGAATACCACAGGACTTGATGTCAAAAACTGCATCGCCAACTCATTTGATGGGGCTGCAAACATGAGTGGTCAGTACACAAGTGTTTCAACTCGACTTCAAGATGAACTGCCAAACCACATTCACATGTGGTGCTACGCCCACTCTCTGAACCTTGTAATGACAGATACGGCCCAATGCGTAACTGCTACAATATATTTTTTAGGTCTGCTACAAAGTATTTATCAAAGAATCCCAGAAAAGACTGAATATTTATTTGGAACAACATCCAGATGTATGATTGAGTCAAATTGGGGCAACCAGATGGATATCTAAAAGTGATGCCACCTATCAAATATTTGGTTACTACAATACATGAGATGAATGTGAAGACGTTCAAGATAATCAAGGTACAAGTAATCTAAAATCTGTATACATGGAGTTGGTTGTGTCACTATCCATTATCGCTAACTCACAGATTTCAACCCCAAGACAAGGAACAAGGCAAGTAGCCTGCTTCAGAAGTTTCTTTCATTCGAAACTATACTGACTGCAATGATGTGTCTGCTAATTTTCAAGATCACAACACCACTTTCAGACTATTTACAAACTAGGAACCTGGATTATGCACAGGCATGGAATTTGGTCTCCATGGCACAAGAGAATTTGAGAAACCAGTTCACAAACGGCACGCCTGAAACCAGTTCCATCAAACTCTGAGTGCAGCACAAAACTTCGCTAAGGCCATGACAAAAGTTTTTGATGAGAAAATTGAAGGAAACCCATCTCTAGAGACATACAATCTTTCCATAGAGAGTGAGCTACCAACAAAAAGACAAAGAAAGTGCAAAAAAAATGCCAGATGAAACAGCTGATGATAAAGCCGTATTCAGTGCTGTAGATAATTTTAGAGTATAAGTTTCAATGTTGTCATTGAGCAAATAAACCAAAGTATGGCTACAAGGTTTTCTGGCCAAAAAAGGTTATATCAAGACCTCTCGTGGTTTGATCCACAAAGATTCCTTGAATTGAAAAATGGCGTACCTGAAAACGCCTTGGAAAAAATATGCACTCTAATTCTTACTGTTGACAAAGAGAAGCTAAAAGAGGAATTAGAGTAATTCGTTGATCAATGGCCAAGTATTTGTTCAATGTTAAAGGAAAGTTACCTGGAGCAAGAGGAAAAAGATTCTCAAAGTGGTTCAGAAGACGAAAGTGCACAAACATCCATCTGTGACGTAAAAAAGTCATGCATCAAATGTGCTTACAAGTTGATTCATGAGTACAATATGTATTGTGTAATGTAGACCGAGCTCAACAAAGCTTATAAATACCTTTTGAAAATTCCTCTTACTCAAGTAAGTTGCAAGAGAGCTTTTTGAAAGCTAAAACTAGTGAAAACGCAGCTTCGCTCTTCAATGGCTAATGAAAACCTAGAGCCTCTTCTCATGATGCAGTCTGAGAGAGAATCACTTATAGCAATTGACAACAATGTCATCATAAATGAACTCTGTTGTCAGAGTGAAGAAATGCAACACCTTCTCTCCTACTGAATACTAAATTATTAGAGTTAGACACTGTAAAAAGTGTACTATCCTTAGTTATTTATTTTCGATTTTGTCTCATATTTGCAATCTCCATTGGCTTTATTTCCAGAATAGCAAAATATTAAGTCGGCAGCAAATTAGTAAAAGTTTTGTAGCTTGTTTTTGAAATTTACCTAGACTTAAATCATAACATTTTCTTAAGTTTACAGCCTCCTTACAGATTCAAGTTAAAACTTTGTTTTTTATATTTTATTATTTATTGATAACAAAAATGTGTACAGAGTAGATCCTTTACTAATTTTTATGTATTAATTTGAGTATTTTATTTAAAACGCTGGTAAGATCTTGATAGTAACATTGATTTTTATTGTACACAAAAATGTAGTATTAGGTTTGATTTTAAAGGTATTTTGTTTATGTACAAAAATATCAATCAAAACTTCATCTCCATTCAAAAGCACTGCTCTATTTTTTCTTTATTTTTGTTGTAGCACAAACACTTGTAACATAAAAAATTTTAATTTTAAATTATTTAATTGTTTCTTGATAACAAAAAGTTGTACAGAGTAGAATTTTGCTTCACTGATTATTATGTATGTAACTTCAGTGTTTTATTTAAGACGTTGGTACTTAAATTCTTAAAAGTGACATTGACATTTTTTGAACAAAACATTTAACACTATGTTTGATTTTTAAAGGTATTGTGTTGACATACAAAAATATCAATTAACATTTTGTTTCCATTGAAAGCTAATGTTCTATTTTTCCTTTATTTTTATTTGTAGTACAAACATTTGTAAAATTAAAAAAGGTTTAATTTCAAATTGTAAATTATTTCAAATACTGTACTTTATCTCATTTTTTTTAGATGTGCAACTCTTGTGTGTCTGTTCTTTATTATTTCATTCTCAGCTTTATAGGAGCTGCCTCAGGAGCTGGTATTTATTGCTAGTAAATATTAACACCCATTATCAATAGTAAAACGGTAACAGCAATCAATAGTGAACAGTACAAAATCAACAAAATAGTATTTTTGGCAAAACGGTGTTGTATGATGAGTTTCCAGGTCGGGATTACATTAAACTCCACTTAAGGGGTGCACCCTCAAAAACCTAAGGTCTGCGCCTTTTCCTGGTGGCCAGTCCGGCCCTGCTGTACAATATAACATAAGGATATGGTAAATCCCCATTAATACACGCCCATTTATTATTATCTCATCTATATGTGCTCTTTTTGCACTTTCTGTACATCTGACATACAGGACTGTTATAAAATACCCAGATTATTGGGCTCAAATCCCTCATAATGCACTATTTTGAGTAAAACATGTTCAAAACAGAACTGCATAGACTCTACTCTCACATTTTTATGTACTTTCTTATGTTTACACAGTATTACTGAAAGCTGCTTGATTACTAAACCTGAAATACTGTACAGTATGTGTACTCTACTAGTATGGTTAATGGATGTGGAAAATTAGATGTTAACGTTGAACACTACCTGTGTTGTTTCCTGATGGGTCAGCAGTGACTTCACTGAAATGCATTTTTCTGACATTTTTTAATTAATATGTCTGCAGTATTTAAATTCATGCTTTTCGGTATCCAGGCCACTTATATGAATAGAGTAAAATAATTTACCTCTTTTTTGTCTGGCTGGTGGCCTTTCCCTTTTTTTATACTACTACGCATTTCGGAACGATGGGACATATGTCCTGAAACGCGTAGTAGTATAAAAAAGGAAAAGCCACCAGACGGACAAAAAAGAGGTAAATTATTTTACTCTATTCATATGTCTGCAGTAATTTATTCCTGAATCTAATCCCTGCTGCGCATGAAAACATGGGAGACGTTCAATTGGATTTTGTATAAGTTTTGTGCCCATATAGGTAGTAACTTCAGAAACACTCAGTGTAAATGATACACCAATGATACACACAAGGTAATTTATCAGTACAACTTCTTCTATTGAAATGTCAGTTTAGAGGTTTTCACAAGGTTCCTGGATGAGTAACTTAACAGGCAGGCATCTTGTATTGCTTTACTTTATAATAAACACCTAATGTTAATAAAGAATGTTCATTAATTTCTGCCATTTTTTACATATTAGATTATCCTCAGAAACTGGTTACCCATGGCAATCGCGCGATGCAGTTCTGTAGATGATCAGGATACTACACTGTATACCTTTAGCAGAGACTTATAAGCCACTCATAGGCAATGAAGATTTCAGTGGTCGCTTCAGTGTTTTTTAATGATAAGTACATTACAATTAATTATGATTCACTACTCAAAGTGTCATGACTTTGTAAACTTTTAATCATGAAGAACTAAATATAAAGTAAGAAACTAATTAGAAGGATATTTATTAATTTTTAACTGATGCCGTTAAATTAATATTTGATAATAATAAAAAGATAATTATAAATGTATCACTACCGACTCAGAACACTAATTTCTTATTGGTAAAAATCTCTTATTGGCTTTTACCTTGTAGCCTGAACCAGTTTTCGGTTATCACAAGCTTCATCAGAGGCTTGTGGTTTCTTTTCTTGTTAACTATACTAGGTGATACAAGAAAACAGTATAACTTATTAAAGAAGACCCCCCCTCCCCCCCACACATACCCATACCCATACCAAATATAAAATCAGCATTATCAGCCTTGTAATATATTGTTGTATTGGAGTGTTAGTGGTCTGAAATATTTCTACTAATAATTTTGTATAAACCACTATGTTGTCTTTGGTACTGACGAGCGGCAGTCAAGCTTCAGGTCATTTACCAACAACAATATACCAGGTTGGTATATTGACTGCCGAAAGCGCTCGTCAATACCAAAGACAACATAGTGGTTTGTACAAAATTACTAGTAGAAAGCCTTGTAATAAACGAAAACTAGTTCAGGCTACAAGAAACCACAATAGTGTGATACACTTTTTGTATCACCTGACAAAAATACAAATGGCAGTGACTTAGACAACAATGGTAGGTTAAACACAAAGACAACTGTTGAGACCACACAGTTTACTTTATTTCACATCTTCAAAAAAACAGTCTTATAAACTAGTATACAAAAAATTCTTATTATTCAGAAATATTCTACAAGACCATAAATGCACATCTGTAATACTGAACAAAACAACATTAATGCATTTTTTATCAAGACTTATAATAAACAGTGACAAACTATGGCATTTTCATATCAAGCAAGGCACCAGAGAGACATTTTAGGAGTCCATTTTCTCATCGGACTTTTTTGCTTTTACTGCAGGCTGATTGCTCTGTGTGATGGGAATGGTGCGAGCTTTGGAGTCTATTGCTGCCTGTAACATACAGAAACAAATTGTAATTAGAATGTATTTTATCAACAATACTATATTAGAAGATAAGAGAGAGTTAACAACTGTTACAGCTTATAAATATATTGGTGTGTGTACTTCGCTGCAATACTACTGGACATTTTTCTATTGCAACGTTCATAATGGTTTCAATTTAAATTAGAGCAAGACTCATATCAGCAAATGCAGCTTAGATTGGTCTTTTAAATTACTGTAATAGTAGACTTTTGGCTAAGAATACAACCCATGTCAGAACCATACATGCCGCAGAGACCTGGGAAATGTCCATACAGGATGAGAACCAGGTAAGAATGTTTGAAAGGATGATCTTGAGGACAATGTGAGCCACATGTGAGAACAGCTTGTGGCACAGACATTTTAGTCATGAACTGTATAAAATATGTAAAGAGATAGTGGCAACAAAGGAAAAAATGGTGGACAAGTGAGTTGAAGATGATCTGAAGAAGCCTGTATTCAAAGCTGGATGATTTTGGCTCAAAACCCTGACAACCAACAGTGGCATGGTATACAGGGGGTCCAAGGCCAAGACTCATGTGGGGTTCTTGCACCAGAACAGGAGGATACTATCAACTTGCAGTTAGATTATAAACAAGTCTGGTAGTTATATGCTGTACACTTTAGGGAGGCAATTGGATTTGCCAATTCTATTTATGACTATCCCTCTCATGCACACAGCAGACTGTCAAGCGACCCATCTATTTCATACAATCTATATAACAAAGCTAATGAATGTCCTAAAATTGCAGTTTTATTCAACTGTAGAATGAGTAAAGTTCAAACAAGATAAATAACTATGATATATGAATGTGTTACCAGGGAAAACTGGAAAAAAAATTAATCAGACATAAAAACTGTATATGTGCAATTGATATAATCAAATTTACATAAATGTTATTACAAGTTGTTATACTCCAAAAGATTGTTTAATTATTTTTAATCACAAGCGGCCCAATCCTAATCTGTTAGATTTGTGTGTGTGACTGCAATGTTTTGTCCAGTTCCCTTCTAAAAGTAAACAGAATACAGTAATTATCATTTGTAAAACACGAGATATTTTGATACAGTAAAACTTAGACACACATAGCTTGCCCATTTATTTTTGTAGGTATGCAAAAAATGAATTTTTTTATGACTCTGTGCTTCTCACTGTATATGTGATAATTATTATTTTTACAAATATTTACCACTTTAGGAGCACACAACTGTAGTACTCCATCAGAGGACAGGCTGGATGTTATTGCCTTCTCGTCTACATTGTCTGGCAGGCGGTATCGCCTAGTGAACTGTCTGGAAACAAAGCCATGTTCATCGGTCCGCTCTTCATGCTTGCCCTCCACAATGAGATACTTGTCTGCAACCTTCACTTTCAGTTCTTCTGGTTTAAACTGCTGTACATCCAGGTTGACCTAAAGTCACAAAATAACAATAAGATTAATATTTTTTATCATTTCTTATGTTTAATAATGTTCAAATTAATTTATATATTCAGGCTACATGGCAGCTAATCAGCAATACTATATACCTGAATAAAATTTATAATTATCTAAGAAGTGTTGGAATCATGCTTAATATGACAACTGACTTTACATTTACTTAGCACTTTTAGACCACACAACTGTAGTACTCTATCAAAATTCAGTCCTATTGCAAATGATGTATACAAGTTTTGAATTTTAAAACAAGAAAATGTACACCTAAATTCTGTTCAGCAAACTTGTATAAAATTATAAAAGTCAACAGTTACCAAAATTACAAGCTAAAACAAAATATATCAATTACAATCTTAAACAAAATATATCAAGTTTTAAAAGATCTTGATTTCGATTTATTTCAGCAAACAAATAAAAGTAACTTTCTTATTAATAAATTACACTTTAATTGTAGAATTAAGAGTACTTACTTTGAAGCTGTCCTTATCACTGACCACATTGGATAGCCCACTGTCTAGTGCAGAGAGATGACGCCATGGTCTCAAATAACCTGACCTCAGTGGTACACTGAAGTCGCGAGTGAGATCTGTTAGTGGAAGACCAAGGCCAAAATGCTGATCATAGATGGTTGGCCTGACAAAGTCTTCCAAGACATCATTCAACAAATATGGAACAAGAGACATCTGTAAAAATAGAAAGAAAATGGTTAATGTAGAAATGGAAATATTTTCAGCACTTTTGAAGTCATCTTATACTCTTTGTTAGTCTTTTTTCTAGCCAGTTTTAATTCAATATACCAGTCAAAATAACACACGAAAATAATGTAGCTATGTCATCGAAAATAATGTATGTATGTCATCGTTGATGAATTCAAGATGATAATGTTTCTTCTTACACTTATTCTACAACATATCAAAATGGCTTATTTAGTCATTTTCTTTTTAGTAGTAGGCCTATTTAAAAACTGAAAAATTATTTCGTTTTTTGAACTAAAAACATATTTCTTTCAAAACTGAAAAATTATTTCGTTTTTTGAACTAAAAACATATTTCTTTCAAAACTGATAAATTATTTCGTTTTTTGAACTAAAAACATATTTCTTTCGTTTGTTGAAAGTACAAATATAGACCCTTATAAAAAAAGCATAAATAAAGTGTGTGCATATAAAGTGACAAGTACTAGTACACATTCATTCATTTTAAAAATTACATGAAATACTTCAGTATAATTTGAATTTTGTATAACTGTATACAAACAGTATAATTTGTATAATTCTATATATATATACATCAGTTATAACTGTTTTAAGTTTTTCTTGTATACTTATATCTGCGATTTTTATCAAAATTATAAAATTAAATAAATTACTTGAGGTCTTAAATTGAAAAATAATTTGGGGAAGTCACAAACTTCTCTGAAAAGTTAGTAAAAAACACACAGCTTAATAGACTGGCTTATTTTGATTAAAAAAAAAGAACCAAACTGTGAAACATTGTATATATTATGACAACATATTAAGAGAATAATAATTGCGATAAAGTTAAAAACCAACTGTGAAAATATATGGACAATGTCTGAAAAATATTCTTATTATTAACCTACATAAATTTTATCAGAAATGTTTTACAAGATCATGCGCCAATGATTACATAGGACCATTACAACGAATTAAAAATTATAATGTAATGTTTATCATTATTTGCATTATTGCCGGTATTTTGCAAAAGTAATCCTAAAAATAAGATGATATTTTTGTAACCTAAAAACTGTTATTTTAATACATGTTAACAGGAAAAGACAAACAACTTCTATGAAAGAGACAGTAATTATGAAAAAAAATATTGCCCTTACCTTCAAATTCAAGTGAACAGTTTCCTACAAAACACGAATGCACTTGTCACACGCTGCTTGTGAAGCAAAATTTCTAGTTTAAATCATAAAGAAACCCGCGGCAAACAGCTTTATATACCTTCGCAATAGGAGCGCTCCCGGCCACCTCTAAAGCCAACACACAACTGACTATCGATTTTGAGAATCGAGAAACTTCTAGCAATAACCATCAGCTGTTAGGCGCTTTAGTCGAAATCTATGGAATGGTATGGAATGCGTGTTTGTAGGTGGTTGTAAACAAGTCTAGTGTGCTTTTACTTTTAAATCTTTATTAAATGAAATGAGCTGAGTGGTTACTTTCGTTAATTAAGTTTTTTCTATTTCGCGTGTACAGGAATATTTATAAACGTACGAATTCATTTGTGAAATATTTTTGTTGCCAGAAAATTCTAGAACAGACAACTCGTAGGTTATTTTTAGTTAGATAACTCCATATGAATATTATGACTAATAGTTACTTTATGAATAACAGTAATTATATTTGTATCCATTAGGAGAGATATTCATTAAATTGCATATATGGTAACCATTAGTAACATATAGCCCAGTAAAAGTATTAGTAACATAAAGCCCAGTTCTGTTTTAGTATACTTCTGATTATTTTTTTCTGTGTTAAGGGTGAAAAGATGAACCAAACAAGGGATAAAGTAGGTTGTTATCGGTGTTCATAAGGTACTTGTATGAGCCAACAATAAAATACTGTGCAGTCCATCAGTTCATGTATTAGTTTGATTGCTGTAATGGTTTCATCTAGTTTATACATTCAGGCTTTTTAACATTGTCAATCATTTTACTGCTGAATTTTCACCTCCTTATTTCTGTGTAATTATGCAAAACAAAGGAAAGTTAAGAAGATTTGTAACTGATAACCAAAAGTTAATGAAGTTCTTAACTGATAAACATATGATTCCATTGGAAACTAACTACCTAGAGCGTGGGGATTTTACGACATTGCATTAGAGCCTGTTTTACTTTTAACGAGTGTTTTATTCTTCACAGTAAGGTAAAAAAGTTTCAAAACAGTTCAATATAATTACAGTGTCCCTGGCAAACCAATCAGTCTTCGGCCCCTATCTCCCCATTTACCACAAAAGACATAATATATATATAATTTGCTACCTTAACCTCCCTTTCCACAGTCACTACATCCATGAAAGACAAAGTCTTATAAATTTGTGATATGTAAGGTTCTATTAATAAATACAATGGTTTACAAATGGAAACGGTTTCCACTTTATTTCGTGTAAAGTGTGTCCAAATTATTGCACTAACAATTGTACAACAATTACACTTGAGCTTATACTGACACACAATTACACTTGGAAGTTTCCTGACCAAACAGGAAAAAGTACAGTACTGTACAAGTTAATAAACATAATGAAGCAATTAAAGTTGCACTTTCATGCTTTGATTAATGAAAACTTATTAATAACTTCATCAAGATTCTATTTTCAAAGTCAATCTGTACTCTATAGAGTATTGCTGGTTTTTTTTAACATGATTTCATAGAGAGTCTTAAATAGTTCTTTTTGAGTTAAGTTTACTAAAACGTACAGGCATGGTGAGAAATATTCTCAGGGCTATACAGTTTTTAGATTGGCATCCCTTAGACCATATTGATTGATGCAATGTAACAAATCTATATGTGAACCTGAGACAGTGACCTTTTCAAGCTCTGTAGCTTGAAATTTGAAGCTGGCAATTCCATTCGCTTTGTCAACCTTATCAACATCCTGCTGTAGATCACTGTGAAATCTGCTACACACTTTTCAGATGCTACACAGAACTGTTTTTCAGACCTATGCCTAATAAGAAAGCCGAGTCCAATGAAATCTTGTTATATATCTGTTATAACTTTTCATCCCAGTCATAAACCTGTTATATACACTGAAACATTTTTGTTAAAACAACTCTTCAGGTGGAAGCAAATATTCCTCATCACTTGCTAGTTCTGATGCCATCGTTTTAACTTTTCTGTCCTTTTTGTAAGGAAAACTACTTTCCATGCCAGTTTCATCACATACAACTTTGGCTTTATACATACCAATACCTTCATCTTGAACTGATTGTATGCATTTGGGAAAAATTTCCATTAATTTAGCAGTCAAATCAAGCGCCAATTTGCAAGTGAAATGGTCTTTTTTTTAAGGATTTGTTAGTAAAATTACTATTATCAAAACCTCACTCCACATTTGTAAGAGGGACACAAATTTAAAATCTATCCAGTTTACACTATGCAAAGCTCCAGATATAGTCAGTATGTCACTTCCTGATGTTATTGTTCACCATCTCTTGAATACCTTTAAATACCTGTTAGATTATTTTTATCAGCTTCCACTGTTATAGATGACCTATTGCTTTTCAGAGTTGTTTTAAAAATACCTGTTAAGGAGTCCCATTTCAACGTTGAGCTACTTAAGAAATTTAATAGATGTTGCACTTAAAAAAAATAAAATATGTTGCCATTACAATTGAAACCTTGGCAGTATGTGTGCCTACGAGATTTAAGTTATGTGCAGCATGAGGAACAAACCTTGCCAGTTCATTTACTTGACTGACATGAGCTTGAACGCCCATCTATGACATATTTTCCTGACTGTTCAAGCCATTATCAAAACCTTGTCCTCAGTAGTCCTGAGTGTTCTCTTCAAGCTTTGCAAAAATTTCTTCTGACAGGTCTTGTCCCGTCATTTTATGGCTAACAAGAAAGTAAATAAAACTTTCTTCCATTATGCATCTCTCATCTGAAATTTACCCACATTGGACTGTTGTTCCACACAAGCAGTAACAGGTGTGTAGTCAAACGGAATACAGTAGATTTTACCTGTTTACATGTATGTTTTTAGCAGTTTCTATCTTATCCAGTATTACAGATTGAACTTTCTCCCCCAGAAGTTCAGTTATTTCATTTCAATAATTGGCAAACCTTGCCAGTCTTGATTTCCTTTATTTGTTCTGATAATTGAGAGTGGTAATGGATTACAAGCTCTAACATATTTAAAAATAAGTCGCAGATTTTTGTCGCCAAGTGAATCCAAACCCACCCAAGCTGCAAGTTGTTTCTTGTGTAATGAAGAATTACACCCACATTAACTTTAAGTAGACTACATCACGTTTCCACCTCAATTTTTATATTTCTTTCGATATCTGCATCTACTGTAGTGCCTTTTTTTATTCAGACTTCTCTTTCCATTTGATGTAGGCTAGCAGTTTGTATGTAATGAAGAGGTTTCATGAATTTGAATTCAGGTGCATCCAGTCATTAAAACCTTTTCCTACATTAGAGAACATTCCAGTTTTTAGTAAAACTGTGACAACCATTGCCTCTTAACTGGTTTGCCATTTGGCAGATCCTTGAAAAACCATTTTGAATCACAATGCCTGCCATCATCCGACAAAGGAAAATGATATCTTGCTATGTTTATGGTTGTAACGGGACAAAATTGGCAGAATCATTTTTTTGTAATAATTTTCAGTAATTCTCAATGTATGTAATAATTTTATAAAACCTATTGTTAGAGATGTGTTGGAAGACATAACAAAGCATAGGTGAGTCACAGAACAAGCATGTGGCTTATGGCGCAGTAGTCAACCAGAACACCACGTGTTTTCTATGCTACAGCAAACTTCCGGTGACGAGAAACGACGAGAATTTTCTATGCTTGAGGGCAGGAGATGGGTGGACATCCGCTGGAATCTAGTTCTCCAATGCACAAAAAACACGGATAGGGTACCCACGCCAGGTCAGATCGCCGCAGTCTGCAGCCCATCATACGGTCGTGTTATACAGTGTCCGCGGGCGAGTAAGGGTAGGCCTACTGAATGTTGTGTGTATAAATGTAATACAGCAGTAAAGAACTCTTTTTAATGGAAAAAACACAATAGTGTCGATTATACAACAGTTTGGAACAGTTTAGGTTGAGTGTTTAACAATAAAGTGAATGTCAGGTGGTGGTGCAACTCTTGGAGACGACTACAGAATGGATAAGTAGTAGGAAATAATAAATTGCCCAAAATTCAATAACATTTCAGTTTCAACTATTAAAACTAAACGTATTAATACGACATTTGTAAAGTATTAAACATAAAATACCCATACCAAGAATGAGATCTCACGAAAATATGTAAAGAGAGAGAGAGAGCGAAAGAGAGTGTGAATACATAGAAACTAAAAAGAGGGAAGGGAGTATAAAGAGAAAGAGAAAAGTACTGGTTCGCGAATTAGATTTTTATTTGTGCTTGATAATCATCTTTAATTGTTTTATTGTTTAATTATATTACATATGGTTTTCGTTTAACATAGTTTATTATGAATTAAATTTTGTGTCAAAGAACAGAAAACTTTCTCATAATGCATATCAAGAAAATAAAATCAGATTTCTGTGCTATAATAACCATGTGTTAGTGTAATTATTATGCCTGTATACCATAACCTATTCTGTACCAAAAGGCTCGCTTAAACGAACTTGTAAGAATTTTTTTTATTTAAGGGGATTTAAGTACTTAATAAATTAGTTTCTTGGGGAAGTATGAATGGTTTCCATATTTTATACTCAAAATATGGTGGCGACCTTGAGGGCTTTTGGGAATCTTCTTGTTCTAAAGGTAAGTCGATAAGTTCGTCAGAATCAGGGTAAGTAAAGTAGTCTTTTTGTGTATTTGTAAATGAATATAACAGTTACATGGTTTATGGGCCTCATTCAACTTGCTTAATGTGAATCATGTCTGACATATTACATGTCGACCATTTTGTAGGATCTTGATACACTGTTTCCACTTTGCTTGGAATGGAGGTAATGTTAACCTGGCCTTGATGTTGCTTCTAGAATGTGGACTGCTTTCTGTAATTTGCATCCACCTCGAAAAGTATTGATACCAAACTTTGAGTATCAGTCATGTAATCCTCCCCAGAGGGCCTGTTAATAATTTGAATAACCTCATGGGTGAAAGTCCAAGTTTTAAGCAAAACTTTATGCATACTTCCTGTTGTAGTTGCTCAGTTATTAGAAATATGCTCAGGTTACACAAAACACAAGCTTACTTATAAGCTCACTGCCAAATGAGAGGTCCAATGGAAGCCTGCCAGTTCATGCATGAATGGCAAGATCTGCTCTGATTGGCTACACAGTTTCATGAAGTCACATGGTGTATTATCAAGATATTCAAAATTATTGGATACTTTCCGGACATGTCTTATACGTCTTATTATTATTTAATAAGTACTATATCACAGTTCTCTGCTAGTGACTTGTCAAAACAAATGAACAAATTGTTACAGTTTTTGTTGTTGATATATCCAGGTCGCACCACCGGAATTTTGGGGGGGGGATTTTTCAAGGCAATTTTTATACTGTAATTTTTGTATTTCTCATAATTTAGTTATTGAACAGGCATACTATAAAACCTTTTGGTACTGATAAAAAGAAAACATTAGTTTTTTGATTCCAATAATTGTTTAAATGGCTTTAGTTTTTCAAAAATTTTTGGATAAAGCCCCAAGATTCACTGTTAACTGGGAATTACTCCATCCCCGTGTTGTGATCCCCCTACCCATGAAATAAAATTTTGGGGGGAATTCAGAACACTTGGGAGGGGAACTGCACCATGGCCTGTGGGGAGGGGGGCACCTCTGGATATATCATAGACAAGATGTATTCTATATTGCACACATACCTTCAGTTCAGCCGACATATTTTTTAGTTGAAATAAAGAAAGTCTTTTGATATCATGACAGGTGGCCGCAAAGTGAGTACCATTTCTGTGTTCTTTCAGCTGGCATCAATGTGTTATGCTTGATGTAACTAAATTAAAAATTGTTGTATGCAAGCTGTTCGTAAGAGAAACTTCCAGCAACACTGTTTTGATACTTTAGTGAATTATCATGGCCAGACTAAAGCGACTCCTCTCCCTCTGGTGGTACAGCGGTATACATGACTTTAGTTTCCTGTATGTCACATCACCAGTGGTCACAGTTCTGAGCCAACATCATCAAATTTCAAACACCACTTCCTTATATTATCCTTAACCCTGTTTAGTAAAGTCTGCCTCTTTTCCTTTGCCCGCCTGTGTGCCCCGTTATAATTTTCTTCCTCGTTTGCCTTCTAGCAGACAGATAATATGTCTAGCTCATTTAAGCCTCATTGGTTTTATAAATTGGGTGGCCAGTGGCTGTTTTCATAACTCATAATTAAAATGCCTACATCGCAAGCTGTCCCGGTATGTAGCTCCCAAAATCCTTTTCAAGTAATTTCTTTCACACATTTAACGTATTCTCATTCTTTATTTTTTTTTCTTTTTGACATTGCCAGGTCTTGGGGTTCAATGAATATGGGTTTTATCAGGGTTAAGTAGATGACACATTTTGTATTCCTGTTTAAAAGTCTACTTTTAAAAAGTGACTTAAGAGACTGTAGTAAGCCCCATTTCCTGGTATGCATCCGTAGGTACGGATAATTTCCTTAATTCTTCCTTGCTTTAATTTTCTTAGATACATCATTGTCTCAGATTACCAAGTATCCTAAATAATTACAGTTTTCTACCTGTAAAAGCTGATGTAGAGAGCAGATGGCATATTTGGTGTACAGTGTTTTCCTGTTACCAGGAAGGATTCCTCTTCCTTGGTCTTGCTACGTCTTCCAGTAATGTCCATATCATCCGCATCGCCTAATATCTATTGCTACGGCAATTACACAAAGCTCTTGAAAATTTTGAGATTGTCGTTCTACACATTTCTCAACTAGCCCTGCGCATGCAACCAGCATCATTTGAGGCTGTTCCAGACACAGTGTCTATGTGAAGGTCATGCACTGACCTAATCTCCAGATCGTTTGAGCGTGTGTAACTACACACATTATCTTGGCACACCGCCCGGAGAATGGAATATTATTCTGGAACCTCGTTACTGTAAAAGTGCAAAGTAAGGTAAATCTTATGATTTACTGGTATATCCTAAGATTTACCGTTTTATGTTGGTAAATGTCCGAAGATCCTTTTAGAATGTTTGCATTTCGGACTTTTAGCAACAGTTAGTGGTAAATGTCAAGATTTAGCCCTGCATTGTGGTAACAGCGTAATATATTTAATTTTAAGGAACTTTATAGTTAATAATTTAAAAAAATAAATAATCATTTCCATAAAAACGCATTAAGAAAGGATACAAAAAATAACGCGTTACATTAGTGCTTGTTTATGAAATAATTTTTATTTAGCAATGTACAATAAATTGTTGTAAAACTACTAAAAATACCTATAGCAAAAAATATAAACATTGATAAAATTAATGAAGTTTACTTAAAAAAAAGAACATTTAAAACCATTTTGTGAGAATGTAATCTTACTGATGAAAACAAATACGAATCCTTTTTACTGTTTTTTTTTTAGTCCAATAATTAATTGATATAAATAAATGAAAAATTGATAAAGTAATAAAAAACGAAAAGTTACTTGTTGCAGCAGGGTTGACTGTTATGACATTTAGAATTGCACAACAAAGAGGAGGCTTTGCACAAACACTTCTTCATAGTACACTTTTTTAAACAATTACACTTTTTAAAGCCTTGTTCTCCAACTAAAGATAATTTATTAATCACTTCTTGAACAGTAGCCTTTTTGTTTCCTACTTCTGCAACACTAGTAAAATTTTCTGTTCACAGCGTAAACTGGTTTCTTGTATATAAAGATGCAAGTTTGCCAATTGTGGTACCAAGTTGATAAAATTCATCATTTTCAATATTCAGTACGACAGCTATGATGGATTTTGGGTCCACATTTGCCCGGTCTATATCTGGCACTTTGACTCTCACATTCTGTCCAACTAAAGTTTTAGCTACTTTTTACAAGAGACAACTGTCATTTTTTCTGCTTGTTTTTTAAGTCCTTCAGCAGCTCTCTTTTGAAAGCTCTTCACTGTATCGATTCTGCTTGTTGTAGCGGTTACATTATTCATATCAGGTTGTTCAACTATTTCAGGTTCATCTGTTTTTGAAGATTCGGCTTGTGTTTCCATTCTGCTTGAAGTATTTTACAGAAAACGTTCTACGACATTCATTGTTTGGGTATTTTTTCGCCATCTTCTGGATTACTATCACAGTCATTTGTAGTATTTATTAGTTCTTCAAAATCTTCTTTGGTGTTTGCTTTGTGCATTAAACTACGTGGTATGACTGAACTTGCGATACCCATTTTTATTAGAACACCAAACATCGCTTCATACGGTGAACATTTGATGTCCTCATGGTAAGCCCTGTTTTTCATTGCTTGCACAAATTTCAAGCCTTCGAAAGAGGTCGGCAAGCCAACGAAAACCTCCGAGTGCAGCTTTTACCACATCGCAGCGTTAAATCTTAACATTTACCATTAACTGTTGGCAAAAGTCCGAAATGCACACATTTTAAAAGGATCTTCGGACATTTACCATCATAAAACGGTCAATCTTAAGATTTACCTTACTTCGTACTTTTACAGTAACATGTATAAGCGTCAGTGGCCAACTTAGAATTTCAGTTTAGTCCTAGCAATATTCAAGTGTAGCTCGAGTATTGTGGCAAAGTGATCATTGTATTAATTAGTTAGTGTTCATTAGTGTCAGTTATTCTGTTTCCACTCATGTTTACATTTCTCATTCCCTGATGACCTTTACCACTTAACCATAAAAATGGGATCACCTTGACAAAGCCCATTTTTAGGGTAATGGGGCACTACTGCAGACACAACCACGACCAATGGCTGGTCGTGGCTGCTTCTATCATGACCAGAAGTGTGGCTGGCCAGTGTAGACAGCCAGTTACTGGCTGCACATCAGTCGCAAGACGTATGTCGATGAGATAGCTGCTATTGTGTATGTGTATAAATTGATCAGTGAAACAAAAGAAAAGGAAATTCTGGGTACATCAAGAATGCCAGTTAAATGTTTTGATGAATTAAAAAATTGTAAATTTGCAAGTTATAACAAATCACAATTAAAAAGCTAAAATCTCAACTAAAAAAAGATCCCAACTCTTTCACTTGCAAAATCCAATATTTCAGTATCACTTCCCACTCAGTCGCATACTAGCTGCATTCCGTGTGCAGTGTCGAATAGAAGTACATACAAATTTTGGCTGCAAGATGTCGCTTGGTCTTGCCAAAATAACAAAACTGTGGCTGTTGCGGCTAGCTGGCCGCACCGGCTTCATGCGTGTTGGTACTTGCATGTTCCATACAAAATTGGCCGCATGTGGCCAGCCGGTGTCGTGGTAGTGGCCATGGCCACAGTAGTGTGCCATTACTGTAAGATTAAGTCTCTAAGATGTTTCCAGCAAATCTAACTGAACGTTCTGTCTCTGCCAAGTCTTGTTTGTCTGTAGAATTCCTTAAAGGATTTGGTGTCATATAGAAGTGATTTCTATTAATACTGTTATAAGCAGCCATAGAAATCTATGAAGAAGTGCTACGTCTCCTCCCCAAAATTCATTCATTTTTCCCGTTGTCTGGTGTAATGTAAAAATCTGGCTAATGGTGGACTTTCCACTTTGGTAAGGGCCAACTCTTTAATCTAATAAGGAACTAGCCATTTATATTGGAGAATAATTTGTAGATACATATATTAGCTAAGTAATACCATACAAATTTTTCACAGGTCATAGTATATGCATATATGAAAAATACATGACTTCCATGTCCTAAAATTTATATTTAAAATCATTTAAATATTAATTAAATAAGTGGATGTTTGAGTTCTGAAAAAATTACGTATCGGCTAAAATGGTACCACCATGTCAGGTGGATTAAAACTATCCTCAACCTTCGTGAGGAAGGACTGACTGTACTTTTGGACAAAATGTCTGTAGGTCGAACAAAGAGCTAGCTAAAGGTAGCTGCGATCTGATTCCTGTAATGAAATTGGACTCTCGCTGCGAGGGGCCGAGGGATGTCTATAGTGTTATCAAAGTCTTTCCTGTCAATACTATACTAGTCATTTTTTTTTTTAAATCGAGTCTTGATTTCTTTCTTTCCATTTGTCTTCTGATTTCCTGAATGACTATTCTCTTCACCCGTATAATTATAAATTTCTCAGCAAAACATTTCTTCCTTAATACGTTTGTGTCTCCTGTTTAACACCCACCATTCTGATCTATGTCATAACGCTATATTCCACACAGGCTAGTAAATAACTAGCCATCAGGGAGGTCAAAATATTTTCATGGAGGGGCAAACAATTTTCCAAAGGAGACAAATATTTATATATTTTTCATACATACACACATGCACATATTAGTTTATAATTCTCATATTATAATAGAAATAAGTACACAGATTGTATTAATTGCTTTAATACAACAGTGCCCAACGATCCACAGGAAGCAAATCAATGTCCACCTTTTCAGCTTGCACGCGTTGTGTTGGTTTCGACACTTTCCATTTAAAAAGCGTTCAAACATAATAAAATAAACATGAGTGAGGCCAGAAATAACGTGAAGTTTGTATGTGTGTGTGTGTTCTGCCAGCCTTGTTATTGCGGTAATCACAATAATAAAACTTTGTATAAGTAAACATTACATAATTGAGATATGCTTGCCTACCAGGAACGATATATTTTCACTCTACGTGATTTAAATTAAAATGAAAAATATAGAATTTTGTTAAAGTGAAATGAAGTGTTTCCATAGAAACTACTTCTTTGTTGTCAATAACGTAGTACACATATAAAAATTTACCTCCTCCATCATCAACTAACATTTTCATTTATAAAAAAATTACCCCTCCCCCTTCAACTACCCTTTTCATTTATAGATATTTCATCTACCTTTCTACAGTGGATTATTATGACCTTCTTTTCAGGATACTTTATTTATCAAAATTAAGCACTTTATTCTTGTTAAAACGTAAAACGTTGCAGGTAAACTACCCCTTTCCCTTAACCGATCTTCACCAAAAACAATAGGCCTCGAGTCATCTACAATTCAGGTCTGTATGCAAAAAATTATTTGTCTGTTTGAATTTGTGGCTGTTATCGTTTGCCATAGAAAAAATTCTACACACACACTTTTCGAAAAAATCGGTATGGAGAACTGTACATGACTTCTATGTTGTCAGATTTATGTTTAAAATAATTTACTTGAATTTGGTTTGGTAATTTCGAAAAAAATATCGCCCACCCTCAAACTAATTTCACTATTTATAGATATTTTTGTTATTATGGGGTAGTCGTTTAATATAATGTTATTTTCAGTCACTTTATCCATAAAAATTAGGTAGGGTTACTTTATTCTTATAAAGAAACCGAACTACGCAGATAATCATCCCTCCTCCGAAGCGCTCCGAAGTCACTCATGGACCCTGAGCATCTTGCAGAGGGTTCATTCCCTAAAGACGAAAAGTCTGTCTATGATCCGTTCCTCTGTAAACATATGCAGTTACACTGCCCAGCGATCCACAGGAAGCAAATTGCTATCCGTGCTGGACACTTTTTCGTCTTGCACGTGTTTGTGTGGGTTTTGGCACTTTCCATTTAAAAAGCGTGCAAATGTAAGAAAATAAACATGAGTGAGGGCAGAAATAACACGAATTGTGTGTGTGTGTCTTGCCTGCCTTTTTATTGCGGTAATCATAATAATAAAATGGAAATGTAAACATTACATAATTGAGATATCCTTGCCTGCCACGAACGATATATTTTCTCTCGTACATGATTTAAATTAAAATGAAAAAATATAGAATTTTGTTAAAAGTTAAATGAAATGTTTCCATAGAAACTATTTCTTTGTTGTCAATAACGTAGTACACATATAAAACTTATAAAAATTTACCTCCTCCATCAACTACCATTTTAATTTATAAAAAAAATTACCCCTCCCCCCTTCAACTACCCTTTTCACTTATAGATATTTCATTTACCTTTCTACAGTGGATTATTATGACATTTTTTTTAGGATACTTTATTTATCAAAATTAAGCACTTTACTCTTGTTAAAACGTAAAACGTTGCAGGTAAACTACCCCTTTCCCTTAACCGATCTTCACCAAAAACAATAGGCCTCGAGTCCTCTACAATTCATGGCTGTATGCAAAAAATTATTTGATTCTGTTTGAATTTGCGGCTGTTATCGTTTGCCATAGAAAAAATTCTACACACAGACACTTTTCGAAAAATGACTTTCATGTTTTGATGGTAGTACAATCAAAATCTGCCGTTATCTAGAACACGATTTTTCCGGCATGACCATACTTCCATTTCCTTATGGAACATGGAAGTAAAATTGCTAACATGTATGTAAAAAACTGGTTTATCAAAATATCAGTGGGAAAGGGTAGAAGTGAAAGTTTCATATGTGTGACTAAGTAGGTGAACATCACTGATACAGAAGGCAAAGTAGGTGTTGCCATAATGATATTCATGATCCAGAAAAGGTACAATTCGTCAGTCAGTCATCTACTTTTGAACTAAGAACATCTCTGGTCAACAGTCCTGGAGAAAGTATCATGTTTAAAGATGTAAAACTCAAAATTGTGACTCAAATGTGTGTGAGGGGGTGGCAAATGTGTTTTAAAAACTGAGTGTGATATAAATCTAGTCATAATGGAAAATTAATCAGCTAAAAAGAGCATTTGAAAGTATTGGCTGCCACACCTGAACTGTGTAGTACTTAAAGGGCATGTGTTTGTGAACTCAGAACTATGTAATTTTTGATATCATAATAAACGTTTTTAATTTTTTGGAGTGTATAAATTGGAAAGACCAAAAAATAAAAGGAAAATTTTGTAGAGCATTTTGGAAAAGTGAATTAAATTGGTAACTGGTAACTGTGTAGTGGTATTATCAAAGCTGACTATTTTGAAGTGATCAATTACTTTTAAAGCATTAAAATCATAAATAAAAACAACTTTTAGTGAAAAATGCTTTGTAAATTTAAAGAATTCTGTAAAGCAAATTGTGATGGAACTGAGGTCATAGAATCATGCCTCTTGGACGTCATTCATGACATCAGCTGTTGACGAATTTCTGGTGACAACATGGTGATGATGGAAATTTAATTATTCAAGCAATATAGACAAGGGCTGAGCAATAAAATAAGTACTTTGTATAAAAATTTATGTGCATTGTACTGTCCTATTTTCACATATTTAGAAATTAATATTGTAAAGAAGTGAAAATATATATAGAATGTGTTGAGTACGTGTTTAAATAAGTTCCACGTTGTTATGCGCCAATTTGAAACACAATTAAAATATAGGTGTTAAGATGAGACGATGATGCCCCACGTTGCGAGCGTCAGATTTGAAACAAAACTCGATATCTCTCCTTAAAGCCTCACTGTTGTAAATCAATTTAGTAACGAACTGTTTATTAATTATGTGAGGACGTATGTTATAATGTATGATACCAGCTGGAGACGTCAAATTATAAAGAAATCTTGTCTATGAGTGTAATTAGTTATAAGATACTCCGGTGTAACAAATGCCAAGTAATACGTTATAGTTGGCGATTCGTAACAATTAAAATGCTGTTACCTGGTTTAATTAATATGTTATTAGCTAATATACCTTGCGGTTGTGACCAGTGAAACCCTCAGAACACAGATTATTAAGTCCACAAACTTAGAATTATATTCCTGAATTTATAATGGTAGTATTCTGTAGACTTAATTTAATTCTCAGTGGTTGTTTAATATGAGCAATATATATGGAGTATTTACTGAATGTAAGTGGTTTTTGTCTCAACCCTAGTCCCTCAACGATAAAAATTTCATTCAAATTTAGTATGGCAAAACCCGTTAGTTCAGCAATCTCCCGTCCCACCAGCTGTAAACTTGGAGCGCTATTACTAGAAATAAGTGTACGTATAGGTTAGTTATTCTGAGTGTTTGTATCAATCTGTTAATAAATTATTACGCCAATTACATATAGTATTTTCTCTGCAATGATTAAAACGTTATCTCATACAACAAATGTACTTTATTTATTTTTCTCTGGTATTTAACAAGTTACGTTGTCTCAGACAAACAATAAGACGATCCAATCGACTATCCCAACATGTATCGATTCTTAATTATTCGAACTCTAAAAAAAAACATATACTTTGAAAATAATGACAAATAATTCTTATACCAGGGTTCGTGTAGTTCTTTGAACCATTAGTAAGGCCAGGTGAAACGCATAATTAAGGTTGTTCAATTTACAAAAAGAATAAAATTATTTACTTAAAATACAATGATATGAAAATAATTTGTTTTTTACCCAAGCGGCGAAAGCTTCATTAGGCGGTGAATGTTTGTCAACAACGGTCAAAATGCAGTTTATATCGTCTTCACCCAGTAAAACTGCTCTGGTCTTCAATGAATGGATGATGATAATCCCACAGGAACTCTTGTGCTTCGATTCTTCTTTTGCGTCTTCACAATTCTTGGTCCCAACGAACTGGAATCAGGATCTCACCTTACGCTGTCAATGAAGGTTATTTCGTCAACCGAATCTTCTGTATTTCCAAATATTTCCGTTAATTCAGGCTTCAACTCTTTATTGGTCTTCAATTTATAGCATGAATTGGTTTGATACCAAATTCAGCGGAATTATTTAGTGAATGAGGTGAGACGCTTTCAGTTCTTTTTTATTGTATTCATTGATAATTTAGAGGGTTATTTAATTTGTATGATTCATTAACATTCCAGTATAATTGTTTTGCAAAAATGCTTTTTCAATTTGGATATATATTTTCTTTATATTTATTCATATATTTTAAATATATCGGTTCATCTCAACCTAATAGCTTGTAACAATCAGTCCCATCTATTCAAAATCAACAACTTACTAAAAATCAGTTGCCTTAACAACCATGTTTTCTATATATCCTTGAGCCGGCATTATAGAATATTACTACTCCTTTCCAATAAAATACTCCATGCTTGGATTAATATTGAATCACATAAAATTCTCCCCTAACCTTCCTTATTAAACAGTAAATGTTTTACTTGAGTTTTGTTGGACTGGGTTTACTAAAAAGGTATTAATTTCCTTTCACTAATATGGAATTTAGGCCTATAGATTCATTTACAACCATTATAACATTATTTGGTTTTTAACTTAATTTTCTTTTTACCTGACCTACTGTACAATTAATTATTGATTACATAGTTAATTACATGAATTTTAATTTACTGGTGGTTAGTTGTTGTTACATTAATCAATTGGTTCTGGAACCCTTTATTAATTTATGACATAATTGTCAGAACTACTTGTTAGACTTGAAACACTGGTCACACTCCTGATCCAGTTTATAAACATTAATTAGAACAACAGTATCTTTCAATTTTATACAATACTGACAACTTAGTACATTGCCTAACATTGGTAACTATACTGTGCTGTATAAAAACAAATCTAATATAAAATATAAACATAATTATTGAGTAAGTATTATTATCAAACAACATCATTTCATTTTTAACACATTCAACATACAATATAAATATTCTGTAGAGCTTAACATGTCACAGTACAAAACAAATATTTCATTACATCCAATCATTCATTGGTCTGGCTCTTTTACATTTAATATTAGTCATTGCCTCCTTTTTACTTGAGGTCCTTCTCAAACATATGAACTATCGAACAACCTTAAGTCAGGGTATGGTCTTTGACCATATTTCATTCAGTCTTTTATGTAACGTTGGGGAACCTCAACTATGTTGCGTTACATAACACCCCCCCTTCGAAATAAGTTTATTTTTGTATAAACAAAGTTTAGCAAGAAATAAACTTCTAATTTGTATCTGGCCAATTGGTTTCCTATTTATAGTACTTTTATATTTCCCAATTATTCGTCATTTTATTATCATTTCTTCGTTCCTTCTTAAAGTCAATTATTTCCCAAGTTTAAATCTTATTTCTATAATCATTCTTGTGACATTCTTCATTAATTATACATTTTGGATCTGGTTTTATTTAATTCTCTATATTTATTTGTGAGTTTTCCCTCTAATATTTAATTTTCCTAAACCTCCCTAACATTATAACTGGAATCGAATCGGTGGTGCTCTATCGGCTAACCAATTACCGTCGTCCGTTACATACTTTCTGGGATCAGAGGAACATCATCTCTGCCCAGTTAAATGATTGCTGGAATATTCTACAGTCAATCTTCATTAATAAACCTCGTAAGGTAGTCATCAAGTGACCTTCAATAAAATAATAAATAATAATCATATTCTAGGGATTATTCACTGTACTTTAACACAGATCATATTATTTCTTCATATTAATTCTTCCTTCTATTATACACTTTTTCTCTCCAATACTTGGCTATTTTATTGACATTTATTAATTGGGTTTTGTTTTCGGATAATTCTGAACCATTTGTTTTTTTCTTTTCTGGTGATCCTTTTGATGGTTCCATTTTGGCTTCTTCATTCTCTTGTCTTCATTGGCTCATATTCCTTTGTGATCAATACAGCTGGTTATGAGATTTTGGTCAGTACTATACATTACGTTATGTAGCTATATTCTTCTGGCACAATCATTATTATTTCTTTTACATTTGAAATTACATTTCTCACTATTATGTTACATTAGATAAACTCATTTCGTCTTCTGGTTTTGATGATTTTTATTAGGTTGAATTAGTGTAAAATTTTTTTCTTCTTTCATATCAGTTTAAAGCAATTTCTTCTAAATTGTATAGTAAGGTGTTCTTACTTATTTTTCGACTTTGGTTGTTCTTTTTATCTTCAAAATTCTCTTTCTTATATAACTCATAAATTGTTTTCTTAGATACTTGTTTGTAAGTTGAGCTTACTTTATTTTTTGAATTTTGGGGTATTTATTCTCTTTATTTTAAATCATACCGTTTCTGAATAATTATGAGTAAGTTGTTCTTACATCCTTTGGAATTTTGGGTTTTTATTTACAATGGGTTGCTTGGTCCTGTATCCATAAAATCCGTCCCTTTTCTTTTATATTCTGTTTAGAATCTGTTTTTAACCGTGGTCCATTATTTCCTCTATACTGGTTGTTCGGGTCTCTCTAGTGTATAGAGTTATTTCTGTCCTTGTGACATATCTCATTATTGTACAGTTCTTGCCTCTTGTCACTATAAAATTGTCATTTATAGTCAAGCTCATCATTGTCCTTTGAACTGATTCTTCTGTACTGTCTCTTAATGGTTCTGATGGTTCATACATAAATTCCATAAGTCCTCCATGCTCCTTAGTTAGTTTTGGCCTTTTTGGCCCTTCTAGTCCATCTGGGAATTCAAGTGTGGTTCGTTTAAAGTTTCTCACTTGCCTTACTTCTCTGTTTTCCGTAATTGGTCTATTATGTAGCTGAACCAATCCCCTTTTAATCATTTCCAATTCTTCCCGTGTATTTATTAATTTCCTTTTACACATTTGTCTTATTTTCACTATCTTCATTTCATCATGAATCCGTTCTATTCTTCCGGTTCTATCAATTGGTATCTTGTCAAATTTTTCTTGGGTCTTCGCTTGTATGTTTCCTATTTGAGTAATTTTGGTCTCTACTTCTACTCTGAGTTGCATGATGGGTTCATCTGTCTTTTCCAGATCCACCGTAATTTCATTTATTTGCTGTCTTACCTCCACTTCACAGCTATCAACTCCTTTGTTCCATGTTTCATTGACAATTATAATACTTCCATTGATGACTTCCCTCAATGCTAGGCCTTGTTCATTGATGATTTGCCGCAACTCCTTATTATGGTTTTCAATTTTCTCATCCATTCGTTTGGTATTCTCCAGAATCTGCCTCAAACTCTCATCATTCCTGTCAAACCTTTTATTCATTTGCTTGATTAAATTTTCGCTCAAAATTTCGTTTTGTTTTCTTGAGTTCTCATTAATACTGTCTATTTTATTTTCCAGCTTCTCACTGATTTGTCTGAAATCGGCCTTCAATTGTTCATTATTTTCATTTATGGTTTGTCTCAAAAGTTCACTAGTACTTTCCTTAATACTGTCTATTTTTTCATTAGTTTGTCTTTTTTGTTCCTTAATGCTATCCATTGTTTTCATTAATTTTTCATGGTGTCTCTGGTTATCTTCTCTTATTTCGTTTAATTGTTCGGCCATAAAATCCATTACTTCCTGACAGGTCACTTTCTTTGGTTGTTCTGGCGTTTTCTTCTGTTGCTTCACTTTGACTATTTTTACTTCTTTTTGTATATTGGATTGTTCTAGCTTTTTATGATTTGGCATTCCGATAAATTCATCTATTTGATTGTGTTCTTTCCTCCAGTGACACATATCTTCTCGGGATAGTTCAAACATCACCCTGATCCATTCCTTTAATTCTTTGTTTTCTGTTTGTATTTGGTTTTCAGGTGGTCTTATTTCTCGTTTCCATTGTTCATAGTCTTCCTGAGTATATTGTTCTGTCACTTGGGCGTATACTCCTGTTCTTTCGGTTTTCATTTGTTCTTCATTATCGTCCCATCTTTCCCAATCTTCTTCAGTCATCCTTTCCATCTTGTTATCGTCTTTTTCGTGGGCTGTCCCAATAGTCTTTTCTTTATTACACCTGGCATCTAACTCCCACATTTCATCATAAATGTCTCTCAAAGTCATTTTGTCGTTTGGTGTTCCCATTGCATTCGCGCGACTCATTTGCGCTCTTTCGTGATCGGTGCCGTTCTTGTTAATATACTCCATATCCTTGCTGAATGTTTTAAATAGCGCCGTCATCCATTCCGCGTAGCTTAGTCGTCTTTCTTGTTCGGGCATTTTCGTTATTCGTAACGTAATTTCGTTATTCGTAATTTCGTTCGTAAGCTCTTTATTGCATTCCTGTGCCTCTAATGGTTGCCTGCTCAAGTTAAGTAACAATTAATATGATTTTTTACTTAACTAAAGCCCACTCGTTGAGCGCCAATTTGTTAAAAAACTAATAATATATGGTGAGTCCTTCTTTGATCAGTCCCCCTCGTAGGAGTCGTCAATTTGTTATGGAATAAGTATGTTGGGTACTAGCGGTGAAACGTCCGTCTTATTCAAACCCCACTGTTGTAGCCAATTTTGTAGAGAACTACTTGTTAATTATGTGAGGACGTATGTTATAATGTATGATACCAGCTGGAGACGTCAAATTATAAAGAAATCTTGTCTATGAGTGTAATTAGTTATAAGATACTCCGGTGTAACAAATGCCAAGTAATACGTTATAGTTGGCGATTCGTAACAATTAAAATGCTGTTACCTGGTTTAATTAATATGTTATTAGCTAATATACCTTGCGGTTGTGACCAGTGAAACCCTCAGAACACAGATTATTAAGTCCACAAACTTAGAATTATATTCCTGAATTTATAATGGTAGTATTCTGTAGACTTAATTTAATTCTCAGTGGTTGTTTAATATGAGCAATATATATGGAGTATTTACTGAATGTAAGTGGTTTTTGTCTCAACCCTAGTCCCTCAACGATAAAAATTTCATTCAAATTTAGTATGGCAAAACCCGTTAGTTCAGCAATCTCCCGTCCCACCAGCTGTAAACTTGGAGCGCTATTACTAGAAATAAGTGTACGTATAGGTTAGTTATTCTGAGTGTTTGTATCAATCTGTTAATAAATTATTACGCCAATTACATATAGTATTTTCTCTGCAATGATTAAAACGTTATCTCATACAACAAATGTACTTTATTTATTTTTCTCTGGTATTTAACAAGTTACGTTGTCTCAGACAAACAATAAGACGATCCAATCGACTATCCCAACATGTATCGATTCTTAATTATTCGAACTCTAAAAAAAAACATATACTTTGAAAATAATGACAAATAATTCTTATACCAGGGTTCGTGTAGTTCTTTGAACCATTAGTAAGGCCAGGTAAAACGCATAATTAAGGTTGTTCAATTTACAAAAAGAATAAAATTATTTACTTAAAATACAATGATATGAAAATAATTTGTTTTTTACCCAAGCGGCGAAAGCTTCATTAGGCGGTGAATGTTTGTCAACAACGGTCAAAATGCAGTTTATATCGTCTTCACCCAGTAAAACTGCTCTGGTCTTCAATGAATGGATGATGATAATCCCACAGGAACTCTTGTGCTTCGATTCTTCTTTTGCGTCTTCACAATTCTTGGTCCCAACGAACTGGAATCAGGATCTCACCTTACGCTGTCAATGAAGGTTATTTCGTCAACCGAATCTTCTGTATTTCCAAATATTTCCGTTAATTCAGGCTTCAACTCTTTATTGGTCTTCAATTTATAGCATGAATTGGTTTGATACCAAATTCAGCGGAATTATTTAGTGAATGAGGTGAGACGCTTTCAGTTCTTTTTTATTGTATTCATTGATAATTTAGAGGGTTATTTAATTTGTATGATTCATTAACATTCCAGTATAATTGTTTTGCAAAAATGCTTTTTCAATTTGGATATATATTTTCTTTATATTTATTCATATATTTTAAATATATCGGTTCATCTCAACCTAATAGCTTGTAACAATCAGTCCCATCTATTCAAAATCAACAATTTACTAAAAATCAGTTGCCTTAACAACCATGTTTTCTATATATCCTTGAGCCGGCATTATAGAATATTACTACTCCTTTCCAATAAAATACTCCATGCTTGGATTAATATTGAATCACATAAAATTCTCCCCTAACCTTCCTTATTAAACAGTAAATGTTTTACTTGAGTTTCGTTGGACTGGGTTTACTAAAAAGGTATTAATTTCCTTTCACTAATATGGAATTTAGGCCTATAGATTCATTACAACCATTATAACATTATTTGGTTTGTAACTTAATTTTCTTTTTACCTGACCTACTGTACAATTAATTATTGATTACATAGTTAATTACATGAATTTTAATTTACTGGTGGTTAGTTGTTTTTACATTAATCAATTGGTTCTGGAACCCTTTATTAATTTATGACATAATTGTCAGAACTACTTGTTAGACTTAAAACACTGGTCACACTCCTGATCCAGTTTATAAACATTAATTAGAACAACAGTATCTTTCAATTTTATACAATACTGACAACTTAGTACATTGCCTAACATTGGTAACTATACTGTGCTGTATAAAAACAAATCTAATATAAAATATAAACATAATTATTGAGTAAGTATTATTATCAAACAACATCATTTCATTTTTAACACATTCAACATACAATATAAATATTCTGTAGACCTTAACATGTCACAGTACAAAACAAATATTTCATTACATCCAATCATTCATTGGTCTGGCTCTTTTACATTTAATATTAGTCATTGCCTCCTTTTTACTTGAGGTCCTTCTCAAACATATGAACTATCGAACAACCTTAAGTCAGGGTATGGTCTTTGACCATATTTCATTCAGTCTTTTATGTAACGTTGGGGAACCTCAGCTATGTTGCGTTACATAACACCCCCCCTTCGAAATAAGTTTATTTTTGTATAAACAAAGTTTAGCAAGAAATAAACTTCTAATTTGTATCTGGCCAATTGGTTTCCTATTTATAGTACTTTTATATTTCCCAATTATTCGTCATTTTATTATCATTTCTTCGTTCCTTCTTAAAGTCAATTATTTCCCAAGTTTAAATCTTATTTCTATAATCATTCTTGTGACATTCTTCATTAATTATACATTTTGGATCTGGTTTTATTTAATTCTCTATATTTATTTGTGAGTTTTCCCTCTAATATTTAATTTTCCTAAACCTCCCTAACATTATAACTGGAATCGAATCGGTGGTGCTCTATCGGCTAACCAATTACCGTCGTCCGTTACATACTTTCTGGGATCAGAGGAACATCATCTCTGCCCAGTTAAATGATTGCTGGAATATTCTACAGTCAATCTTCATTAATAAACCTCGTAAGGTAGTCATCAAGTGACCTTCAATAAAATAATAAATAATAATCATATTCTAGGGATTATTCACTGTACTTTAACACAGATCATATTATTTCTTCATATTAATTCTTCCTTCTATTATACACTTTTTCTCTCCAATACTTGGCTATTTTATTGACATTTATTAATTGGGTTTTGTTTTCGGATAATTCTGAACCATTTGTTTTTTTCTTTTCTGGTGATCCTTTTGATGGTTCCATTTTGGCTTCTTCATTCTCTTGTCTTCATTGGCTCATATTCCTTTGTGATCAATACAGCTGGTTATGAGATTTTGGTCAGTACTATACATTACGTTATGTAGCTATATTCTTCTGGCACAATCATTATTATTTCTTTTACATTCGAAATTACATTTCTCACTATTATGTTACATTAGATAAACTCATTTCGTCTTCTGGTTTTGATGATTTTTATTAGGTTGAATTAGTGTAAAATTTTTTTCTTCTTTCATATCAGTTTAAAGCAATTTCTTCTAAATTGTATAGTAAGGTGTTCTTACTTATTTTTCGACTTTGGTTGTTCTTTTTATCTTCAAAATTCTCTTTCTTATATAACTCATAAATTGTTTTCTTAGATACTTGTTTGTAAGTTGAGCTTACTTTATTTTTTGAATTTTGGGGTATTTATTCTCTTTATTTTAAATCATACCGTTTCTGAATAATTATGAGTAAGTTGTTCTTACATCCTTTGGAATTTTGGGTTTTTATTTACAATGGGTTGCTTGGTCCTGTATCCATAAAATCCGTCCCTTTTCTTTTATATTCTGTTTAGAATCTGTTTTTAACCGTGGTCCATTATTTCCTCTATACTGGTTATTCGGGTCTCTCTAGTGTATAGAGTTATTTCTGTCCTTGTGACATATCTCATTATTGTACAGTTCTTGCCTCTTGTCACTATAAAATTGTCATTTATAGTCAAGCTCATCATTGTCCTTTGAACTGATTCTTCTGTACTGTCTCTTAATGGTTCTGATGGTTCATACATAAATTCCATAAGTCCTCCATGCTCCTTAGTTAGTTTTGGCCTTTTTGGCCCTTCTAGTCCATCTGGGAATTCAAGTGTGGTTCGTTTAAAGTTTCTCACTTGCCTTACTTCTCTGTTTTCCGTAATTGGTCTATTATGTAGCTGAACCAATCCCCTTTTAATCATTTCCAATTCTTCCCGTGTATTTATTAATTTCCTTTTACACATTTGTCTTATTTTCACTATCTTCATTTCATCATGAATCCGTTCTATTCTTCCGGTTCTATCAATTGGTATCTTGTCAAATTTTTCTTGGGTCTTCGCTTGTATGTTTCCTATTTGAGTAATTTTGGTCTCTACTTCTACTCTGAGTTGCATGATGGGTTCATCTGTCTTTTCCAGATCCACCGTAATTTCATTTATTTGCTGTCTTACCTCCACTTCACAGCTATCAACTCCTTTGTTCCATGTTTCATTGACAATTATAATACTTCCATTGATGACTTCCCTCAATGCTAGGCCTTGTTCATTGATGATTTGCCGCAACTCCTTATTATGGTTTTCAATTTTCTCATCCATTCGTTTGGTATTCTCCAGAATCTGCCTCAAACTCTCATCATTCCTGTCAAACCTTTTATTCATTTGCTTGATTAAATTTTCGCTCAAAATTTCGTTTTGTTTTCTTGAGTTCTCATTAATACTGTCTATTTTATTTTCCAGCTTCTCACTGATTTGTCTGAAATCGGCCTTCAATTGTTCATTATTTTCATTTATGGTTTGTCTCAAAAGTTCACTAGTACTTTCCTTAATACTGTCTATTTTTTCATTAGTTTGTCTTTTTTGTTCCTTAATGCTATCCATTGTTTTCATTAATTTTTCATGGTGTCTCTGGTTATCTTCTCTTATTTCGTTTAATTGTTCGGCCATAAAATCCATTACTTCCTGACAGGTCACTTTCTTTGGTTGTTCTGGCGTTTTCTTCTGTTGCTTCACTTTGACTATTTTTACTTCTTTTTGTATATTGGATTGTTCTAGCTTTTTATGATTTGGCATTCCGATAAATTCATCTATTTGATTGTGTTCTTTCCTCCAGTGACACATATCTTCTCGGGATAGTTCAAACATCACCCTGATCCATTCCTTTAATTCTTTGTTTTCTGTTTGTATTTGGTTTTCAGGTGGTCTTATTTCTCGTTTCCATTGTTCATAGTCTTCCTGAGTATATTGTTCTGTCACTTTGGCGTATACTCCTGTTCTTTCGGTTTTCATTTGTTCTTCATTATCGTCCCATCTTTCCCAATCTTCTTCAGTCATCCTTTCCACCTTGTTATCGTCTTTTTCGTGGGCTGTCCCAATAGTCTTTTCTTTATTACACCTGGCATCTAACTCCCACATTTCATCATAAATGTCTCTCAAAGTCATTTTGTCGTTTGGTGTTCCCATTGCATTCGCGCGACTCATTTGCGCTCTTTCGTGATCGGTGCCGTTCTTGTTAATATACTCCATATCCTTGCTGAATGTTTTAAATAGCGCCGTCATCCATTCCGCGTAGCTTAGTCGTCTTTCTTGTTCGGGCATTTTCGTTATTCGTAACGTAATTTCGTTATTCGTAATTTCGTTCGTAAGCTCTTTATTGCATTCCTGTGCCTCTAATGGTTGCCTGCTCAAGTTAAGTAACAATTAATATGATTTTTTACTTAACTAAAGCCCACTCGTTGAGCGCCAATTTGTTAAAAAACTAATAATATATGGTGAGTCCTTCTTTGATCAGTCCCCCTCGTAGGAGTCGTCAATTTGTTATGGAATAAGTATGTTGGGTACTAGCGGTGAAACGTCCGTCTTATTCAAACCCCACTGTTGTAGCCAATTTTGTAGAGAACTACTTGTTAATTATGTGAGGACGTATGTTATAATGTATGATACCAGCTGGAGACGTCAAATTATAAAGAAATCTTGTCTATGAGTGTAATTAGTTATAAGATACTCCGGTGTAACAAATGCCAAGTAATACGTTATAGTTGGCGATTCGTAACAATTAAAATGCTGTTACATGGTTTAATTAATATGTTATTAGCTAATATACCTTGCGGTTGTGACCAGTGAAACCCTCAGAACACAGATTATTAAGTCCACAAACTTAGAATTATATTCCTGAATTTATAATGGTAGTATTCTGTAGACTTAATTTAATTCTCAGTGGTTGTTTAATATGAGCAATATATATGGAGTATTTACTGAATGTAAGTGGTTTTTGTCTCAACCCTAGTCCCTCAACGATAAAAATTTCATTCAAATTTAGTATGGCAAAACCCGTTAGTTCAGCAATCTCCCGTCCCACCAGCTGTAAACTTGGAGCGCTATTACTAGAAATAAGTGTACGTATAGGTTAGTTATTCTGAGTGTTTGTATCAATCTGTTAATAAATTATTACGCCAATTACATATAGTATTTTCTCTGCAATGATTAAAACGTTATCTCATACAACAAATGTACTTTATTTATTTTTCTCTGGTATTTAACAAGTTACGTTGTCTCAGACAAACAATAAGACGATCCAATCGACTATCCCAACATGTATCGATTCTTAATTATTCGAACTCTAAAAAAAAACATATACTTTGAAAATAATGACAAATAATTCTTATACCAGGGTTCGTGTAGTTCTTTGAACCATTAGTAAGGCCAGGTAAAACGCATAATTAAGGTTGTTCAATTTACAAAAAGAATAAAATTATTTACTTAAAATACAATGATATGAAAATAATTTGTTTTTTACCCAAGCGGCGAAAGCTTCATTAGGCGGTGAATGTTTGTCAACAACGGTCAAAATGCAGTTTATATCGTCTTCACCCAGTAAAACTGCTCTGGTCTTCAATGAATGGATGATGATAATCCCACAGGAACTCTTGTGCTTCGATTCTTCTTTTGCGTCTTCACAATTCTTGGTCCCAACGAACTGGAATCAGGATCTCACCTTACGCTGTCAATGAAGGTTATTTCGTCAACCGAATCTTCTGTATTTCCAAATATTTCCGTTAATTCAGGCTTCAACTCTTTATTGGTCTTCAATTTATAGCATGAATTGGTTTGATACCAAATTCAGCGGAATTATTTAGTGAATGAGGTGAGACGCTTTCAGTTCTTTTTTATTGTATTCATTGATAATTTAGAGGGTTATTTAATTTGTATGATTCATTAACATTCCAGTATAATTGTTTTGAAAAAATGCTTTTTCAATTTGGATATATATTTTCTTTATATTTATTCATATATTTTAAATATATCGGTTCATCTCAACCTAATAGCTTGTAACAATCAGTCCCATCTATTCAAAATCAACAACTTACTAAAAATCAGTTGCCTTAACAACCATGTTTTCTATATATCCTTGAGCCGGCATTATAGAATATTACTACTCCTTTCCAATAAAATACTCCATGCTTGGATTAATATTGAATCACATAAAATTCTCCCCTAACCTTCCTTATTAAACAGTAAATGTTTTACTTGAGTTTCGTTGGACTGGGTTTACTAAAAAGGTATTAATTTCCTTTCACTAATATGGAATTTAGGCCTATAGATTCATTTACAACCATTATAACATTATTTGGTTTGTAACTTAATTTTCTTTTTACCTGACCTACTGTACAATTAATTATTGATTACATAGTTAATTACATGAATTTTAATTTACTGGTGGTTAGTTGTTTTTACATTAATCAATTGGTTCTGGAACCCTTTATTAATTTATGACATAATTGTCAGAACTACTTGTTAGACTTGAAACACTGGTCACACTCCTGATCCAGTTTATAAACATTAATTAGAACAACAGTATCTTTCAATTTTATACAATACTGACAACTTAGTACATTGCCTAACATTGGTAACTATACTGTGCTGTATAAAAACAAATCTAATATAAAATATAAACATAATTATTGAGTAAGTATTATTATCAAACAACATCATTTCATTTTTAACACATTCAACATACAATATAAATATTCTGTAGACCTTAACATGTCACAGTACAAAACAAATATTTCATTACATCCAATCATTCATTGGTCTGGCTCTTTTACATTTAATATTAGTCATTGCCTCCTTTTTACTTGAGGTCCTTCTCAAACATATGAACTATCGAACAACCTTAAGTCAGGGTATGGTCTTTGACCATATTTCATTCAGTCTTTTATGTAACGTTGGGGAACCTCAGCTATGTTGCGTTACATAACACCCCCCCTTCGAAATAAGTTTATTTTTGTATAAACAAAGTTTAGCAAGAAATAAACTTCTAATTTGTATCTGGCCAATTGGTTTCCTATTTATAGTACTTTTATATTTCCCAATTATTCGTCATTTTATTATCATTTCTTCGTTCCTTCTTAAAGTCAATTATTTCCCAAGTTTAAATCTTATTTCTATAATCATTCTTGTGACATTCTTCATTAATTATACATTTTGGATCTGGTTTTATTTAATTCTCTATATTTATTTGTGAGTTTTCCCTCTAATATTTAATTTTCCTAAACCTCCCTAACATTATAACTGGAATCGAATCGGTGGTGCTCTATCGGCTAACCAATTACCGTCGTCCGTTACATACTTTCTGGGATCAGAGGAACATCATCTCTGCCCAGTTAAATGATTGCTGGAATATTCTACAGTCAATCTTCATTAATAAACCTCGTAAGGTAGTCATCAAGTGACCTTCAATAAAATAATAAATAATAATCATATTCTAGGGATTATTCACTGTACTTTAACACAGATCATATTATTTCTTCATATTAATTCTTCCTTCTATTATACACTTTTTCTCTCCAATACTTGGCTATTTTATTGACATTTATTAATTGGGTTTTGTTTTCGGATAATTCTGAACCATTTGTTTTTTTCTTTTCTGGTGATCCTTTTGATGGTTCCATTTTGGCTTCTTCATTCTCTTGTCTTCATTGGCTCATATTCCTTTGTGATCAATACAGCTGGTTATGAGATTTTGGTCAGTACTATACATTACGTTATGTAGCTATATTCTTCTGGCACAATCATTATTATTTCTTTTACATTCGAAATTACATTTCTCACTATTATGTTACATTAGATAAACTCATTTCGTCTTCTGGTTTTGATGATTTTTATTAGGTTGAATTAGTGTAAAATTTTTTTCTTCTTTCATATCAGTTTAAAGCAATTTCTTCTAAATTGTATAGTAAGGTGTTCTTACTTATTTTTCGACTTTGGTTGTTCTTTTTATCTTCAAAATTCTCTTTCTTATATAACTCATAAATTGTTTTCTTAGATACTTGTTTGTAAGTTGAGCTTACTTTATTTTTTGAATTTTGGGGTATTTATTCTCTTTATTTTAAATCATACCGTTTCTGAATAATTATGAGTAAGTTGTTCTTACATCCTTTGGAATTTTGGGTTTTTATTTACAATGGGTTGCTTGGTCCTGTATCCATAAAATCCGTCCCTTTTCTTTTATATTCTGTTTAGAATCTGTTTTTAACCGTGGTCCATTATTTCCTCTATACTGGTTATTCGGGTCTCTCTAGTGTATAGAGTTATTTCTGTCCTTGTGACATATCTCATTATTGTACAGTTCTTGCCTCTTGTCACTATAAAATTGTCATTTATAGTCAAGCTCATCATTGTCCTTTGAACTGATTCTTCTGTACTGTCTCTTAATGGTTCTGATGGTTCATACATAAATTCCATAAGTCCTCCATGCTCCTTAGTTAGTTTTGGCCTTTTTGGCCCTTCTAGTCCATCTGGGAATTCAAGTGTGGTTCGTTTAAAGTTTCTCACTTGCCTTACTTCTCTGTTTTCCGTAATTGGTCTATTATGTAGCTGAACCAATCCCCTTTTAATCATTTCCAATTCTTCCCGTGTATTTATTAATTTCCTTTTACACATTTGTCTTATTTTCACTATCTTCATTTCATCATGAATCCGTTCTATTCTTCCGGTTCTATCAATTGGTATCTTGTCAAATTTTTCTTGGGTCTTCGCTTGTATGTTTCCTATTTGAGTAATTTTGGTCTCTACTTCTACTCTGAGTTGCATGATGGGTTCATCTGTCTTTTCCAGATCCACCGTAATTTCATTTATTTGCTGTCTTACCTCCACTTCACAGCTATCAACTCCTTTGTTCCATGTTTCATTGACAATTATAATACTTCCATTGATGACTTCCCTCAATGCTAGGCCTTGTTCATTGATGATTTGCCGCAACTCCTTATTATGGTTTTCAATTTTCTCATCCATTCGTTTGGTATTCTCCAGAATCTGCCTCAAACTCTCATCATTCCTGTCAAACCTTTTATTCATTTGCTTGATTAAATTTTCGCTCAAAATTTCGTTTTGTTTTCTTGAGTTCTCATTAATACTGTCTATTTTATTTTCCAGCTTCTCACTGATTTGTCTGAAATCGGCCTTCAATTGTTCATTATTTTCATTTATGGTTTGTCTCAAAAGTTCACTAGTACTTTCCTTAATACTGTCTATTTTTTCATTAGTTTGTCTTTTTTGTTCCTTAATGCTATCCATTGTTTTCATTAATTTTTCATGGTGTCTCTGGTTATCTTCTCTTATTTCGTTTAATTGTTCGGCCATAAAATCCATTACTTCCTGACAGGTCACTTTCTTTGGTTGTTCTGGCGTTTTCTTCTGTTGCTTCACTTTGACTATTTTTACTTCTTTTTGTATATTGGATTGTTCTAGCTTTTTATGATTTGGCATTCCGATAAATTCATCTATTTGATTGTGTTCTTTCCTCCAGTGACACATATCTTCTCGGGATAGTTCAAACATCACCCTGATCCATTCCTTTAATTCTTTGTTTTCTGTTTGTATTTGGTTTTCAGGTGGTCTTATTTCTCGTTTCCATTGTTCATAGTCTTCCTGAGTATATTGTTCTGTCACTTTGGCGTATACTCCTGTTCTTTCGGTTTTCATTTGTTCTTCATTATCGTCCCATCTTTCCCAATCTTCTTCAGTCATCCTTTCCACCTTGTTATCGTCTTTTTCGTGGGCTGTCCCAATAGTCTTTTCTTTATTACACCTGGCATCTAACTCCCACATTTCATCATAAATGTCTCTCAAAGTCATTTTGTCGTTTGGTGTTCCCATTGCATTCGCGCGACTCATTTGCGCTCTTTCGTGATCGGTGCCGTTCTTGTTAATATACTCCATATCCTTGCTGAATGTTTTAAATAGCGCCGTCATCCATTCCGCGTAGCTTAGTCGTCTTTCTTGTTCGGGCATTTTCGTTATTCGTAACGTAATTTCGTTATTCGTAATTTCGTTCGTAAGCTCTTTATTGCATTCCTGTGCCTCTAATGGTTGCCTGCTCAAGTTAAGTAACAATTAATATGATTTTTTACTTAACTAAAGCCCACTCGTTGAGCGCCAATTTGTTAAAAAACTAATAATATATGGTGAGTCCTTCTTTGATCAGTCCCCCTCGTAGGAGTCGTCAATTTGTTATGGAATAAGTATGTTGGGTACTAGCGGTGAAACGTCCGTCTTATTCAAACCCCACTGTTGTAGCCAATTTTGTAGAGAACTACTTGTTAATTATGTGAGGACGTATGTTATAATGTATGATACCAGCTGGAGACGTCAAATTATAAAGAAATCTTGTCTATGAGTGTAATTAGTTATAAGATACTCCGGTGTAACAAATGCCAAGTAATACGTTATAGTTGGCGATTCGTAACAATTAAAATGCTGTTACATGGTTTAATTAATATGTTATTAGCTAATATACCTTGCGGTTGTGACCAGTGAAACCCTCAGAACACAGATTATTAAGTCCACAAACTTAGAATTATATTCCTGAATTTATAATGGTAGTATTCTGTAGACTTAATTTAATTCTCAGTGGTTGTTTAATATGAGCAATATATATGGTGTATTTACTGAATGTAAGTGGTTTTTGTCTCAACCCTAGTCCCTCAACGATAAAAATTTCATTCAAATTTAGTATGGCAAAACCCGTTAGTTCAGCAATCTCCCGTCCCACCAGCTGTAAACTTGGAGCGCTATTACTAGAAATAAGTGTACGTATAGGTTAGTTATTCTGAGTGTTTGTATCAATCTGTTAATAAATTATTACGCCAATTACATATAGTATTTTCTCTGCAATGATTAAAACGTTATCTCATACAACAAATGTACTTTATTTATTTTTCTCTGGTATTTAACAAGTTACGTTGTCTCAGACAAACAATAAGACGATCCAATCGACTATCCCAACATGTATCGATTCTTAATTATTCGAACTCTAAAAAAAAACATATACTTTGAAAATAATGACAAATAATTCTTATACCAGGGTTCGTGTAGTTCTTTGAACCATTAGTAAGGCCAGGTAAAACGCATAATTAAGGTTGTTCAATTTACAAAAAGAATAAAATTATTTACTTAAAATACAATGATATGAAAATAATTTGTTTTTTACCCAAGCGGCGAAAGCTTCATTAGGCGGTGAATGTTTGTCAACAACGGTCAAAATGCAGTTTATATCGTCTTCACCCAGTAAAACTGCTCTGGTCTTCAATGAATGGATGATGATAATCCCACAGGAACTCTTGTGCTTCGATTCTTCTTTTGCGTCTTCACAATTCTTGGTCCCAACGAACTGGAATCAGGATCTCACCTTACGCTGTCAATGAAGGTTATTTCGTCAACCGAATCTTCTGTATTTCCAAATATTTCCGTTAATTCAGGCTTCAACTCTTTATTGGTCTTCAATTTATAGCATGAATTGGTTTGATACCAAATTCAGCGGAATTATTTAGTGAATGAGGTGAGACGCTTTCAGTTCTTTTTTATTGTATTCATTGATAATTTAGAGGGTTATTTAATTTGTATGATTCATTAACATTCCAGTATAATTGTTTTGAAAAAATGCTTTTTCAATTTGGATATATATTTTCTTTATATTTATTCATATATTTTAAATATATCGGTTCATCTCAACCTAATAGCTTGTAACAATCAGTCCCATCTATTCAAAATCAACAACTTACTAAAAATCAGTTGCCTTAACAACCATGTTTTCTATATATCCTTGAGCCGGCATTATAGAATATTACTACTCCTTTCCAATAAAATACTCCATGCTTGGATTAATATTGAATCACATAAAATTCTCCCCTAACCTTCCTTATTAAACAGTAAATGTTTTACTTGAGTTTCGTTGGACTGGGTTTACTAAAAAGGTATTAATTTCCTTTCACTAATATGGAATTTAGGCCTATAGATTCATTTACAACCATTATAACATTATTTGGTTTGTAACTTAATTTTCTTTTTACCTGACCTACTGTACAATTAATTATTGATTACATAGTTAATTACATGAATTTTAATTTACTGGTGGTTAGTTGTTTTTACATTAATCAATTGGTTCTGGAACCCTTTATTAATTTATGACATAATTGTCAGAACTACTTGTTAGACTTGAAACACTGGTCACACTCCTGATCCAGTTTATAAACATTAATTAGAACAACAGTATCTTTCAATTTTATACAATACTGACAACTTAGTACATTGCCTAACATTGGTAACTATACTGTGCTGTATAAAAACAAATCTAATATAAAATATAAACATAATTATTGAGTAAGTATTATTATCAAACAACATCATTTCATTTTTAACACATTCAACATACAATATAAATATTCTGTAGACCTTAACATGTCACAGTACAAAACAAATATTTCATTACATCCAATCATTCATTGGTCTGGCTCTTACATTTAATATTAGTCATTGCCTCCTTTTTACTTGAGGTCCTTCTCAAACATATGAACTATCGAACAACCTTAAGTCAGGGTATGGTCTTTGACCATATTTCATTCAGTCTTTTATGTAACGTTGGGGAACCTCAACTATGTTGCGTTACATAACACCCCCCCTTCGAAATAAGTTTATTTTTGTATAAACAAAGTTTAGCAAGAAATAAACTTCTAATTTGTATCTGGCCAATTGGTTTCCTATTTATAGTACTTTTATATTTCCCAATTATTCGCCATTTTATTATCATTTCTTCGTTCCTTCTTAAAGTCAATTATTTTCCAAGTTTAAATCTTATTTCTATAATCATTCTTGTGACATTCTTCATTAATTATACATTTTGGATCTGGTTTTATTTAATTCTCTATATTTATTTGTGAGTTTTCCCTCTAATATTTAATTTTCCTAAACCTCCCTAACATTATAACTGGAATCGAATCGGTGGTGCTCTATCGGCTAACCAATTACCGTCGTCCGTTACATACTTTCTGGGATCAGAGGAACATCATCTCTGCCCAGTTAAATGATTGCTGGAATATTCTACAGTCAATCTTCATTAATAAACCTCGTAAGGTAGTCATCAAGTGACCTTCAATAAAATAATAAATAATAATCATATTCTAGGGATTATTCACTGTACTTTAACACAGATCATATTATTTCTTCATATTAATTCTTCCTTCTATTATACACTTTCTCTCTCCAATACTTGGCTATTTTATTGACATTTATTAATTGGGTTTTGTTTTCGGATAATTCTGAACCATTTGTTTTTTTCTTTTCTGGTGATCCTTTTGATGGTTCCATTTTGGCTTCTTCATTCTCTTGTCTTCATTGGCTCATATTCCTTTGTGATCAATACAGCTGGTTATGAGATTTTGGTCAGTACTATACATTACGTTATGTAGCTATATTCTTCTGGCACAATCATTATTATTTCTTTTACATTCGAAATTACATTTCTCACTATTATGTTACATTAGATAAACTCATTTCGTCTTCTGGTTTTGATGATTTTTATTAGGTTGAATTAGTGTAAAATTTTTTTCTTCTTTCATATCAGTTTAAAGCAATTTCTTCTAAATTGTATAGTAAGGTGTTCTTACTTATTTTTCGACTTTGGTTGTTCTTTTTATCTTCAAAATTCTCTTTCTTATATAACTCATAAATTGTTTTCTTAGATACTTGTTTGTAAGTTGAGCTTACTTTATTTTTTGAATTTTGGGGTATTTATTCTCTTTATTTTAAATCATACCGTTTCTGAATAATTATGAGTAAGTTGTTCTTACATCCTTTGGAATTTTGGGTTTTTATTTACAATGGGTTGCTTGGTCCTGTATCCATAAAATCCGTCCCTTTTCTTTTATATTCTGTTTAGAATCTGTTTTTAACCGTGGTCCATTATTTCCTCTATACTGGTTATTCGGATCTCTCTAGTGTATAGAGTTATTTCTGTCCTTGTGACATATCTCATTATTGTACAGTTCTTGCCTCTTGTCACTATAAAATTGTCATTTATAGTCAAGCTCATCATTGTCCTTTGAACTGATTCTTCTGTACTGTCTCTTAATGGTTCTGATGGTTCATACATAAATTCCATAAGTCCTCCATGCTCCTTAGTTAGTTTTGGCCTTTTTGGCCCTTCTAGTCCATCTGGGAATTCAAGTGTGGTTCGTTTAAAGTTTCTCACTTGCCTTACTTCTCTGTTTTCCGTAATTGGTCTATTATGTAGCTGAACCAATCCCCTTTTAATCATTTCCAATTCTTCCCGTGTATTTATTAATTTCCTTTTACACATTTGTCTTATTTTCACTATCTTCATTTCATCATGAATCCGTTCTATTCTTCCGGTTCTATCAATTGGTATCTTGTCAAATTTTTCTTGGGTCTTCGCTTGTATGTTTCCTATTTGAGTAATTTTGGTCTCTACTTCTACTCTGAGTTGCATGATGGGTTCATCTGTCTTTTCCAGATCCACCGTAATTTCATTTATTTGCTGTCTTACCTCCACTTCACAGCTATCAACTCCTTTGTTCCATGTTTCATTGACAATTATAATACTTCCATTGATGACTTCCCTCAATGCTAGGCCTTGTTCATTGATGATTTGCCGCAACTCCTTATTATGGTTTTCAATTTTCTCATCCATTCGTTTGGTATTCTCCAGAATCTGCCTCAAACTCTCATCATTCCTGTCAAACCTTTTATTCATTTGCTTGATTAAATTTTCGCTCAAAATTTCGTTTTGTTTTCTTGAGTTCTCATTAATACTGTCTATTTTATTTTCCAGCTTCTCACTGATTTGTCTGAAATCGGCCTTCAATTGTTCATTATTTTCATTTATGGTTTGTCTCAAAAGTTCACTAGTACTTTCCTTAATACTGTCTATTTTTTCATTAGTTTGTCTTTTTTGTTCCTTAATGCTATCCATTGTTTTCATTAATTTTTCATGGTGTCTCTGGTTATCTTCTCTTATTTCGTTTAATTGTTCGGCCATAAAATCCATTACTTCCTGACAGGTCACTTTCTTTGGTTGTTCTGGCGTTTTCTTCTGTTGCTTCACTTTGACTATTTTTACTTCTTTTTGTATATTGGATTGTTCTAGCTTTTTATGATTTGGCATTCCGATAAATTCATCTATTTGATTGTGTTCTTTCCTCCAGTGACACATATCTTCTCGGGATAGTTCAAACATCACCCTGATCCATTCCTTTAATTCTTTGTTTTCTGTTTGTATTTGGTTTTCAGGTGGTCTTATTTCTCGTTTCCATTGTTCATAGTCTTCCTGAGTATATTGTTCTGTCACTTTGGCGTATACTCCTGTTCTTTCGGTTTTCATTTGTTCTTCATTATCGTCCCATCTTTCCCAATCTTCTTCAGTCATCCTTTCCACCTTGTTATCGTCTTTTTCGTGGGCTGTCCCAATAGTCTTTTCTTTATTACACCTGGCATCTAACTCCCACATTTCATCATAAATGTCTCTCAAAGTCATTTTGTCGTTTGGTGTTCCCATTGCATTCGCGCGACTCATTTGCGCTCTTTCGTGATCGGTGCCGTTCTTGTTAATATACTCCATATCCTTGCTGAATGTTTTAAATAGCGCCGTCATCCATTCCGCGTAGCTTAGTCGTCTTTCTTGTTCGGGCATTTTCGTTATTCGTAACGTAATTTCGTTATTCGTAATTTCGTTCGTAAGCTCTTTATTGCATTCCTGTGCCTCTAATGGTTGCCTGCTCAAGTTAAGTAACAATTAATATGATTTTTTACTTAACTAAAGCCCACTCGTTGAGCGCCAATTTGTTAAAAAACTAATAATATATGGTGAGTCCTTCTTTGATCAGTCCCCCTCGTAGGAGTCGTCAATTTGTTATGGAATAAGTATGTTGGGTACTAGCGGTGAAACGTCCGTCTTATTCAAACCCCACTGTTGTAGCCAATTTTGTAGAGAACTACTTGTTAATTATGTGAGGACGTATGTTATAATGTATGATACCAGCTGGAGACGTCAAATTATAAAGAAATCTTGTCTATGAGTGTAATTAGTTATAAGATACTCCGGTGTAACAAATGCCAAGTAATACGTTATAGTTGGCGATTCGTAACAATTAAAATGCTGTTACATGGTTTAATTAATATGTTATTAGCTAATATACCTTGCGGTTGTGACCAGTGAAACCCTCAGAACACAGATTATTAAGTCCACAAACTTAGAATTATATTCCTGAATTTATAATGGTAGTATTCTGTAGACTTAATTTAATTCTCAGTGGTTGTTTAATATGAGCAATATATATGGAGTATTTACTGAATGTAAGTGGTTTTTGTCTCAACCCTAGTCCCTCAACGATAAAAATTTCATTCAAATTTAGTATGGCAAAACCCGTTAGTTCAGCAATCTCCCGTCCCACCAGCTGTAAACTTGGAGCGCTATTACTAGAAATAAGTGTACGTATAGGTTAGTTATTCTGAGTGTTTGTATCAATCTGTTAATAAATTATTACGCCAATTACATATAGTATTTTCTCTGCAATGATTAAAACGTTATCTCATACAACAAATGTACTTTATTTATTTTTCTCTGGTATTTAACAAGTTACGTTGTCTCAGACAAACAATAAGACGATCCAATCGACTATCCCAACATGTATCGATTCTTAATTATTCGAACTCTAAAAAAAAACATATACTTTGAAAATAATGACAAATAATTCTTATACCAGGGTTCGTGTAGTTCTTTGAACCATTAGTAAGGCCAGGTAAAACGCATAATTAAGGTTGTTCAATTTACAAAAAGAATAAAATTATTTACTTAAAATACAATGATATGAAAATAATTTGTTTTTTACCCAAGCGGCGAAAGCTTCATTAGGCGGTGAATGTTTGTCAACAACGGTCAAAATGCAGTTTATATCGTCTTCACCCAGTAAAACTGCTCTGGTCTTCAATGAATGGATGATGATAATCCCACAGGAACTCTTGTGCTTCGATTCTTCTTTTGCGTCTTCACAATTCTTGGTCCCAACGAACTGGAATCAGGATCTCACCTTACGCTGTCAATGAAGGTTATTTCGTCAACCGAATCTTCTGTATTTCCAAATATTTCCGTTAATTCAGGCTTCAACTCTTTATTGGTCTTCAATTTATAGCATGAATTGGTTTGATACCAAATTCAGCGGAATTATTTAGTGAATGAGGTGAGACGCTTTCAGTTCTTTTTTATTGTATTCATTGATAATTTAGAGGGTTATTTAATTTGTATGATTCATTAACATTCCAGTATAATTGTTTTGAAAAAATGCTTTTTCAATTTGGATATATATTTTCTTTATATTTATTCATATATTTTAAATATATCGGTTCATCTCAACCTAATAGCTTGTAACAATCAGTCCCATCTATTCAAAATCAACAACTTACTAAAAATCAGTTGCCTTAACAACCATGTTTTCTATATATCCTTGAGCCGGCATTATAGAATATTACTACTCCTTTCCAATAAAATACTCCATGCTTGGATTAATATTGAATCACATAAAATTCTCCCCTAACCTTCCTTATTAAACAGTAAATGTTTTACTTGAGTTTCGTTGGACTGGGTTTACTAAAAAGGTATTAATTTCCTTTCACTAATATGGAATTTAGGCCTATAGATTCATTTACAACCATTATAACATTATTTGGTTTGTAACTTAATTTTCTTTTTACCTGACCTACTGTACAATTAATTATTGATTACATAGTTAATTACATGAATTTTAATTTACTGGTGGTTAGTTGTTTTTACATTAATCAATTGGTTCTGGAACCCTTTATTAATTTATGACATAATTGTCAGAACTACTTGTTAGACTTGAAACACTGGTCACACTCCTGATCCAGTTTATAAACATTAATTAGAACAACAGTATCTTTCAATTTTATACAATACTGACAACTTAGTACATTGCCTAACATTGGTAACTATACTGTGCTGTATAAAAACAAATCTAATATAAAATATAAACATAATTATTGAGTAAGTATTATTATCAAACAACATCATTTCATTTTTAACACATTCAACATACAATATAAATATTCTGTAGACCTTAACATGTCACAGTACAAAACAAATATTTCATTACATCCAATCATTCATTGGTCTGGCTCTTTTACATTTAATATTAGTCATTGCCTCCTTTTTACTTGAGGTCCTTCTCAAACATATGAACTATCGAACAACCTTAAGTCAGGGTATGGTCTTTGACCATATTTCATTCAGTCTTTTATGTAACGTTGGGGAACCTCAACTATGTTGCGTTACATAACACCCCCCCTTCGAAATAAGTTTATTTTTGTATAAACAAAGTTTAGCAAGAAATAAACTTCTAATTTGTATCTGGCCAATTGGTTTCCTATTTATAGTACTTTTATATTTCCCAATTATTCGCCATTTTATTATCATTTCTTCGTTCCTTCTTAAAGTCAATTATTTTCCAAGTTTAAATCTTATTTCTATAATCATTCTTGTGACATTCTTCATTAATTATACATTTTGGATCTGGTTTTATTTAATTCTCTATATTTATTTGTGAGTTTTCCCTCTAATATTTAATTTTCCTAAACCTCCCTAACATTATAACTGGAATCGAATCGGTGGTGCTCTATCGGCTAACCAATTACCGTCGTCCGTTACATACTTTCTGGGATCAGAGGAACATCATCTCTGCCCAGTTAAATGATTGCTGGAATATTCTACAGTCAATCTTCATTAATAAACCTCGTAAGGTAGTCATCAAGTGACCTTCAATAAAATAATAAATAATAATCATATTCTAGGGATTATTCACTGTACTTTAACACAGATCATATTATTTCTTCATATTAATTCTTCCTTCTATTATACACTTTTTCTCTCCAATACTTGGCTATTTTATTGACATTTATTAATTGGGTTTTGTTTTCGGATAATTCTGAACCATTTGTTTTTTTCTTTTCTGGTGATCCTTTTGATGGTTCCATTTTGGCTTCTTCATTCTCTTGTCTTCATTGGCTCATATTCCTTTGTGATCAATACAGCTGGTTATGAGATTTTGGTCAGTACTATACATTACGTTATGTAGCTATATTCTTCTGGCACAATCATTATTATTTCTTTTACATTCGAAATTACATTTCTCACTATTATGTTACATTAGATAAACTCATTTCGTCTTCTGGTTTTGATGATTTTTATTAGGTTGAATTAGTGTAAAATTTTTTTCTTCTTTCATATCAGTTTAAAGCAATTTCTTCTAAATTGTATAGTAAGGTGTTCTTACTTATTTTTCGACTTTGGTTGTTCTTTTTATCTTCAAAATTCTCTTTCTTATATAACTCATAAATTGTTTTCTTAGATACTTGTTTGTAAGTTGAGCTTACTTTATTTTTTGAATTTTGGGGTATTTATTCTCTTTATTTTAAATCATACCGTTTCTGAATAATTATGAGTAAGTTGTTCTTACATCCTTTGGAATTTTGGGTTTTTATTTACAATGGGTTGCTTGGTCCTGTATCCATAAAATCCGTCCCTTTTCTTTTATATTCTGTTTAGAATCTGTTTTTAACCGTGGTCCATTATTTCCTCTATACTGGTTATTCGGATCTCTCTAGTGTATAGAGTTATTTCTGTCCTTGTGACATATCTCATTATTGTACAGTTCTTGCCTCTTGTCACTATAAAATTGTCATTTATAGTCAAGCTCATCATTGTCCTTTGAACTGATTCTTCTGTACTGTCTCTTAATGGTTCTGATGGTTCATACATAAATTCCATAAGTCCTCCATGCTCCTTAGTTAGTTTTGGCCTTTTTGGCCCTTCTAGTCCATCTGGGAATTCAAGTGTGGTTCGTTTAAAGTTTCTCACTTGCCTTACTTCTCTGTTTTCCGTAATTGGTCTATTATGTAGCTGAACCAATCCCCTTTTAATCATTTCCAATTCTTCCCGTGTATTTATTAATTTCCTTTTACACATTTGTCTTATTTTCACTATCTTCATTTCATCATGAATCCGTTCTATTCTTCCGGTTCTATCAATTGGTATCTTGTCAAATTTTTCTTGGGTCTTCGCTTGTATGTTTCCTATTTGAGTAATTTTGGTCTCTACTTCTACTCTGAGTTGCATGATGGGTTCATCTGTCTTTTCCAGATCCACCGTAATTTCATTTATTTGCTGTCTTACCTCCACTTCACAGCTATCAACTCCTTTGTTCCATGTTTCATTGACAATTATAATACTTCCATTGATGACTTCCCTCAATGCTAGGCCTTGTTCATTGATGATTTGCCGCAACTCCTTATTATGGTTTTCAATTTTCTCATCCATTCGTTTGGTATTCTCCAGAATCTGCCTCAAACTCTCATCATTCCTGTCAAACCTTTTATTCATTTGCTTGATTAAATTTTCGCTCAAAATTTCGTTTTGTTTTCTTGAGTTCTCATTAATACTGTCTATTTTATTTTCCAGCTTCTCACTGATTTGTCTGAAATCGGCCTTCAATTGTTCATTATTTTCATTTATGGTTTGTCTCAAAAGTTCACTAGTACTTTCCTTAATACTGTCTATTTTTTCATTAGTTTGTCTTTTTTGTTCCTTAATGCTATCCATTGTTTTCATTAATTTTTCATGGTGTCTCTGGTTATCTTCTCTTATTTCGTTTAATTGTTCGGCCATAAAATCCATTACTTCCTGATAGGTCACTTTCTTTGGTTGTTCTGGCGTTTTCTTCTGTTGCTTCACTTTGACTATTTTTACTTCTTTTTGTATATTGGATTGTTCTAGCTTTTTATGATTTGGCATTCCGATAAATTCATCTATTTGATTGTGTTCTTTCCTCCAGTGACACATATCTTCTCGGGATAGTTCAAACATCACCCTGATCCATTCCTTTAATTCTTTGTTTTCTGTTTGTATTTGGTTTTCAGGTGGTCTTATTTCTCGTTTCCATTGTTCATAGTCTTCCTGAGTATATTGTTCTGTCACTTTGGCGTATACTCCTGTTCTTTCGGTTTTCATTTGTTCTTCATTATCGTCCCATCTTTCCCAATCTTCTTCAGTCATCCTTTCCACCTTGTTATCGTCTTTTTCGTGGGCTGTCCCAATAGTCTTTTCTTTATTACACCTGGCATCTAACTCCCACATTTCATCATAAATGTCTCTCAAAGTCATTTTGTCGTTTGGTGTTCCCATTGCATTCGCGCGACTCATTTGCGCTCTTTCGTGATCGGTGCCGTTCTTGTTAATATACTCCATATCCTTGCTGAATGTTTTAAATAGCGCCGTCATCCATTCCGCGTAGCTTAGTCGTCTTTCTTGTTCGGGCATTTTCGTTATTCGTAACGTAATTTCGTTATTCGTAATTTCGTTCGTAAGCTCTTTATTGCATTCCTGTGCCTCTAATGGTTGCCTGCTCAAGTTAAGTAACAATTAATATGATTTTTTACTTAACTAAAGCCCACTCGTTGAGCGCCAATTTGTTAAAAAACTAATAATATATGGTGAGTCCTTCTTTGATCAGTCCCCCTCGTAGGAGTCGTCAATTTGTTATGGAATAAGTATGTTGGGTACTAGCGGTGAAACGTCCGTCTTATTCAAACCCCACTGTTGTAGCCAATTTTGTAGAGAACTACTTGTTAATTATGTGAGGACGTATGTTATAATGTATGATACCAGCTGGAGACGTCAAATTATAAAGAAATCTTGTCTATGAGTGTAATTAGTTATAAGATACTCCTGTGTAACAAATGCCAAGTAATACGTTATAGTTGGCGATTCGTAACAATTAAAATGCTGTTACCTGGTTTAATTAATATGTTATTAGCTAATATACCTTGCGGTTGTGACCAGTGAAACCCTCAGAACACAGATTATTAAGTCCACAAACTTAGAATTATATTCCTGAATTTATAATGGTAGTATTCTGTAGACTTAATTTAATTCTCAGTGGTTGTTTAATATGAGCAATATATATGGAGTATTTACTGAATGTAAGTGGTTTTTGTCTCAACCCTAGTCCCTCAACGATAAAAATTTCATTCAAATTTAGTATGGCAAAACCCGTTAGTTCAGCAATCTCCCGTCCCACCAGCTGTAAACTTGGAGCGCTATTACTAGAAATAAGTGTACGTATAGGTTAGTTATTCTGAGTGTTTGTATCAATCTGTTAATAAATTATTACGCCAATTACATATAGTATTTTCTCTGCAATGATTAAAACGTTATCTCATACAACAAATGTACTTTATTTATTTTTCTCTGGTATTTAACAAGTTACGTTGTCTCAGACAAACAATAAGACGATCCAATCGACTATCCCAACATGTATCGATTCTTAAATATTCGAACTCTAAAAAAAAACATATACTTTGAAAATAATGACAAATAATTCTTATACCAGGGTTCGTGTAGTTCTTTGAACCATTAGTAAGGCCAGGTAAAACGCATAATTAAGGTTGTTCAATTTACAAAAAGAATAAAATTATTTACTTAAAATACAATGATATGAAAATAATTTGTTTTTTACCCAAGCGGCGAAAGCTTCATTAGGCGGTGAATGTTTGTCAACAACGGTCAAAATGCAGTTTATATCGTCTTCACCCAGTAAAACTGCTCTGGTCTTCAATGAATGGATGATGATAATCCCACAGGAACTCTTGTGCTTCGATTCTTCTTTTGCGTCTTCACAATTCTTGGTCCCAACGAACTGGAATCAGGATCTCACCTTACGCTGTCAATGAAGGTTATTTCGTCAACCGAATCTTCTGTATTTCCAAATATTTCCGTTAATTCAGGCTTCAACTCTTTATTGGTCTTCAATTTATAGCATGAATTGGTTTGATACCAAATTCAGCGGAATTATTTAGTGAATGAGGTGAGACGCTTTCAGTTCTTTTTTATTGTATTCATTGATAATTTAGAGGGTTATTTAATTTGTATGATTCATTAACATTCCAGTATAATTGTTTTGAAAAAATGCTTTTTCAATTTGGATATATATTTTCTTTATATTTATTCATATATTTTAAATATATCGGTTCATCTCAACCTAATAGCTTGTAACAATCAGTCCCATCTATTCAAAATCAACAACTTACTAAAAATCAGTTGCCTTAACAACCATGTTTTCTATATATCCTTGAGCCGGCATTATAGAATATTACTACTCCTTTCCAATAAAATACTCCATGCTTGGATTAATATTGAATCACATAAAATTCTCCCCTAACCTTCCTTATTAAACAGTAAATGTTTTACTTGAGTTTCGTTGGACTGGGTTTACTAAAAAGGTATTAATTTCCTTTCACTAATATGGAATTTAGGCCTATAGATTCATTTACAACCATTATAACATTATTTGGTTTGTAACTTAATTTTCTTTTTACCTGACCTACTGTACAATTAATTATTGATTACATAGTTAATTACATGAATTTTAATTTACTGGTGGTTAGTTGTTTTTACATTAATCAATTGGTTCTGGAACCCTTTATTAATTTATGACATAATTGTCAGAACTACTTGTTAGACTTGAAACACTGGTCACACTCCTGATCCAGTTTATAAACATTAATTAGAACAACAGTATCTTTCAATTTTATACAATACTGACAACTTAGTACATTGCCTAACATTGGTAACTATACTGTGCTGTATAAAAACAAATCTAATATAAAATATAAACATAATTATTGAGTAAGTATTATTATCAAACAACATCATTTCATTTTTAACACATTCAACATACAATATAAATATTCTGTAGACCTTAACATGTCACAGTACAAAACAAATATTTCATTACATCCAATCATTCATTGGTCTGGCTCTTTTACATTTAATATTAGTCATTGCCTCCTTTTTACTTGAGGTCCTTCTCAAACATATGAACTATCGAACAACCTTAAGTCAGGGTATGGTCTTTGACCATATTTCATTCAGTCTTTTATGTAACGTTGGGGAACCTCAGCTATGTTGCGTTACATAACACCCCCCCTTCGAAATAAGTTTATTTTTGTATAAACAAAGTTTAGCAAGAAATAAACTTCTAATTTGTATCTGGCCAATTGGTTTCCTATTTATAGTACTTTTATATTTCCCAATTATTCGTCATTTTATTATCATTTCTTCGTTCCTTCTTAAAGTCAATTATTTCCCAAGTTTAAATCTTATTTCTATAATCATTCTTGTGACATTCTTCATTAATTATACATTTTGGATCTGGTTTTATTTAATTCTCTATATTTATTTGTGAGTTTTCCCTCTAATATTTAATTTTCCTAAACCTCCCTAACATTATAACTGGAATCGAATCGGTGGTGCTCTATCGGCTAACCAATTACCGTCGTCCGTTACATACTTTCTGGGATCAGAGGAACATCATCTCTGCCCAGTTAAATGATTGCTGGAATATTCTACAGTCAATCTTCATTAATAAACCTCGTAAGGTAGTCATCAAGTGACCTTCAATAAAATAATAAATAATAATCATATTCTAGGGATTATTCACTGTACTTTAACACAGATCATATTATTTCTTCATATTAATTCTTCCTTCTATTATACACTTTTTCTCTCCAATACTTGGCTATTTTATTGACATTTATTAATTGGGTTTTGTTTTCGGATAATTATGAACCATTTGTTTTTTTCTTTTCTGGTGATCCTTTTGATGGTTCCATTTTGGCTTCTTCATTCTCTTGTCTTCATTGGCTCATATTCCTTTGTGATCAATACAGCTGGTTATGAGATTTTGGTCAGTACTATACATTACGTTATGTAGCTATATTCTTCTGGCACAATCATTATTATTTCTTTTACATTCGAAATTACATTTCTCACTATTATGTTACATTAGATAAACTCATTTCGTCTTCTGGTTTTGATGATTTTTATTAGGTTGAATTAGTGTAAAATTTTTTTCTTCTTTCATATCAGTTTAAAGCAATTTCTTCTAAATTGTATAGTAAGGTGTTCTTACTTATTTTTCGACTTTGGTTGTTCTTTTTATCTTCAAAATTCTCTTTCTTATATAACTCATAAATTGTTTTCTTAGATACTTGTTTGTAAGTTGAGCTTACTTTATTTTTTGAATTTTGGGGTATTTATTCTCTTTATTTTAAATCATACCGTTTCTGAATAATTATGAGTAAGTTGTTCTTACATCCTTTGGAATTTTGGGTTTTTATTTACAATGGGTTGCTTGGTCCTGTATCCATAAAATCCGTCCCTTTTCTTTTATATTCTGTTTAGAATCTGTTTTTAACCGTGGTCCATTATTTCCTCTATACTGGTTATTCGGATCTCTCTAGTGTATAGAGTTATTTCTGTCCTTGTGACATATCTCATTATTGTACAGTTCTTGCCTCTTGTCACTATAAAATTGTCATTTATAGTCAAGCTCATCATTGTCCTTTGAACTGATTCTTCTGTACTGTCTCTTAATGGTTCTGATGGTTCATACATAAATTCCATAAGTCCTCCATGCTCCTTAGTTAGTTTTGGCCTTTTTGGCCCTTCTAGTCCATCTGGGAATTCAAGTGTGGTTCGTTTAAAGTTTCTCACTTGCCTTACTTCTCTGTTTTCCGTAATTGGTCTATTATGTAGCTGAACCAATCCCCTTTTAATCATTTCCAATTCTTCCCGTGTATTTATTAATTTCCTTTTACACATTTGTCTTATTTTCACTATCTTCATTTCATCATGAATCCGTTCTATTCTTCCGGTTCTATCAATTGGTATCTTGTCAAATTTTTCTTGGGTCTTCGCTTGTATGTTTCCTATTTGAGTAATTTTGGTCTCTACTTCTACTCTGAGTTGCATGATGGGTTCATCTGTCTTTTCCAGATCCACCGTAATTTCATTTATTTGCTGTCTTACCTCCACTTCACAGCTATCAACTCCTTTGTTCCATGTTTCATTGACAATTATAATACTTCCATTGATGACTTCCCTCAATGCTAGGCCTTGTTCATTGATGATTTGCCGCAACTCCTTATTATGGTTTTCAATTTTCTCATCCATTCGTTTGGTATTCTCCAGAATCTGCCTCAAACTCTCATCATTCCTGTCAAACCTTTTATTCATTTGCTTGATTAAATTTTCGCTCAAAATTTCGTTTTGTTTTCTTGAGTTCTCATTAATACTGTCTATTTTATTTTCCAGCTTCTCACTGATTTGTCTGAAATCGGCCTTCAATTGTTCATTATTTTCATTTATGGTTTGTCTCAAAAGTTCACTAGTACTTTCCTTAATACTGTCTATTTTTTCATTAGTTTGTCTTTTTTGTTCCTTAATGCTATCCATTGTTTTCATTAATTTTTCATGGTGTCTCTGGTTATCTTCTCTTATTTCGTTTAATTGTTCGGCCATAAAATCCATTACTTCCTGACAGGTCACTTTCTTTGGTTGTTCTGGCGTTTTCTTCTGTTGCTTCACTTTGACTATTTTTACTTCTTTTTGTATATTGGATTGTTCTAGCTTTTTATGATTTGGCATTCCGATAAATTCATCTATTTGATTGTGTTCTTTCCTCCAGTGACACATATCTTCTCGGGATAGTTCAAACATCACCCTGATCCATTCCTTTAATTCTTTGTTTTCTGTTTGTATTTGGTTTTCAGGTGGTCTTATTTCTCGTTTCCATTGTTCATAGTCTTCCTGAGTATATTGTTCTGTCACTTGGGCGTATACTCCTGTTCTTTCGGTTTTCATTTGTTCTTCATTATCGTCCCATCTTTCCCAATCTTCTTCAGTCATCCTTTCCACCTTGTTATCGTCTTTTTCGTGGGCTGTCCCAATAGTCTTTTCTTTATTACACCTGGCATCTAACTCCCACATTTCATCATAAATGTCTCTCAAAGTCATTTTGTCGTTTGGTGTTCCCATTGCATTCGCGCGACTCATTTGCGCTCTTTCGTGATCGGTGCCGTTCTTGTTAATATACTCCATATCCTTGCTGAATGTTTTAAATAGCGCCGTCATCCATTCCGCGTAGCTTAGTCGTCTTTCTTGTTCGGGCATTTTCGTTATTCGTAACGTAATTTCGTTATTCGTAATTTCGTTCGTAAGCTCTTTATTGCATTCCTGTGCCTCTAATGGTTGCCTGCTCAAGTTAAGTAACAATTAATATGATTTTTTACTTAACTAAAGCCCACTCGTTGAGCGCCAATTTGTTAAAAAACTAATAATATATGGTGAGTCCTTCTTTGATCAGTCCCCCTCGTAGGAGTCGTCAATTTGTTATGGAATAAGTATGTTGGGTACTAGCGGTGAAACGTCCGTCTTATTCAAACCCCACTGTTGTAGCCAATTTTGTAGAGAACTACTTGTTAATTATGTGAGGACGTATGTTATAATGTATGATACCAGCTGGAGACGTCAAATTATAAAGAAATCTTGTCTATGAGTGTAATTAGTTATAAGATACTCCGGTGTAACAAATGCCAAGTAATACGTTATAGTTGGCGATTCGTAACAATTAAAATGCTGTTACCTGGTTTAATTAATATGTTATTAGCTAATATACCTTGCGGTTGTGACCAGTGAAACCCTCAGAACACAGATTATTAAGTCCACAAACTTAGAATTATATTCCTGAATTTATAATGGTAGTATTCTGTAGACTTAATTTAATTCTCAGTGGTTGTTTAATATGAGCAATATATATGGAGTATTTACTGAATGTAAGTGGTTTTTGTCTCAACCCTAGTCCCTCAACGATAAAAATTTCATTCAAATTTAGTATGGCAAAACCCGTTAGTTCAGCAATCTCCCGTCCCACCAGCTGTAAACTTGGAGCGCTATTACTAGAAATAAGTGTACGTATAGGTTAGTTATTCTGAGTGTTTGTATCAATCTGTTAATAAATTATTACGCCAATTACATATAGTATTTTCTCTGCAATGATTAAAACGTTATCTCATACAACAAATGTACTTTATTTATTTTTCTCTGGTATTTAACAAGTTACGTTGTCTCAGACAAACAATAAGACGATCCAATCGACTATCCCAACATGTATCGATTCTTAATTATTCGAACTCTAAAAAAAAACATATACTTTGAAAATAATGACAAATAATTCTTATACCAGGGTACGTGTAGTTCTTTGAACCATTAGTAAGGCCAGGTAAAACGCATAATTAAGGTTGTTCAATTTACAAAAAGAATAAAATTATTTACTTAAAATACAATGATATGAAAATAATTTGTTTTTTACCCAAGCGGCGAAAGCTTCATTAGGCGGTGAATGTTTGTCAACAACGGTCAAAATGCAGTTTATATCGTCTTCACCCAGTAAAACTGCTCTGGTCTTCAATGAATGGATGATGATAATCCCACAGGAACTCTTGTGCTTCGATTCTTCTTTTGCGTCTTCACAATTCTTGGTCCCAACGAACTGGAATCAGGATCTCACCTTACGCTGTCAATGAAGGTTATTTCGTCAACCGAATCTTCTGTATTTCCAAATATTTCCGTTAATTCAGGCTTCAACTCTTTATTGGTCTTCAATTTATAGCATGAATTGGTTTGATACCAAATTCAGCGGAATTATTTAGTGAATGAGGTGAGACGCTTTCAGTTCTTTTTTATTGTATTCATTGATAATTTAGAGGGTTATTTAATTTGTATGATTCATTAACATTCCAGTATAATTGTTTTGAAAAAATGCTTTTTCAATTTGGATATATATTTTCTTTATATTTATTCATATATTTTAAATATATCGGTTCATCTCAACCTAATAGCTTGTAACAATCAGTCCCATCTATTCAAAATCAACAACTTACTAAAAATCAGTTGCCTTAACAACCATGTTTTCTATATATCCTTGAGCCGGCATTATAGAATATTACTACTCCTTTCCAATAAAATACTCCATGCTTGGATTAATATTGAATCACATAAAATTCTCCCCTAACCTTCCTTATTAAACAGTAAATGTTTTACTTGAGTTTCGTTGGACTGGGTTTACTAAAAAGGTATTAATTTCCTTTCACTAATATGGAATTTAGGCCTATAGATTCATTTACAACCATTATAACATTATTTGGTTTGTAACTTAATTTTCTTTTTACCTGACCTACTGTACAATTAATTATTGATTACATAGTTAATTACATGAATTTTAATTTACTGGTGGTTAGTTGTTTTTACATTAATCAATTGGTTCTGGAACCCTTTATTAATTTATGACATAATTGTCAGAACTACTTGTTAGACTTGAAACACTGGTCACACTCCTGATCCAGTTTATAAACATTAATTAGAACAACAGTATCTTTCAATTTTATACAATACTGACAACTTAGTACATTGCCTAACATTGGTAACTATACTGTGCTGTATAAAAACAAATCTAATATAAAATATAAACATAATTATTGAGTAAGTATTATTATCAAACAACATCATTTCATTTTTAACACATTCAACATACAATATAAATATTCTGTAGACCTTAACATGTCACAGTACAAAACAAATATTTCATTACATCCAATCATTCATTGGTCTGGCTCTTTTACATTTAATATTAGTCATTGCCTCCTTTTTACTTGAGGTCCTTCTCAAACATATGAACTATCGAACAACCTTAAGTCAGGGTATGGTCTTTGACCATATTTCATTCAGTCTTTTATGTAACGTTGGGGAACCTCAGCTATGTTGCGTTACATAACACCCCCCCTTCGAAATAAGTTTATTTTTGTATAAACAAAGTTTAGCAAGAAATAAACTTCTAATTTGTATCTGGCCAATTGGTTTCCTATTTATAGTACTTTTATATTTCCCAATTATTCGTCATTTTATTATCATTTCTTCGTTCCTTCTTAAAGTCAATTATTTCCCAAGTTTAAATCTTATTTCTATAATCATTCTTGTGACATTCTTCATTAATTATACATTTTGGATCTGGTTTTATTTAATTCTCTATATTTATTTGTGAGTTTTCCCTCTAATATTTAATTTTCCTAAACCTCCCTAACATTATAACTGGAATCGAATCGGTGGTGCTCTATCGGCTAACCAATTACCGTCGTCCGTTACATACTTTCTGGGATCAGAGGAACATCATCTCTGCCCAGTTAAATGATTGCTGGAATATTCTACAGTCAATCTTCATTAATAAACCTCGTAAGGTAGTCATCAAGTGACCTTCAATAAAATAATAAATAATAATCATATTCTAGGGATTATTCACTGTACTTTAACACAGATCATATTATTTCTTCATATTAATTCTTCCTTCTATTATACACTTTTTCTCTCCAATACTTGGCTATTTTATTGACATTTATTAATTGGGTTTTGTTTTCGGATAATTCTGAACCATTTGTTTTTTTCTTTTCTGGTGATCCTTTTGATGGTTCCATTTTGGCTTCTTCATTCTCTTGTCTTCATTGGCTCATATTCCTTTGTGATCAATACAGCTGGTTATGAGATTTTGGTCAGTACTATACATTACGTTATGTAGCTATATTCTTCTGGCACAATCATTATTATTTCTTTTACATTCGAAATTACATTTCTCACTATTATGTTACATTAGATAAACTCATTTCGTCTTCTGGTTTTGATGATTTTTATTAGGTTGAATTAGTGTAAAATTTTTTTCTTCTTTCATATCAGTTTAAAGCAATTTCTTCTAAATTGTATAGTAAGGTGTTCTTACTTATTTTTCGACTTTGGTTGTTCTTTTTATCTTCAAAATTCTCTTTCTTATATAACTCATAAATTGTTTTCTTAGATACTTGTTTGTAAGTTGAGCTTACTTTATTTTTTGAATTTTGGGGTATTTATTCTCTTTATTTTAAATCATACCGTTTCTGAATAATTATGAGTAAGTTGTTCTTACATCCTTTGGAATTTTGGGTTTTTATTTACAATGGGTTGCTTGGTCCTGTATCCATAAAATCCGTCCCTTTTCTTTTATATTCTGTTTAGAATCTGTTTTTAACCGTGGTCCATTATTTCCTCTATACTGGTTATTCGGATCTCTCTAGTGTATAGAGTTATTTCTGTCCTTGTGACATATCTCATTATTGTACAGTTCTTGCCTCTTGTCACTATAAAATTGTCATTTATAGTCAAGCTCATCATTGTCCTTTGAACTGATTCTTCTGTACTGTCTCTTAATGGTTCTGATGGTTCATACATAAATTCCATAAGTCCTCCATGCTCCTTAGTTAGTTTTGGCCTTTTTGGCCCTTCTAGTCCATCTGGGAATTCAAGTGTGGTTCGTTTAAAGTTTCTCACTTGCCTTACTTCTCTGTTTTCCGTAATTGGTCTATTATGTAGCTGAACCAATCCCCTTTTAATCATTTCCAATTCTTCCCGTGTATTTATTAATTTCCTTTTACACATTTGTCTTATTTTCACTATCTTCATTTCATCATGAATCCGTTCTATTCTTCCGGTTCTATCAATTGGTATCTTGTCAAATTTTTCTTGGGTCTTCGCTTGTATGTTTCCTATTTGAGTAATTTTGGTCTCTACTTCTACTCTGAGTTGCATGATGGGTTCATCTGTCTTTTCCAGATCCACCGTAATTTCATTTATTTGCTGTCTTACCTCCACTTCACAGCTATCAACTCCTTTGTTCCATGTTTCATTGACAATTATAATACTTCTATTGATGACTTCCCTCAATGCTAGGCCTTGTTCATTGATGATTTGCCGCAACTCCTTATTATGGTTTTCAATTTTCTCATCCATTCGTTTGGTATTCTCCAGAATCTGCCTCAAACTCTCATCATTCCTGTCAAACCTTTTATTCATTTGCTTGATTAAATTTTCGCTCAAAATTTCCTTTTTTTTTCTTGAGTTCTCATTAATACTGTCTATTTTATTTTCCAGCTTCTCACTGATTTGTCTGAAATCGGCCTTCAATTGTTCATTATTTTCATTTATGGTTTGTCTCAAAAGTTCACTAGTACTTTCCTTAATACTGTCTATTTTTTCATTAGTTTGTCTTTTTTGTTCCTTAATGCTATCCATTGTTTTCATTAATTTTTCATGGTGTCTCTGGTTATCTTCTCTTATTTCGTTTAATTGTTCGGCCATAAAATCCATTACTTCCTGACAGGTCACTTTCTTTGGTTGTTCTGGCGTTTTCTTCTGTTGCTTCACTTTGACTATTTTTACTTCTTTTTGTATATTGGATTGTTCCAGCTTTTTATGATTTGGCATTCCGATAAATTCATCTATTTGATTGTGTTCTTTCCTCCAGTGACACATATCTTCTCGGGATAGTTCAAACATCACCCTGATCCATTCCTTTAATTCTTTGTTTTCTGTTTGTATTTGGTTTTCAGGTGGTCTTATTTCTCGTTTCCATTGTTCATAGTCTTCCTGAGTATATTGTTCTGTCACTTTGGCGTATACTCCTGTTCTTTCGGTTTTCATTTGTTCTTCATTATCGTCCCATCTTTCCCAATCTTCTTCAGTCATCCTTTCCACCTTGTTATCGTCTTTTTCGTGGGCTGTCCCAATAGTCTTTTCTTTATTACACCTGGCATCTAACTCCCACATTTCATCATAAATGTCTCTCAAAGTCATTTTGTCGTTTGGTGTTCCCATTGCATTCGCGCGACTCATTTGCGCTCTTTCGTGATCGGTGCCGTTCTTGTTAATATACTCCATATCCTTGCTGAATGTTTTAAATAGCGCCGTCATCCATTCCGCGTAGCTTAGTCGTCTTTCTTGTTCGGGCATTTTCGTTATTCGTAACGTAATTTCGTTATTCGTAATTTCGTTCGTAAGCTCTTTATTGCATTCCTGTGCCTCTAATGGTTGCCTGCTCAAGTTAAGTAACAATTAATATGATTTTTTACTTAACTAAAGCCCACTCGTTGAGCGCCAATTTGTTAAAAAACTAATAATATATGGTGAGTCCTTCTTTGATCAGTCCCCCTCGTAGGAGTCGTCAATTTGTTATGGAATAAGTATGTTGGGTACTAGCGGTGAAACGTCCGTCTTATTCAAACCCCACTGTTGTAGCCAATTTTGTAGAGAACTACTTGTTAATTATGTGAGGACGTATGTTATAATGTATGATACCAGCTGGAGACGTCAAATTATAAAGAAATCTTGTCTATGAGTGTAATTAGTTATAAGATACTCCGGTGTAACAAATGCCAAGTAATACGTTATAGTTGGCGATTCGTAACAATTAAAATGCTGTTACCTGGTTTAATTAATATGTTATTAGCTAATATACCTTGCGGTTGTGACCAGTGAAACCCTCAGAACACAGATTATTAAGTCCACAAACTTAGAATTATATTCCTGAATTTATAATGGTAGTATTCTGTAGACTTAATTTAATTCTCAGTGGTTGTTTAATATGAGCAATATATATGGAGTATTTACTGAATGTAAGTGGTTTTTGTCTCAACCCTAGTCCCTCAACGATAAAAATTTCATTCAAATTTAGTATGGCAAAACCCGTTAGTTCAGCAATCTCCCGTCCCACCAGCTGTAAACTTGGAGCGCTATTACTAGAAATAAGTGTACGTATAGGTTAGTTATTCTGAGTGTTTGTATCAATCTGTTAATAAATTATTACGCCAATTACATATAGTATTTTCTCTGCAATGATTAAAACGTTATCTCATACAACAAATGTACTTTATTTATTTTTCTCTGGTATTTAACAAGTTACGTTGTCTCAGACAAACAATAAGACGATCCAATCGACTATCCCAACATGTATCGATTCTTAAATATTCGAACTCTAAAAAAAAACATATACTTTGAAAATAATGACAAATAATTCTTATACCAGGGTTCGTGTAGTTCTTTGAACCATTAGTAAGGCCAGGTAAAACGCATAATTAAGGTTGTTCAATTTACAAAAAGAATAAAATTATTTACTTAAAATACAATGATATGAAAATAATTTGATTTTTACCCAAGCGGCGAAAGCTTCATTAGGCGGTGAATGTTTGTCAACAACGGTCAAAATGCAGTTTATATCGTCTTCACCCAGTAAAACTGCTCTGGTCTTCAATGAATGGATGATGATAATCCCACAGGAACTCTTGTGCTTCGATTCTTCTTTTGCGTCTTCACAATTCTTGGTCCCAACGAACTGGAATCAGGATCTCACCTTACGCTGTCAATGAAGGTTATTTCGTCAACCGAATCTTCTGTATTTCCAAATATTTCCGTTAATTCAGGCTTCAACTCTTTATTGGTCTTCAATTTATAGCATGAATTGGTTTGATACCAAATTCAGCGGAATTATTTAGTGAATGAGGTGAGACGCTTTCAGTTCTTTTTTATTGTATTCATTGATAATTTAGAGGGTTATTTAATTTGTATGATTCATTAACATTCCAGTATAATTGTTTTGAAAAAATGCTTTTTCAATTTGGATATATATTTTCTTTATATTTATTCATATATTTTAAATATATCGGTTCATCTCAACCTAATAGCTTGTAACAATCAGTCCCATCTATTCAAAATCAACAACTTACTAAAAATCAGTTGCCTTAACAACCATGTTTTCTATATATCCTTGAGCCGGCATTATAGAATATTACTACTCCTTTCCAATAAAATACTCCATGCTTGGATTAATATTGAATCACATAAAATTCTCCCCTAACCTTCCTTATTAAACAGTAAATGTTTTACTTGAGTTTCGTTGGACTGGGTTTACTAAAAAGGTATTAATTTCCTTTCACTAATATGGAATTTAGGCCTATAGATTCATTTACAACCATTATAACATTATTTGGTTTGTAACTTAATTTTCTTTTTACCTGACCTACTGTACAATTAATTATTGATTACATAGTTAATTACATGAATTTTAATTTACTGGTGGTTAGTTGTTTTTACATTAATCAATTGGTTCTGGAACCCTTTATTAATTTATGACATAATTGTCAGAACTACTTGTTAGACTTGAAACACTGGTCACACTCCTGATCCAGTTTATAAACATTAATTAGAACAACAGTATCTTTCAATTTTATACAATACTGACAACTTAGTACATTGCCTAACATTGGTAACTATACTGTGCTGTATAAAAACAAATCTAATATAAAATATAAACATAATTATTGAGTAAGTATTATTATCAAACAACATCATTTCATTTTTAACACATTCAACATACAATATAAATATTCTGTAGACCTTAACATGTCACAGTACAAAACAAATATTTCATTACATCCAATCATTCATTGGTCTGGCTCTTTTACATTTAATATTAGTCATTGCCTCCTTTTTACTTGAGGTCCTTCTCAAACATATGAACTATCGAACAACCTTAAGTCAGGGTATGGTCTTTGACCATATTTCATTCAGTCTTTTATGTAACGTTGGGGAACCTCAACTATGTTGCGTTACATAACACCCCCCCTTCGAAATAAGTTTATTTTTGTATAAACAAAGTTTAGCAAGAAATAAACTTCTAATTTGTATCTGGCCAATTGGTTTCCTATTTATAGTACTTTTATATTTCCCAATTATTCGTCATTTTATTATCATTTCTTCGTTCCTTCTTAAAGTCAATTATTTCCCAAGTTTAAATCTTATTTCTATAATCATTCTTGTGACATTCTTCATTAATTATACATTTTGGATCTGGTTTTATTTAATTCTCTATATTTATTTGTGAGTTTTCCCTCTAATATTTAATTTTCCTAAACCTCCCTAACATTATAACTGGAATCGAATCGGTGGTGCTCTATCGGCTAACCAATTACCGTCGTCCGTTACATACTTTCTGGGATCAGAGGAACATCATCTCTGCCCAGTTAAATGATTGCTGGAATATTCTACAGTCAATCTTCATTAATAAACCTCGTAAGGTAGTCATCAAGTGACCTTCAATAAAATAATAAATAATAATCATATTCTAGGGATTATTCACTGTACTTTAACACAGATCATATTATTTCTTCATATTAATTCTTCCTTCTATTATACACTTTTTCTCTCCAATACTTGGCTATTTTATTGACATTTATTAATTGGGTTTTGTTTTCGGATAATTCTGAACCATTTGTTTTTTTCTTTTCTGGTGATCCTTTTGATGGTTCCATTTTGGCTTCTTCATTCTCTTGTCTTCATTGGCTCATATTCCTTTGTGATCAATACAGCTGGTTATGAGATTTTGGTCAGTACTATACATTACGTTATGTAGCTATATTCTTCTGGCACAATCATTATTATTTCTTTTACATTCGAAATTACATTTCTCACTATTATGTTACATTAGATAAACTCATTTCGTCTTCTGGTTTTGATGATTTTTATTAGGTTGAATTAGTGTAAAATTTTTTTCTTCTTTCATATCAGTTTAAAGCAATTTCTTCTAAATTGTATAGTAAGGTGTTCTTACTTATTTTTCGACTTTGGTTGTTCTTTTTATCTTCAAAATTCTCTTTCTTATATAACTCATAAATTGTTTTCTTAGATACTTGTTTGTAAGTTGAGCTTACTTTATTTTTTGAATTTTGGGGTATTTATTCTCTTTATTTTAAATCATACCGTTTCTGAATAATTATGAGTAAGTTGTTCTTACATCCTTTGGAATTTTGGGTTTTTATTTACAATGGGTTGCTTGGTCCTGTATCCATAAAATCCGTCCCTTTTCTTTTATATTCTGTTTAGAATCTGTTTTTAACCGTGGTCCATTATTTCCTCTATACTGGTTATTCGGGTCTCTCTAGTGTATAGAGTTATTTCTGTCCTTGTGACATATCTCATTATTGTACAGTTCTTGCCTCTTGTCACTATAAAATTGTCATTTATAGTCAAGCTCATCATTGTCCTTTGAACTGATTCTTCTGTACTGTCTCTTAATGGTTCTGATGGTTCATACATAAATTCCATAAGTCCTCCATGCTCCTTAGTTAGTTTTGGCCTTTTTGGCCCTTCTAGTCCATCTGGGAATTCAAGTGTGGTTCGTTTAAAGTTTCTCACTTGCCTTACTTCTCTGTTTTCCGTAATTGGTCTATTATGTAGCTGAACCAATCCCCTTTTAATCATTTCCAATTCTTCCCGTGTATTTATTAATTTCCTTTTACACATTTGTCTTATTTTCACTATCTTCATTTCATCATGAATCCGTTCTATTCTTCCGGTTCTATCAATTGGTATCTTGTCAAATTTTTCTTGGGTCTTCGCTTGTATGTTTCCTATTTGAGTAATTTTGGTCTCTACTTCTACTCTGAGTTGCATGATGGGTTCATCTGTCTTTTCCAGATCCACCGTAATTTCATTTATTTGCTGTCTTACCTCCACTTCACAGCTATCAACTCCTTTGTTCCATGTTTCATTGACAATTATAATACTTCCATTGATGACTTCCCTCAATGCTAGGCCTTGTTCATTGATGATTTGCCGCAACTCCTTATTATGGTTTTCAATTTTCTCATCCATTCGTTTGGTATTCTCCAGAATCTGCCTCAAACTCTCATCATTCCTGTCAAACCTTTTATTCATTTGCTTGATTAAATTTTCGCTCAAAATTTCGTTTTGTTTTCTTGAGTTCTCATTAATACTGACTATTTTATTTTCCAGCTTCTCACTGATTTGTCTGAAATCGGCCTTCAATTGTTCATTATTTTCATTTATGGTTTGTCTCAAAAGTTCACTAGTACTTTCCTTAATACTGTCTATTTTTTCATTAGTTTGTCTTTTTTGTTCCTTAATGCTATCCATTGTTTTCATTAATTTTTCATGGTGTCTCTGGTTATCTTCTCTTATTTCGTTTAATTGTTCGGCCATAAAATCCATTACTTCCTGACAGGTCACTTTCTTTGGTTGTTCTGGCGTTTTCTTCTGTTGCTTCACTTTGACTATTTTTACTTCTTTTTGTATATTGGATTGTTCTAGCTTTTTATGATTTGGCATTCCGATAAATTCATCTATTTGATTGTGTTCTTTCCTCCAGTGACACATATCTTCTCGGGATAGTTCAAACATCACCCTGATCCATTCCTTTAATTCTTTGTTTTCTGTTTGTATTTGGTTTTCAGGTGGTCTTATTTCTCGTTTCCATTGTTCATAGTCTTCCTGAGTATATTGTTCTGTCACTTGGGCGTATACTCCTGTTCTTTCGGTTTTCATTTGTTCTTCATTATCGTCCCATCTTTCCCAATCTTCTTCAGTCATCCTTTCCACCTTGTTATCGTCTTTTTCGTGGGCTGTCCCAATAGTCTTTTCTTTATTACACCTGGCATCTAACTCCCACATTTCATCATAAATGTCTCTCAAAGTCATTTTGTCGTTTGGTGTTCCCATTGCATTCGCGCGACTCATTTGCGCTCTTTCGTGATCGGTGCCGTTCTTGTTAATATACTCCATATCCTTGCTGAATGTTTTAAATAGCGCCGTCATCCATTCCGCGTAGCTTAGTCGTCTTTCTTGTTCGGGCATTTTCGTTATTCGTAACGTAATTTCGTTATTCGTAATTTCGTTCGTAAGCTCTTTATTGCATTCCTGTGCCTCTAATGGTTGCCTGCTCAAGTTAAGTAACAATTAATATGATTTTTTACTTAACTAAAGCCCACTCGTTGAGCGCCAATTTGTTAAAAAACTAATAATATATGGTGAGTCCTTCTTTGATCAGTCCCCCTCGTAGGAGTCGTCAATTTGTTATGGAATAAGTATGTTGGGTACTAGCGGTGAAACGTCCGTCTTATTCAAACCCCACTGTTGTAGCCAATTTTGTAGAGAACTACTTGTTAATTATGTGAGGACGTATGTTATAATGTATGATACCAGCTGGAGACGTCAAATTATAAAGAAATCTTGTCTATGAGTGTAATTAGTTATAAGATACTCCGGTGTAACAAATGCCAAGTAATACGTTATAGTTGGCGATTCGTAACAATTAAAATGCTGTTACCTGGTTTAATTAATATGTTATTAGCTAATATACCTTGCGGTTGTGACCAGTGAAACCCTCAGAACACAGATTATTAAGTCCACAAACTTAGAATTATATTCCTGAATTTATAATGGTAGTATTCTGTAGACTTAATTTAATTCTCAGTGGTTGTTTAATATGAGCAATATATATGGAGTATTTACTGAATGTAAGTGGTTTTTGTCTCAACCCTAGTCCCTCAACGATAAAAATTTCATTCAAATTTAGTATGGCAAAACCCGTTAGTTCAGCAATCTCCCGTCCCACCAGCTGTAAACTTGGAGCGCTATTACTAGAAATAAGTGTACGTATAGGTTAGTTATTCTGAGTGTTTGTATCAATCTGTTAATAAATTATTACGCCAATTACATATAGTATTTTCTCTGCAATGATTAAAACGTTATCTCATACAACAAATGTACTTTATTTATTTTTCTCTGGTATTTAACAAGTTACGTTGTCTCAGACAAACAATAAGACGATCCAATCGACTATCCCAACATGTATCGATTCTTAATTATTCGAACTCTAAAAAAAAACATATACTTTGAAAATAATGACAAATAATTCTTATACCAGGGTTCGTGTAGTTCTTTGAACCATTAGTAAGGCCAGGTAAAACGCATAATTAAGGTTGTTCAATTTACAAAAAGAATAAAATTATTTACTTAAAATACAATGATATGAAAATAATTTGTTTTTTACCCAAGCGGCGAAAGCTTCATTAGGCGGTGAATGTTTGTCAACAACGGTCAAAATGCAGTTTATATCGTCTTCACCCAGTAAAACTGCTCTGGTCTTCAATGAATGGATGATGATAATCCCACAGGAACTCTTGTGCTTCGATTCTTCTTTTGCGTCTTCACAATTCTTGGTCCCAACGAACTGGAATCAGGATCTCACCTTACGCTGTCAATGAAGGTTATTTCGTCAACCGAATCTTCTGTATTTCCAAATATTTCCGTTAATTCAGGCTTCAACTCTTTATTGGTCTTCAATTTATAGCATGAATTGGTTTGATACCAAATTCAGCGGAATTATTTAGTGAATGAGGTGAGACGCTTTCAGTTCTTTTTTATTGTATTCATTGATAATTTAGAGGGTTATTTAATTTGTATTATTCATTAACATTCCAGTATAATTGTTTTGAAAAAATGCTTTTTCAATTTGGATATATATTTTCTTTATATTTATTCATATATTTTAAATATATCGGTTCATCTCAACCTAATAGCTTGTAACAATCAGTCCCATCTATTCAAAACCAACAACTTACTAAAAATCAGTTGCCTTAACAACCATGTTTTCTATATATCCTTGAGCCGGCATTATAGAATATTGCTACTCCTTTCCAATAAAATACTCCATGCTTGGATTAATATTGAATCACATAAAATTCTCCCCTAACCTTCCTTATTAAACAGTAAATGTTTTACTTGAGTTTCGTTGGACTGGGTTTACTAAAAAGGTATTAATTTCCTTTCACTAATATGGAATTTAGGCCTATAGATTCATTTACAACCATTATAACATTATTTGGTTTTTAACTTAATTTTCTTTTTACCTGACCTACTGTACAATTAATTATTGATTACATAGTTAATTACATGAATTTTAATTTACTGGTGGTTAGTTGTTTTTACATTAATCAATTGGTTCTGGAACCCTTTATTAATTTATGACATAATTGTCAGAACTACTTGTTAGACTTGAAACACTGGTCACACTCCTGATCCAGTTTATAAACATTAATTAGAACAACAGTATCTTTCAATTTTATACAATACTGACAACTTAGTACATTGCCTAACATTGGTAACTATACTGTGCTGTATAAAAACAAATCTAATATAAAATATAAACATAATTATTGAGTAAGTATTATTATCAAACAACATCATTTCATTTTTAACACATTCAACATACAATATAAATATTCTGTAGACCTTAACATGTCACAGTACAAAACAAATATTTCATTACATCCAATCATTCATTGGTCTGGCTCTTTTACATTTAATATTAGTCATTGCCTCCTTTTTACTTGAGGTCCTTCTCAAACATATGAACTATCGAACAACCTTAAGTCAGGGTATGGTCTTTGACCATATTTCATTCAGTCTTTTATGTAACGTTGGGGAACCTCAACTATGTTGCGTTACAATATATATAGCCTATATCTCCCACTTACCTTAATTTAGCCCAGGCTTATGTCACACGAACTGTGAAACACAAGCATGACTTAGGTTATATCAATAACGTACTCGACTCTCATTTCTTGTGAACCAACTCAAATTTATTTCACATTCTGTTTAATATTCTCTTCCAATTTAATTATTTGTTATTTTCCCTTTTTATCAAAAAACACTATTATTGATCTGTTATAATTGTACAGGCACATGAAATAAAAACCACATGGTGAATTACTTATAATGCTAACAATCTAATACTTAAATTATAAAACAACCCAGCTTGCTCACTCTCTCTCTCTCTCATTTTGATTACCCCATTTATGTAAAATAAGAATAGGTTTGATGGAATACGGTTACATGCTGCAGCGTCGTCTCTGCCGACCAGTGGTTTAGTGTGTATGAGGGTACACCGTGGACAAAAATTTTCAACATTTCCTATTGAGCGTTGCTTAGAGTAAAGCTGCGAATCTACAGTGTACGTTTCACAGAACAAACATGCGGAAAAGAAGGAGCGCTCCGAAGTCACTCATGGACCCTCAGCATCTTGCAGAGGGTTCATTCCCTAAAGACGAAAAGTCTATCTATGAATCGTTCCTCTGTAAACACGTGCAGTTACACTGCCCAGCGATCCACAGGAAGCAAATCGCTATCCACGCTGGACACTTTTTCGGCTTGCACGCGTTATGTTGGTATGGGTTTTGGCACTTTCCATTTAAAAAGCGTGCAAATGTAAGAAAATAAACATGAATGAGGCCAGAAATAACGCGAATTTTGTGTGTGTGTGTGTGTGTGTGTCTTCCCTGCCTTTTTATTGTGGTAGTCATAATAATAAAATGGAAACGTAAACATTACATAACTGAGATATGCTTGCCTGCCACGAACAATATATTTTCTCATACATGATTTACATTGAAATGAAAAAATTATAATTTTATTCCCTGGCAACAAAATTATTTTATTTTTAACAATTACCATTGTTTGAAAAAGTTTAAATGAATTTTCAAGTACTTTACTGTTGTTAAAACGTAAAAGGTTGCAGATAAACTACCCCTTCCCCTTAACCGATCTTCACCAAAATCAAAAGGCGTTGAGTTCTCTACAATTCAGTGATGTATGCAAAAAATTATTTGATTCTGTTTGAATTTGCGGCTGTTATCATTTGCCATAGAAAATACCCTTGTTAAAACATAAAACGTTGCAGGTAAACTACCCCATTCCCATAACCGATCTTCACCAAAAACAATAGGTCTTGAGAACTCCATAATTCAGGGCTGTATGCAAAAAATTATTTGATTCTGTTTGAATTTGCGGCTGTTATCGTATGCCATAGAAAAAAATCTACAGACACACACACAGACACTTTTTGAAAATATCGGTATGGAGAACCATACATGACTTCCATATTCTAAGATTTATATTTAAATCTTAATATCGCCTGCCAAGCGCGATATATTTTCTCTTATACATGATTCACATTAAAATGAAAAAATTTTAATTTTATTGCCTGGCAACAAAATTATTTTATTTTTAACAATTACCATTGTTTGAAAAAGTTTAAATAAATTTTCAAGTACTTTACTCTTGTTAAAACGTAAAAGGTTGCTGGTAAACTACCCCTTCCCCTTAACCGATCTTCGCCAAAATCGAAAGTCCTTGAGACCTCTACATTTCAGTTACGTATGCAAAATATTATTTGATTCTGTTTGAATTTGCGGCAGTTATCGTTTGCCATAGAAAATACGCTTGATAAAAAAATGTTGCTGGTAAACTACCCCTTCCCCTTAACCGATCTTCACCAAAAACAGTAGGTCTTGAGTACTCTACAAATCAGGGCTGTATGCGAAACATTATTTGATTCTGTTTGAATTTGCGGCTGTTATCGTTTGCCATAGAAAATACCCTTGTTAAAAAAACGTTGCAGGTAAACTACCCCTTTCCCCTTAACCGATCTTCACCAAAAACAATAGGTCTTGAGTACTCTACAAATCAGGGCTGTATGCAAAACATATTTGATTCTGTTTGAATTTGCGGCTGTTATCGTTTGCCATAGAAAATACCCTTGTTAAAAAAACGTTGCAGGTAAACTACCCCTTCCCCTTAACCGATCTTCACCAAAAACAATAGGTCTTGAAAACTCTACAATTCAGGGTTGTATGCGAAACATTATTTGATTCTGCTTGAATTTGCGGCCGTTATCGTTTGCCAAACAAACAAAATTACCCTTGATAAAAAAAACCGTTGCAGGTAAACTACCCCTTTCCCTCATCCGATCTGCACCAAAAACAATAGGTCGTGAGTACTCTACAAATCAGGGCTGTATGCAAAAAATTATTTGATTCTGTTTGAATTTGCGGCAGTTATCGTTTGCCATAGAATAAAATCTACAGACAGACAGACAGACAGACACACAGACACTTTTCGGAAAACGACTTTTTTTCATGTTTTGAGTGTAGTAGAATCAGAATCTGCAATAATCTCAAACACGATTTTTTTTGCCATCACCATACTTCCATTCCATAAGGAATATGGAAGTAAAACGACTTTTTGTCATGTTTTGAGTGTAGTACAATCAGAATCTGCAATAATCTAGAACACGATTTTTTTGCCATCACCATACTTCCATTTCCTTAAGGAATATGGAAGTAAAAAATAAACTGAACATCTTATTAAACCATAAATTCCCTTATCATTACATCTGTTTACTACACATATACTGTGAACAATATAAATCAGTTAATACATTAGCAATATACATAATCAACAATATATCCTGAACATCAAAACACAATCTGTACTTCAAGCAAACTAATTTTTTTTTTTTTTTTTTTTTTTTTTAAATCGATTCCCAAAAAGAATTATTTTGTTAATAAAATTTCACATTCTATCATTTACTCAGTTTGATAAAAAAATCTGCCAATCAATTATAAGTCATCTACTACAGGTCTGACATCAGTCATCAGCTGATCTCTCTGGGTCAGGTGAATGACCTTACCCTAGATACACTACACAAAATTATACAATGTAAAATACCTGACACACGGTTATAATTCTTACACCCTAACACAGTACAACATAATATAGCATAGTACACTCATAATTAACATTGTTGTTATTACCTTAAAATAAACAATTCACATTCAAGTTTGATCAGAAATTACACCTTACAGTTTTAATTTTATTTTCAAATTCTATTAAATTCTTCACTTGTTTCATTTATTATTACCCGTTAACTAAGATTTTCTATTTAACATTTTCATCATTAATTGGTTTGGGTGATCATCAGTCATTCCCAATTATTCACAATAATCTAATTCATTGAAAAGGCATTAAAATATACTCTTACCCCCTTTCTGACTCTAACACTCACCAACAGATTTACATAAGATGACAACACTCTCTCAAAACATTTATCTCCACTAACTTACTACTCTAGCTCACCTTGAATCGTTCTACCCTTGTAACAAAATATCCTCTACCCGCTTTGTACTTAGGATGTGTGTTCCCTCCCTATGCTCATTCCCTTATTGGTTCCTGGTCTCCCCCAGGTAACCCCGCCAACGCACATACGGTTCACCTCCCGCCACAACGCCTTTCGTTGAGGACTTCTTATCACACCACCCCCTTTACAAAATTCCACCGTCTTTTAATTACTCTCCAATTACCTTATTCTCCTTACTCTACATATACTCACTATCGCTACTGTGTCCCTACTAATACTCAGTTTCTATCTACTTTTATTCCCAAAAATCTTATTCTGTTTAACACTCATTTAAACTTAACTCTGACTGATTCAAATGCCTTATATAAATATTTATCACCCAAATTCTAACTTTTATTACCCATTGAAAATTTATAACTATCTCAAATTAATTTCATCATTTAACTTCAAACCTCTTAAACACATTGAAGATTTATTATTTAAACATTTAATTATATTGATAAAAAAATCTGCAAATCAATTATAAGTGACATACTACATCTATAACACTAGTAGTCAGCTGGTGTCTCCTAATCAGGTGAATTGTTTCTCTAGACACACTGCATACAATTAACACAAAATTGTATAGTTATCATCATAAATGTTCTCCTAGATTAACATCATTATAATTGACCCTAACACTTAAAATCGTTTGTTCTCATAAGTGAAATACATCACTAATCATCGAATCATATAGCAACTGTTACTGAACAGGAACTGGGTCACCAACCACCAACTCTCTTTAGAGTAAGTGAAATTGAATGTCCCTCTGTTTACAGATGTCGTCACTCTCTCACTGATTTCTCAGTTACCACTTCTACTACATCGTTTTCTTAATTCCCCCCTTTACCCAGTTACAATAGGTAACCACCCGCCGGATAAACCGGATCGAGCGTTTGCCTTATGCACAGATGCGTTATCTGTGCCCCTGGTTTGTAACAGCCAGCTCCTTTTCCACACACACTATTGTTTCCTGCTGGTGGACTGTAGCGCCCATTTGCATTCCCAAGAACTGAAGTTTATATAGGGTATAGACACTGCCTATACCGTTCTTGGTTCAGCGTTATATAAAAATTCGGCATTACTGATGTCCAAGGACACCAGTAATCCTACTAAATATGATTCACACACCCTTAAAACGGCACTATCACCACCTTCGATGATAGCCGCTGTTCCATAGTTATGTAGGTTCCCCTGAGTTACCTCCCGGTTAATTTCTACGTTCACCAATTTAGAATATATTTACATTATAAATCCACGGTCAGGGTTCGGTGAAGCCGTGACCGCCCGAAAGGTAGGGGAAACTACTAAAAGACATATAAGGTTCACGCTTATACCGTTACTACAATTCTCAGATGGTAAACTCTTATATGTTTGGTTATATTATTATTTACTTTAACATCTGTGAGCTTCATCTATACTTTACCATTAAAACATTAAACATTTTACTTTATTTAAATTGTGTTATAAACTTCATACTTACAGTACATCACTCATATACTCGAATACAACATGATTACTGTCATAGACACAAAATATAACCACCAAATAATGTACATAACTCCATGTATCTTCTGAAACATTTTAACAACCATGTTACTCCACAAACTAAACACATTTATTATTTATTATCAAGTTCCAATCTCCTAAAATCATTTAAATTCATTATCAAAATTCAATTATACAACATTAATTAATTAATTAATCTCAAATTCTTTAATTCAATCAATTGTTCAAAATACAAATTATTTTAATTACCTTACCCAAAACAATTACAATTCATTTATTATCACCTTCATAATTATTCTCATTATTTATTTAGTCTGCCAAAATATTATTATTATTACATCAATTTCTACTACATACACACATTGTTTACATCAAATACATTTTACAACACATCACAATTAATTTCACTATAAATTTATTTACAATTCCTCGTCATTAATTTTTCTGTTTACCACACCTCATTTCATTAGTTAGCTAGGTCATTACCATAAACTAAAATATTTAAAATGTCCATTCACTGATTTTTATTTAACCCCCATCATCATATAATAGTCTGGTGTATTTATAACACAACTCATTTTTATCGACATACATTACATTATAATTATTATTGTAGAAACTACTTTCGTTAATTATATTGACACAGTAATTAACTACATATTTGTCTCCCATTAATTCATAAAGCCCGTCTACATTGGTGATTTTAGTTCGGTCTCCATCAGTACTTTTTGTTAACATAAGGTACATTCTATCAGCATATTCCTCCACTATATTCATCACATCGTAAGGTAAGTTTTTATCATCTACAACAGCATCATCAATCTTTATTTCACAAGGTAATTATTTTATATTGCCTATTTCCTTCAATTCTAACCTCTCTTTCAACTCTTGATAACTCCTACTCAACGTAAATAACTATTTCCTCCTCTACACACAACTCTCTCTCTAAATATCTCTCATTATCATAACCCGTCACAACCCCATTGACCTATTTCATACCACGCAAAGGGCACGACAAACTTACTATATTTCTTGGCTGTTCCAAGAATATTACAACAAATTATGGGACTATTTGAAGACACCTCGTCTTCCACACAACTACTGGAGGAAACTCTGTCCTCATACAACACTTGTGAAACCTCTGTTTCACCATATACTTGGGGAAAACTTGCCCTTTGCCCACCTAACCTTTCATCACACTCTCTCTCACTTTCATTAACACTTGTTATGCTCACAACCTTACTCTCTAACACCACGTTTTTAATTACCTCATTGTTATCACTTGTTAACTCATTATTATAATTATCGTTATTACTCACCTTGTTAATTATTTCTTCACTAATTTTCGTCATATTACTACCACTGTTACTTACCTTTTTATTCATCATCTGATTTATTTTGCTGTCTAACCTTTTATTCATTTCGTTAACCATCTTCTCACAATTATTACTTATTGATTCTACTATCTGTTCTGTAATTGTATCAAAACGTGTATTAATTTCATCTACTTGCTTACTAAAATTAAAATTCTGTTGTTTAATTTCATCTCTGATCTCATTCAATTTTTCAGTAAAATTATTTTTAATTTTATCATTCTGTTCATCAAATCTAGCATCAAACTTATTACTTTGTTCATCAAATTTAGCAAAAAAACTACTCTTTTGTTCATCAAATTTGGCATTAAAATTACTATTTTGAACATCAAATTTTACGTTAATATTACTACTCAGGTTATCGGACATTGTTCTCATGAAATTTATATATCGTCCAGTGACAACTCTTTTACTTTACTTATTACAGGAGTAGATTCTGCTTTTGCTTCACTCATTATTACAGATTGCGTCAAATTATTTTCATCTATCAGGCATGGAGTTGTCTCCATTCCTGAATCGTTTACATCATTACTTCGCATAAAACATTTTCTTTGATCATATTAGGATCTGACTGAATTTCTATCTCCCCCGTGACAGTTACATCACTCATACTGGCTTTACTTTCATTATTATCCATTTTTTAGTTTATTTATGAGGTTTTCCTCTACACCAAAATCAATCTTAACTGTATTCAGTATAGTATAACATAAGTATCATTTAATTCTAACTTATTATCTTTTATACGTGATTAGTACGTATACCACCCAACCTCCAAATCATGCTTGTATTCACCTGTAGGTGTGATTTATAAATTATAAATAGTCTCTGTTCAAGGCGCCAATTGTACTGTCCTATTTTCACATATTTAGAAATATATATATATCTCCCACTTACCTTAATTTAGCCCAGGGTTACGTCACACGAACTGTGAAATACAAGCATGACTTAGGTTATATCAATAACGTACTCGACTCTCATTTCTTGTGAACCAACTCAAATTTATTTCACAGCGCCAATGTTCTCTCACACTATGTCCAAAAGGTTGTTGGTTTACTTTTGATAAAAAAATTCACTTGTTTTCACCGTGTTCCATATTAATTTAAACTTTTACACTGCTTTACACATCTCTGATACACACTTGGTTGGTCGGCCGACCGCAAATTTTTATATGACCGCGCGGTCTGAAACTGTACGTCGACTGGGTGACGCCACGCTAAGCGTCAGTAAAAGCCACAGCCGCCAGCTTGCGCTCTGATTCGTGGGTTCACTCATGTGGCAGGTTAATTAGCCATGTTTTGTTCATTTCCGTTAGCGACTTTGGTGTCGAGATTATAAACAGCGGCACATGAGCGCGCATACCCCCGCATTCCAATGTTTTTATCTCTTCCGTACCTAGTGCCTCCTGGCACGAAGTTGACTACAGGGTGTTACACAAATCAGGTTTTAGTGACCATAAAGGGTGCCCAAATAATTAAATTAAAATAAAAAATAGACCCTTCAAAATTATTATTAAACTGACAAATAGCCATTCCCCTTCAATTGCCTCGTTACAGCATAATTTTAAGAAACAAAGGCCTTAAATAAAACATTGTGATAAATAAAAATTGAAAAGTGTGAGATAGTGTGCCTGAGGTGAATTGCAAAGAATATATATGAACCAAAAGAAAAAAGTGCTAGTGGATCTAATTTGATGTGTATTAACTTGATTTAACATTAATTATTTTGTTCAATTTTGGTTGAATTTGAATTGGTTGATCTGATTTAATCTGACCTGAAATCAAATAATTAACTATCACATATATGTAATCATTTCAAAATATCGTTTCATTTGTTTGTCGATATACATGTATAGTTGTTAAATTAGAATAACCGAGTGACTAACATGAGAAGTTATGTTATTAACACTTTGAGTACCGTGGCGTTTGTGCATAGACCATCCCCTATGACCGGCGGTTTTTTAAAAAAAAGCACTGTTGTATAAACACTCATAAATACTTAATACAATGTAATACTACAAAAAATAATTATACCACACTTTTTCCTACTTCCTCTTATGAAAATACTTATAATATTTTTATTATTGATTTTATATATTGCAACTAAAGCTGTTTAAAAATTCGTTTTTTGTACAATTATTTTAACCAAAAAATTCTGTCAAATATTGTTTATCGATTTTGTAACTAATAATATAGTAATTAAAACAAACACGGTCGTTACTATCAATAACACACAAAATAAATACGAAATAACCTCAAAAAAACCGCAAACCTCACGTAAACAAAAATTGCAACTTCCACCTTGAACACGCAAAATGTAAACAAAGTCATGACGCTGCCAACTGTACAAATTATTTTACTAAAAACTATTTTCTTCAGTCAGTGCTGCAATCTGATGGCAGAAACAGAAACACGAAATAAAATGTCAAATAAAACTTCTGCATTCGTTCTGTGGCGTAATAGTACAACGCGAAGCATTTGAAAGCATTGAAAAGTGAGTGGCGTAATATTACGCCGCCTGTCAAAATACCAAGTCCACTGGCGGCGCAATATTACACCGTTGGTCCTCAAAGTGTTAAAAGTAAAAATTATTAACATGAACACGTGTTGTTGTCACCTTACCTTAGCCTAGCCTGTGCTCAACGGGTGCTTAAATGTTCCTGGAACGAGGTGTTTTGTAAGAGGATTGATTGTTTTGATAATTTAATATTTTAGTATGTTCTTTTTTTGTGGGATTAGTGAAGCGGTTTCTCACATACCACCTTTAAAAATGTGAGTGGCGATCCTGGGTTTTTGTTTTTTGTTGTTGTTTCTTCCTGCTTCAGGTTAACGGTAAGTAAGGATTCAGGTCTGTACTTTCTTTTCTACTGTTACAAGAGTGCCTTTGTTGATTTCTAACTGTTGTTTGTTTCTAATTAAAGTTTCTCATTAATGACTTCATTGGTCTCAATTATTCTGCTTCTACTGTACAACATAACGATCCGTGATACTGTCATAACTGTATTAAGGGATTATATTAAAAGAACAACTAAATTTCTGACAACTAAAATAGTTTTATTTAAAATGGTGGTATTTAATTTTTCATACTTTCTATAAACAGAAAAAATGTCTTATAACTGGTAGTGTATTTAAAACATTCAAAAATATTTATACTATGTAGTTATAGTTATTACTATTGTCATCACCATCAACATCTGATGCATGTAGGAACTAAGTAAACATGACAGACACTGTACGTTCTGTGGATGTTGTTTGTTATGACAGTACATGCACAGACATGGGTGCCCTGAGGCCAAACTTTGCTGTTTCTTTTCTAATCAACACAAGTACTATATACTTATAAAGCCACAACGAGTGTGAAGAGGCAACTCCAGACCATCCTAACTTAGACATCAGTACCATTAGTGAAGACACGTGCATTATTTTTTATAGTGCTTATATTTTAAATACAGACTTACTGTATATTTTAAATAGCAAACTATGGAGTTAAGATTTTGAAATAACTCTTAAAATATAATCAAGATTGGAAGACGCATGCAAGCATGTCACAAGTTTAGATCATAAATTTGTTTATTCGAAATCTTTACATACATGTCTTTTGCAGTTGATATCACATAATTCATTTTTTTGCTTTTATATTTTTACATGTAGTGTATCCTGTTTGGTTCAGTTAAAAACTTTTACTGCACGATTAGAAATTTTATGACATTCACTGAAACTATTTCTTTTATGAGTAACTAAAAACACTACAGTCATTTAAACAAACTGAAAACTTCTCTTCAACTAAAAACTCCACCAAACACGTGCGTACGTGCCCGGCTGCACCAAAATCATATGTGGAAGATGTTTAAGGTTTACTACATTCTTTTATGAAAACGTTTAAATCAGTTTTAATATCAAGATTTGACTGTGTGTGTGTGTGTGTGTGTTTCACTTAATACAAGACACACAAAACAGGATTTTATTTACAAGCATTTTACGAAACATGATTTATTAAAACTGGCTGTTAATGAGTTTACAATTTCATCTGTATAATTTGTTATTAAAAAATATCAATTAAAATGCAATTAACACCATTCAGAAATAAATTAAACAAAAAAATAGTCTCTAAATGCTTCATTTAACTATTAGGCGATGGCTTTCTGCGAAGTATAACAAAACCTTCCATGACAGGTGTAAGGGGAATATAATCATCTGTAGCTAGTTCTGCTCGTTCACCCACGGCAAGAAGTACTGGAGTCGTATGTGTATGTACTCCTGCGATTGTTTTGGGAGTTCCTGCTTTGCCTATTACATCTACAGCCTGAAACAAAAACATAATAAACTGATACATATTATAAACAAAGGAAAGGAAAACCATGCATAAGATGGTTGCAGGATATGGACAAGAATTTGAAGAATAGGATAGTGACAATGGGTGGAACAGAGTGGAGGATAGAAAAACAGATATGCATTTTATATGAAACTAGGGATAAATTTGATCCTACTCGCTTCTTTGAATGACAACTGGCCTTACATGCATAGCGTTAATACCATGTAATACAGATTTTATTCCTTTACAACTGAAGGTGTAAGTATTTTCTTGCTAATATATTTAAAATTAATGACGGGTTGATTTGAAAACTTATTAATCCCCCCTCTCCGAATAGGATAATTCAAGACATATGCTGCAACTTAATTTTGACAGTGTTTGTGCATCTGAAGAACATTGCAAGTAAAATGGTGACTCCCCCCCCAAATTAAGATACGCTTCAACCAAATTACCTGTCCCACTCTAACAGATACAGGAAGAGGTTCCATGTCTTCATCCAGCGTTACTAACCAGCGAGGATACATTGCGGTGGCCAATGTGTACAGCAGGTAGTGAGATTTGCCCAATATTACTGTAAAACACATACACAAATCAGACATACATGGTACTACCTTTAAACACTACTGATATAGTTTAGTCAAGATATAAAACAATTAGAATTAATTGCAATTCTATCAACAAATAGAATTAAAAAAGTGAACGAAGAGGATGTACCAACAAGATAATTAATTGCAATGGATTCTTGGCTTGGACATTAATTACTTACAATAGTTGTAAATTATGTTGTTATGGCAACGTGAATTTTTGCCTCACTGTACAATTTCCTCCGCATTTTATGTCATGTGTTGTAGCGGGTCAATTTTTGGGTATTTCTTATTTTAACCGTATGGGGCATGTACATTTTTATTTCTTTCATTTTGGGCGGACTTGTAAAAAAGAAGTTGTGAAAATTATGATGTAACGAAATTCATTCCATGGTGTAATAGACCTGTGTTAAGAAACAGTTCGAAACAAAGAAGTAAGGCGCAGTTGTTGTCAAGTAATGCGGCGAAGAATTTACCACCCTAAAAATTCGCAGAAATCTGTACTGGTGTGGCAGTGCACACACGTCACTACTCGCGTAGGAGCGCATACCCAAGCGATGTTGAAAAACCAAGATGGCTAGAGAGAATAATATTCATCGCCTTCTCCAAAAACTTTGCGGAAGTGCTGCTTTAAGTCCCACCCACTTTTATGACATTAGCCAGTGCCTGGTTGAAATCGTCTGCTATCGTCATTCCAACAACTACATGACTAGCATGAGTCGAAACTGTGACAACTACATACAAGGCATTGATGTCCGTCGTCTTGACAAAAATGCTCCTGGAGTGGGGAACTGAGAGACGCAGGCAGTCTGGGGTCGACTCTCGCCTGTGCTGGCCGCCCGTCAACCGGGCTCCGAAACAAATTTTTTTTAAACTGATATAACAGTGAAATAGCTGAAAAAGTTTATGTGACCGTGGTCGGGGAAAATGTAAAACAACATTAAACACCTTTTGGACATTTCACACGAAATTAGAAAAGAAATGGATGTGCGCGAAGACCACGTGGCCGGGGGTTATTTCGTCTATTGAAAGTGTAAGGGTTGGGGTTTTATAAAGGTATGGGGTATCAAATAAATTAAAATTAATTTAAGTAAAAATGGCAGGCTGGGCTCTCTTGTTTAATGTATGTAAGTAGTAGAAAATAAGAATAGTACGTAAGACGTAATGATTACACAACCTGTAAAACCATAATATTTTTAAAGTATGTAAAATCTATATTTGGAGGAAAAGTAAAAAATTCAAATCTGTCAAATGATTTTAAAAATAAAAGGAAAAGTTAAATTCTCTTCATTCAAAATGGGTATTCAGAATTATTTCGTAACCTCACACTGTTTCTGATCTCGCTTATAGGAGAACTCTGGGGGGACCCTTAGGAACAAAGGTAAGTAGAAGTGAATTAAATGTATAAATAAGTAAGTTTTTATACAAATGGTGGCCCGAACAATGACATTATATAAAATAATTATATAAATAAGCCAGAACTCAGAAACAGAGTGGGTAGCGAAAGAATACAAAATACGTAAAATAAGGTTATGTTGTAACTACACATGGTAAAAAATAGTACAATAATTTTATGTATAATATGAGGGTGTAATATTTAGTACACGAAATAAATTTTTGAAAGAAATATTTAAACAAAATTTTAAAATGGCAAATAACGAGAACGTCAGTCTAGCTGACAATACCAATGAAAGCCAGACAAGTGCAACTGAATCACAAATTATGAGTGGAGACATTATTCACTCGACGCCAGTCCCGATTAACAGGGCTGGCGAAAATCAAATAGTAAAAATGATGCAGACGCTTTTTAACATACAAAATAATAAGTTCGATGAGAAATTTAGTAACCTAGATGAGAAATTTAGTAACCTAGATGAAAAATTTAGCGAACAGAAAAATGAAATTAGAAAAATGCAGAATAATCTTAACGTAAAATTCAATGAAATGAAAAACGAAATTCAGGAACAAAGCTGTATTTATGATAAAAGATTAAGTGAAATAGAGACGCGGTTAGGCGAAATAGCATTAGAAAATGAGAAAGTCATAGACAAATTAAAATCAAACAAAGATAACGGGGTAAGTAGTAGTGGAAATGATAATTTAAATAATGAGTTGACAAGTAATAACAATGATAATACAAATAAAAATGTGGTGTTAGAAAATGATGGTGTAGATGTTGAGAGTGATAACGTAATTGTAGAAAGAGTAGAAGTTGATAATGAAATGTTAATGTGTGTGTATGAATTAGAGAGAGAGAGGAGAAATAATGTTGTAGTAGAGTGGGGACGGAGGGCAAATTTTCCCTTTATTATTTATGATTTAATGTGGTCACAAATGTTTTTGAAGGGCAAGAGTCCCGTATTAGTAGAAGATTGGAGTTGTTTATTTTATTTGTATGATATTATACCCTCTGTGTGGAATGATTTTATAAGTATGAGATGGTGTTATGATGAGAGAGAATTAGAAGTATATAATTTAAAGAGAGATTATGGTGAGTTGAAAGAAATATTAGAAGAGTATTTAAACAAGAATGATCTAATGGATAATACAAAAGTAACTAACCCGATATTGGAAATATTTACTGACGGAGATTTAACAGAATTACTTAACTTAGACTTGGTGAATGATTATTATGGTATAACGGATAAATTGAAATTGTTTGGTTATGACACACAAGACAACAATATGTATGTCAATATAATTGAACAGTGCTATACAAAACCAAGATTAATCTTTGACGATGGAGGGTAGACTGTAAAGCAATAAAAGACAATTAAACATTATGTTTTATGGTTTTGTGACCTCGCAACCTTGAACATTGAAGTGTGATATGACTAAATAAATAAGGACGCAGATTTGTAAATAAATGTTTAATAAGTTTATTTGTGTGTATTGTAGAATGTTAAGTAAACAATATGTGTGTAGATGATTGTTGTAATACTAATATTAATATTTGCAATTTAAACAAATAACCGAATTAATTTTGAAAACTAATTGGCTAATTGTACATGTTTAATTAATTTAATTAAAATAATTTGAAACGTTTTAAATATTTTGATTAATTCAAAGATTATATAATTGAATTTTCTGATGAATTTAAAGGGTTTAACGAGAAGTGAAGTTGGTAATTCCATGTAATTTGTTCAATTTTAAGATGTATTTTCATTATGTCAGGAGATCAGCTGATCAGTAATACCATGTCGCTGGTATATTGGTTTGTAAATGTTACAAGTAATTAATGTTTAATGTACTACAGATATTTTGAAGTAAAGATAAAAAGAATATGAGAAATAAAATAACAATGATTTATGCAAAGTAATAAAAGATAATTCATGGGTGATAAATGTTTTATGGGACACGTAGACCTGTCCAAATTGAATTAAAAGTTGAGGTGAAATGATAGAGATGAATATGAGGTAATGTTGTTTCTGAGTTAATGTAATGTAACAGAGTTGGAGAAGTATTGATGTTGACACAGTAGTAGTGAGTATATGTAGAGATGAGTAATGTGAATGAGATTTAAACATATTTGTTGATGATATTTTGTAGTAAGGGTGAGGTGGTAAGGTATGAGCAACGTATGGCGTTGTGGCGAGAATAGAGTAGTTCGCGTGAGTGTTTGCCGATATTTTGGAGGGGCATTGGCTCGTATGGTTATAGCCAGATAGGGAACACACATCCTAGTACAAAGATGAGCGGTGCCAGAGGTAAATTGAATTTAGAGTGTTTTGATAGAGATGGGTGTCAGGTAGTAAAAGTTAATAGTAGAGTCAGAGGGAGAAAGTTTATATATGCATACAGATCAAATACAGAAAAATGAGAATAAATAATTTACATCACCCACAGTAGATTAAAGTAAGTTTGTCAAATAGAAAGAGAGATTCATGATAAAGAATATACAATTGTTTATTTTTTTCAAACCAGTGACAGAATTTTGATGAGATTTGAAAATAATGTAAAGTCAAGAATTGTTTATTTTAAATAATTTAAATGTCAACTTGATTATTATATTAATATTTTGTTCATTTTAAATATTTTATTTTATTATGTTTTGTGCTTGGAGTTAGATTGTTACAGATGTTTAATGTAGGTGCAGAGAGTATACGTAACATATGTAGGTCAAGGGTTTTGGACTTGACCTAGTTTCGATCAGCTGATGAGGTCATACACCTACTAAGCTTGTATAGTAGGAATCCAATTTTAATTTGTTTGTTTGATTAATTCAAACCAATATTTGAATAATTTTAATAAATATGTTATTTAATAAATAAATTTAATAAATATTTAATGAATAAATTTAATTTTTTTTTGAATTTTAAATTTTGAAAATTTTTAATTTTTTTTTTGGGAAAAAAAAAAACTTGATTTTTCGCCTGCCAGCGAATGACTGTTTTAGATAATGATTTTTTTTATTATGTGTGCATTAACCATGTTTCTTTTATTGTATTGCATTATATTGGTAGACTATAAGTGATTCTCCTGTTAGAATAAGGATGTGTTTATATTAGTAGAAATGTCTAGGTTAAGTCATGTTAAAAAAAAAAAAAAAAAAAAAAAGAAGAGAATTTTTTGATAAAAGATTATTTTTTTGACTTGTGAATTTTTTTTAAATTTTTGATAAATTTTAAAAGAAAGTTTTATTTTTTATGTGTTATGATAACCTGTAACGTGAGTGTGTGTGAGCCCAGTATCTGCTAAAGGCAGCCCAGCTTGCATAAAAGAGGGAACACATCGGTAGAGGATCTGGGATAATTTTAGCCAGGGATTGAGGATTTTTGGGGGTAGCATGTTAGAAGGCAAGGCGCGCTGTGGTGCGAGTCTGTTCGATTTCTCGGTGTTGGGATCTCTTACGGAGAAGTCCAGTGATCTCGTTCAGATGAGTCCATGGTCGCTGAGCCAGGGGGGTCGTGTACCCATGAGATTAAGAACCAGGGGGTTGTTGGCACCAGTTCCTCACCGGTCCTCTTCGGGGTTTGTCGATGAGATTTCTTCTGTTGTGAACAGCAGAATTCTCATCGAGGGGGTATTGTAGCGGGTCAATTTTTGGGTATTTCTTATTTTAACCGTATGGGGCATGTACATTTTTATTTCTTTCATTTTGGGCGGACTTGTAAAAAAGAAGTTGTGAAAATTATGATGTAACGAAATTCATTCCATGGTGTAATAGACCTGTGTTAAGAAACAGTTCGAAACAAAGAAGTAAGGCGCAGTTGTTGTCAAGTAATGCGGCGAAGAATTTACCACCCTAAAAATTCGCAGAAATCTGTACTGGTGTGGCAGTGCACACACGTCACTACTCGCGTAGGAGCGCATACCCAAGCGATGTTGAAAAACCAAGATGGCTAGAGAGAATAATATTCATCGCCTTCTCCAAAAACTTTGCGGAAGTGCTGCTTTAAGTCCCACCCACTTTTATGACATTAGCCAGTGCCTGGTTGAAATCGTCTGCTATCGTCATTCCAACAACTACATGACTAGCATGAGTCGAAACTGTGACAACTACATACAAGGCATTGATGTCCGTCGTCTTGACAAAAATGCTCCTGGAGTGGGGAACTGAGAGACGCAGGCAGTCTGGGGTCGACTCTCGCCTGTGCTGGCCGCCCGTCAACCGGGCTCCGAAACAAATTTTTTTTAAACTGATATAACAGTGAAATAGCTGAAAAAGTTTATGTGACCGTGGTCGGGGAAAATGTAAAACAACATTAAACACCTTTTGGACATTTCACACGAAATTAGAAAAGAAATGGATGTGCGCGAAGACCACGTGGCCGGGGGTTATTTCGTCTATTGAAAGTGTAAGGGTTGGGGTTTTATAAAGGTATGGGGTATCAAATAAATTAAAATTAATTTAAGTAAAAATGGCAGGCTGGGCTCTCTTGTTTAATGTATGTAAGTAGTAGAAAATAAGAATAGTACGTAAGACGTAATGATTACACAACCTGTAAAACCATAATATTTTTAAAGTATGTAAAATCTATATTTGGAGGAAAAGTAAAAAATTCAAATCTGTCAAATGATTTTAAAAATAAAAGGAAAAGTTAAATTCTCTTCATTCAAAATGGGTATTCAGAATTATTTCGTAACCTCACACTGTTTCTGATCTCGCTTATAGGAGAACTCTGGGGAGACCCTTAGGAACAAAGGTAAGTAGAAGTGAATTAATGTATAAATAAGTATGTTTTTATACAGTGTATCGTTTGTGGAAATGGCACTGTGTTCTATGTAGGTGGGATGTTGCTTCTAGAGTACACAACTCACTCTCTGAATTATATGAAACTACAGCCTTGGTTTCAGGTAAGTCTTATCATTCCATTTGTTTAGCATATCTTCTACCTTCTCAATCTTTTGTGTGTTCAAAATTTACATGGTGTCTTGCAGCCACAAGACAATGAATTTTATGATGTGCAGAAGACTCGAATGACTGCCAGTGAAGGGTACCACCTGTGTAAACTAATATGGTTTGTCCCATTAAGTGTGGGTGCAGTTTCCATAACTCGCACATACCTTGTCTTCTAATGCTTTTCTTAATCATCGTCTGCAAGGATTAAACTAAGGATGGTTTGTTCCAGTCTCAAAGAGTCTAGAGCTGGTTACTCCAACGCTTCCTCGGGATGTCCCACACATCTCCGTCCCTTTGGCTTATAGTTCCATAATTGTTTGGGGATGCAGCAGTTATCCATTTTGCAAAGATGTTACCACCAATTCAGCCGATATTGGGCAATCCTGTCAAGTATACTCATAGTTTCTTCTATGATCATGGAGAGTATACCCTGACACTGAGAATTTCAGCTTTCCTTAATGTTTTCAGTAATTAGCTTATGGTTTGGTGAAACCTAAACACAGTGTAGATATATGGTGTCTTATGATGGTTACCAACACTACGGTTACTTAACAGTGATGGAAGTGAAAAAGTAACACCCTAGTTCATTGTCAGAATCAGCACGAGTTTAACTTTGAATCACAAGCAGTTTAAGCAAGCTAACATACTTTAATGAGTTTGTTTTACTCATATAGTAAGAACTACTATATGCTATATACTATACTATGCTTCACTTGGATGAGCAAAAACTTGAGCACACTATAACCACAGCCTTACCTGAATACTGCACAGAGAAACTGAAACTAAGACACAAGTATGATATAATTCTAACACGTACAACAGAACAAGAGTAAAGTGTCTCACCCAGATTAACTATTATTTAGGAAACTATTCACAGCATACTTACTGTTTTTTGTGTCTAGAAAGCTGACAAGCGTAATAAGCAGTCCTGCAACTGCTACAGGATTCATGATCTGCCGATCCGTATGGAAAGGTGACAAAGACAATGTGCCTTTGCCTAAATGAGTCAGTCCTTGAGCTATTCTCACCATAAACAAGTGACCAGTGTTTTTAGCATGGTACTGCGCCAACTGTCTTAACATCGTTGCTAATCTGTAACACCACAAATAATAAACTTGAAAGAGGTGGAATTATGGAATGGAAAACACTTTTTTTCTTGTATGTACAATTATGCCATTGGGGGGATATAAACATATGAAGAAAACGATACTAATTTCAAATGATCCACTGTCATAAACAGATTCATCAGTCAGAGAGAAATGCATGTCATACATCTTACCTTCATGACTGATGAAGCTATGATGTGATAGTGAAATAATTCAAATTAGTGGCTGTTTCCTTTACGTATATGTACTTTGGAAGACACTGATGTTTGTACACTTTCTGGCTTTCCTTATAATAATTTTTACCAAAATATCTCAGGAGGCCTGTAATCTAATAACATAACATACGTAAAACGTATTTTTCCACCATAAAAAAATTGGTTCCATGGTCCAGTAAAACTTGCACAGGTATTTATTCACACTAAAATGTTTTAAAAATTGAGAATTATTATGCAACAAACATGCAACACACCATCAACAGTCCTTCCATGTAAACAAAACTGGAAGGAAACCCACATCAGCTGATTACAACACACATCAACATCGTTACACTGGTTACAATGCGGTTCAACAAAACTTATGTAAAACTGTTTAAAATGCCAGTGGTAGATGACAACATGCAAAAAACTCAGATTTAAACCAACTGTATCATTACTGTGTTGCTCCTGAAGCAGTAAATTTGGAAACATACGTATTTGTCATTGCTCTGGGAGTTTTAGAGGGAGCAAAAACGTATATATACTGGATTGCCACTGAACAGGTTAAACAGAAAGATTATAAATCAAATACAAGCTACTGAGATAAGATTTTTCAGATATGTGAACGTGTGTGTGACGATACACGGCATATAAATCATATCACCAGAACAGGCATGAGTATATTCTCTGTCAATGACATGACAGAACTTAGGAGTACAAGCCAAAGTGGATGGACGGTATGGAGGAGAAGAGACTCCCTAAGCAAATTTTAAATTACTGGCTGAGAGAAAAGATGGCAGACCTTACACGTGAAGATTTGAAGATGAAGACCAGAACAGGTGAAAAATACTAATCCCAGAGAGATGAGGAACAGAACAGGTTAGTAATAATTTCTTAATAATACCTTGGTAACTGTAACAGTAACCGTCAATTAATTACCCTAAAAATGCTTTACAGTACAGTACAGCAATTAATACAGTTTTTCAAGAAGAATGACCCAATTTTAAATAGTTATATTTATGGAACCATGGACATCCCGTGAATGAATGGTGTGTTGCTCAAATGGGCGTGTCCTACAGTTTTAGAAAATCGCCACTAGATGCCACTCCGCGCGTTGCGCCTGTCCATAAAGCTCAGTCTGTTGCAAGATGGTGTCTGCTCAAAAAAAGGCATTTTGTGTTCTGCAGTTTAGCAAAACTAAGTCCGTGATTACAGTCCAGCGTGCTTTTTGTAAACGTTTTGGGACTGACCTGCCTTTGCCAAAGAACACTCGTCGTTGGTATCACCAGTTTGAAGAAACAGGATATTTGTTCAAGAGTAAGAGTTCAGGTTGACTTTCCACTTCTGATAAAAATGTGCAAAGAATTCAACAAGCGTTTGAGCGAAGCCCAGGAAAGTCTACTCGCCATGCTAGCAGAGAACTTACAATTCCTCATACGACTGTCTGGCGTGTGTTATGGCGACATTTGGTCTATAAAACATACCGATTACAACTAGTGCAAGCTCTTCGAGTTGGTGACACAAGGAAACATGAGTTTTGCAATGATCTCTTCATGGACATGAAAGACGACAGATTTTTACCGTGGTTGAATTTTAGAGATGAAACTACGTTTCATGTTAGCGGTAAAGATAACTGTCAAAATGTGCGCACATGGGGACTCCAAAATCCTCATGAAATCGTAGAGCATGAGCAAGATTCACCAAAAGTGAACATTTTTTGTGCAATTTCTCAAAGATTTAAGGCCCATTCTATTTTGAGGAAAACGCAGTGACGGGACTGAGTTATCTTGATAAGCTGCAGACCTGCCTTCTTCCACAACTTCATGAGGACTCTTTGAGATTTCATATTCCAACAAGACTGAGCCCCATCACACTGGCACAACAATATACGGCAATTCTTGAACTACATACTACCTCAACGCTGGATAGGGCACACAGTACCCTGAGACACTGCCCTACACTCTTGACCTCCAAGATCTCCAGACATAACCCCCATGCGACTTCTTCTTGTGGGGATACGTGAAAGACCGTGTTTTTGTTCCACTGTTAGTTTGTGCCCTAGATGAGCTCAAAAACAGGATATCAGCAGCAGTAGCTTCAGTCGAAGATGTTACTTTACAAAAAGTGTGGGACGAATTTAGCTATCGTCTTAATGTTGTCTGAGCGGCTGGTGGAGGACACACTGAGCATTTGTAATAACATTGCTGAAACTTTATGATTTTCTGAGTATTTTGTACTTTGTTCCATTATTGTAACGTGTTTTCATCAATAAATATAACTATTTAAAATTTGGTCATTCTGAAACATCTGTATAATAATTCTTATATAGTTTTGTATGGTAATCAAGCCTCAAAACACAAAAATAGGAAATCAATGAGACAAATCCTATTTGAGGGATGTTGGATTTGGATTTTTGCTTCTACAAAGCTCCAATTCATAACAGAAACTTGCCTCATAATTCTCTTGCTACCTCTTCTACCCTATACAAGAATATAATACTAATTAATATGACACCAAGATTACCTTGCATTATTTGTACCAGCTCCAACTAAACCCATGGAGAAAATAGCATTGTGTGCTACCTCCTCATCCAAATCATGAGAATACTTGTTCAGAACATCAATTACGCTCAGCTGTGGATTTGAAATTGAACACAATGCTATTGCCAGGGGCACTGCTCGTCTTACTGCTGGTTCACCATAACGACCCTACAGCATGAAATTATGAGTAAGTTTTTTTTTGTAACTGCCAAACATGGAAGAAGACAGTGAATAATAATTATTTATTGTTATTAAATAATTATTTATATCCTTAGCAAATTTGTAAATAACTACATTTTTATATCACAAATAATTAATTTTTCTGTCGTGTTCAGTTCCACACAATAATTCAAAAATTGCAGCAGACATTCTGTCTTTAACATTTTATACAACAGACTTTTTTTATTTCATTAACTTTATTACATTATTTTTAAAAGTTGTGGCAGTAATTAAACATTATAATGTTCTAGACACTACTCACCAGTTGGCCAAATATTCGCATACACATTTCAGAACCGGTTTCTTCTCCCATTGCTATAACAGCTACTGACAAAGCAGCCACAGCCTGCATTGATGTCAAATCTTTGCTAGCTTTCTCTTTGTCTTTATCTTTGCTTTTATCATCTTTTTTATCTCCATCCTTCTTATCTTCCTTCTTTGTTTCCTCCTTCTAAGAAGAAGAACTAAATTACTACTTAACATTTTGACACACAACATAATAGTCAATATGTTATGTACAGTAACATATAAACAAATACTAATACTGAAAACTACAATTTTTTGTCACGTTATATGCACAGAACAAAAAAATATGCCAACAATCATTATACTTAACTTACAGCTGGTGTATAATGCTCGCTACAGATCTGAAGTTGTTCCTGGACGATAAGGACATCACCTGTACCTGCATACGCACACATTTTCAACATATGCTGTGCCATTGATCGAAATGGGTCTGGTAGCACTTCTAATGCTGCTTTTGTGGCTTCTGTAGCATCTTTCTGGCCTGAACAATATGACATGTCAAAAATATTTTTACATATAACACAAGAAAATTAATATAAAAATTTACAGGCATTTCTTTCAAATGAGCATTTACATTTAGTTTGTTTACAATTTTAAATGTTTTGGCAGTGTAATGTATTTTGGACAACTGAAGGGAGCACTTCCCTTTCTCTCTCTCATTGTTTTCCTGCATATAATATTAAGCATGCATATTTTCACTATTATAGTTAAAAATTATGTAAACTTTTTATTGCTTTATATTTAACAATTACAGCAAACATGATAAATGTAGCTCCTGACAATACAGTGTTCATCTGCAAAATACGTACAGCAAACTAATAAATAGAAGATATTTGCAGAAGAAATATTATGTAATAATATCAAAGAAGAAAAATGTCTCCTTTCATGTTACAGTAGAGCATCAATTGCCCGAGTGTCAGCCAAAGGCATAACAGTAAACAAAGCTTCATTCATGAAATAACTTTTCAATTTTAGCAACTACATTTACATATTTGTCGCTCCTGTTGTCATGTCTGCTGATCAAACTGTCAGGGTTTGAAAGACATGTTTGAATTGGTATCAAGTCACTTATTGACAAAATCTGTAAAATATTTACCTTATTTCTTCCGTCGTGTGACTGTGTTGCGTTTTGATTTAATTTACGCGTTTCAAGACATATGTCTCGTCATCAGAAATAAATAAAATAAAAATTCACTCTTAGCGAGGTCGTTACATATTAAAATACAAATATTTGAAAACTGAGTGTCCGATCGGTCCGACTCGAGTGCACACTCAAGTAAAGCGGATATGTGTGTAATCGTTTTCACATATTTGTATTTTAATATGCAACAACCTCGCTAAGAGTGAATTTTTATTTTATTTATTTCTGATGACGAGACATATGTCTCGAAACACGTAAATTAAATCAAAACGCAACACAAAGTCACACGACGGAAGAAATAAGGTAAATATTTTACAGATTTTGTCATGGTTTACTCAAAAGTCTTATTGCTGAGCATATTTGTTTTGTAACAAATTGACATTCTCTACCTGTTATTGAATAATTTAAATGTAGTTGGCAAACTTACCCGATTTTGGGACAATTAAAAATGGAAAAGACTGATTCTAATTTAGCTTGTGGCTGAGGAAGAGATTTTTAAAATACTGGATTCAAAAAGAACAGTAACTCAATCACAAAGGTTGCTTGTTTCTCAATATGAAGAGTGAAAGTTTGAAGAGGAAAACTGGGTTGATAATAGGAACTTGAGATCAGCGAAGCATATTTGGTTTATGGCCTAACATAGTTTAAGAGACATCAACGTAATTCAACTGATCCAAGACATCGCCTCAGCTAAAGAAAAACTGCAATTATATGACAACGATTGTGAGTAAAATTTGTACTGTTTCACTGGAGCAGTACAGTGTGCATCCAGAAAAAAAAAAAAACTGCAGGAGGACCTTGAAGTTAGGAAATTTGAATATGGACTTAGGTATTCAAGTACCTATGAGTACATACCATATAAATATATTACGCCATTGATCCATATTACGAGATGGGGTTATAGATTTCCTGATACCAAATTACATATAATTCTAGGTATACATCTAACAATTCATGTATAATTAATAACTGCAGCTGAATATATTACCTGCCATTTCAAAATTCAAAGTACACTGCTGCTTATAATATACTTCAAAATTGTATCTTATGCATCATAAGTCTTTGCTGTTTATACAGCAAAATATACTTATCTTTTTTAAACAATTTGGATATGTTATATTAAGTGACTTCAAAAGTAGTACTGCCAAAATACTGCTGTACATTCTGACTTTCTTTCACTTCAAAATGGAATTTCTTAAAAAAAAAAAATAAATAAATAAACTCACTCATACCAAGATAACACAGTCCTAATGCTAGGGGCAGAAATCTTGAATACTGTCCTTCCTGTAATTCTGAAGTTGGGAAATCTATTAAAGTCTGTAGTATAGTTGACAGCACTTCAGAATCTCCTGAGCCTACGGTTATTAACCCACATGCAAGTGCGGCCATTGCGATAATTTCAGAACTAGATTTTTTATCAGACAACACTGGTAACAGCAGGGAGACGACATCCTGTCTCTTTGTTCCCGCATACGCCAAACCGAGACCTGTTTGTTACATAAAAGCGTATCAGAGATGGTGAATATAAGCCTTACAAATATAAGACACAATATGAACAAATTAGAACAATATTTATCTGCAAAGTTCTATTTACAAACATAAAATCTTTAATGCTTCTTCTGACTTCAAATCAATTTAAATTTCAGTCTTCACGCGTGGATAATTTTTAAAGTTTACTTTTATTAAAAATAAAGTTTATTTTTGCAAATTGCTTGTAAAATAAAAAATCTATTATATACTGTAAATGTTCTAAAGTGTTTTCAGGGAGTTATTTGAATCTTATTGTAAAGGTATTGTTTATTGAATTTTTACTGTTTCTCTAGCATACAAATCTGTACCGTTACATCATCTGAGACTCAAAATGCAAATGGATATATATAAACAAACAAGAACACATGTTTCTAATAGACACATAATAATTCAGAAATTTGGTTGAAATTCCTTCCTGTAACAATATTATTAGCAATGTAACATGTATTAGCTGAATACAAACTTTTAACTATTTTGTATTAAATAACTATTAATATTTTTTGCATAGAAATCAGAAAAATTTATTACTTACAGATCACCTCTATTTTAGAAAATAATAGAATAACAGAATTACATCAAACAGAATAGGGCACATTATATGTAACAGAAAAATTCAGGCACATAACTAAATCGACTCATATGAACTTTTGAGGAGCACTCTGAGTTTTCATACAGTTTTATAACAACATATGCTAAAATTAAACTAAACTGTGTAACACAGAAAGTGTATGTATAATATACTTGTGCCAATGTTCTTCGTTTCCAGTCTGCAAAATATTTGTGGAATGCTTGTTTTAGTACAGCCCTCAAATTCACTCAGTAATTTTATCTTTTATATTCTCTATGGTCACACAATGTTGTCCCTTTAATATGCTCTTCATTTCTGAGAAGAAAAAGTCACACAGGGCCTGTCTGGTGAATAGGATGACTTTGTGGTGAATAACATCACAGTGATGTTATTTTTGGCCAAAAATGTATGAATTAGTACTGAAGTGTGTGAGCTGGTGTTATCACAGTCCAAAATTACAAAAACTGTTTGCCCATAGTTCCGACCATTTAATTTTTTTATTGCCTCATGTGCGTGATATAAAACTTCCAAGGTAATACACCTACTGACTGTACACTCTAATCGTATGAATTCATATTACCCTATGCTTATGTAATCAAAGTAAACAGTATGGGAAACCTTGACATTCAGTCGAACTTGGTGTGATTCTTTTCTGTCTCGGTTATTCTCGAAGCTCTCATTGGGATCACTGACTCTTTTTATTGTTGTCATAACCATATACCCGAGTTTCATCACCTGTTATGATGTGTTTGAGTAATGCTAGGTCATCAGCAGATTTAGCCAACATTTGCTCAACGAACTGTGATGTTGTTTTCAGGAAAAGTTGTTTTTTCCTGACAACAACATCATCAGCCCTGGCTCTACAACCCTTGGTGGGTCTTGGCCTACTCCAAGAGTTGATTCCGTTCCTTCCTATTGCGTGCCCTGGCTTTCCAGTTTCTTATGTTCAGCTTTCCGAGGTCCTCCTCTATCTGGTCTTTGAATCTGCTTCGGGGTCTTCCCCTTTTCATACTACCCATTGGTTTCTGGTATAAAAAAGTTTCGTAGGCTGTCTTTCCTCCATTCTCTCTTTGTGTCCAACCCATCTTAGCCAGTATATTTTGATTACCCTGACAATGTCCGGATCTTTGTAAAGATGGTATAGTTCATAATTATAGCACCTGTGCCACATTCCATTTTCTTGTACTCCTCTAAATATGGTTCTTAGAATCCGTCTTTCACAGCAACCTAGAAGTATCTCGCTATTTTTTTGTCATTGTCCAGGTTTCTGAAGAATATGTCAGCACTGGCCTGATAAGTGTTTTGTAAATTTTGCATTTTTCTCTGAAAACAACTTTAGGACAAATTTAGCTGCCACTCATTCCATGCCCAAAAAAGTAAAAATTGCTTTCTATGACCTGTATGAGATACCAACTTCCTCAGACGTCCCGTTATAGTTTTTCAGCAATTACTAAGTATAATATGTTTAATTTTTTTTTCTCATTTTCATTGGTGGTTAATGTGCTAAGATGTTCACTTCTTTTGCCATCTTTATGGCCGTCTTGGAAATATTTATACCACTTACAAACACTTGGTTTAGATATGACATCCTCACCAAAAGCCTTTTCCAACATTTGCACCACTTCACTGCACTCAATTTCATTTTTAACACAGAAGTTTATACAAAATTTCTACCATTTTTAGAATTAAAAAAATACTCTAGGATGCCAAAATTCACCATCAAAATCAAAATACTTGCTTGCATACAATCGGGGCCAACAACTGACGTGCATCTAGGATAGTGGTACAAATATGAGGAAAAGAGATTATCTTATCTGATAATAAATAGCATGTTAACCTAAAACATTCTCATTACTTTTTGACTGTACTTCATGCACACTCTGATGGGGGAGAAGAACAGGAGCACATGCCATGAATATGTTCAAACCCATATTAATTTTTGGATTTAAACAATAATTCTCCCAAAACTCAAAATAGATGACTACACAATAAATTTATTATAAATGTTATTAATATGAAATAATATGATTACTACCTACAATAAAACTACTACTTAACACATTTAATTAAGGACTGTCATTTCTTGTGGTCGCTCACCTAGGACAGCTCCAATACGTAATGTAGCACTGTCATGTAGCACATAATCAGATAATAATGCAAGGGCTGGATCACAATCATTACGCACTCCGCAGTTCACAATACCCAGTGCTAACAATGCTCCAGACTAAAACATAGAATTTAATTGCATTTTGTTTAATTTGCCAATTACAACTCACTTGAATTGTTGAAACACACACACATACACATTTTCTCTACAATAATATAGTACAGTGGATTCACATTCTTTGACTGCTTAAGACTATTTTTCTTTTTACCCTGAAAATGGGCAAATGTCGCTTTTGAAATGCTGTAGCTATTCTGAAGTGCCAACATCTAAAAATCTTATTTGTTTTCCCATCTCACTGAATAGGAAATTTATTCATTTACAGTTTACAAGATAGTGCCATGTACTTATACGATACTTTTAGAAGGCTAACAAAAATTTTGGTATATAGTATAGTAAGTTAAGTCTACTATTATTGTTTGAAAAACGTCCAATGTAAATCTACAAAACTATGCCTGTGTACCTTTTAACGGCTTTCTTATGCCCCCACTATTAGTATGGAAATGAACAATATTTCTAAAAAAAACAAAATTCAGGACACGAAGACAGAAATTACTACTTTAGACCAACAAACAATCATCGATTACTATTTTAGTGCTGACTAGAAATTCTGTTTTGAAAGTCATTCTTTTTGTTCTATCAACAGAGACAGTCATGTTACAATTTTTTGTCACTTTGCAAAGCATACAATCCTCTTTGTTTCACTCTATTTTTATAATAAGTACAAAACAAGAAAATTGTGTTACATTTATAGGTAATGAAACGCAGCCCCCTAGTTTCATTTACCTTTATATTATCTTCTGAAGTGTACAAGTACTTATCAATTGGTGTAAGTCCTCCATCCACATCCCACAAATGAATCAATCCTAATGAAGCAGCAGCACTGAGCATACCTAGGTATACAAAAAAAGAACATATGAATTTTGATAAAACGGCATATGCCAAATGAGTTAAATCAAAATCACAATAACTTAAAACATTCAATGTGACATTATATATCTCAATACTCTACAACACCCCCAGGATTCCATCAGAGCAGAAAAAGTGATAAATTATGGACCTGTAAACAGATTTGATATTTCCTGGATATAACTGCACTTTTCCTCAAATTATTTACTGAAGACTGAGGAGATCTGAACTTTGGTGACTGCAAAACAGTGTACTAAAGTGTAAGTGTACTAAATTTATATTACTTCCATTCGTAGTTCAATCCTGATGTAAACAAACCCACGAGGCAAATCTGAAGCGCTATTGGTCAGGGGCATTGATGCTGTTTATACAGTTGTATTATGTGCATGTGCAGAATATCTGTATAGTTATGTGAGAGTTATCTTAAGTACCACTTAAATCGGGGCACATAATTTTAAGACGTCCTCCTTATCACTGTATTCTGAATCCCACTGAATTAATATGGAGCCTGTTGAAAGGATATGTTCCCCGTCACAACACAACATACATATTATAAGCTACCTGATATAAAACAGTTGATATAGAAGGCAGTAAATGAAACAACTGCAGACAAATTCCGTCATTGTATCACACATAATAATGGAAGAAAGAAGACAAGTTCTAGGAACTGGCCCACATTACCGATGCGTGGACTGTCTTATCAATAACAACATTGACTCAAGTGATGATTAAAGTTCTGACACAGATATGGAAGAGATTGAATTACTCTCTTGGTAATATAGAGTACACTGGTAATTATCACAGTTTCTATTTTCATTTAAAATAAACTTTGCTTTTTTATTTTGTTGCAGTTTTTAAACAGTTAATAAAAAAAGCCATTAACTGGTGTTATAAAATATTTCACTGTCGGTATGACACAGTCACATAAAATTTACTTTGGTCAGTACAAATTATTACAATTTATGTGTTTTTATACAGTATCAATATTATATGTTCCCTGTCTGTACTCCTGTCAGAGTGACACACCTCTAACTCAAGCAGCAAATAACGTTTCAGATGTAGCACGCCTGTTTGTTTACATCAGGATTAAGCTAATAACGGAAATAGTATACATACAACATTATATATAATACAATAACTAACACAATTTTACCATGCTGTTTATTTTTGTACATCCATTTGTTTCCATCCTCAACAGAGACTAGTTTATCGCGTGAGAATCCAGCATTAACAAAAGCGTTTACAAAAGTTGAAGCGAGGTTATGACGAGCTGAATCAACCGGTACGTCTAAATTATAAGTAGGACGTAAAACCAATCCTTCTAACCATGTTTTGTACACTTCCTCTGGTGTCTTTGGCTCCATAATATCCAACTAAAAAGAATTGAAATTGTATTATATCTATAAATTTAAACGATCAGCGTGCAATAGATATATAAACTGAAAATGCTTCTCTCAGAAGTGCTCAAGAATTATTAAATATATATTTTAAGTATACACATGTACGAATTCAAGTTTTTATGAGTCAGCATATTTTCTTTGTACAATAGCTCAAAGTTTACTTTTGCATAATCAAAAAACCATTTCTGTTATTATTCATAAGAAAGAATGAGAAGCCAATGTAACCTTTGAATATGAACAACTGTCTGATACAGCACAACTGGAGAATTAGAAGGAACAAAGAGATACATGAACAGGCCAGACATGCAATAGGAAAACATGATATCAGAAACCACTAAAAGATTATGAATAGAGGGATTGGAGAATAATGACCAGTGGGTAGAACTTGACGAAACAAGGATGTGAAGTAAGAGTAGAAACAGTCATAAGGAGAAGGATGGCAATAAGAGATGACGTTGAATGAGGCTAGGGCTGTACTGCCTTAGTGACATCAGTATCTGATACAGCACTGTGCCAGATTTTGTTTTTTAACAAGCTTGGGTGAAAATTATGAGAATGATAATTACACTGTACAACTAAAAATGGAGACAATTAACTGATGACATTATAATCTATGTCAAGAAAGAAAACACCTACATTTGTAGTGTTATAAAATTAGAACAACATGATACCAAAAATTTGAGTTTTATATCAAATAAAGTTTCTGTATTGAGTGACGGAGTTGTAATATATTTAAAGAAAATATGTAGTAATTACAAAAGCTTACACATAAATAAATCTTTTTTTTAGCCTGTTTTCTTGTTAGTGCAAATGAACGTTCTGTTATTGAACTTCTGTTCAGACAGTACAGTATATAAAAAATTCAGAGCCCCCCTCCCCGGCCATGGTGCAATTCCTCCCCAAGTATTCCAAAATCCTCCCCCAATTTGATTTTGTGGGTAGCGGGATCACAATTCAGGGGTATGGATTAACCCCCAGTTAACGGTGGATCTTGGGGCTTTATGCAAAGATTTTTGAAAAACTAAAGCCGTTTATGCAATTATTGGAATCAAAAAACTAATGTTATTCTTTTTATCACTACCACCAGATTTTCTAGTATGCCTAATCAATAAGTAAATTATGAGAAATGTAAAACCCTGGTCAAAACTGGCATAACATAATTAGTGGTATATAAGGCCTTATAAAGATAATCTAACTTTTTTTTACATATTTTAATAACACTAATAACAACTGAAATAAGTTTTACCACACATATTATGGTGAAAATGTTTTTTCCTACGTTTACTGACAGCTGAAGTAGTAAATATTTTTCAAATGTGACAACAACTTTAGAATGATAATAATGAAGTTAGGAAATATCCCAAGGTATTAGAAGTAAGAAAAATAATACCCAATAGAAAAATAATAACTAACCAGTATTAAACCATACTGTTCCAAAAATTATGACACCTGGAGAAAGATTACATTTTTTACAATTATTAAAAGGCAATTTAATTATTTTATATATATTAAATACAATTTTTCAGGTATAGTAATGCATAAGTGAACCAAGACTTGCATAACTTAACAGTAATATTTTCCAAGGAAATACAAATTTAGTCTTCTTATGTGATCCAGGAACCAATCCTTTTCCACACAATATGTGTATTGGCTGGTCTCGCATTCATTTTATTGTAGAAATGATGAAGATTTGTTTTAAAATGTTACAACAGCATACAGTTAATTTATTAACACGTGTCTCACATCATTTTACTAATCAGAAAAAGGACCACAAGTTGTTAAATATCAATAAGTTTTAGTATAATCGCAGTAACTGACTGAAAAATAAACACAACCTACTTCTCGAGCTAGACTGTGGAAATGATCATTGACGTGTGCATTAGACATAATACAAGTTAACTCTGACTTGTCGGGTAAATCATCGCTCAACTCTAAACACAACTGCTGTCGCCCAACCATGTATGCAAGTTGTTTACGGATGGATCTGTAAATAAGATATGTCACACAATTATATTAATAGTGTATAGTGTTAACAAGAATAATACTCGTAACACATACAGAAAATGAACAGATATAATTAAGACACAGACAAACTAAAGAAGTCACATCCTGTAATTTAAAGGATCAATGTTATCTAAATTTTGAACTTTATGACTGTATCTTGTTGTGTACACTATGAAAAAAGTAGTAATCATATATTTCACTTTTCAAGTGCAAGTGCAATCCCTAATTAATTGTATGAACCAATCATAGATGTCAGCCCACTTGGAAACGAAAATATTAGTTTCTAATATCCAATTAAAGTAGAACATCAATTATCTAGCCAGCCAGAACATTGCTTATCATGACAGTATTCAGCATTACTGAGGGTTAACTATGACGTGGATGACCCGTGCTACCAGATTTTCATGGACGGAGAAATACTACAGCAGGACAAAAATATTGTTTCACTGGAGGAAGACGTGGAAGAAGATACAGCTGGCAACAGTGAAAGAAATGGACTTATCAATAATATAGTGTTTCACTGTCTTCAACCAGCAATGAGCCAACTTTAGAATCAACAAGAACGTGACACAATTCAGTTACTGTTATTAATGAAATTGCAAGACTTAACTGGTAGAAAATGTGCTAATGGATGCAAACAGAAGAAAATTTATGAATTCTTTTGAAATTACCTATGCGATGTACATGTAAGATTAAAATTTAGATGTGAATGTATACATATATTTAAAGTGCCAATAAAGTTTTGATTTTTGAATGCCGTAATAGTGTTGTTTTATTGATTTCAAACCATCTATAACAGACATAAGTACATACACACAGTATGGCAAAGGTGTTTCTGATGGTACTTTTAGTATTTTATAGATATCTCAAGTATACAGGAATTTGATCCCCCAATTAATCTGCGTAATCAATGTTCTGCTATACTAAATATTTTTTGAATGCTTAGCAATGAGTGAATGAAACTGTTATAGACAAATTCTAGAAAATGGAGAAAAAATGTTTCATTGAGAAGGTTTCCTGCTTAAGGAATGCAGGATGATTGTAAGGCTGTATAGCTACAGCATTTATATTTATTACTGTACAGTACTGTAATAATTTATAGTAAACAATTTTTTATGTTCAATAAATCCAATACACCTACACATGTCCAATACATTACTGTACAGTACAGTACATAAGTGTACTTTTTATGGATTCGTATAATAGATCGTTCGGTTAATGCATGTTCGGATAATCGATGGCCTACTGTATTACATATTTGGAGTTGTACATAGCTAAATATATATTGTGCTGACATGTAGTTCTGGACAATGGATTCCTCCTACATATTATCATGTCCTATTGACAATAGATACAATTCTGTTAAAGTACTGTAGAAACTGGTGAACACCATCCCAGTTATCATTTGAATCACTATACTGAAGATGACCTCCAATGGATGGATGGAACTGAGGCCAATGGAAGATGGAGGATGGAGCTGAAACGTCTGTTCCAATCGACAGCATTAGACCATGGCCTATTAGCCCGGCAATGAGTCAGAACTTTAACAGAGTTGACGCAGGCCATAAGATCCTAGGACATCCATGGATACAATATTTCACTTCTTACTACAACCTTCCATATCTTAATATCTTTACAGAAGCACGTCCAGTATAGTCAGGTTAATCAATTTTCTTAAGACACTGTGTTGTGTGTGCCTTAAAACAAATAGTGGGCGTACCCTTCATAGAAGAGGAGAAGGCCACTTAGTTGCTAACTTCAGTTATGGTGACATTTGGAACACAATCCAACTAAGCTTGGACTGGGACACCAAATAATTCCAAAAAATGTTGTTTAATAAGGATTTTTTTATGACCAACTGTTGAGAACGGTTTATAAATTGTAAATGTCTATACTAATTTACTCTAGCCTAAATATATTTTCCTATACCTAAATTGAGAACCAAGTCTATTTCACAATCTCAAACACACTTATTTTCCTGCTTTGTCATCAAATATAAATTAACAGCTACAAGAGGAAAACCACTCACAGGAAAAACAGTAAATTTTACAAAAAAGTTTATGCTCAAGTTGTCAGAATTGTATATCAAATTGGACAAACATACAGACTAAATTCCTAATTAATTCTGTAATCCTCTGGAACACTTATTTACACAGATTTAAGGATCTGATGGCACTCCCTTTATATATATGTAACAAATAACATCCACATAACTGCCATACTTGAATCAGATTTAGACATTTCTCTCTACGTATACTACTCACAGTGGGGAAATGGAGGAATTCACAGATTCTCTCACAGGTACACAACATGTGTACAGTTTATAGCTTAACAGAGAGATTCTATTAGCCAGTAATACTACTCACATGTTTGACAAGTGAACTGTCTATAAAATCCCACCCATTTTTCTTGGTCCTGCGTTTTTTTTTTCATCTGACTATAGCTCCTCCCATTTATGATGTCATCAAGCATTCCAGCCTTTCTTCTTCCCTGTTCTCTCTTTCCTTTCACCTTTTCCCAAAAATCCTTAAATGCAAACAGTTTGTACACAATATGTGTCCCATCCAAAATGTCCTTCTTTCTTATTACTTTCAGCAGTTTTCTTTCCACTCCTATTCTCATCAATGCTTCATCATTTCTAACTCTATCATTTCACCTTAATTATTCCTCGCTACAACCACATTTTGGACTCTCTAGGTACCTTCCTTCTTTCACTTTGACGCTATATAAAAAACACACTCTACATAAAACATTTAGCAAATCTTATCCTCATCTTGATCGGAATCCTTCTTGCTGTCAGTAAATTATTTTACCTTTTCTAAAGTTCTCTTACCCATAAATATCCTACTTCTGATTTCTTCATACAACTTCCATTCCATGTCACATAGGTGTCCAGGTTATGCAACATCATGAACATCAGTTCTTCCTGCATTAACAATCAACACCAATTACATGTAGCTCTGTAATTACACTTTATCACGGTGACAATGGAGTTTAGAAGGGCAAATGTTTTTAGCATTCAAAAACAACATCACTGCATGTAGCTCACAATTGGTGAAATTAATGATACACACAGTTATTTACAAATCCACTACAAAAATCAAACATGGATTCGAATATCCAATAGGCAGTCACAGGAGACATGGGGTTTGATATTGAGTCACCTGCAGTGAACGAATTGCACAAAGCTAGATGCACAACAGTTCTTAGTGTAAAAATAACCTTCATACATATTACAGATATTGATTTACTCATCTATTCTTCTTAATAACTAATTAGCAAGAGTTCTAATTAGTGTTGTAATTAAGTGTTATATGGTTACTTACGGATCAGCACACTGGTTGAAGATTCGCAACATGGTGTCAGTATCGTTAAGCTGCATTGCTAAACACAGAGCACGAGGATATTCTTTAAATTTTAAATAATGTTCCATTACTGAATGTAAGATGGCATCCCTTTCTGGATCTTCAACATATACTGCACAACTAAACAGAAAAATAAAATTGACTGCTTCAAAGTTGTATATAATTCTTTAAAAACAGTTGTCAATAATACAACAGGTGTTTTGATTTTGCACAATGTTAATACTGTACCTGACAAAATACAATAAGACACACATATATCTTAGTACTCAACTGAACAAAAGTTTAAAGTATAAGAGCCCAGATATCTGTAACATTCCCATGGCCTTCAATCTTTAATAACACAATTTTTTGGTTTAATGCTTGTCATTTTATTTCTCTAAGAAACATTTGATTTTAAGAGAAATAAAATGATGTACCGTACTGGCCCGAATATAAGACGATGATTTTTTTCCTTAAAATGCCCTTCCAGAAACCATACTCGTCTTATATGCACAACCTAACATTTATAAATTCCGTGTTAAGTGCCTAGCGTATTTTGTAACATTCGCCAGCTGCACAGGCTTGCCATATGCGTAGCGTGAATCAACACACGCGTTTTATAATGAGCTGAAGGTGAAAATCCCAACCATACTTTCACCACTGCACTGAAGTACCATATTGTGTCACAGACGTTAAAAGTTGTTCACTTTAAGGCCCCCTTTATGCATCCGATTCAAATCATACAATAAGTTTAGCATCCCTCCGATTTTTATCGTGCGTCAAAAATATCAGAAGTTAGTGTGAACAAACTCTTTCAGTGCTGCCATCGTCAGTACTGAAAATGAATCCGTGCGTGTTGTATGCCGCTTATCGGTTCGTTTTTATAAGCTTCGGAAGCGGGATCCCATAGTGCTCTCCTGTTCTGGATTTCGTCAGTTAGCCTTTCTGTATTAATGTTTTCCATATTTATAAAACAAATTAATAAAATCACATCAAAACGTGAATACCACCGATTACTTGGCATAACTGGCCTCGCTGACACTAGACAGGAAGGTTGGCAGCACTGATGTCATACGATAAAAAACTCCCACAAGTGCATAAACAAAACCTTTTTGGCCCGTGTATCTAAACAACTCGTCCGATATTTATCGGATGTTTCCTAAGATACTGCGTTATGTTTTTGAGTACAGAACGATAAATTTATCGTATGACCGTGCATAAAACGGCCCATTTGTTTCTATTGTTCTACATGAGGTACAAGTTTTTATCGTAGGTTATCATACCATACAAATCGGATGCATAAAAGGGGTCTAAGGTTAAGTCAACAAAGTGAATAATCATGGCCAATTCACAAGTAAAGGATAGTGTCGAACAGAAACGAAATCAAGGATATCCAATATCCCGGAGAGTTATTAGATTGAAGGCACTGGAGTGACATGTAAGTTGAAAATTCCAATAACTGAATTTAAAGCAAGCTTGGGCTGGTGTAAACACATGATGCGGCGTTCGGGTCTGTGTTTACGACGTCGCACTACTCTTGCCTTGCCTACCTGCAGATTATACTGATAAATTGATCGCTTATCAGTGATATATTATAGAACTGAGGAAAGCCCACAATAACATGCTTGGCCAAATGGCATATGCTGACTAAACGCCACTTTTTTTCGATATGCCATCAAATGTTACTGTGGAGAGAAAGGGTGCAAAATCAGTTGTAATTAAACCTACAGGCAACAAAAAGTCATGCATTACTGTGATGTTAGGAGTAACTGCCGACAGAAGAAAACTTCCGCCGTAAGTTATTTTGAGGAGAAAAATGCTTCCAAAGGAATAATTACCAGATGGGATTGTTTTAGAGCACAGGAAATGGGGTGGATGACTGAAGAACTCATTGGCTTATGGTTGTTTTGGGATGTCGACCAGGCGCTTTACTAGGGCAGAGAGGTAGTTCTTTCATGGTCACACAAGTGAAAAAATAAAGAAGCTGATTGTAGAAATGAACACTGTTCTTTTTATAATCCCTGGGGGAATGACTTCTCAGCTTCAAGTTTTAGATGGGATTGTTAATAAACCATTTAAGGACTACTTACGGAAGACCTATAGTGACTGGTTAATTAATGTAAATCATGCACTGACTCTGATAGACAAGTTGAAGAAACCAAGCATACAGTTACTGGCCCAGTGGATAATCACAGCCTAGGGAAAAATCAAAAGTGAATCCATTGTAAAGGGGTTTAAAAATGTGTTTCTAATAACATGGATGGGAGTGAGGATGACATTTTGTGGAAAGACTCCAGTTATGAATCAGATTCCAGTACCAATTCTGAAGATGAACTTGGAGAAGAAGAAGAAGAAAACAAGGATGATGACTGTAACTAAAAACCGTACAGTACTTTAACACCTATAATGTCACCTTTAATGTAAAATAGCCATATTTACTTAGTGTGACTTTAAGGTATGATATTTAGACCATTTAATTGTCTTCCTTGAACAACACCTTCAAAAATCTAAGGTCGTATTATATTCCGGCCAAACCGGTATATTCAACTGAAGACAGTGTTGTTATTACTGAAAACCACATATGTTTATTAGCAAGATTACGTTAATCTCTGAATGCTAACCAGCTATAAAAGGTAATTTGTCTTTAAGAAGCATTTTATTAAATTTGGTATAGTGATTATTTTACCTAATGGAATGAAGGGGTGTTCAAACCTTTGAGTTGCATAGGACAGCCTGGCCTGTTGCATTGTCATCACGTTATTTACAATATTTTTTACACTGTTTTACTCGAAACAATTGCTTTCTTTTGAACAAGTGCTAAATAACATTTCTTTGAAACCATTTATAAACAGACTACGAGAAGACATTTACAAAAACTTCCAAAAATAAGTAAGGTACGTAAAGAAATGTACTTCATATGAATATTACGTGTTCTGATTTAGAATAATAAGAAATTTATTCTATGATCACCCTAACATATGATGGGCTTACTTGTCAACAGTACCTCTCCAAACTTAGCACAGAAAATACAAGCTTCTATAAGAACAGTACAATAGTAGTTTGAATAACTGATTAGTTATATATTTAAGATTTTCATTCTGTATGGTCATATAACGTCTTACCTACGTTATAACATCGGGAACCTGTGCTTAATTGCCTCAGATCAATTGCATAGGCTGCCATAGTCGTAACCAACTTCTAATTATTAATTTTACAAGCTGTAGTTAGAATTAAAGGAAATTTTACAGGGGTGTCTGATGATTTATTCACTCAGTATTATGTGTTATGTAATGACATCTCTTTATTAAACGAATTCTTTAACAGCTCTACATGAGGGGTTCAGCATAAATTTTTCTTAATATATAGTTTACAGTTTACAACATATTTTCTGAAGAGGCCCTCAAAATAAGGAATGTTATATGCTAGCATTTTCCACGGATCCGGGATATTAACTGTTTTGTAAGTAAAGCTCACTTACTCATAAACTATCATACTATTTGGGGGCCATTTGAAGAATGGACTTGATTTAACTTTTAGTATCAGAGAAGCTTTATAATATAAGCATTACTTGCTAGTACAAATATTTTTTAAATCGTATGACATACTACATGTTACAAAGTGACTATTATTAAAGTCTTTTATATTGTTATTTAAAGCGTCTTTTACAAATCATTTGTTTGAATGTTAATTAACAACGGAAGACAGGCTTCCGCGTCACCTTGCTATTCTGATGTTTACTCCGTGTCCTGCTCCTTGGTCCTTGGGGTGTCTACAGATGTTCGATCTTTATTGTAGTTTTCTTTCCTGCTGAAGTTCCTGAAGTGATTCGGTCATTATGAAGCTGGTATGCTGTTCTCAGAAGTCTAGTAGCTAAGCCTCTTTAGTAGTATAACTCAAGTTAATGTTTTTGTGTTTGCCACAGAAATGCACGTCACATCATTATTGATAAAAGGTTGTCAAGGTTTAGGTACCTCGTACCTTTTTATTTTAATGAAACATTGATATCTTACACACTAGTCAGTAGAGATGTCATCCCGCACACTTATTTATTCCTATTCCTTTTTATAGATTACATGTTTACTTTATGACACACTAATTTACCGCTACATTCCTCTGCACATAGTCAAATCTACACTTAAAAAAAAAAGAAACAAATATTGTCGTACTTTTGGGGCATGGTTCCGGTATGTACTGTTTATGAGGACGCTCCATTTCGACTGATTTACTATGTTAGGACAGGTAAGTTAACTGCGCGGAGTTTACGCATCACCATAAAATAGTTCCACCTTTATTCGATATTTACGGTATTAATACTTGACCTATTAATTATCCAAAGATATGCTTTACTTCAGAATTAATTATGGTATACTACTGTGTTATTGTTTATTTATTTATTTAATTGCAATTTACAGGTATTATTAGTTTTGTTTATGGGTCTGTATGCAAGTTGATTCCGGTTACCGCATGTCAATTAATAAAGGGTTTCCTTACCTTTACACTCGCATTCCTTTTGGCCTTTTAAATCTCTTTATTAAATATTATTTTGAGTTATTTCAGGGGTGTAAAATTTGTTTACATGTGCGACTTATTATTATTATTATTTTTTTTTTTTACTCCTCCGCTTAAAGAAGACACCGGGTGGGGAAACAGATGTGTTTTCTGTGGGTTATTAGGTCAGTAATGTACTGGGAGTATGCTTGGCATTACTGTGTGAAATTTCTCTTATGACTCTTTTTCTTTCGTGAAGTTCCCTTTCTCTCGTTTATTAACTGCTAACTTAATTTTCCTAGTTCTCGTAACTTCACAATATCGTGGCCCGACTGATTTTGTTAGCATACTCTAACTCAAGTAGTTAGTTTTCTGCTCTTTCATTACCCTTTTCCAGTGCGGTGCCATTGTGACTTTATTACGTACTTACATCTATTTCTCTTATTTATACTTAATATAATCTAAAGTTGATCCCATACTCAACCTTAGATTATTTCTAATTCTAATATCTTACGCTACTGAAACAAGCGGAATTTCACGAAGAGGTACATTTATTTTCTTTTAAACAATCAGCTGTTACAATTCAAGAGGGGTCAAATACTTTACACAAGGTGCATTGTATTACACACGGGGGTGGTTGCTATTGTTTACCTAGGCAGGAGTTCTTAACAATAGGGGTGGCTTACTACAATACGAAACACGATTATTTCCTGCACGAGTTTGTCGTTTCTTGACAAATTTAGTTAATGACTTTTCAAACAGGCCCCATGCTGGGGGTTACACTATTTAAATATGCTTTTATTATTATTTTGCGTTTTACTTAATATCTATTTCATTTTGCTACTCTTACGGTAATAAACTTATCGGGATTAGATTTTGTTTACTTATATTACTACTACACTTTTATTACACCTTAGTTTATTTAAGATACTTCCGTGCTTTCTATTGAAATAATTTATTTTTAGTTTATGGGTCAGATTTAAGAAACGGTTTCTTATTCGTTTAGAACTCGTTCATTTACTTAGTGGTGCATCATTCCATAAAATCAATTAGTAAACTTGTTTTATTTAACTTGATTTAATTTTCAACATATGGTTGAAATATGTTGTTACTGGGCAAGGGGGTCGAACACGTTGTATAACAATATAGGAGGTGGGGTATTGTCTAACTCGACGTGGCAGAGGGTGACAAAGGACAGTTTCATACAGGAGAGAACAGGAAATTTGCCGGTCTTGGTTTGTTGTCAAACCGACACGTTGGTGACTGAAATTTTTGGACAAGTACGTACATGGATTTGTATAAATGTGTCATATAATGTGTTAATGTGAAAATATGTTAATATGAGTTTACACATATTAAATTCACAATTAATCTTACCTATATACTATTCTATTCTAATTATTATTATTATTTTTTTTAAATTACTGGAATATTTTAAAGTAACTGAGTGAATAGATCTACAGAGGGGCACATGGTATATGTGTCACTATCTACACAAATATTAATTTTTTTTTTTTTTTTTTTTTTTTTTTTTACAAAGAAGCAAAGTTGCGCATTTTATAACATCTTACCTACGTTATAACATCGGGAACATGTGCTTAATTGCCTCGGATCAATTGCATAGGCTGCCATAGTCGTAACCAACTTCTAATTATTAATTTTACAAGCTGTAGTTAGAATTAAAAGAAATTTTACAGGGGTGTCTGATGATTTATTCACTCAGTATTCTGTTATGTAATGACATCTCTTTATTAAACGATTTCTTTAACAGCTCTACATGAGGTTTTCAGCACAAAGTTTTCTTAATATATAGTTTACAGTTTACAACATATTTTCTGAAGGGGCCCTCAAAATAAGGAATGTTATATGCTAGCATTTTCCACGGATCCGGGATATTAAACTGGTTTGTAAGTAAAGCTCACTTACTCATAAACTATCATACTATTTGGGGGCCATTTGAAGAATGGAGTTGATTTAACTTTTAGTATCAGAGAAGCTTTATAATATAAGCATTACTTGCTAGTACAAATATTTTTTAAATCGTATGACATACTACATGTTATAAAGTGACTATTATTAAAGTCTTTTATATTGTTATTTAAAGCGTCTTTTACAAATCATTTGTTTGAATTGTGACGATTTAAAAAAAAAAAATGTTTAAATAGCACAAATTAAATTTTTGTTCTTATAACAAGTAAGAGTATTATCCACCCCTTATCTGTACCTAGATTCCTGTATCAACGTGCAAATTGTCCAGCACGAACACGCAAAGTACGATATTATCAAGCGAAAAATAATAATTCCGTTAATTAAATAAAAGACATACTAATAAAAAGGGAAATTCCTAAATCATAACTAAAAGGTAGCATAAAATATTAATGGTTTATGAATAAATAATTAATTCTACTAGAGGAACGAACTACTTTCTCAGCGCGTAAAACCACACCAGCTTACAAACTCCGCGCCGCTAAACAATGCCCCATTCGCCGGAGAAACTTCGACATGTAAGGATGTCGCAAATGTGTGGTCAAGTTACATGTAGGTGTATACCGCTCAAATACTATACAATCACATTAGTAGTTATTTTTATTTAACCCAATGTAGTTTTGGGAAATAATAAATAAAAAATAGTAATGTAGTGCGTGAAGAAATATGGGTAATATGTAATATAAAAAAAGAGAATTTAGCCTACACATCTCTTAACAAACAGTAAGTGGTAAGATATGTTCCTTACCATATTTTAGTGCTGCTAAAATAAGAACTATTAAAATGTAAAATGTGAACAACCGACTCCAGAAGAAGAAAATTGCAACAACAACCGTATGAACTTCTAGTACCAGAATCCAATCTTCATGAACGAGACTACCTTTCGGAAACAATCAACCAAATGGAGCATCAAGAGGAACATTGTATCACACCCAAGAAGCCGACTGAAGAAGACCATCACGGACCCCCACAGCAAACTCATGTTCTATTCAGGTGATATTAAATCATAACATTTGTGATAATTTGTTTCAGCAAAAAACTAACAAAAGAACTGTAAAGAACTTTTGATAACTTAAAGATTAACATATAAATATTTGTAATCTCTGTAATGATATAGTAATAACATTACGATGTTTAGATGTAAAGTAATTCCAAAATTTACACCAAACTATTCTTCAAATAATCTGGTTGAAGTTGTGATAAATTAAAATATTGCAAAGTTGAGACCCGGATCCGTGGTACTTGAAATAATACATAGCTGAATGGTTTTGAGAAAAAAAGAATAAGAAGTAAAAATTTAAAGAATATTCAATGCAGAATTTATTAAAATCTTTCTGTTAAAAGTAAAGTAAAGTATGAGATATAAATATGACAATAAAGAGATGTTTTCGCTAACACCCAGCGAGTGAATAAATTTATGCAATCCTTGACTAATTCCTGATATATAATTTGTTGGTAAGTAAATTTTACTAACAACGGCAGCTAGTTTAATTAACAGGTAACGATTGAACTGGTTCCCGATTTTTGTAATGTCTTGACAAGGGAGACGTTATAGAATGTTAATTAACAATGGAAGACAGGCTTCCGCGTCACCTTGCTATTCTGATGTTTACTCCGTGTCCTGCTCCTTGGTCCTTGGGGTGTCTACAGATGGTTGATCTTTATTGTAGTTTTCTTTCCTGCTGAAGTTCCTGAAGTGATTCGGTCATTATGAAGCTGGTATGCTGTTCTCAGAAGTCTGGTAGCTAAGCCTCTTTAGTAGTATAACTCAAGTTAATGTTTTTGTGTTTGCCACAGAAATGCACGTCACATCATTATTGATAAAAGGTTGTCACTTTAGGTACCTCGTACCTTTTTATTTTAAAGAAACATTGATATCTTACACATTAGTCAGTAGAGATGTCATCCCGCACACTTATTTATTCCTATTCCTTTTTATAGATTACATGTTTACTTTATGACACACTAATTTACCGCTACATTCCTCTGCACATAGTCAAATCTACACTTAAAAAAAAAAGAAACAAATATTGTCGTACTTTTGGGGCATGGTTCCGGTATGTACTGTTTATGAGGACGCTCCATTTCGACTGATTTACTATGTTAGGACAGGTAAGTTAACTGCGCGGAGTTTACGCATCACCATAAAATAATTCCACCTTTATTCGATATTTACGGTATTAATATTTGACCTATTAATTATCCAAAGATATGCTTTACTTCAGAATTAATTATGGTATACTACTGTGTTATTGTTTATTTATTTATTTAATTGCAATTTACAGGTATTATTAGTTTTGTTTATGGGTCTGTATGCAAGTTGATTCCGGTTACCGCATGTCAATGCATGGTAAATTATTAAAGGGTTTCCTTACCTTTACACTCGCATTCCTTTTGGCCTTTTAAATCTCTTTATTAAATATTATTTTGAGTTATTTCAGGGGTGTAAAATTTGTTTAAATGTGCGATTTATCAAAATTAAAATTTTTTTTTTGAGATCGTACAGTCATCAAGGTATAGATACACATCTCTAAATATAATAAATGTTTATAAAGTATCTTAGCACATTTGGTTTACTGAAAACTGTGAGACGAAAATGTGTCACTTATAAAACAAATAAAGTTGCCAGGACACTTGGTAAAATTAATCTTGACCACATTTAGATTTAAGAGCTAAAAATATTCAACAGTAATGTATGTATACAGTAGTAAGTGCATGGAAAATTCTTGATTGAGAATATTTTTCTCCCTACTCAACTTGCTTTTGGTTATACTAAACATTTTATAGCTTTACTTTATGAAAAATTACAATTAATTTTTTTAAGATATCATGATAATGTGAATACCACTTTGTTCATATTGCACACATATGTGCAGTATATTCATTTTTTTCTTTACTTTTCACTGTTATCCTTAATGGCAAAAAATTTGTGTTCAATCAAAAATCATGTTCAAAGAGTTTACTGTTAAAATGTCTTGTGACCTCTTAATTTTTTAAACATAAACTTGTGTGTGTCCAAAAAACAGGGACCATTACAACTTAACTTGAATTTATTTTCCAACTTCATTTTTTTGAGGTTTATAATTAAGAACTTCCGTCTACAATATAACAGCCACCAAATATTTCTCAGCAGATAAGCTGATGAAGAGCATAATCACTGAAAAGTGGCTAATTCAATAAGCCAACTATTGTCCCCCTTCTACTTTGAATTATCTGTTTTAAATACATTAATTTTAAAATCTGTGCTCACTTCCAACTTTCTAAAATGTTTAAACGTATTGAAAATAAAATTAAAAAAAAACAGCACTGTTTTTACTATTCATAACCGAAATTATTCTCATCAGTGTACTTCAAAGTGCAAGAATTGAATGTTATTTACATGACTTGTCACAGTTTTTCTAACTTTATAATATCAGTACAGGAATAGTGGTATAAAAATCGGAATTCCTTCTTCAATTGTTCTCCTAGCAATACATTAAATACCTACATAAGGCATCAAAATCCCTACGTAATAGAATTTTTACTTTGTATGTTTCAATTCTTGTTTCAAGTCAAAACATTATTGTTTTAAATGTAAACACTAACCTTGCCAGGTATAGGCACACTCTAGGATAATTTGATGAGTCCATGTGTTTGTCTATCAGGTCCAGTCTGTCGATTTCCATGAGAAGATCACACGCCTGTATTTCGGCATTGTGCTTCATATCAAACGCAATAATGTTCTCAATTAAAGGAAGGAATTTGGTCTTCATAACTTCACTATCTTTACTTAATGTAGCCCATTCTTCTGCAATTTCACCTTCAAGTTGCCTATTTATGCACAGAACACAAAACAAGCTGTTACACGCAAATTATTGGCAGTATAGACAAGAACTAATTCAAATTAATAAAGACAAACAAAATGTTAATAAACGTACTCTTAATTTTTTGAGTACCTAATAATAAAATAATAATTGTCACAGGCTGTTGTAGGCAGGGAATAGTGTTTTGTAAATTCAGAGGCTCTCTTGTACGAGGGAAGTTCGAAAAGTAAAGATACAAGGCTCACAAAACATTCAAAAATGCATGTATTTCAAAACAAAATATATATACATGAAGGTATATATCACACTATTTTTTGCCATAATCGCTGTCAAGATCGATACACTTTTGCAGTCTTGGGACGAGTTTTTGTATACCAGTGTTGTACACCTCTCCCACCTTCTAAGTTTTCACAGCATCTTTCACCTCGTCGTCATTAGAAAAATTCTTCCCACTCAAGTGATCCTTTAACTTGGTGAAGAGATGATAATCCCTGGGTGCGAGAAAAGCTTTAGTGTAAGCAACTCAGTTCCGTTTGTGCTCGTCAGTCAACATTTTGCATACTCAACGAGCACAAAGTTTTCAATACCCCAACTTTTCTGTAAGTGTATCATACAAAACTGTTCTCGAAATTTCAGGGCACAATTCGTGAAGCTCGTCAATTGTCAAACGTCGATTGTTACGAATGTTCTCCTCGATTTTTTGCAAAACTCTGTCACTGACAACAGAAGGGCTCCCACTCCTCTCCTCATCATGAACTTCTTTAAACTCACGAACCCACTTCGTCACATTCTGTCTTGTCATAACACCTTCACCATAAACTGCAACAAGTCGACAATGAATCTCAGCTCCTGTATTGCCTTCCGCGGAAAGAAATCGTATCACCGAGTGCAACTCGCACTTGGCGGGATTATGATATGCAGGGTTCATTTTAACAACAATCAAACTGAGGAACGGAAATGCTTTCTCACTTCTCCACTCCCCCCCTTATACGCCAGTGCTACCAACTTCGAAAATCAAATTTCCCTACGATCAGTAGGAGCCTTGTATCTTTACTTTTCGAATTTCCCTCGTAATACTTGTGGGTAACAACTACTGTCTAAATATGGGTGGACAAACAATTGACTCAATCCCCATTAAGCCGCCAAATATGCCTTACTACAGAGTAAGTGAATTGATTGATGTTATGAAAAGTAGAAAATGTTTAACTAAAATAATGTTGTTTTCAATAACAAAAACCATAAAAGTATGTGAGTGAGATTACACACACACACACACACACACACACAGTGTGTGTGTGTGTGTGTGTGTGGCTTAAATCTTATTAATTGCAGGCTGTCACAAATCCCATTGAAACAACTACTTGACTATGTTCAATTTCATAGCTGAAGTAGACTTATCATAAATTTACTACAAAATTAATGCCTAAGTCATTCAAATCTAAGTATTTAAATTAGTTCTTCACACATGAACAAGTTAAGCTATTACTTATCTACACAATGCCTGAGCTGAGCATAACACATAATTGTAATAATAAAAACCTGTAATTTTACTAGTGTTCCATATATTCATGTACAAACTTACCTAACATATTCATGGCCCCAATCGCCAACATCTTTTTGAGCGCCTAAAAGGCAATACTGTAAACATTCCCTGGCACCTGGTTGATCCTGCCCCATTGCTAAAACTGACACAATACTTGCACACAATTCTTTACTCTTCTTATCGTTCATTTTTGTAACGGCTTCCTTCAGAGCTGGATAATGTACACGCAAAAACTTCAGAGGCATCGGAACACTGGTCATCGATGTTGTTGAGCTCCGTATCAGATCTCGCAGGCTTTCCAGAGCCGGCAAATATAATTGTTCTTCTTTGCCCTATGAAAATTTAATTTTTTTTTTATTTATGCGCTAGTCAAGTTTAGGCAGTAAAGTAAAAATTTTTAAGGAAAATGAGGTGAAGATTCACACAAACAGAAAACAGTGCATGTGAACTGTCTGTTGGTAGAAAAATAACAAATGAGACAGAAAACAATGGAAGATCATTCCTCTAAAATATTTAGACATATTAAAGAAACCAAGTGAATATATATAAATAAATACAAGACTCGATCAAATATAAATGAGACTTTTGAAATTGGCATGATACTTTAATGCTTATTAATGCTGCAATGATGAGCAATGTTTAGTAATGCCTGGATTTGCATAGTGCTATGCGCTTGTTTCTAAAGTCATTTGTTACGACAACAAGTGAAGAGGAGGTGCATGTGTCCATTGCGCAGGATGTAATTATTGAGAGTTTAGTATGCGAAGATGAAAAGATGGTATACCAGCTGAAATTTGCACAGATTGGGTGCACAAATCAGTACTGATATACTTTTGAAGGTTTTTTTTACTGATACAGAGGTACACAGTTCAGTGACAAACACAAGACTTGAGAGCAATTGGGTACAAACACATCCAACAAATTTTAAAAAGAAGGCATTAAAAAACTGCTAGTTGGATGGAAAAAATATACAGATAATAGGCGAAGTTATGAAGAAAAATGGTTTTATATTTTATTTTTGCATTATTAATCCAGTAAAAAGTTTCTCAAGAAGTCTCATTTACATTTGGTCAACCCTCGTATATAAAGTGACTATATACACCAAGTGAAAAACAAAGAAATAATGTTTAAAGAAACAAAGAAAGTAGTGCACTTCCGATAATAAAGAAACAAAGGATCTGCCCCCATTTGTATTATACAAATGTGTGAACAAATTTGGATAATGTACAAAACAAGTCCTGTGTAAAAAAGTGGAAAATATTACACTGAATTTCACACAAACAAGACACGAATGCTAGAGTTACCTGCAAGTACAACACTGCTGGATAAGATTAGTATGATTTAAGATAAATCATTAAAATGGTGATAGGGCAAGAAAGTACAAGATAAATGGTGGAGTAAACAATAGATGAAGGACAGAAGACAACTTTTGAAATGTCATTCAAGACATTATCCACAAGTTGGGGCTGGCAAGATGCATATGAATAACTGACACAAGTGGAGGTAAATCGGTCATCCCAAGTAAACGATTGTAGAATGCAGAAAAACTGATAACCCCAAAAGTTATCATGGCATTTGCACAAAACCCAAGAAAATTAGTTGCTAGGAACGCTAAAAACAGACTCTAAAAATTTGTTCTCCTTAGTAAACTCACTTATTTACTAACAAAACAATCATTAAGATAATTATTATGTAATTATTTTTCTACTACTTGTAAAACACAAGTTTCTACATTAAAAACTTCTTATAACTAATTTTTCATTTGTCCATATTGAAAATAAAAGCTTGGAATAGAAACTTTTCTAGCAAATCAGTTTTCCTACTAAGTTTCAAAATAAACTACATCTATAATTTTTTTAAAGTATATATTTAATAGTTTGATGCCAATGCCCACTGGTGTTCTTTGAAAACTTCTGAGAATATTGACAGATATGAACTGCATCCTGACATGTCAATGTTTCTATATGGAGCTGTGTGTACAAATATTGTCCTCAGTGCTGTTATGAAACAACATATGTTTTTATAAAACCGTACTCAATTCATTCACTAGATTGCATTTTCATTCAATTCTGTAACAGCTGACGAAAACTCAATGCATATTTTGTTGTGTAACACGTAAAGTTTCATTGTGCTTACGAGTCATGTTTTAAATTATTTAATTTTAAAAAATTACAAAAATGAAACTTTGCAAAATTGATTATAGTAGAAACATTAAACAACATATTATTTAATGGGTTTATAAAAAATAATAGTACATATAGTGTCTAAAGGCCATTTTTTTATTTGACCCAAAACATATTTTTTTTGAAAAGCAATTACAGGCGACATAAACAAATAAACTGTATGGAGCACACAATTAAACCGGACAATTAAATCTTTATGAAAATGTGGTGTCACCCATATTTTTACTGTATGGTTTAGAAGCTACAGCATTTAAAATGAATTCAAAACGGGCCTGGCCTGGGCAACAGGCAGCTGTTTTAAAAGCATCAAATTAAAGCATTAGATTGGCAACATATAATACTGAAAATGATAATTTTAAATATAAGCAGTAATGATACAATATTAAATACATAAATAAAGTGCATAAACACAAAATTATACTTTACACTTCTCATGAGTATTATTTTGTGTGTGTGTGTGGGGGGGGGGAATATTGCACTCCATAAGATGGTGATTTCAGTATTCACTAGTGCTGTAGTTTAACTTATAAATTGCTTTGAATGATTTAATTACACTCACTCTACGGGGATTTAAATACAAACAGTGCATGAAAAATAACCAATTAATCAGTACTTACGAGAACTTTTTCCACCAACATGTTAAGTTCTTCCTGCAAATGCTTATCTTCCTCGGACTGAAAAAACAAAAAACACAGTCACAAATACGCTCACATTGATATGCCTAATGTAGATTATAACATCAATAATGACTGACACAATCATCTGGTGGTCTGCAACAGAAAAAAGCCAACTGGGCATCTGCCAGACATGAATGAGTACTTGCCCACTCACATACTTTGAAGTCAACATTGAACTCAACTACTGATTACTAATTACTACACTATGCACATGCAACATGGTAGTACGTACCACCAACCAACCACAACAAACGATTAAGGTAGGAAAACTGACATAAGCTTTTAAACTATTAAAAAATATATATATATATTATATTTAATTTTTATAATGAATTTACCTCAAGATATTTCTTTCCTTATTAGGAACATGTTTCGGGTACCATTGTGTACCCATCCTCAGCCTTCCGGATTTTGTGTCTGGTGAAGTACATGTGTGTTGGCTGGTTGTTATTGTGGCTTCCTGTTGGCTTCTGGTACTTTAAATTGGTATTATTGTGTGTGATTGTGGTGTATGTATTAGTATTTTGTGTATTTATGATGTTGAATGCTTTGAAAATTGTGTCATGTTTTGTATTGATTTGTATTTGTTTTATATATATAATTTGTGATGTTTTCAATTTGTTTCTTCTGCAAGTAGTATAATTTATAAACAAATCGAAAACATCACAAATTATATAATTACTGCAAGAAACATCGAGTTACTTATATAGAAAATGATATTAGTTTTCCACCAAAATGCTTTTCTATACTATTTAACACATTTCTATGCAAAAGATATAAGTACAAAGCTTTTCTAAACTTCCTGATTTTTGGCAAGAGACAATAATAGTAAGGCTTTCTTTTTTTTTAGTCTTGCTTTAAGTAACAAAAGTCTATATATTTAAATTGTCTGTTATGCACAATGGGTTGACTAATACATTAAGTTTACAATTCTGATACTAGATAGCAAGAAGTCATTTTTTCTCATCTAACTATTGGCACCATATTGTTTTATACTCTTGTAATTACTAATGTATCAAATTACGAGGATAAACTTTTTTGTGGAAAATAATGTAAATACAGTTACTATGTTTAGTTTTAAATACAGGCCTACTGTATACTTTTTTTTTCAAATGTACCTACATTAACACTACTGTATTAACAGTCTCATGTGTTTAGAGATTGTCAACGTTAGAGAAGCTCAATTTGCACCGATAGGGAGAAAGATGGGGGTACACGACAATATTGGTAGGGATACTGAACTTACAAAGCGCGCGGTAACAACACAGAGGCTCGATGGGCAGCTGTGCACGTCACATTGAAAAATTAACTACGCTTTTAATTTATAATGAAAACTGAATACAACAAAAAATTATATGCTACTTACTAACATTAGGGAAGTGGTTCAGTTCCATCCAGCGAGTCGTCATGATCATCTGTACAATCTGAAAAGTCAGATTTGTTGTCAGTAGTGCCGCTGTTGTCAAGTCATATAAAAATTGCTTCTCTTTCATTGTCTATTAACCTCCCTGTCTCTGCATATTTTTGTTCACACTTGACACTATGATCGCAACACTTTTTCCAGTCTTCACTTGTTAATTCCAAAAAAACCTGTTCGACCCTTTCATGAACTACATTCAATTGATTGGACACGTTACGAGCCGCGATATTATTTTTTACTTTTGCCCAAATAAGTTCTATGGGATTAAATTCCAGATGATAAGAGGGTAATCTGAGAACACTGATCTGAGACCATATTGTTCCAAAATAGAATCTACGTGGAATTGTTTGTAACTTGGCTTGGTAAGTTTTATTAAATGGTAGAGTTCAGGTTTATATATACTTTCACTACATTGAATATTTTTGTTTCGCAACCACTAACATTTCTGACTTTCTAGAAGTGGAATTTGGCACTTTGTGTAACTTTTTATTGTGGTACAAAGCATTATCTATCACTAAAACTGACCGGGATGGTAGGTTTTCAATTAGTTTCATTTTCAGCCATTTTTCGTAATTGTCTGCATTTGTTTCTTGTGATAATCACCAGAATGCTGGCCCAATTTCAAAACTAAAACTGCGTTTGGAACACCTTCTGTCTCACTGCCTGCATTAATCGTTATCAACCGTTGTCCTTTTGATAACTTTTATTTATAACCGTTTAGGGATCCATCAGACCAAGCCATACTTTTTACGTGGGTAGAATGTATATATGATTCGTCTGAAAATATAATTACTCGGCCACTTTTCTGAATTTTTGATTTTTTTTTAAATACGCAACATGTTTAAAATGGATGTCATCTTTTTCTAATAAAATTTTTGTGTTGTTGACTGTTTTCTTCCATCTAAATCCCATACCTTTTATAACTTTTCTAAGTGATTCATGTGAAAAATCGAGCCCACGTTCCGTTTTTAAACAGATAATAACGTTCTTAAACATGACAATGTTTTATGAGTGACATGACAATTATATATTATATTACGCAAAGCACTTGTATGAAAACTACCTAAACTCACTTTTTTATTGACACGATTTCAAGTTTTTTTAGGCGTCAAAAAAGGTTCAACTGGTCCCAGTTTATTTAATTCTGTTACAAGCTTTTGGAGAGAATGAACAGATATTCCGCACATATCAGCTACTTTATTTAAGATTTCTGACCGTGTCATTGTGGGATTGTCTTTTGAAACAGAATTATGCACGTTCATAATGCACTTGCTTTGACTTTTAAACAGAACTCCTTTTCCTAAGCGGCGAGCAGTTCTCAGTTAAGGCATTGTATATTTATAAAATATAACACAACTGTGAATGAAAAGCAACTGTTGACAGATTACAACTGCTGATGTTGTTAACCACACCACTGTAACAGTTCTCCCCACTCGCCCCATTACTCCACTCTCGTGTTTCACTGCGCATACGCTTCTCTTTCGTTGACAACCTCTACTTTATCAATAATTTTTGAACATTTAAATGTTTTGGTTAAATAGATTTAGTGTGCATTTCCACTTTAAATAGGAAGGAAAGATAAAAATTGTTGAAGTGATAAAACTGATCTTTTTTGTCATGTCCTGTCCCCGTAACTGCATGGTACACAAGTAGGAAAATGTGAATATTTTACGTCAAGGCCATATTTCATTTTCTCAGCTGATGAAGCCGGGTACCCTTCAAAATTTTTTAACCTTTTAAACATGTGTGAATTTCAAATTCTTATTAAGAGAAAAAAATCAAAACTTTTAAAGATCTCATCTAGTATGTCTCTAGTCCAGTATGTTCTTTAACATTAGCAAATTTGAAAAACGTCTTTTGTTTGGTTATATTTTCATTTTACCAAGTTTTTCAATCAACAGAAAAAATTATATAACAACTGATAACATTTTGTACACTAAAATAAACTTAATAGGCCTAAAACTTTTATTTTCAAAATTTACTAAATTATGAAATCAGTTATTATAAATATTGATATGTTGAATGTTTCTGTTTAAATAATGGTAGCCTACGCAAAAGATGGTACCCTATACACGGACAGATCCGTAAATGGAATGGTATAAACCAAAATACAATAACTAATTTAATGATATGGTAACACTTACATTTTTCAAAATAAGTTGTGATATGTAATGTATTTATGCAGAGGATACGCAAAAAGTGATTTTGGTTCCATACATTTGTGCCGATGTGTCCAATTCTGCTACGTTTTGTATGGGGTTTATGTTAACATAAGCTGTTTTTCTGCAAATGATCAGGTAAGATGTTTTTGGTTTTATTCAATTTTTAAGATGGGAGGTTTTTTCACGAACTAAACAAAACCCAGCTTTCCTAACCTTTCATGAATTAATCCAGCCAATTGTAGGTTATCGAATTGGTATCTAGGACTGAATGTAATCAATGACTGAAACCAGTGAGTAGGCAGGATGGGGTATATGCACAATAATTCTAACTACCTCCTACCACCTCTAGCTGCCCCATAATTACTGCCTTTTTGAGTTATGTTGTATCCTCTCAAGGTGATTATATCATATATATCTTTCTGGTGACTAAAGTGTGTTGAACACAGAACAATAGCTGACAGTCTTTCACCATATCTATTACATTCTCCAACCAATCATTTATTCAGTTAATATCGTTTACTTGTCCAGTTAATAGTGACCCATTGTTTACAGTTAACAGGTTTCTTCATTCTCCATATTCACAGCACACCTCCTGTAGCGCCATGGTCTATCATCCCTGACTCACTGCTGATGTCACATATTCATTCAAGTTCCAACTATATGAGAAGCTATTCATACAATCCAAAACTTTAGTATGAAAACTAATGCTGTTTTTTCAATAGTATGCCGATATAAAATAGTTAAACATAAGTGTAAAACTATATTCAATTCTTGGATTTTGTTGTCCATGACGTGTCCGTTACTTAACTAATTACATATCTAATATTCAATTTTCTCATTTTAAGAATATTATAATTATAGGTTAGTCACTAATATAAAAAATACATCCTATCACACAAAAACCATGTCTACAACACAGAATCATAATCATCTTTTTTTATCCCAATATTGTTACTGGATCATACTGGCTACAAATGATCTAAATTACACAATTTTAAGCCTATTTAATGAATGAATAAATAAATAATGCTGAAAGTTGGGCAACTTCGGAAATACAAATCTGGAAATTATTTTGCTTATAATTTTTTTATTTCATTATTAGCAAAATACACACACCACGGATTTTTAGATTAACATTAACGTACTTGGCTACATCGACTGCCTGAAATCACATGCACTTTTGCACTACATAGATGTCAGGTTCAGTTTGTCACTACATGACATAGCACAAAAGTATAAGTCTTATCTCTCTTAAGAATATTTGCATCACCTCAACGCAATCTCTTAATTAATCGAAATCGATTTTCGATGCTAAGGTAATACCCTTTTTTGCAGAATTTTGAAGTACTTGTAGAACACTGCATATTAATATTAGACGCGAACCGTAACCTCAAAAATAAACAAATTTTTGCACATACTTTCAAGTCAGCCACTTTAAGTAATTTTTGATATCTTACCAATTCTTCTTGTTGTTGTTGTGGTTGCTGAGGTGGCTTTTCCTTTTCCTGCTGCTTTGTCATTTTTACTGATTAAGTGATAAAAACTTAAAACTACTAACAGAACTCTCAACTTATCGGCACTTCCTGCGTGAACATCGAACAATACACTGACAGGAGTACCAACCACAAACACTGATCTGCTATTACATACGCATATATAGCCTAATTCACTGAATGTATTATACGTAATTCGTTCGGATCATATACAAAACTTAGAATATTAACTTGAGTCATATGAGCAATAGTCCCCTATTACTACGCCTACCTGATTCTTGGCAGCCGCAAAATTTTCAGTTTCTGTTTTTAATTAACGTTTTATGTTAATCGGTTAAATTAGTGTTAATATCAATGTACAGTACGTCGAATTTGGATAATTAACTATCTTGGTTAATAAGATAGTTTTGGTATAACTAGTACCTTAGTATAACTTAAGCTGCAATTCACCTGCCGAGTGCTGAGCCGAGTCACTCGGTACTCGGCCGAGCAACTTTAGTGGAGAGAGGCGATTACATGCGGAGGGACAGTGAACGAGTCAGTCCGTTTTGAGATCGGTTCGAATACGTTAAACATGGTTTCGCAGCGGGGCAAAATGAAAAAAGTGAAGACAGTTTTTAAACAGTATTGTAACTTGATCATACCTGCCTTAATAGAGGAAATCGAACATGAAATCAGCAGTAATAGAAAACGATTATGGACAAGACCGTGGCTATTGAGAAGAGATGATAGGGGAGCAACTGCAACCCTGTTAAGCAGGGGCGGATTTGCTGTACTGCCGCCCCCCTCCACCATCTCCTATCTCTCCCCCTCCCTTCCCCTCTTCGATTTCACATCCTCTTTCCCCCCAGTTTGATTGTCTGCCTCGTTTCCTTTGACTGTCAGGTGAATTATATTTCATGTAAAAATAAATAAACATTGATAATATAAATATTTACTTGTAGTAAATAATTAATTTTAGTTAGAAATTAAGGCAAACGTAAATAAAATCACATAAAATATGGGTACAAACATTATTTATTAAATGACAAACGGAAAATACTGGAATACTGGTACAGTTATATATGCAACTCAACTAATTTTATTGTAGATAAATTTATCGGAGATAATTTTTATATTTGTGTGTGCTTAATTGAACTGGCTTTTATACTTATAAATTTGTTTGAATGTAAAAATATCATTTCTTAACTCAAATTTTGCCACCCCAGGCAAGTGCCTAGTCTGCCTGTGCGTAAATCCGCCTCTGCTGTTAAGAGAATTTGAAACTGAAGGTCTCAGAGAATAGATCTTTTATGAGACTGGGATTAGAGCAGCTTGATTCTTTACTTAAAGCTATAACTCCTAAAATTCAAAAAACAGACACTGTTTTGCGAGCTGCTATTCCAGCAAAAGTGAAATTACAAGTCACTTTATGTTTTCTTGCAACAGGAGCTAGTTATCGCTTTTTACAATATTTCTTCAGAGTGTCCCAACCAGCTATAACTAAATTTATCCCAGACGTTTTGGATGCTATTTACGAACACCTAAAGGATTACATTAAGGTAAGTGAATTAAAACTAATATTTCTATTGAAGTAGATATTTATTTGAAATATTTGAATTATGTAATTAATTATAAGAACATCATAAGTACTTAGGTTTCTAAATCAAAAGTTAATTGAAAGTGGCAGAAATAAGCGAGACCAGTTTATCAGAGGAGTCTGTAGGACTGAATTCACTTGCACTGTTGGCTGACTGTGGTAACGTCTGGTACTGAGACATTGCTGACTGCGATGTCTGCGTATAACTGTAGCTGTCACTTGACTGTGGTGAAGACTGGTATTGAGGAGTCGATGAGAGTGATGGTGAAGGTACAAAGTATGATGATGGCATAGATGCACCTGATAAATGGTGATGGTTATCGTAGGCCAGTGTTGACGGAGAACATTGTTTTTTTTTTCTCGTAAACCCTGAATACCGTAATCCGTCAGAAGATTTTGGATTGCACTCCGAGCCAAAAGCGCTCGTTCTTCTGATAACTTTCTTAACTGTTTTGCAACACTATTCCCAAATGCATCGAAAGAATCTTCGTCAACCACAGTGGTATTGATAGATGTGTGTAAATGCTTGAGATCTTTCACAGCATTAATGAGGCTTTTGGCTTTCTTTTGTTTTGGGGAGGATGAACGGGCTTCTGCACTGACTTGTGGTGAAGTCGATGGAGGTTCTTCATTATTATCCTTTTCACCCACGATCTTTTGCCCTTCATTAATCTGCAACATAAAAAGAACAAAAATTTATGAATATTGTTATGTGACATGATGTTCCCTAAATTGTGGGATTAGACTAATACAGTATAATACTTGATATATTAATAAGACTTTGATAAAAACCTCTATATTGATGAATGGAAATCCTGGGTATAGGCCTAAGATAAAATTAAACAGATGGAACAGGCATAGATTAAATGAATAAATAAAAACATAAAATACCCTAAACAAAGGACAAACTTAAGACTGAAACGCAGACTATGACACTGACAATCTCATAGGTTTACTTAGTGAAAGTTGTTTATTCTAGTTTATTCATAATATTCAAAGAACCTACACCCTGACTTAAAACCTATTATGAAATATTAATAATTGGTATTATTGTGTATAATTAATTAACTGAATTTACAGTAGCTCAGCATGACATTAACTACAGAATTTTTCCATGGTTAAATAATTTTATTTAACCTGAGATTATATTAACCAGGGACTGAAAAATTTCACAACACTTTTTTATTTCCAGGTGCCAACAACTCAAAAAGAGTGGAAAGTGATAGAAAATGGCTTTAACACTAGATGGAATTTTCCTGGATGCCATGGTAGTATTGACGGAAAACATGTTACAATTCAAGCACCTCCAAATTGTGGAAGCGAATTTTGGAATTACAAGGGCTCCAATAGCATTGTGTTACTTGCTATAGTTGACCACGATTACTGTTTTCGTTATATCAGCATCGGATGGCGGTATTTTCAGGGACTCTCTAATGTACGAAAAACTGGAAAATGATTTGTTGCCGAATGGTGGATTTTTAGTTGGTGATGACGCCTTTCCTTTGAAGACGTATTTATTGAAACCGTATTCACATAAACCTTTAACATTTCAACAAAAAATTTTCAATTACAGATTGTCGAGAGCTCGAAGAATACCGGTAGTAGAAAATGCCTTCGGGATTCTAACAAGTAGATTTCGGATATTTCAAAAGCCTATAATGACTAGTGCACATGTAACCGATAAAATTATTCGTACTTAATGTGCATTGCATAATTGGTTGAGAATTACGAGTACGAATACATATCTTCCACAAGGCAGCTTAGACATTGAAGATGTGGATGCAGGTGTTATAATTCCTGGATCATGGAGACAAGAAGTTAATAACCAATTGCCAAGTAGTAATTGTAATAATGTGGCAAATCATACATGAAGACAAGCAAGAGAACTTAGAGACAGGTATGCCGGCTATTTTATTAACTCTGGAGCAGTGCCATGGCAAAGCAGAATGGTTCATTGACCATGAAGTGTAAATATTGGAAATTTATAAAATTATGTATTAAACTATTTGACATAATATTGTATGTAATAAATAATATAACTTACATTATCATATGTTTTCCTCTTCTCCCCAATATTCATGGTAGGTTCCAGTTCCTTGAGCCATTCTACATTAGATTCATAAACTGAATTTAATCTGCTACCCGATTTTTTAGAATCTTCGACTTGTTTCTTTTCTTGGTTGTATGTCGATCGCAAATTTTTAATTTTATTTTTTACTTCTGGCACACCAAAGTCTGTGACGATTTAATTGATAATAAAATATTTAATAATAAAAAAAAAATAAAAAAAGCATTAAGTATTTTTAAATCGCACAATTAAACCTAATACCCCTGTACTGACTCAGAATAAGTATGAGATTTAAATGGAAAAAATATAACTAAACAAATAATAAAAATTCGTATTGTAAAAAAGCTATTAATATCACAGTTAACCCTTTAGTAAATCATCATGCGTTGACCTGTTTAATTCCGGACACAACGTGCTTAGCGAACTGTCTGTAACTTAGAAATGTCTGAAAATCGTAATGTAAGTAATTAATAATTTGAAGGCACGAGTAGTAGTTAAAATAATTCCTGTAAATTAAATAAGTATAAATAATTTGTTTCATCTTGTTATAATAATGTCTATTTAAATAAAAGTAGGAACTATATTATCGCGGAGTACTCGCTCCGCTTCGTTGTAATGCACCAGTCGTATCAAGTTAAGAGTTACTATGCCGCCGTCAGACAGTACACACCTCCGAGCGAGAGCTCTTCAGAAATGTGTTAATTAAATTTAAAATATAACGGTTAGCTACCACTACAAAACGTGGGGAGCTAGTATTTTTTAAATATATAAGATGTAGAAAAGTTTGTTTAAGAAATGTAATAATTTAAGAAAAATTAACAACACATAAACAAGGTGACGTCTCTACTTAAGATGTAAACTCTAGTACAACTCTACTTGTGAATATGTGACCTGCATAAACTCCACATATGGACGTCTACAACCCATACGACGCTGACCAGGACCGACGTGGATCAACCCAACTTTAACCAGCATTACTTCAATCTCCTCACTGATACAGCTATAAAATATTCGCCAGAGACACGACCCAGATGACTACGCCAACTACCAGACTTCCCAAGAGTCACACCCCAGGACGAGGACAGCAAAGCTTATTTTAAAGGTGACTCGATAGCTTGGCTATCGAGAATTAATTACATTTGAGACATAACTTTATAGATGAAAGACACTTTTCAAAGACTATAATTTTCTTTAAGCAATAAATGAAAGTAAAGAAATGTAAACTGTAGTATTGAAAATCATACGTTGTAACGTTAATATGGAAATGTTAATTATAATCCCTTTAATAAATAATACCATTCTTCAAATGGTTAATGTAATCTTGCAAGCTCCTAGATGAGCATAGTATAACTCAGACGTCTTTACTATATTTAAAGTAAACTCGGATCCGAGGTAAAATTACATGATCAATATGATCCCTAGTTTTACAGAAAACCCTTTTGAATATTTTAGTATAAATAATTATGTTATGGGATCTTTTCATATCATTTGTTAATAAAGAGATGTCATCTTATTACATATTGAAGTGAGTGCATAAATCAGTGAAATACCTTCCCCTTGTGTCCTAATAAATAGCTTAAATATTATTGTTATTTGTGTTGAGTTTAATTTCAGTTTGTTACAACGTAGGCAGCCTGTATAATTGGCGAGTGTCAATTATGATGGGTTCCCTGGATTTGTAACGTAGCCCCAACGTTACAAGTCGGGTAAATTCATTGCTTCTACCAACTTGAGATAACTAGCATCCCGCACGTTTTTGTCTTTGTACGCAGCCGATTTGAAATCCCACAAACACTCGTGTGTTTTGTATTCCTGGACAAACTTTAACGTTGTTTCATTGGACCACTTGGACATATTTAAAAAATGTAGAAGCACAAAATGTACAATGAAATAATAACAAAAAAAGAGCGCCCGCAAAAGGACTCACTTAACACTTCACTGACTCGACTGATCTCACTGACCGAGAGATAGACGAGTAGAGTGCGTGGGTGGAGGGGGAACTCATTCGGCCGAGAAAATAGAACACGTTCTATCCACTGTCCTCGGTCAAATCACTCGTCCATTACTAGGCTGAGTACTAACTGTACTGATCACATTAGTAGAGTACTCGGCCGAGCACTCGGCAGGTGTAATTGAGGCTTTATTGCTCTATTGCTTAGAGGTGGGCTAAACTGTTATTTTAAAATAATAGGTATGAAAATACCGTTCCAAAAAACAACAGGTACAAATACCTGTTATTACATACTAATTATACATAACCTATATTATCCTTTAATGAAGAAAGTTGTGTTAGTGGTTAAAATCACAAGCAGAATTATCACTGTTGCACACCACTATATAAAAAAATTCCAATGAGCGCTTTCAAGCTTCACAGCTCATCGTCAGATCGGAAATCTGATCTGACAATGATCTATCCTTTGTAAGTAAGTCGTTTTGAGTTTCCTGCAGGTCTCGTATATAATATCTTCAAATAAATATACTGCAAATAGGTTTATTTTCACCTAGATAAACCTATTAATATATTAATAAACCTACTTGCAGTGTATTTATTTGAAGGTATTATATAACCTATACTATATAATTTGTTATAAGAAATAAATTGAAACTAAAAGTGTAAAGTTACTTTACACTGTGACTTTATTAAACTATTACTGTTTAAAAGAAAATAAGAAACAAGAGAATTTATATGCCTATCTCCCTTTGGGAATTTACCAATTTAAGTTTGTACTAGGAGTAAACAAACTAACATTGGTTAGACAAATCAGTTGCAAAACTCAGGGCAATGAAATAATTTAGAGTACAGGTAATACCACAACAAATAATGTGAAAAAAACATCAGAAACATACAATAAAAACATAACAGTAAGCCACAAGAGTGAATAAACAAAATTTTACAAATAAAAATAATAAAAACAACTGTAATAAAATAAATATAAATAAATAAATAAAAACTTATAAATAATAAGCAACAACAAAAGTAAATTAAACACATTACATACCTGGATAATCTTCAGATCCATTCACCAGTGTACACAGAATATACAAGTCATGAACTAATCTTTGTCACACCTATTCACATTACAATTTGCTTCACTCAAATAACACATTATAGGTAAAATTAAACTATTGAATGGTTTTTAAAATACTACAATTTCAGTTATTCAGACACTATTTCAAATTTGTATTTAAAAATATCAGCTGTTGCATTTTCCTCGATGTTAATCGTGTTCTTCATTCAGATAAAATTATTCCCACCCTGGAAAATATCCTTTCACAGGCAATGGATGTTGCAACCATGTTACATCTAGTTCTGACCAAATGTGCAAGATTAGGGTATACATGTTGGTGATCTTTCCACCACAGTAAGGGATTTTCGCTTCTCTCTATTGCTGTGTCTTGAAGATATTTATCTACTTCTTGTATAGCCATTGATAAATAAATAAATAAAAATAAACCTCCGCTCAACAGTCCGTTAAGAACCAAGGCGTACCGCGCGGCTTTTGTGTTAGTGTGACGGTGTATGGCTAGTACTACGCACCACCAGCCGCTAGTTGCGGTAGCCATTGATAAAGGTGTCCCTATTTGTTTAACTTTGCTTATCTGGTTTTTATAATGGTTCCAAATTGAAACTGTTTCCTCCTCTGTTATGTTAGGTTGTAGATTTCCTTTGGTTTCAATGCTTGTATTGGTTCTTCAATTTTTTGTAATTTGTGAAGATACTAGTTCAGCTGCATATTTTTTTGTATTTTCTAGAGAAGTATTGTCTTCAAAAAAGTAGTGTTTGTACCTGGGGTCAAGCATCATGCAAAGTGAAATTGTTTTGCTTTTTTCCAAATTAGCAAACCTTACAGAAATTCCTTCTAGAAGGTTAAGTGCAATTTCTCTTACAAGTGGTTTAGTTAATTTCACACTTACCTGTTGTATTGATAATTTTAATCCTTGGGTTATAGGTATTATCTGGCTGGTGGTGATATATTTCTCTCCACTCATTTCTTTTGTTACCTCCTCACAAGGTTGCAGAATAGCACACAGTTCTTTACAAATTCCCCATTCTTCAGCTGTTAATGTTTCTATGTCTGTTGTTAGTAATGCCAGAGAGTGTTTTACAGCATCCTCCAGTTCAACAAATCGTTTAAGCATATAGTAAACAGAATTCCAGCGTGTTACAACATCTTGCAGAAGTTTTTTAGGTTGCTGAACACCTATCTGTTCTTGATGTTTTGTGAGTTTAAAATGTGCACTATTACTTCTCTTAAAAAATGTTACAATTGTTTTTACTTTTTTGATTATGTCATTTACAATTAAATTTAATGTGTGTGCATAACATCCAAAATGCTTCCACTGTGCACTATGCTTTGTATAGCACTAGTAATATTTATAGCATTATCAGTAATAACAATTGAAATTTTTCTAGACAAGTCCCATTCATTTATAGTACGCAAAATTTCATCTGCTAAATTTTGAGATGTTTTATTTATTTTGATAACTGAACAGTCTAATAGTATATGTTTCATTTCAAAATTCTGATTAATGTAATGTGCAGTAATTGCATTAAAAGTTTCATTTGTTGAAGAAGACCATGTGTCAGTTGTGAAGCAAACACTTGGTGCATCTTTTTTAATAGATTCTTTCAATTCAATTACCTTTGTTTCATAATAAGCTGGTAACAGTGTGTTAGCAAAATACTTTCTAGAAGGAATTTGATAACTAGGGGCACAAGTATTCATCAAATTTCAGAAACCTCTGTCTTCAACAACTGTAAATGGTTGAAGATCCCAAATAAAAAGTTTTATTATGGCCTCATCAATTTTGTTTTTATCAGATACTGCTAATTTTTTGGGTATGTAGGTTGATATTGACATTTGTATTTTACTTGTTGGAACAGGCAACTGAAATGAAGACGGTTGATTTTGGAAGGTGTCAGTAGCTCTTGAAGTGGTTGGTCTCTCTGGACTAAAAAAATGGGAGGAAGATTCAACTACTAAGTTTTCTTGCACATCTGGTCCTATTTGCAATATATCACCTGAAGAAGTTTCTGTTCTTGGCAAAGATTGCACAGCAGTTTGGGTGGATATAGTAGAAAGAGCAACTGTTGGATGCTTTCTTTGTAAATGTTTTTTTAAATTACTAACTGAACTTTTATACAATAGACTTGTTTTGCAAATCTTGCACAATGCAATATAGTTACTAACTGGTTCAAAAAAACTCCACACGTCACTCATTATTCTTCTTGGATCCATGTCACCAAAATTTTAAAAATAAAACGTATGCGAACTTAACCTAACACAACCAACAACTGTCACAGCAATACTTAAACAGGCTTCCCATAGTACGGGGAGGGGTTCCAGATTGGTGGTAGGCATACCACCAGTGGTAAGCAAGAAGACCTAGCTAGGAAAAAAGTATTTACATAAAAAATAAATAAATACAAATTTATGTTCAAAACAATAATAAATTTTCATCGGACATAATTTAAACCAATTACCCTTAAGGAATTAGATTTAAGGAACAGGACTTGATAAAGTGCATAAACGTCCATTACAACAATCTCATCATTTATGTGAGATGTGTAGTGCAGTTAAAATCACATTAATAAAAAGTATAATTATAGCCTATCAACATCAGCCACTCTATAGGTTATAACACAATATAATTCGTTATTTCAAAATTTACCAAGTTGGTGATTAGTATAATATATAATTTATTAGCATATAATCTGTATTATATATCTGCATATCACACGAGAATAAATGTAACATCAGGATGAATTTTTTCCTTTATTAAAAACAGCTTCGTCTCTTTGCGCAGAATGAAGTATTCAGGACGAAAAAGTGGCTTGTACTAGTTTCTACTCGAAATACGCATGATATTACTTGTTCCTAAAATACTAGGTGTTCCTAAAATACTACTGTTCCTCTGATACGCTTAGTATTTGTAATACGTGTTGTTCCTTGTGTATCGGTGATACCACTAGTATTTGAAATACCTAATATTTTAAATACTTGTGTACTGGCTGTTCCTTGCGTACCAGCGATATTATTGTATGCCTAGTATTTGGCCTTGGCGTATTCGTTTACTTGTTACTTGCGTACTTTTTGTGTGTGTGTGTCTGTATAGGAGCGCAGGTGGCATGCCTCGACTCGGAACAGCGAGGGCAGCGTGTCTCGACTTGGAACAGTGTCACCGCGAATAACAGGTATTTCAACTTTTCAGTCACTGTTACATCCGTTCCACAAAATATCGTTCCAAAATACCTGTTACAGGTATATCGGCCCACCTCTAGTATTGCTTCATCTAACGTGTTTTTTGTACGGTACGTGCAAATTAAATAATAATGTATTGTTTTCCTTCAGCACCATGTTTAACTCATATAAACATAGAATGAAAAACCTCGACCGTGAATTTATCTCGAGAGATTTTTTCTGACATGCTGTATTCTTTGCTTTTTTACATCCTCATTTACTTTTTTCTAAAACAGACAAAACTAACAGCAAACTCGTTGAAAAGTGTGCACACATCGTTTTTGATTTTTGGATTTAGGATTTTTTTTTAATATTTATTGTCTTCAAAAAGTTTTTGTGATTTAGGGCTGGATGGTGCCCCTCCGCAGCTGATGACCTGGTGCCTGGTGCTGCAGCATACCCTAGCGTTATGGATAATCCACCACTGGGTATGGCCATATGGTAGGGTCATTAACCCCAAAATTTGTTAAACTGGGTTCCACCTAGATGATGGAAACAGGGTAGACCCAGGAGACATGGAATGATGGCATACGTGAAGAGATGTAGAAAAGAGGCTTGCAACATGGTTGTCAGAACTACAGGTGCAGAAGGTTTGCATATGAATGAAAAGAAACATCCTAATTTCCTACTTCCATGTACATGTAAATGCACTGATTTGGTTTCATATGAAACAGAAACCTCACTTATCCATAAGGTAAAGCACTAATGGGAGGCTTATTAAATATCCTGTTACCTTTACTGTTAGTCATTCAAAAAACACTTTCTTTAAAACCTCTAAGCTATGGATTATTTCTTACAGGTAAATCCTATATCCACACTGCTTCCATCGTAATTTTTTTGTTGCTTGACATTTCGATCCCTGGAATCCGGGATGGATTCATCTCCAGATACCTGGAATCAGTCCAGATAGAGGATTTACCCAAAAGAAATACTTACTTTGCAGGATGTGAATACTTCTTTCATGCTCAATAACTGATGCACAGAAACATCTGAGAGAGCACTTTATCAAAATCTAAAAGCAAGACTAAGGATACCATATAAGGAAGAAATAAAAATATTTGTATTCCATCTTAAAATTTTTAAACTAATTGACATTAACACTTGTCATGACAACAAAATAATAGAGACACCAAATATATTGTAATATAATATCTATTATAATATACTTGTTAAGAATTATTGAGGTGTTTATAAAAAAATGTTTGTAGGACATTCCATTAGTTTTCAGGCAGACTTACACTATGTGTCATTATCTGTGGCATCGTTAGAAAGAATGATGAAGGTAGTTATTGAATTGTCATTAACTGTGTGTGAAGTAACTACAAGGGATGGAGTTTTTTAAAATGGCAAAATAGAATCTAGAGAAATTTATATAAAAATATGAAACTAAGCAATAGTCCAGCGCCTAGGTAATAAGAAAATTACTACTATTACTATTATTATGATTATGATGATGATGCTGATGATTATTATTATTGTTGTTGTTATTAGTTGTTCCTGAATCACCTGATCAGAGAAGAAACAAGACCATGAATGCCAAAATTAAGCTGTTCATTACAGAAGAGCTATGTAAAGCTGTGACTATACTTAAAAATAGGAAAGCTCTGCACCCAGATCGACTGCTAACAGACGTACTGAAGGCTGTGGCGGAGACACATCTGTACGTATTGCTAAATATTGTAACGTGAGGTTTCCCTCTACATAAAGAATATACCCTAACCTAAATAAGTATCTTATCATAATAATGAAGAACAAAATAGTAATTAGTAAGGAACCTGTATAATGTAAAAAAAGGTGTCTTTAAAGGTAAATTTAACATAAATATGAAATAAAATGATAATACGAAAATACCAAATATAATTATCTGTAACTTAATAAAATATAACTCTAGTAAACAGCAAATGTAATGTTGTAAATAATGGGTGAAAGCCTATTCAGCTGAACTTAAATGGTTTACCAATCAAGGAAAAGATATAAACTCAATAAAACTTGAAATAAAATAACTAAAGAGTCAGAGAATAGTCATATCTGGATGTGAATCAAATCACTAAAACAATTCATAGAATGATTAGTAGAAGATAAGTGAATAACAACAGTTTTAATGGTATATAAAAGAGTTAATATGTCAGTTAGGTTATGCACCATATTTAGATGTTAAAACAAAAAAAAGAAACAACAAAGGATTGTAAGATAAATGGTAAAAGGTATGAACAACCAACAGAAAAATAAATAAGACAATTATAATTAACTATTGAAGTATAAGAATTAAATAATGATGTAAATAGTAAGAAACTGATGAAACTAAAGCCTACATGTACTGTGTAGGATAAATGATGAACATTTATGTAAATAAAATCTGTAATTTCATAGTATAGATAATAAAACAATGTATGTTAGTGGAGTAAGAAGGTAATAATGAGAAATGTCAAGAATTGACCAGGCATAATATAATAAATAATCAGTTTTGACAAAAACTTCATACAGCTAATGTGGAAGTTTATAATGGACAGTACAAGGAAAAACGCTTGTATTGAAGTATAAGACATGTTATAAAATTTCAATTAGATCATAAGTGATAATTGAGAGTTGTTACTTTGTAGTAGAATTAAGTAATTTTAGTTTGAGAAAGGAATTAAGGTCCCAATGAGCATGGACTTGATTAGGCCTAGATGGCAATACTAGATTTTTATAATAAATTGATGTTTACAATTATTATTACTATTGTTAAACCATATAATGTTAAAGCAAAACCAATTCTACAACTAAGAAGTCCATAATGGAACAGAAAATTAATATTGTATAAAGAATACTAGACTAAATCAATTTACGAAAATTGTTATTTTATTATTACTGAACCAAACCATGCCTAATGAGGTCTCAAAAAGATCAGCATAAAAAATGCTGATTAATTGTGGTAAAATATTTTTAATTGTAAGTAGCATAAGAAAGATATGTCAGTTTTAAGATTTTTAATATTATTTTATAACGCAAAAAAAAGGGAAACCATCTGTCCGCGCTTGAAATGATATTGATGTATGGAGAGAAACTAGGAGAGGAAGTTAGTACAAAAGAGTGTGAAAATTCGTCAACGTCGACGTGCATGTATATGTGTATGGACGTATCATAAATCCAACAGGGCAGCTGGACGCTTGAAGAAACTAAGGGTTTGTTCTGGCTAAAAGGCATAGAAAAACACCACAGAGAGAGTCACGATTATGATACCGGGAAGACCACAACAGAGGTGATTGAACTAATCAGCAGGGCAGCTGGACGCTTAGAGAAAACTAAGGGTTTGTTCTGGTTAAAGGGCATAGAAAAATGCCAGAGAGAGATTTACGATTTCGATATACCGAGAAGGCTACAGCAGAGGTGAGTGAACTAATTAACAGGGCAGCTGGACGTTATGAGAAACTAAGGGGTTGTTCTGTCTAAATGGCATATAATAATATTAATAATAATATTATGTCCAAGAAGATTTACGAGTTTGAAATCAGAAAACAGTTTTAAAGGTAGGCAGGTTTCCAGGAGTGAAATTTCCTAGAAGATAAGAAAGAAGGATCAATTAAAACTGAGCAAAGTGAAGTGTAGGAAACTAGTGGGGAATTATTTGTATTGAATATATACAATTAACTGAGGCGCGATCAAGGGGTCTGTTGTAAATTTTCATGGAGTCTTCTTAAAATCGGAGAGTCTGTGGTAAATTTTCATGGAGTCTACGATGGAAGTTCAGAGAGTTTACTTAAAATTTCCGTAAAGTCAACATAAGTAAATAGTTTGTGAAAATTTAGAAATCTATTCTAAATTTTCTTAGAGTCAAAATGAACGAACAGTTTGTGTAACGTAGTTAAATATCGAGAGAGTGAGAACTAGAGATTTATTAGTTTGTAACTCAAAAACAAAACATCGTATCGTATCATGTGTTGCTAACGCTATAAACTATTGAAACAGAATAAGTCGTTTGCGAACTGTAAACTAACGTAACGAGAGTAACCGTTGTAAACTAGTGAACGGTACTTACACTAAAGTAAATATCGGAAGAAGCCGGATATACTTAGTTACAGTGAAGTGATTAAAAGTGTTAATCAATCAATCACTATGAGAGCGAACCACACTATGATTCATCCAAATGATCCTGTATGCAAAGAAGCTGGAAGAGAATCTACATCTGCTAAGCGGACCTAAGGACCCGGAGATGAAATCACAGTACATCAGCCCACCGTAGACAGGAATATTCGTACCAACAGTAAAACTTTTATGTACTAATTACTATTTTACAATACACCTGTCTGTCCTTCTAAAAGAACTTACGTATGAATTACACATTAAAACTTGAAGTAATATGATTATAATATAAAAGCGAACTACATACATTTTAAATAATAAACATATCACTTCAATTAAGAATATTTATACATAATATCTTAAAATGAATCCATTTGGAATATATATATTTTGTAATACAATAAGTAACTAGATGTGTGATTCATGCTTATATACAAAATCAAAGGAACCCTGAGATATAGAGATCTTAGCATATAAATTGTCTATTGGTAGAAATCATGTTTAAAATAATTAATGATAATAATATGTTAAAAGGAATAGAGAACTGACATTAATGACAGTTAATATAAATGTAATAAATGTGTTGGTTAGACTGATAAATGTGTCCTGTTTTCATTTATTAAAGATCTACCTTATGGATTATACTGTGACGATTTAAATTGTAACAGTAATCGTAAAATAAAAAGAAAGAATTTTAAAAATTAAGTTTGCGAGCGATTAAGCAATTTTAAATCTCACTATAATACCTAAAACCCCTGTATGTACTCAGTATGAGAATAAGAAGTAATTAAGAGGTCCCAAGAAACACTAATAAAAAGGGAAATTTGTAAAAAGTTATTATTGTCATATTTAACCCTTTGCTGTTATCATGCGGTGACCTGTTAATTCCGGACTCGACGTGTCTACCAAGTCATCTGTAATTTAGAATAAGAAAAAAACCCTAATGTTAATAATTAAAAATCTGAAGACACAAATAGTCGTTAAAATAACTCACTTAAATTATATATGTTTATTAAGGCATAGTTTTTGTAATTAAAAAATGTTAACTTAAATAAAGATAGGGACTATATTCTCACGGAGTAGTTGCCCCTCTCCCTTTTGTTAAGTACCAGTCGAAGCGAGCAGAAAAACGCTCTCTCGCTATGTTGACTTCACGGAGTGCAGACGTACGAGCGAAAGCTCTGACAAAATGTTGCTAATTTATTTGTTTTAATTTAAATATAGTATACTAGATACTACTGCTAAAAGCGTGTGTTATGTACCAATAAGTATAAATATGTGATAACAAGAAGACATAATATGTAACACTAAAGACAGAAATAGTGTTAAACAAGATGACGACTCCCTTCAAGAAGTAACTACATTTTCAACATCATTCCTGAAGATGTGATCTACAGGAACTTCATAGAGTCACGTATACCAGGCATAAGACGCTGTTTAGGACATCTGAGAATCTACAATCCATGCACCAAAGAAGCTCCAATCTGCTCTGTGAACATCCGAGCTTTTCTTGACAAAAAACGCGACCCGGATGATGACGCCGACTACAAGGACTCCCAAGACGGACACCCCAGGACGAGGTTTCTACATTCCATTGTAAAGGTGACTCGATAGCCTGTCTATCGAGGGTTAATAATGTATGTTACACTACACACTTCTAAAAGAGACTTTTCAAAGACGATTAATCTTATGTAAACATTAAAAGAGAAAATCTAAGTATTTACTGTAAAAATTTAATTATCATACGTTGTAACGCTTTAAATGTTAATGTAACTTATTATTGTTTCAAATATTAGTACCATTCTTCAAATGGTTAAAGAAGTCTTGCAAGCTAATATAATGAATTGAAAATAATTAAAAGTCTTTACTGTTAAAATACAGAAAGTTAACTCGGATCCGAGGTATAGCGATATAGAATCAATTTGATCCCAAAGTTTTATGAAAGCATTTGAATATTTTAGTATAATTAATGATGTCATGGGATCTATCAGTAACTGTGATTAAATAAAGAGAAGTCGTCTTGTTACACATAAAAATGAGTGCGTAAATCAGTAAAATACCTTCCCTTGTTTCCTTACACAGATAGTAAGTAAATTGTTCAGTTAATTTGATTTGAATACAGTTCGTTACAACGTAGGCAGCCCATGTAATTGGCAGAGGTCAGTTAAGATGGGTTCCCTGGATTTGTAACGCGGCAATACGTTACAATACAACACTATTACTTAAATAGTTTTCATGAACACCAACAAATAAATTAAGGAATTAGTATTCACCACTTCTGAGTAAACAATTAATACATGAGTTTCATACTATTAATTTCACAACTACCTATAAGAGTTTAAAGTAAGACACCCACAACTAGGGGCATAATAAATTATTGTTAAAATTTGGCCAAAAAAGGGATGCTTAACTTGGTGTCTGTTGATAAGCATCAACCAGAAAACGAAAATTTTAGTTATTAAAAACAGAATATTTAATAATTCAACCAATCAAAATCGTTCAATTGTCAGATGAATTTACCCATAACACACCGCAACCGCATCAGTCATTAGCGGGTCATCAAACAGTTAAGAACGCCTCCTCTGTGATACAAAAATTGTATATAGTCTTGTCCCCAAATTGTCTCGATCCTAATTGAGGTTATGTACAGTGTCAACAAACCTCTAACCTCCGAAAGTGAACATAGCCTAACAGTGAATCGACAGTGTTGTGCATTGTGTTTAATAATTAAAGGACAATAGAGTGAATATATAAATACAGTGAGTGATAAAGAAATATAAAGAAAAGGAAAGTGTAGTGGTTATTTTGAGAATTTATAACAAAATGTAATAATTAATGACATTCCTACCCTTCTTTAATCTTTTCTTAACATGAACATTCTTTACATTTCTTAATATTTCTTACATTTCTTTTCCGATCGCTCCTAATTTTCTTCATTCTTACCATGTGCTGAAATACACTTCCGTAACAGAATACTTTTTTTAGCTTTGTTGTGGGTCGCATGATCGGCTACAGATGACTGCCTTAGAAACACGTCTATATCCAGACTATTATGTGCTTAACTCACTCGATATTTTAATCATAGTACTTGAGTCCTAAGTAGTCTCTGCCCTTTGACTTCCACTTTCACTTTCTTCTGTGTCCTTGCATTTCCACTAAGGTATGAAGGTTTCACTTGATCAGCCGTCTGACAATTATAACATTTCTTACTCATTTCTAACCCTTTCTTAACATTAATAATAATATTCCTTACTTTCCTTACATTTCTTTAAACATTAACATTCCTTTTATTTCTTATATTTATTTAGCATAAACATTTTTTTTTATTTAATTCGTTAACATTTTTTTTCAATCATAACATTTTCTTAAATATAACTTCTAACCTTTTTAAACATATCATTATTCCTTATTATTTAATTCCTTTTCTTATTACTAATTAACAGTAATATTTTTAAAATAATTATTTATTTACAATAGAGCATTGAGTGCGGTGTGTCGTTTGATTTTACACCCTTCTCTAGGTTAACAATGCATTGTGTCCGTCGACAGGAAATATATTGTTCCTTGACGTGTAGTAGCCATTGTCGTATAGTAGCCGACGTGTACAGCTATTTCCGTCTCGCATTCCTGTCTCATTATTGTGTGTAGTTACCATGTGGATGTTTGTTTTGACCATGGAACTCACCTGTTTATAGAATGAAAATTTCATCCTCCCTGTCGGCCAAACGGAATCTCCCCTCTTTCTCTCGTTCTCTCTGCATTGCTTCTCTTGTCGAACGCACTGCTTATTATTTCGTGTGTGTTCTGCTCTCGTGCATCACCTATAATAATCTTTGTAGTTTTTATAAATAAAATTACAATTATTGTTATTATAATTAACATTTGCTTGATACTTACTGCGTGTGTTCTCATCGCAAAGGTTATGTTTTAATTGTGTTACTGTTTTAATTGCTTTACTGTGGGTTTGCACAGCAATTTGATATTCCTATCACTAAGGTATGATTGTTTATATCCTACGATATATTCTTCCCTAGTGTTAATTATCTGACTAGAATTATAATTATTAAATATTAACATTCCCTCAAGTTCATTTTTGATTTTAATAGCTTGTTTATCAAGTGCTGTTTTAACATTACTTTTGCGTGCGTTTATATGCATATTAGTGTCGATATCCGTAGGTACTAAGTGCGCAGTCTTAATTACGATATCTTGGTCTAATTTTGCTTTTCTTTCTTCTCTTAATTTTTCTGCTTGTTTTGTAAAAAATTCTGTTAACTCTTCTATTTGTGTTCTATTATTATTTTCTTTTACTTTTTCTGTTTGTTTGTCCTCTACTTCGCCAAATATGGCTTGCATCATAGCTTGAAGTGCCTCTTCCATCCTTAAACTTCCCGATATTGCTATGTTGAATATTATATTTATTATATTTAAAATTATTATTATTGTACAACCGTTCGCTACTTTTATTGGTGGTTATTATTATTACTCTTATTACACTTACACCTGTTATTATATACAATCACTGGTATTGGTGGGCGCCAGTTGTGTCATTCAACACAACAAAATAAACAACATACAAAAATATTCATACATAAACATCAATTATTATACATACAATCCTATGCACACTTTTAACAATAGAGCATACATTTATTTATTAAATGTAGGCGTGTCATGCCACACGTAACGGGCGACAATTTTTATACAATTTTAAATTGTGTACAAATTAAAAGTAATTTAATTTGTATAGCCCCACACCTTGGAGCACCAATTTTATATAACAAAACATTAACCAAATACAAATACAAACATACAAATACCAAATACATTAACAACAAATGAAAATAACGTTTATTAATCAAAATTTTTTGTAACATTAAGTATCACTGATAATTAAAGTGTGGGCCCCTAAGGAATGATATTATACCATGTTTAAATCAATCTTCAATCAAAAAGATGTATAACTGATACTATTTGTTCTACATTTATTTGATTATTGAGGAATTAAATTTTTCAGAGCATGCATATATGTGTACATTTGTCTTACAAGTACAATCGTGCACAATTCCAAAATTTACATTGTATAAAGAGAATCATAGTATAACTAAATTTGGAAAAATAGCAGATATTTGTAGATTCCTTTCCATTAAATCAAGATATAACATTATACTTCACATTACAAGCTATTATTAAGAGGTGACGTTGAAATTAGGATTGTCAAGGATTATATTTTTAAATAAAAAAAAAAATACACAATGCACTGAATATAAACAAATAGTTTTTATAATATTTTTGAGATACAAAATTCATTTTGATATTGATTAATTATATTTTCGAATTCATGTTTAAGATCACATTGTCTAATTGAAGGCCCCCATGCTTTTATTATCAGTGATAGTAAATGTAGAACAAATAGTATCAGTTATAGATCTTTTTTATTGAAGATTGATTTAAACATGGTATAATATCATTCCTTAGGTGCCCACACTTTTATTATCAGTGATAATGTTACAAAAATGTTTGATTAATAAACGTTATTTTCATTTCTTGTTAATGTATTTGGTATAAGATAAATTATTTTATCCTTTTTAGTACATTGATAATTTTGGTAATTTTAAATAAAAGCGTTTTTTTTAATTTTTTACTTTTTTTAAAATTTTTCTCACTTTTTAGTCAAATTTTATAAATGATAAATTACATAATGAAAAGTGAATGATACATAAACAATAAACAATTATTTATGAAACAGATAAATAGATAGATAAATTGCTTTTTATTTTTTTGTATAAAATATACATAATTAAATGATCACAGTAATTTTACAATTGCATTCATACATTGCAGTGTATTGACAACACAGTAGTATTTACAAGATTAAATACAAATTAATATAGTGTGCCACGTTTTACTGCTGAGCCCCAAAAACATAACACAACATACACCAGAAACAATGAAGATGCTTACTACTACCTAAGTCGCTTTACACAATATAAGATACTCCTAAAATAGTCTTAATGTCTAACATAGTTACCTAAAGGCGGGTGTGTATAAAATTAAAACTCAGTACAAGCAGCTAGTGAGCAGAGTCAAGGTGCACCCATTTATTTTAGAATAAAAATAAACCTCAGAATGTTATATAATTGTGTTTCAGCCAGAGAAAGATGAATTACTGAGTCGACCAAATACAGAATAAATTAAATCCCAAAAATCACAAAAATTCAACAATAACATAATTAAATACTAGATTAACCAATTATTAAAAATTCCACAGTTGCATCAATTAAATATTGGGTGAAATCGTTAAAAATTCAATAGTTGCATAAGTCAACGCCAGTTTACAATTTGTAATATATAGTGTACAAGCTAGGATCCGTTCATTAAATTTCTTAGCACCTTTTTATACTGTAAAGTCCTTGCAAAGATACAAGTTCATATTGCACAAAATGATAAATTTACTTCATCTTCCCTTTGACTAGTAATCTGGTAACTGGAAATTGCAGGTGAATATAACTAATGAATAATAATGTTACTTGAACATGTGAGTTGTGTTTGCTGGCGGCCTGCTGTTTCTGGTTACACCGTGCATAAGCCAGTCATGGAAAGCCGTGTTTCTGCGCTGTTCATACGGCGTGCCGTCGTACGTATTCTTGAGAGTATGAAGAAATCATGTGGCGAATCAATATTCTCACGTTCGTGGGCCCATACGTGGAACCAAGCTTTACTTGGTGATGAGACTTCCAACCAAAGTACCCACCAGGAGACGACGGGCGACTCTCCTCACAGTGCAGTTTGATTGTAGACTGACTGAACTTGTCGAGCGAAAAGCTTTACTAGAAAAGGGATGGGGAGGGGGGGTGACATCAGGGAACGCTGACCAAAGTACGAATAATTTTCTGTCCTGCGACTATTTAAACTTATTTTAATTGAATCGGTATTAACGCTTGTTGCATTCGGCAAGGGGTGCTGAATAACTGCAACAATAATTACAATAGTTTATAATATCGTTGTTATCATATACTATATGTTTTAACATTTATCTTGGATGGTGTGATCGCATTCTGTCCATTTCAGCTAATGCATCGTTATTAGCTTTAATTAGCTATTAGCTTTGTCTCGATATCTTCATTTTTTAATTTCTCTAGTCTTTTATGATGCTTTTTTTCAATCGCCTTTTTCTCTGAATAGTCGTTTCTGTTTGACTCATTTTTCAACACCTACAAAATTAATTATTCATTAAATATTTTGTACAAAGTTTGATAGTAAAAGCAAATTTTAGCTAATTTGAGTTTACAAGTAAAATTGTAAGTTTATTGTAAATTTATTATTTAAATATTTCTTACAATAGGCAAAACGACATAACTTCTCTTTCATTGGAAAATTTCAAAGTGAAACGTTTTGTACAAAGTAAAATTACTTACCATTATTTGTAATCACGTAGACAGTTTCACCAAACTGATTTTAATTTTGATTGCTCCACTAAGCCTAAAAGTATCCTGCCCCCCTTACGAAAATGTTTGCTGGCCGCTGGTACAGATGACACAGTAAGTTTGTATTAACGTAGATGCAGCAAGTCAAAAACCAACTACCATTATTCATTTTTCATTTCACATACATATTTCCAACGGTTGATACTGGAGGTTAAAGTCTTTAGTTATACGCATTGTTTACAATTAAGGACTCAGAATTGGACATCAGACGGGTTAGATGTACAGTGAACCGGAGTTAAATTATAATCGAGTGATAAAACTATATAGTGAATTGTTAAAACAATAATAAATGAATTAATTTATTTGGCAAAATAATAAATGAATTATATAGTGGAAACAACCAAAAAGGAATATAAAAGTGTGAATTTAAAAAGGAAAGTATTGTGATATTAATCAAATTTAAAAAATGTTTAACGGTTATTATAAACTAACCTGTGACACTATATATACTAGTGAACTATTTTTTCACAAACACTGAACTATCACACAATAACACTGTTGTAATTTTTTTTGTTAGTTGTTAATCATTATTTGTGTGTGTTTAATTTTAAGAAGTGTAGTATTAATTAACCTAAAAAAGACCGTATCTGAGACTGAAAACTTTCAATAGTGCCATATACCAAGCCAGGGTAATTCATATTAAGAATTATTTATTTATGTTAATTTTAAAAGAGAAAAATTCAAAGTGAAACATTTTGTACAAAGTAAAATTACTTACCGTTATTTGTAATCACATAGACAGTTTTATCATTGAAAATGTTTATAAGGACGCACATTTGCGCGTGATTGAAAATGGGAACCAGTGAGTTTCCATAGATACTACTTCTTTGTTGTCAATAATGTAGTACACATTTAAAACTTCGCTTATGAATGCGACTACATTTAACTTATAATCTGTACATTGGTAAATGTATGTATGTATTTTTACTTCCATATTCCTTAAGGAATGGAAGTATGGTGATGGCAAAAAAAATCGTGTTCGAGATTATTGCAGATTCTGATTCTACTACACTCAAAACATGAAAAAAAGTCGTTTTCCGAAAAGTGTCTGTGTGTGTGTCTGTCTGTCTGTCTGTGTGTCTGTCTGTCTGTAGATTTTTTTTCTATGGCAAACGATAACTGCCGCAAATTCAAACAGAATCAAATAATTTTTTGCATGCAGCCCTGATTTGCAGAGTACTCACGACCTATTGTTTTTGGTGACGATCGGTTGAGGGAAAGGGGTAGTTTACCTGCAACAGTTTTTTTTTAGCAAGGGCAATTTTGTTTGTTTGGCAAACGATAACAGCTGCAAATTCAAACAGAATCAAATAATGTTTCGCACACAGCCCTGAATTGTAGAGTTCTCAAGATCTTTTGATTTTGGTGAAGATCGGTTAAGGGAAAGGGGTAGTTTACCTGTAACGTTTTATGTTTTAACAAGGGTATTTCCTATGGCAAACGATAACAGCCGCAAATTCAAACAGAATCAAAAGATTATTTGCATACAGCCCTAAATTGTAGAGTTCTCAAGACCTATTGTTTTTGGTGAAGTTCGGTTGAGGGAAAGGGGTAGTTTACCTGCAACGTTTTTTTAACAAGGGTATTTTCTATGGCAAACGATAACAGCCGCAAATTCAAACAGAATCAAATAATGTTTTGCATACAGCCCTGATTTGTAGAGTACTCAAGACCTATTGTTTTTGGTGAAGATCGGTTATTTTCATAATATTATATTGTCACGTGATTCAAGTGCGTATGCAAAATTTCAAGTCGCTATCACATCGGGAAGTATGGAAAAATTCGATTTGAAAAATCCACTTTAGACCAACGGGAAAAGGAAGTTAAATAAAAGCGTTTAAAAATGGAAGAAAGTGGTAGCATCAATGGAGAAAAGCTTTACACTATAAAGAAGCAGCTGGATTCTTGAGAAGCAGCAGAAACATAAGACAGTGGTAGTGACAACAGAGAATAGTTTTAGCCTATAAAGTGGCTAAATTCTGGTGAAGTAAAAATGATTTCTTGGGTTTAGGAGCTGGAAATAGTAATATAGCCAATTGGAAAAAAATGTGCAGAAATTAAAAAAATGGTATGCTAATCAAACAAGTGGAGTGGTATAAAAGTAAAAAAAATAACACAGAAAGACAAAAATTTGTAAATTTAAGAGGCTTTATATTTACAATACAAACATGTGAGGGGAAAAGATTTGCTAGTTTCAAGTTGATTGCTCAAGGATGTATAGCTGTCTTACTGTGGTAGCATATGAAACCAATTTGATCATATTCCACTCCCTTTAGTTATTGGTTCATGATGCAGGCTTATCTAGGATAGTATCATTCTGTGTTTAATATCTTGCCAAAGCTTAGTAAATTATTTGGGTGTATATAGTTTTTCATGCTTTCACCTGCAGTCAGATCTTTAGTTCAAGGACTAACTCATTTTCAGTTAATATTGATCTACAAATATTTCATTATGTCCAGAGCTGGTCTTAGATATTTTGTCACCCTATGTGAAAAATAAATGTTCTGCCCCTCCATTCAACTAAAAAGTGGCAAAAATATTACATCATAACTGGAAGAGAAATTTGTATTAGTTTTGTCTGAGGCTTACACAGGCAGGAGTCAATGTTGTTAAAATTGTCGTCTTCCGGGCTGAAAGGCCATGGTCCAAAGCTGTTGATTGCAGCAGATATTTCAGCTGTGCCTTCGACGGCCATCTTCAGTGCTAATTTCAGCTAAAAACTGACACAGATGCTACAGTCAGTATTGTGGTCACTCCAGTATTGTAGAGTTAAAGGAGTTCAAAGAGTGACAAAGAAATTTTGAAAATCTCTTTCTAGGCTATGTTCACTATTAAATTTCATAACATCTTGAAGAATTGCAGCTGCAGGAATACAATGACATAATGTTTGTTTGAGGGGGATGACACATAGGAAACAATTATTCGCCTCTCCTTTCACAGACTACATCAGTCTTGTAATAAAAATATAACTAATTAATTTAACATATTTGCTCTTGTTTTAAACCCTAAAATTATCTTCCTATCTGAGTCAATTTATATAATTTATAACATGGGCAGTTTTTTGAAGAATGGTACTTTTGGCCTCAAAATGTTATAGATGCCAAAATAAATATAATGTCTTTATTTTTTCTCTCTCTCAAAATTTGCCACCCTAGGTGACCACCTGCCTCGCCTAATGGTAGGGCTGGCCCTGATTATTTCAAGTACTGCAAAGAACAGATTATGTCTGATAATGAATGGAAGTGCATCTTGATCATCCCACAAAGTTTAATTGATCAGTAGTAAGACAAGACATTCAAGAAAATATCGGTATGGAGAACCATACATGACTTCCATGTTCTAAGATTTATATTTAAAATCATTTTCGAAATGAAATATTACCATAGAAACTACTTCTTTCTACTTACTGCTTCAGCCTTAACCACAGTACTGTGGTCACTAACGTATACCACCTCACGTTATCGCACTCGATTTTCACTGATGATGGAAGTCGATGGCATTGCCGAAATGTCTGGTTTTGTAGAAAACATTGGACTACGGCCAAACAGCCCGGGAAGGAATTTTAACAAAAAACTACTTCTTTGTTGCTGATAAGTTGTATACATATATATAAAAAATATGCATAAAATTAATGGCTTGTATAAGTTAATGTTTGATCTCCATTAAGTAGTGCTCAAGTTTCCAAAGTTTTAATATCATGATGTCCGTAATTAAAACATCAGAGCAGGTTTAGTGTGTATGAGGGTACACCGTGGACAAAACTTTTCAACATTCCCTATTGAGCGTTGCTCAGAGTAAAGCTACAAATCTACAGTGTACGTTTCACAGAACAAACACGCGGAAAAGAAGGAGCGCTCTGAAGTCACTCATGGACCCTCAGCATCTTGCAGAGGGTTCATTCCCTAAAGACGAAATGTCTGTCTATGAACCGTCCCTCTGTAAACACGTGCAGTTACACTGCCCAGCGATCCACAGGAAGCAAATCGCTATCCATGCTGGACATTTTTTCGGCTTGCACGCGATATGTTGGTGTGGGTTTCGGCACTTTCCATTTAAAAAGCGTGCAAATGTAAGAAAATAAACATGAGTGAGGCCAGAAATAACGTGAATTGTGTGTGTGTGTGTGTGTGTGTGTGTGTGTGTGTGTGTGTGTGTGTCTTCCCTGCCTTTTTATTGCAGTAATCATAATAATAAAATTGAAACGTAAACATTACATAATTGAGATATGCTTGCCTGCCACGAATGATATATTTTCTCTTATACATGATTTACATTACTGTAAAATGAAAAAATTATAATTTAAACTACGTCTTTCTACTTATTGCTTCAGCATTAACCACAGTACTGTGGTCACTAACGTATACCACCTCACGTTTTCGCACTCGATTTTTACCGATGATGGCAGTCAATGGCACTGCCGAAAAGTCTGGTTTTGCAGAAAACATTGGACTACGGCTAAAGAGCCCGGGAAGCAATTTTAACAAAAAACTACTTCTTTGTTGCTGATAACGTAGTACACATATAAAAAATTCTCCCCTCCACATTCAACTATAATTTTTAATAATAGAAAATTACCCCCACCCCGTTCACCTAACCTCTTCATTTATAGATATTCATCTACGTTTCTCCAGTGGATTACTATGAGCTTCTTATCAGGATACTTTTTTTATAAAAACTAAGTACTTTATTCTTGTTAAATCATAAAATGTTTCAGGTAAACTACCCCTTTCTCTTAACCGATCTTCTCCAAAATCAATATTCCTTCCATCCTCTACAATTCTGGGATGCATGCAAAAAAATATTTGATTCAGTTTGAATGTGCGGCAGTTATCATTCTTCATGGAATCATTTCTCTTGTTACAACATAAAATGTTGCTGGTAAACTACCCATTTCCCTTAACCGATCTTCACCAACACCAATAGGTATTGAGAACTCTTACAATACAGGGCTGTATGCAAAACATCATTTGATTCTGTTTGAATTTGCGGCTATCGTTTACCATAGAAAAAAATTACCCTTGATAAAACACCGTTGCAGGTAAACTACCCCTTTCCCTTAACCGATCTTCACCAAAAACGACAGGTCTTGAGTACTCTACAATTCAGGCCTGTATGCAAACAATTATTTGATTCTGTTTGAACTTGCGGCTCTTATCGTTTGCCATAGAAAACACCCTTGATAAAACATAAAACGTTGCTGGTAAACTACCCTATTCCATTAACCAATCTTCACCAAAAACAATAGGTCTTGAGAACTCTACAATTCAGGGCTATATGCAAAACATTATTTGATTCTCTTTGAATTTACGGCAGTTATCGTTCGTCATAGAAAAAATACCCTTGTTAAAACATAAAATGTTGAAGGTAAACTACCCCTTTCCCTTAACCGATCTTCAACAAAATCAACAGACCTTGAGTACTCTACAATTCAGGCCTGTCAGCAAACAATTATTTGATTCTGTTTGAATTTGCGGCTGTTATCGTTTGCCATATAAAATACCCTTGATAAAACAAAAAACGTGTCAAGTAAACTACCCCTTTCCCTTAACCGATCTTCACCAAAAACAATAGGTCTTTAGTACTCAACAAAACAGGGCTGTATGCAAAAACGTATTTGATTCTGTTTGAATTTGCGGCTCTTATCGTTTGCCATAGAAAATACCCATTTAAAACATAAAACGTTGCAGGTAAACTACCCCTTTCCCTTACCCGATCTTCACCAACACCAATAGGTATTGAGAACTCTACAATACAGGGCTGTATGCAAAAACGTATTTGATTCTGTTTGAATTTGCGGCTGTTATCGTTTACCATAGAAAATATGGAAGTAAAATTACCCTTGATAAAAAACTGTTGCCGGTAAACTACCCCTTTCCCTTAACCGATCTTCACCAAAAACGATAGGTCTTGAGAACTCTACAATTCAGGGCTGTATGCAAAATATTATATGATTTTGTTTGAATTTGCAGCTGTTATCGTTTGACATAAAAAATACCCTTGATAAAACAAAAAACGTGGCAGGTAACCTACCCCTTTCCCTTAAACGATCTTCACCAAAAGCAATAGGTCTTGGGAACTCAAGAAATCAGGACTGTATGCAAAAACGTATTTGATTCTGTTTGAATTTGCGGCTCTTATCGTTTGCCATAGAAAATACCCTTTTAAAACATAAAACGTTGCTGGTAAACTACCCCTTCCCCTTAACCGATCTTTACCAAAATTAACAGATCTTGAGAACTATACAATTCAGGGCTGTATGCGAAACATTATTTGATTCCGTTTGAATTTGCGGCTGTTATCGTTTGCCAAACAAACAAAATTACCCTTGATAAAAAAATCCGTTGCAGATAAACTTCCCCTTTCCCTCAACCGATCTTCACCAAAAACAATAGGTCGCGAGTACTCTACAAACCAGGGCTGTATGCAAAAAATTATTTGATTCTGTTTGAATATGCGGCTGTTATCGTTTGCCATAGAAAAAAAATCTATAGACACATAGACAGACACACACACAGACACTTTTCGAAAAACGACTTTTTTTCATGTTTTGAGTGTTGTAGTACAATCAGAATCTGCAATAATCTCGAACACGATTTTTTTTGCCATCACCATACTTCCATTTCCTTAAGAAACATGGAAGTAAATATCGGTATGGAGAACCATACATGACTTCCATATTCTAAGATTTATATTTAAAATCATTTTTGAAATGAAATATTACCATAGAAACTACTTCTTTCTACTTACTGCTTCAGCCTTAACCACAGTACTGTGGTCACTAACGTATACCACCTCACGTTATCGCACTCGATTTTCACTGATGATGGAAGTCGATGGCATTGCCGAAATGTCTGGTTTTGTAGAAAACATTGGACTACGGCCAAATATCCCGGGAAGGAATTTTAACAAAAACTACTTCTTTGTTGCCGATAACGTTGTACACATATATATCAGTGGCGAAGTTACATGGAGGCAATTGAGGCAATGCCTACCCTAAAAAATTCTGTATAATAAAAATTATAAGTACGTATGAACTACATAACGTAAAGATTATACATTGTTACTGCGACTGTCAAATTTATTAAACCGAAACGTGCTTTATTGAGCGACCGCTAGATGGTGACAGGTGAGATTCGGCATAGTTCATTTAAAGCGAATGAGGCAACCTGAACTTGCCTCAGCGTTTTTTGTATACATCGTATGTAAGCAATGTAGTGGTGTGATAGGGAAGTGTAGGGAGGGGGGATTGTCCCGCGCTGTACACATAGAGCGTTGAGGCATGCCTCACTTCTGTGGTCCAAACAGTTAAGTTAAAGCGCCTGTGTTGTTTCTAAGTGTTTATTTTATGCGGTTATTAAAAGTGTCACTGTTATTCCGCTGAACTAACAGATGATCAAGATTGTTATTTGAATTATTTGTAACATTAAACATATATATAGAAACTAATCAAGTTTAAAAATTTGAAGTTCAATCAGTTGTATTATTGTGTATGACTAATACAAGGATTGTTCAATAGACACACGTATAGAGCTGTAAAGCATTTTACTTCCATATTCCTTAAGGAATGGAAGTATGGTGATGGCAAAAAAAATCGTGTCCGAGATTATTGCAGATTCTGATTCTACTACACTCAAAACATGAAAAAAAGTCGTTTTCCGAAAAGTGTCTCTGTGTGTGTGTCTGTCTGTCTGTCTGTCTGTGTGTGTGTCTGTGTGTCTGTAGATTTTTTTTCTATGGCAAACGATAACTGCCGCAAATTCAAACAGAATCAAATAATTTTTTGCATGCAGCCCTGATTTGCAGAGTACTCGCGACCTATTGTTTTTGGTGAAGATCGGTTGAGGGAAAGGGGTAGTTTACCGGCAACGGTTTTTTTTTAGCAAGGGTAATTTTGTTTGTTTGGCAAACGATAACAGCCGCAAATTCAAACAGAATCAAATAATGTTTCGCATACAGCCCTGAATTGTAGAGTTCTCAAGATCTGTTGATTTTGGTGAAGATCGGTTAAGGGAAAGGGGTAGTTTAGCTGTAACGTTTTATGTTGTAACAAGGGTATTTCTTTTGGCAAACGATAACAGCCGCAAATTCAAACAGAATCAAAAGATTATTTGCATACAGCCCTTAATTGTAGAGTTCTCAAGACCTATTGTTTTTGGTGAAGTTCGGTTGAGGGAAAGGGGTAGTTTACCTGCAACGTTTTTTTAACAAGGGTATTTTTTTGGCAAACGATAACAGCCGCAAATTCAAACAGAATCAAAAGATTATTTGCATACAGCCCTAAATTGTAGAGTTCTCAAGACCTTTTGTTTTTGGTGAAGATCGGTTGTGGGAAAGGGGTAGTTTACCAGCAACGTTTTTTTAACAAGGGTATTTTCTATGGCAAACGATAACAGCCGCAAATTCAAACAGAATCAAATAATGTTTTGCATACAGCCCTGATTTGTAGAGTACTCAAGACCTGTTATTTTTGGTGAAGATCGGTTAAGGGGAAGGGGTAGTTTACCAGCAACCTTTTACGTTTTAACAAGAGTAAAGTACTTGAAAATTTATTTAAACTTTTTGAAACAATGGTAATTGTTAAAAATAAAATAATTTTGTTGCCAGGCAATAAAATTATAATTTTTTCATTTTAATGTAATATAATATTTTTCATTTAATACAGCAATAAAAAGGCAGGTAAGACGCAGCCTGGCTGTTTGGCTGAAAATGATTTTAAATATAAATCTTAGAATATGGAAGTCATGTATGGTTCTCCATACCGATTTTTTTATTCAACGATTTTAAAAGAAGTCTCCAATAACATTAAGACATGAGTTCCACTGTTGCGCTAACCTGTAGATTCCCTGCTAGTAAAATTCTTACGGCTGTTTGTGGAACCATTCGGTTACAGAAACTCTACCTCAGCGTCCGATTTGACCCACCGTCCTTTAAGTGATTCCTTAAAAAAAATTTAAGATAAGATTTTTGCCTACCCATTCATTAACTACTAGCTTCGCCAGTAAGCAAATTGATGTCCATTTTCTCGGCTTGCACGCGTTATGTTGGTGTGGGTTTCGGCACTTCCCATTCAAAAAGCGTGCAAACGTAAGAAAATAAACATGAGTGAGGCCAGAAATAACATGAATTGTGTGTGTGTGTGTGTGTGTGTGTGTGTGTGTGTGTGTGTGTGTGTGTGTGTGTCTTACCTGCCTTTTTTTTACCGTATTAAATGAAAAATATTATATTACATTAAAATGAAAAAATTTTAATTTTATTGCCTGGCAACAAAATTATTTTATTTTTAACAATTACCATTGTTTCAAAAAGTTTAAATAAATTTTCAAGTACTTTACTCTTGTTAAAACGTAAAAGGTTGCCGGTAAACTACCCCTTCCCCTCAACCGATCTTCACCAAAAACAATAGGTCTTGAGTACTCTACAAATCAGGGCTGTATGCAGAAAATTATTTGATTCTGTTTGAATTTGCGGCTGTTATCGTTTGCCATAGTAAATACCCTTGTTAAAAAAACGTTGTAGGTAAACTACCCCTTTTCCTTAACCGATCTTCACTAAAAACAACAGGTCTTGAGAACTCTACAATTTAGGGCTGTATGCATATAATCTTTTGATTCTGTTTGAATTTGCGGCTGTTATCGTTTGTCATAGGAAATACCCTTGTTAAAACATAAAACGTTTCAGGTAAACTACCCCTTTTCCTTAACCGATCTTCACCAAAAACAATAGGTCTTGAGAACTCTACAATTCAGGGCTGTGTGCGAAACATTATTTGATTCTGTTTGAATTTGCGGCTGTTATCGTTTGCCAAAAAAAAAAAATTTCCCTTGATAAAAAAAAAACCGTTGCTGGTAAACTACCCCTTTCCCTCAACCGATCTTCACCAAAAACAATAGGTCGTGAGTACTCTACAAATCAGGGCTGTATGCAAAAAATTATTGGATTCTGTTTGAATTTGCGGCAGTTATCGTTTGCCATAGAAAAATATCGGTATGGAGAAACATACATGACTTCCATATTCTAAGATTTATATTTAAAATCATTTTCAGCCAAACAGCCAGGCTGTGTCTTACCTGCCTTTTTATTGCTGTATTAAATGAAAAATATTATATTACATTAAAATGAAAAAATTATAATTTTATTGCCTGGCAACAAAATTATTTTATTTTTAACAATTACCATTGTTTCAAAAAGTTTAAATAAATTTTCAAGTACTTTACTCTTGTTAAAACGTAAAAGGTTGCTGGTAAACTACCCCTTCCCCTTAACCGATCTTCACCAAAATCGAAAGTCATTGAAACCTCTACAATTCAGGGACGTATGCAAAAAATTATTTGATTCTGTTTGAATTTGCGGCTGTTATCGTTTGCCATAGAAAATACGCTTGATAAAAAAACGTTGCAGGTAAACTACCCCTTCCCCTTAACCGATCTTCACCAAAAACAGCAGGTCTTGAGTACTCTACAAATCAGGGCTGTATGCAAAACATTATTTGATTCTGTTTGAATTTGCGGCTGTTATCGTTTGCCATAGAAAATACCCTTGTTAAAAAAACGTTGCTGGTAAACTACCCCTTTCCCTCAACCGAACTTCACCAAAAACAATAGGTCTTGAGAACTCGACAATTTAGTGCTGTATGCAAATAATCTTATGATTCTGTTTGAATTTGCGGCAGTTATCGTTTGCCATAGGAAATACCCTTGTTAAAACATAAAACGTTACAGGTAAACTACCCCTTTCCCTTAACCGATCTTCACCAAAATCAAAAGATCTTGAGAACTCTACAATTCAGGGCTGTATGCGAAACATTATTTGATTCTGTTTGAATTTGCGGCTGTTATCGTTTGCCAAACAAACAAAATTACCCTTGCTAAAAAAAAACCGTTGCAGGTAAACTACCCCTTTCCCTCAACCGATCTTCACCAAAAACAATATGTCGCGAGTACTCTGCAAATCAGGGCTGCATGCAAAAAATTATTTGATTCTGTTTGAATTTGCGGCAGTTATCGTTTGCCATAGAAAAAAAATCTACAGACAGACAGTCAGACAGACAGACAGACACACAGACAGACAGATAGACACACACACAGACACTTTTCGGAAAACGACTTTTTTTCATGTTTTGAGTGTAGTAGAATCAGAATCTGCAATAATCTCGGACACGATTTTTTTTGCCATCACCATACTTCCATTCCTTAAGGAATATGGAAGTAAAAAATCTACAGACACACAGACACACACACACAGACACTTTTCGAAAAACGACTTTTACTTCCATATTACTTCCATATTTCCTTAAGGAATGGAAGTATGGTGATGGCAAAAAAAATCGTGTTCGAGATTATTGCAGATTCTGATTCTACTACACTCAAAACATGAAAAAAATATCGGTATGGAGAACCATACATGACTTCCATATTCTAAGATTTATATTTAAAATCATTTTCGAAATGAAATATTACCATAGAAACTACTTCTTTCTACTTACTGCTTCAGCCTTCACCACAGTACTGTGGTCACTAACGTATACCACCTCACGTTATCGCACTCGATTTTCACTGATGATGGAAGTCGATGGCATTGCCGAAACGTCTGGTTTTGTAGAAAACATTGGACTACGGCCAAATATCCCGGGAAGGAATTTTAACAAAAACTACTTCTTTGTTGCCGATAACGTTGTACACATATATATCAGTGGCGAAGTTACATGGAGGCAATTGAGGCAATGCCTACCCTAAAAAATTCTGTAGAATAAAAATTATAAATACGTATGAACTACATAACGTAAAGATTATACATTGTTACTGGGACTGTCAAATTTATTAAACCGAAACGTGCTTTATTGAGCGACCGCTAGATGGTGACAGGTGAGATTCGGCATAGTTCGTTTAAAGCGAATGAGGCAACCTGAACTTGCCTCAGCGTTTTTTGTATACATCGTATGTAAGCAATGTAGTGGTGTGATAGGGAAGTGTAGGGAGGGGGGATTGTCCCGCGCTGTACACATAGAGCGTTGAGGCATGCCTCACTTCTGTGGTCCAAACAGTTAAGTTAAAGCGCCTGTGTTGTTTCTAAGTGTTTATTTTATGCGGTTATTAAAAGTGTCACTGTTATTCCGCTGAACTAACAGATGATCAAGATTGTTGTTTGAATTATTTGTAACATTAAACATATATATAGAAACTAATCAAGTTTAAAAATTTGAAGTTCAATCAGTTGTATTATTGTGTATGACTAATACAAGGATTGTTCAATAGACACACGTATAGAGCTGTAAAGCATTTTTTATTCAACGATTTTAAAAGAAGTCTCCAATAACATTAAGACATGAGTTCCACTGTTGCGCTAACCTGTAGATTCCCTGCTAGTAAAATTCTTATGGCTGTTTGTGGAACCATTCGGTTACAGCAACTCTACCTCAGCGTCCGATTTGACCCACCGTCCTTTTAGTGATTCCTTAAAAAAAATTTAAGATAAGATTTTTGCCTATCCATTCATTAACTACTAGCTTCGCCAGTAAGCAAATTGATGTCCATTTTTTCGGCTTGCACGCGTTATGTTGGTGTGGGTTTCGGCACTTTCCATTTAAAAAGCGTGCAAACGTAAGAAAATAAACATGAGTGAGGCCAGAAATAACGTGAATTGTGTGTTTGTGTCTTACCTGCCTTTTTATTGCCGTATTAAATGAAAAATATTATATTACATTAAAATTAAAAAATTTTAATTTTATTGCCTGGCAACAAAATTATTTTATTTTTAACAATTACCATTGTTTCAAAAAGTTTAAATAAATTTTCAAGTACTTTACTCTTGTTAAAACGTAAAAGGTTGCAGGTAAACTACCCCTTCCCCTTAACCGATCTTCACCAAAATCGAAAGTCATTGAGACCTCTACAATTCAGGGACGTATGCAAAAAATTATTTGAATTTGCGGCTGTTATCGTTTGCCATAGAAAATACGCTTGATAAAAAAACGTTGCAGGTAAACTACCCCTTCCCCTCAACCGATCTTCACCAAAAACAATAGGTCTTGAGAACTCTATAATCTAGGGCTGTATGCAAAACATTATTTGATTCTGTTTGAATTTGCGGCTCTTATCGTTTGCCATAGAAAATACCCATGTTAAAAAAATGTTGCAAGTAAACTACCCCTTTCCCTCAACCGATCTTCACCAAAAACAATAGGTCTTGAGAACACTACAATTTAGGGCAGTATGCAAATAATCGTTTGATTCTGTTTGAATTTGCGGCTGTTATCGTTTGCCATAAGAAATACCCTTGTTAAAACATAAAACGTTACAGGTAAACTACCCCTTTCCCTTAACCGATCTTCACCAAAAATAATAGGTCGTGAAAACTCTACAATTAAGGGCTGTATACGAAACATTATTTAAGTCTGTTTGAATTTGCGGCTGTTATCGTTTGCCAAAAAAAAAATTTTCCTTGATAAAAAAAACCGTTGCTGGTAAACTACCCCTTCCCCTCAACCGATCTTCACCAAAAACAATAGGTCGCGAGTACTCTACAAATCAGAGCTGTATGCAAAAAATTATTTGATTCTGTTTGAATTTGCGGCAGTTATCGTTTGCCATATAAAATACGCTTGATAAAAAACGTTGCAGGTAAACTACCCCTTTCCCTTAACCGATCTTCACCAAAAACAATAGGTCTTCAGAACTCTACAATTTAGGGCTGTATGCAAATAATCTTTTGATTCTGTTTGAATTTGCGGCTGTTATCGTGTGCCATAATAAATACCCTTGTTAAAACATAAAACGTTACAAGTAAACTACCCCTTTCCCTTAACCGATCTTCACCAAAAACAAAAGGTCTTGAGAACTCTACAATTCAGGGCTGTATACGAGACATTATTTGATTCTGTTTGAATTTGCGGCTGTTATCGTTTGCCAAAAAAAAAAAATTTCCCTTGATAAAAAAAAACCGTTGCTGGTAAACTACCCCTTTCAATCAACCGATCTTCACCAAAAACAATAGGTCGCGAGTCCTCTACAAATCAGGGCTGTATGCAAAAAATTATTTGATTCTGTTTGATTTTGCGGCAGTTATCGTTTGCCATAGAAAAAAAATCTACAGACACAGACACACAGACACACACACACACACACTTTTCGGAAAACGACTTTTTTTCATGTTTTGAGTGTAGTAGAATCAGAATCTGCAATAATCTCGAACACGATTTTTTTTGCCATCACCATACTTCCATTCCTTAAGGAAATATGGAAGTAAAATCGGTATGGAGAACCATACATGACTTCCATATTCTAAGATTTATATTTAAAATCATTTTCAGCCAAACAGCCAGGCTGTGTCTTACCTGCCTTTTTATTGCTGTATTAAATGAAAAATATTATATTACATTAAAATGAAAAAATTATAATTTTATTGCCTGGCAACAAAATTATTTTATTTTTAACAATTACCATTGTTTCAAAAAGTTTAAATAAATTTTCAAGTACTTTACTCTTGTTAAAACGTAAAAGGTTGCAGGTAAACTACCCCTTCCCCTTAACCGATCTTCACCAAAATCGAAAGTCATTGAGACCTCTACAATTCAGGGACGTATGCAAAAAATTATTTGATTCTGTTTGAATTTGCGGCAGTTATCGTTTGCCATAGAAAAAAATCTACAGACAGACAGACAGACAGACACACAGACAGACAGACAGACACACACACAGACACTTTTCGGAAAACGACTTTTTTTCATGTTTTGAGTGTAGTAGAATCAGAATCTGCAATAATCTCGAACACGATTTTTTTTGCCATCACCATACTTCCATTCCTTAAGGAATATGGAAGTAAAAAATCTACAGACACACAGACACACACACACAGACACTTTTCGAAAAACGACTTTTACTTCCATATTACTTCCATATTTCCTTAAGGAATGGAAGTATGGTGATGGCAAAAAAAATCGTGTTCGAGATTATTGCAGATTCTGATTCTACTACACTCAAAACATGAAAAAAATATCGGTATGGAGAACCATACATGACTTCCATATTCTAAGATTTATATTTAAAATCATTTTCGAAATGAAATATTACCATAGAAACTACTTCTTTCTACTTACTGCTTCAGCCTTCACCACAGTACTGTGGTCACTAACGTATACCACCTCACGTTATCGCACTCGATTTTCACTGATGATGGAAGTCGATGGCATTGCCGAAACGTCTGGTTTTGTAGAAAACATTGGACTACGGCCAAATATCCCGGGAAGGAATTTTAACAAAAACTACTTCTTTGTTGCCGATAACGTTGTACACATATATATCAGTGGCGAAGTTACATGGAGGCAATTGAGGCAATGCCTACCCTAAAAAATTCTGTAGAATAAAAATTATAAATACGTATGAACTACATAACGTAAAGATTATACATTGTTACTGGGACTGTCAAATTTATTAAACCGAAACGTGCTTTATTGAGCGACCGCTAGATGGTGACAGGTGAGATTCGGCATAGTTCGTTTAAAGCGAATGAGGCAACCTGAACTTGCCTCAGCGTTTTTTGTATACATCGTATGTAAGCAATGTAGTGGTGTGATAGGGAAGTGTAGGGAGGGGGGATTGTCCCGCGCTGTACACATAGAGCGTTGAGGCATGCCTCACTTCTGTGGTCCAAACAGTTAAGTTAAAGCGCCTGTGTTGTTTCTAAGTGTTTATTTTATGCGGTTATTAAAAGTGTCACTGTTATTCCGCTGAACTAACAGATGATCAAGATTGTTGTTTGAATTATTTGTAACATTAAACATATATATAGAAACTAATCAAGTTTAAAAATTTGAAGTTCAATCAGTTGTATTATTGTGTATGACTAATACAAGGATTGTTCAATAGACACACGTATAGAGCTGTAAAGCATTTTTTATTCAACGATTTTAAAAGAAGTCTCCAATAACATTAAGACATGAGTTCCACTGTTGCGCTAACCTGTAGATTCCCTGCTAGTAAAATTCTTATGGCTGTTTGTGGAACCATTCGGTTACAGCAACTCTACCTCAGCGTCCGATTTGACCCACCGTCCTTTTAGTGATTCCTTAAAAAAAATTTAAGATAAGATTTTTGCCTATCCATTCATTAACTACTAGCTTCGCCAGTAAGCAAATTGATGTCCATTTTTTCGGCTTGCACGCGTTATGTTGGTGTGGGTTTCGGCACTTTCCATTTAAAAAGCGTGCAAACGTAAGAAAATAAACATGAGTGAGGCCAGAAATAACGTGAATTGTGTGTTTGTGTCTTACCTGCCTTTTTATTGCCGTATTAAATGAAAAATATTATATTACATTAAAATTAAAAAATTTTAATTTTATTGCCTGGCAACAAAATTATTTTATTTTTAACAATTACCATTGTTTCAAAAAGTTTAAATAAATTTTCAAGTACTTTACTCTTGTTAAAACGTAAAAGGTTGCAGGTAAACTACCCCTTCCCCTTAACCGATCTTCACCAAAATCGAAAGTCATTGAGACCTCTACAATTCAGGGACGTATGCAAAAAATTATTTGAATTTGCGGCTGTTATCGTTTGCCATAGAAAATACGCTTGATAAAAATACGTTGCAGGTAAACTACCCCTTCCCCTCAACCGATCTTCACCAAAAACAATAGGTCTTGAGAACTCTACAATCTAGGGCTGTATGCAAAACATTATTTGATTCTGTTTGAATTTGCGGCTCTTATCGTTTGCCATAGAAAATACCCATGTTAAAAAAATGTTGCAAGTAAACTACCCCTTTCCCTCAACCGATCTTCACCAAAAACAATAGGTCTTGAGAACACTACATTTTAGGGCAGTATGCAAATAATCGTTTGATTCTGTTTGAATTTGCGGCTGTTATCGTTTGCCATAAGAAATACCCTTGTTAAAACATAAAACGTTACAGGTAAACTACCCCTTTCCCTTAACCGATCTTCACCAAAAATAATAGGTCGTGAAAACTCTACAATTCAGGGCTGTATACGAAACATTATTTAAGTCTGTTTGAATTTGCGGCTGTTATCGTTTGCCAAAAAAAAAATGTTCCTTGATAAAAAAAACCGTTGCTGGTAAACTACCCCTTCCCCTCAACCGATCTTCACCAAAAACAATAGGTCGCGAGTACTCTACAAATCAGAGCTGTATGCAAAAAATTATTTGATTCTGTTTGAATTTGCGGCAGTTATCGTTTGCCATAGAAAATACGCTTGATAAAAAACGTTGCAGGTAAACTACCCCTTTCCCTTAACCGATCTGCACCAAAAACAATAGGTCTTCAGAACTCTACAATTTAGGGCTGTATGCAAATAATCTTTTGATTCTGTTTGAATTTGCGGCTGTTATCGTGTGCCATAATAAATACCCTTGTTAAAACATAAAACGTTACAAGTAAACTACCCCTTTCCCTTAACCGATCTTCACCAAAAACAAAAGGTCTTGAGAACTCTACAATTCAGGGCTGTATACGAAACATTATTTGATTCTGTTTGAATTTGCGGCTGTTATCGTTTGCCAAAAAAAAAAAATTTTCCTTGATAAAAAAAACCGTTGCTCGTAAACTACCCCTTTCAATCAACCGATCTTCACCAAAAACAATAGGTCGCGAGTCCTCTACAAATCAGGGCTGTATGCAAAAAATTATTTGATTCTGTTTGATTTTGCGGCAGTTATCGTTTGCCATAGAAAAAAAATCTACAGACACAGACACACAGACACACACACACACACACTTTTCGGAAAACGACTTTTTTTCATGTTTTGAGTGTAGTAGAATCAGAATCTGCAATAATCTCGAACACGATTTTTTTTGCCATCACCATACTTCCATTCCTTAAGGAAATATGGAAGTAAAATCGGTATGGAGAACCATACATGACTTCCATATTCTAAGATTTATATTTAAAATCATTTTCAGCCAAACAGCCAGGCTGTGTCTTACCTGCCTTTTTATTGCTGTATTAAATGAAAAATATTATATTACATTAAAATGAAAAAATTATAATTTTATTGCCTGGCAACAAAATTATTTTATTTTTAACAATTACCATTGTTTCAAAAAGTTTAAATAAATTTTCAAGTACTTTACTCTTGTTAAAACGTAAAAGGTTGCAGGTAAACTACCCCTTCCCCTTAACCGATCTTCACCAAAATCGAAAGTCATTGAGACCTCTACAATTCAGGGACGTATGCAAAAAATTATTTGATTCTGTTTTAATTTGCGGCTGTTATCGTTTGCCATAGAAAAATATCGGTATGGAGAACCATACATGACTTCCATATTCTAAGATTTATATTTAAAATCATTTTCTGCCAAACAGCCAGGCTGTGCTTTACCTGCCTTTTTATTGCTGTATTAAATGAAAAATATTATATTACATTAAAATAAAAAATTATAATTTTATTGCCTGGCAACAAAATTATTTTATTTTTAACAATTACCATTGTTTCAAAAAGTTTAAATAAATTTTCAAGTACTTTACTCTTGTTAAAACGTATAAGGTTGCAGGTAAACTACCCCTTCCCCTTAACCGATCTTCACCAAAATCGAAAGTCATTGAGACCTCTACAATTCAGGGACGTATGCAAAAAATTGTTTGATTCTGTTTGAATTTGCGGCTATCGTTTGCCATAGAATATACGCTTGATAAAAAAACGTTGCAGGTAAACTACCCCTTCCCCTTAACCGATCTTCACCAAAAACAATAGGTCTTGAGTACTCTACAAATCAGGACTGTATGCAAAACATTATTTGATTCTGTTTGAATTTGCGGCTGTTATCGTTTGCCATAGAAAATACCCTTGTTAAAAAAACGTTGCAGGTAAACTACCCCTTTCCCTCAACCGATCTTCACCAAAATCAATAGGTCTTGAGAAATCTACAATTCAGGGCTGTATGCGAAACATTATTTGATTCTGTTTGAATTTGCGGCTGTTATCGTTTGCCAAAAAAAAAAATTTCCCTTGATAAAAAAAACCGTTGCAGGTAAACTACCCCTTCCCCTCAACCGATCTTCACCAAAAACAATAGGTCGCGAGTACTCTACAAATCAGGGCTGTATGCAAAAAATTATTTGATTCTGTTTGAATTTGCGGCAGTTGTCGTTTGCCATAGAAAATACGCATGATAAAAAACGTTGCTCGTAAACTACCCCTTCCCCTCAACCGATCTTCACCAAAAACAACAGGTCTTGAGTACTCTACAAATCAGGGCTGTATGCAGAAAATTATTTGATTCTGTTTGAATTTGCGGCTGTTATCGTTTGCCATAGAAAATACCCTTGTTAAAAAAACGTTGTAGGTAAACTACCCCTTTCCCTTAACCGATCTTCACCAAAAACAAAAGGTATTGAGAACTCTACAATCTAGGGCTGTATGCAAATAATCTTTTCATTCTGTTTGAATTTGCGGCTGTTATCGTTTGCCATAGGAAATACCCTTGTTAAAACATAAAACGTTACAGGTAAACTACCCCTTTCCCTTAACCGATCTTCACCAAAAACAATAGGTCTTGAGAACTCTACAATTCAGGGTTGTATGCGAAACATTATTTGATTCTGTTTGAATTTGCGGCTGTTATCGTTTGCCAAACAAACAAAATTACCCTTGCTAAAAAAAAACCGTTGCTGGTAAACTACCCCTTTCCCTCAACCGATCTTCACCAAAAACAATAGGTCGCGAGAACTCTGCAAAACCGGCCTGTATGCCAAAAATTATTTGATTCTGTTTGAATTTGCGGCAGTTATCGTTTGCCATAGAAAAAAAATCTACAGACAGACAGACAGACAGACAGACACACAGACAGACAGACAGACATACAGGCAGACAGACACACAGACACTTTTCGGAAAACGACTTTTTTTCATGTTTTGAGTGTAGTAGAATCAGAATCTGCAATAATCTCGAACACGATTTTTTTTGCCATCACCATACTTCCATTCCTTAAGGAATATGGAAGTAAAAATTACCCTTGTTATAACATAAAATGTTGCAGGTAAACTACCCTATTCCCTTAACCGATCTTCACCAAAACCAACAAGTCTTGAGAACTCTACAATTCAGGGCTGCATGCAAAATATTATATGATTCTGTTTGAATTTGCGGCTGTTGTCGTTTGCCATAGAAAATACTCTTGATAAAACAAAAAACGTTGCAGGTAAACTACCCCTTTCCCTTTCCCTTTCCCGATCTTCACGCAAAACCGTACCTTTTGAGATCTCTAAAATTGAGGGCTGTATGCAAATAATCATTTGATTCTGTTTGAATTTGCGGCAGTTATCGTTCGTCATATAAAATATCGGTATGGAGAACCATGCATGACTTCCATATTCTAAGATTTATATTTAAAATCATTTTCAGCCAAACAGCCAGGCTGTGTCTTACCTGCCTTTTACTTCCATATTCCTTAAGGAATGGAAGTATGGTGATGGCAAAAAAAATCGTGTTCGAGATTATTGCAGATTCTGATTCTACTACACTCAAAACATGAAAAAAAGTCGTTTTCCGAAAAGTGTCTGTGTGTCTGTCTGTGTGTCTGTCTGTCTGTGTGTCTGTGTGTCTGTCTGTCTGTGTGTCTGTCTGTCTGTAGATTTTTTTTCTATGGCAAACGATAACTGCCGCAAATTCAAACAGAATCAAATAATTTTTTGCATACAGCCCGGTTTTGCAGAGTTCTCGCGACCTATTGTTTTTGGTGAAGATCGGTTGAGGGAAAGGGGTAGTTTACCTGCAACGGTTTTTTTTTAGCAAGGGTAATTTTGTTTGTTTAGCAAACGATAACAGCCGCAAATTCAAACAGAATCAAATAATGTTTCGCATACAGCCCTGAATTGTAGAGTTCTCAAGACCTATTGTTTTTGGTGAAGATCGGTTAAGGGAAAGGGGTAGTTTACCTGTAACGTTTTATGTTTTAACAAGGGTATTTCCTATGGCAAACGATAACAGCCGCAAATTCAAACACAATGAAAAGATTATTTGCATACAGCCCTAAATTGTAGAGTTCTCAATACCTTTTGTTTTTGGTGAAGATCGGTTAAGGGAAAGGGGTAGTTTACCTACAACGTTTTTTTAACAAGGGTATTTTCTATGGCAAACGATAACAGCCGCAAATTCAAACAGAATCAAATAATTTTCTGCATACAGCCCTGATTTGTAGAGTACTCAAGACCTATTGTTTTTGGTGAAGATCGGTTGAGGGGAAGGGGTAGTTTACCAGCAACGTTTTTTATCATGCGTATTTTCTATGGCAAACGACAACTGCCGCAAATTCAAACAGAATCAAATAATTTTTTGCATACAGCCCTGATTTGTAGAGTACTCGCGACCTATTGTTTTTGGTGAAGATCGGTTGAGGGAAAGGGGTAGTTTACCTGCAACGGTTTTTTTTTAGCAAGGGTAATTTTGTTTGTTTGGCAAACGATAACAGCCGCAAATTCAAACAGAATCAAATAATGTTTCGCATACAGCCCTGAATTGTAGAGTTCTCAAGACCTATTGTTTTTGGTGAAGATCGGTTGAGGGAAAGGGGTAGTTTACCTGCAACGTTTTTTTAACAAGGGTATTTTCTATGGCAAACGATAACAGCCGCAAATTCAAACAGAATCAAATAATGTTTTGCATACAGCCCTGATTTGTAGAGTACTCAAGACGTATTGTTTTTGGTGAATATCGGTTAAGGGGAAGGGGTAGTTTATCTGCAACGTTTTTTTATCAAGCGTATTTTCTATGGCAAACGATAACAGCCGCAAATTCAAACAGAATGAAATAATTTTTTGCATACGTCCCTGAATTGTAGAGGTCTCAATGACTTTCGATTTTGGTGAAGATCGGTTAAGGGGAAGGGGTAGTTTACCTGCAACCTTTTACGTTTTAACAAGAGTAAAGTACTTGAAAATTTATTTAAACTTTTTGAAACAATGGTAATTGTTAAAAATAAAATAATTTTGTTGCCAGGCAATAAAATTATAATTTTTTCATTTTAATGTAATATAATATTTTTCATTTAATACAGCAATAAAAAGGCAGGTAAGACACAGCCTGGTTGTTTGGCTGAAAATGATTTTAAATATAAATCTTAGAATATGGAAGTCATGTATGGTTCTCCATACCGATATTTTATTGCTGTATTAAATGAAAAATATTATATTACATTAAAATGAAAAAATTATAATTTTATTGCCTGGCAACAAAATTATTTTATTTTTAACAATTACCATTGTTTCAAAAAGTTTAAATAAATTTTCAAGTACTTTACTCTTGTTAAAACGTAAAAGGTTGCAGGTAAACTACCCCTTCCCCTTAACCGATCTTCACCAAAATCGAAAGTCATTGAGACCTCTACAATTCAGGGACGTATGCAAAAAATTATTTGATTCTGTTTGAATTTGCAGCTGTTATCGTTTGCCATAGAAAATACGCTAGATAAAAAAACGTTGCAGGTAAACTACCCCTTCCCCTTAACCGATCTTCACCAAAAACAACAGGTCTTGAGTACTCTACGAATCAGGGGTGTATGCAAAACATTATTTGATTCTGTTTGAATTTGCGGCTGTTATCGTTTGCCATAGAAAATACCCTTGTTAAAAAAACGTTGCAGGTAAACTACCCCTTTCCCTCAACCGATCTTCACCAAAAACAAAAGGTCTTCAGAACTCTACAATTTAGGGCTGTATGCAAATAATCTTTTGATTCTGTTTGAATTTGCGGCTGTTATCGTTTGCCATAGGAAATACCCTTGTTAAAACATAAAATGTTACTGGTAAACTACCCCTTTCCCTTAACCGATCTTCACCAAAAATAATAGGTCTTGAGTACTCTACAAATCAGGGCTGTATGCAAAACATTATTTGATTCTGTTTGAATTTGCCGCTGTTATCGTTTGCCATAGAAAATACCCTTGTTAAAAAAACGTTGCAGGTAAACTACCCCTTTCCCTCAACCGAACTTCACCAAAAACAATAGGTCTTGAGAACTCTACAATTTAGGGCTGTATGCAAATAATCTTTTGATTCTGTTTGAATTTGCGGCTGTTATCGTTTGCCATAGGAAATACCCTTGTTAAAACATAAAACGTTACAGGTAAACTACCCCTTTCCCTTAACCGATCTTCACCAAAATCAAAAGATCTTGAGAACTCTACAATTCAGGGCTGTATGCGAAACATTATTTGATTCTGTTTGAATTTGCGGCTGTTATCGTTTGCCAAACAAACAAAATTACCCTTGCTAAAAAAAAACCGTTGGAGGTAAACTACCCCTTTCCCTCAACCGATCTTCACCAAAAAGAATAGGTCGCGAGTACTCTGCAAATCAGGGCTGCATGCAGAAAATTATTTTTTTTTTTTGCCATCATCATACTTCCATTCCTTAATAGTCCAGTCGCCAGAGTAAAAATAATGGTAAAATTTCGTAAAAAATTGAGGCAAAGTGATATTTGGTATAGTTATTGAAAAAGGTCTAAATATCGGTTTAAAATCATCTTTGCATGTTTATAAGGTCAGGCTTTAAAAAAAAACCTTATTTAAGGGCAGCGCGCGGTAAAATCGATAAAAACGTTTACATTCCGTGAATTTCTTTTCTTACTACTAAATAAACCATTGGATCATGATAAAGTCTTCGTTCTTTTTGTTTAAAATAGTTCAAATTTTAATAGTAATAAAATCAAAATAACGATTTTGTTATTATTTCATCGTTAGGAGTATTAAATCGATAGACGGAATGGTCAATTTTAACAAATCTTCCTCTGTTGAATAATATTATTAAATATGTGTATCTTAATATACGTACAGTACATAAAAGTCATTGTGTGTATTTATATTTCACACCTCCTACTAAACCACTGGACCGATTTCAACAAAACTTAGCACAAATATTTTATGCAACGGGAGAACCAACATAAGATAGGTGTTTTGGGCCCTGGGGGATGTCAAAAATGGAAAATATGAAAATACCGCATGTAGGGTATCAAATTAAAGGGGATTTCAATGCAAGTAACAATTTTTCATGCATATAAGCACTATTGAAAATGCTTGGGCCCTGGGGCTCAATAAATGGGTGGTTTTGGGGGAGGTCAAAAATGGAAAATATGAAACTGGACCGATTTCCACCAAACTTGGCACAAATTTTTTACGCAATGGGAGAACCAACATAAGATAGGTGTTTTGGGCCCGGGGGGATGTCAAAAATGAAAAATATGAAATATGAAAATACTGTGGGGTATCAAATTTAAGGGAATTTCAATGCAAGTAACAATTTTACATGCATATACGTACTATTGAATACATTTGGGCCCTGGGGCTCAATAAATGGGTTGTAATGGAGGGGTGTCAAAAATGGAAAATATGAAATATCATATGTGACATGCATATACGCACTATTAAAAATTTTGGTTTTTAAAAATTTTGGGCTCAATAAATTAGTGGAATTGGCGGAGGGGTGATGTCAAAAATGGAAAATATGAAAATACCGCACGTGGGGTATCAAATTAAAGGGAATTTCAATGTAAGTAACAATTTGACGTGCATATAATTTATCATATAATTCTAAGGCTGTTTTCACAATTAATAAGTCTGCATCATCGTCAGCTTGTTTAACGTTAGCTTTCTTCTTCCAAATATCTCGTTAGAATTTCAATAAATCGAGTTTTATTAGTTTTATTCGAAAGAAATTGTTCTTGGGTCACTGTGACACACATATCTTCATAGAATAAAATATCTAAAGAGGAATTTTGATTGGTACGGCGATAACGCTCCATAGCTTTGATGCTGTTATAATTGTTTGTATAGCCATCAAAAACTACAGTAACTTTTGATCCAAAGTGTCTCTTGACATAATTTACGTATCTTTGAAAAATACATTTGAACTTGTCATTTTTTGACCATACTACTCTATGCAGTAACATACCACCATCAATGACGTAAATGCAATCTTCAAGGTTAATCTCAGTGCGGTCCACTTCAAACATATCATATAGTTTAGACTTATCTGTTTTCCGAAATACACCTTCGTAAAACATAGATGTTGGGTACGGTGCAAGTTCATAACGCATGTAATCTTTTAATTCGTCGTCACTTTTTCTTGCTACACAAATGCGTTGAAATATAAACATTGGATCTATAGGGACAATTTCCTCTTGAATTTTCAGACTACTATTAACACTTTTTAATGACAGTACTCTATTTTTTCGTTTAAACGAAACTTTATGGAAGTTTGTACCAGCAATTTCATCTAACCCTGCTTTTCCAACCTCAAAAGCATTATGACAGTTAATATTATTACCGCCAGTAACTCCAGTAGATATAGACATTATTGAATCTTGATAAGGAAATGTCTCGTGACAATCAAACCAGGATTTTATTTTGAGAATATCTTCAGTATCTCGTTTTATTCGAGAATCTCTAGCATCTACATGCTGATCGGAAGTAGAAAATTGTATACCACAAAAATTTTCTACTTCTTCGCAGATATCATGTGTATATGGCATCGCTAAAATCCATTTATTTGCAGTACTGGTAGTTACTCCCCGTCCAATCATACCACCATCAACTTTCATGACTCTCATTAAGTCCTGTTCGATTGTCATATCAGTATGAGTTCCTGACCAGAATTTCTCAGTTTGTCTTACAGTACAAAATCTGTTATTTATAAAATTTTGAAGTTCTTTAATTTTTAAAGCGGTAGTTTCTGGAATTACATTTTGGTTTTGCATTGAGGTGAAAAGTTTTTCAGATTCTTTTATAAATTGGTTCATATATTGTACATATAATAAGGCTGATTTCGTATAATTAAAATGTCCAGTCGCATAAAACTATGGCAACATTTGCTGAATAACTTGTAATTGAATTTTTATATTACCCATTTTTTCAGAGCGCGCAAATGCTTTTGCAATAGAGATCATTCGTATGTATTGTATCCATAATTTTGCAGTTTTACCGCGTTCCTCAATTTCAATAATTTTTTCTAGAAATTTACCATTTAAGATGTTAAAAAAATTATGATCTTGTGCTTCTTTGTAAGTAAGATTGTCATCTAAAAATTCTTGTAGTAAAGATTTCATATTTGAATATTCAACTTCTGAAAGATTCATTTCCTCAATAATCTTTTTACACAAAACTATCCAAATTAATGTGTGGCCTCGTACTGCTCTAGCATAAGCATGGCCATCTAACATCTTATCTACAGTTCCTGGCGCATAGTAACAGCTTAATGCTTCTTTTAAACCGCTTCCTGCCATCACATAACCGATTGAACCAAGAAAAGACATAAGCAGATGAAATCCTCCAAGTCGAACAATTACATTATGTATATCATCATCAGGTGAGGATTGGACCATTTTAAACGCTTTCTGATACAAAGGTTGATCGAAAGTAACAAAACAATTAAATAGATTTAAGTTTTCACTAGTTTTACAGCGTATTTTAAAGCGGTGTATATTGTATTTCAGTTGGAGGAGAGTGTACAAAAGGCAAGCAAACAATTCTAGATAATATATACGTCATATTTTCCAAAAGCTTGGACATAAAGGCATTCCAGCCAGTAATGCCTGGTTTGGTCACTCCATAAATCCAAAGCAAGTCAGCATTAGAAAAATCTATATTATTAAAACTCGGGTTATCTACTTTTTCAAAAACAATGTTTTGGAGTGCATGTGTATTAATATTTTCAAAAATTTGGAATGGTATTTTGTCAATTTTGCTAATTTCTTTTGCAGTAGGCTTAACTGTCAATCGTTTTAAGGGAACTTTGTTATAATAACAATCTCTGGGACTTACAATCATAATACCTCCCATACTATGAAAAGTATTTTTCCCGTCTATAGTATTGATGTTAATATCTGAATTGTCAAATGCCAATTGTGCAAAACAACCAGATCTAAATGGAGAACGTGGACTAAGCAATACACTATCCTCATAAAGTGTTGTTTCTTTGTATGATGAACACACTCCCAGATGCGACAATATATCTATAATTCGTTTTGAAGCAAATTTCCTGTGCAACATTACAGACAGACCACCTTGCAATGGTGATAGAAAGGTTCTAGGTCTTATGCAACTCATAATTGAATGAGTAATTGCTGTGCATTTTGTTTCATATGAACTAATATCACCTTTTTTGTTTTTTAAAATTATTTCTTCTATCAGAAACTGAAGGGATTCTGGGATATTCTCATTAATATTTTGGAATATATTATCACTTGGAGGATAAAATTCTGTATTACTTTTCTTCAGATTAACATCGTTTCGAATAATTGCTGCTGCAGATTTTAAGATTTTTCTTTTTTCTTCATTTTCATCTTTTTTTGAGGCTATCCATGTCTACGTTTAATTTTTTTAAATGGTCAAAAAATGGTGTCTGAAAGGCCAAAAAATTTTGTTAATTAACCACCCGAAAGTATTTTTAATAAGCTTTAATTTAAGCCGTCGTACACCTTTGTGCCACAATCTTGCCGTACTTTATGAGCACTCAAAGTTTTTTTGTGAATTGCGATTTTTTTGAGGTAATATTCGACATTTCAATATGAAATTTTTGGGGTTTATAGTACTCCACAAAGGTTACCTTTCCCTCAAGTTTTATCAACTTTCATTAATTTGTGTTAAAACATCAGCAATTTGTTTATAAACGCCATCGCCACTTTATTTATTTATTAACAATAATAATAACATCGACTTCCGTATTAAGGCTAGAAATGTTCTTAATTTATTATAGAATACTGAAAAAAATTCACATTAAAATCGGCTTGTTAGGTCCAAAGATATTTATAAAAACGCTATTTTGCAACTTAAATTGTTAATAAAAAAATAAACGGGTTGTTTTTACACAAAACTTAACTATTAGCTCAACTTGATCCCATTAACCAATTTAGCACACAAAAAATCGACTCCCAAAATAATTCACATTTGATTTTTATTTTGACTCCACTACACGTGCTCACAAATAAATAAATATTAGCATGTATAAAAAGTGTAAATAAAAACTTTAAACTGCAATTTTTTTACCTGTTTTATATGATAAAAACAAAAATATTTGTAATGTTTTGATTATAACCTTTGAAGAAATATCAACTGCGTTACTGCTCCGTTCTTGTATAGCAGATGTTCGTATGGCACACCACAACAATGGGTGTTGCGCGCGCAGCTACATTTACAGTTGCACACTCGAGGGGAATAGAACGCCGCGCCGTTTAAAAATTTTACCTGTTTTCTAGGGTCTTGTTTTTAGAGTATAGGTATAATCAGGTAAGAGAAATAACATGAATAGATAGATTTAGTATTGTAGTAGCTGTAACGTTAATTTCAAGTACTCAAATAAACCCACTTAAAAGATACATGTATGTAACGCAAAGGAGGCACCTTTTTTTAGTATACACAATTTTTATTTATTTTTTTTAATTTCGAAAATGATTTTAATTTTCATGAGTATAGTTTTTGATGCAGAACACTTGCAGCTTTCAAATACAATTTTTTGTATTTCGATATCTCTATTTTTAAGATTAATAAAGGCAGATAAACTCTGAATTTTAGAGTAAATTTAAAATACGTCGAAATACTCACTTTTGAAAAGGTGTTTTTTTTTTAAATAACAACTTCAAAAGTAGTTTTCATTATCATAAAATAAAAAGTTTATCTCTTTTAAAGGTAAATTAGTAAAGAACTACTATTTTTTTAAATTTTATTGTATAGTACTTGTAATTTTGTGGTTTCACTTCTTTTTGTATCTACAGTAAATATTTATACACTATAGTCTTTATGTTCAAATAAAATATTTATATAAAAATCAACAAATTTTGAAAGCTATACTGTTCCCCTTCAAAACTAGCCTTTATTTAACTGGCTATGCTTAGATTAAAGAAAGTTATGATATTTTTGAATAGACGCGCCTGGCTAATTTAGCGAATTACGCAAGATCGGGGGCAAACGCTCTTTTTAAAACACAGCGCTCATCATTACCAATTTTCAGGAAAACAGTTCCATTAACGTAAAAATATGTAAGGAGACTTTCTGAAGGAAATTGTTTGCTCTTCAATATACACCTTTTTATTTCTTCCAACTGTACATATTTACGGAGTGCTTTAAGAAAATCTGTCTTTACGATTTTTCCAGACCATTTTCAGAAAACCCTAGAAAGGTAAACATGCAAAGATTTTTTTATATTAATTATTAACGTTTATTTAACACGTGCACCAAATATTGCTTTGCCCCAATTTTTTATCAAGTCAAAATCTCTGGCGACTGGACTATAAGGAATATGGAAGTAAAAGTCGTTTTCCGAAAAGTGTGTGTGTGTGTGTGTCTGTGTGTCTGTCTGTGTGTGTGTCTGTCTGTAGATTTTTTTCTATGGCAAACGATAACTGCCGCAAATTCAAACAGAATCAAATAATTTTTTGCATAGAGCCCTGATTTGTAGAGGACTCGCGACCTATTGTTTTTGGTGAAGATCGGTTGATTGAAAGGGGTAGTTTACCAGCAACGGTTTTTTTTTATCAAGGGAAATTTTTTTTTTTGGCAAACGATAACAGCCGCAAATTCAAACAGAATCAAATAATGTTTCGTATACAGCCCTGAATTGTAGAGTTCTCAAGACCTTTTGTTTTTGGTGAAGATCGGTTAAGGGAAAGGGGTAGTTTACTTGTAACGTTTTATGTTTTAACAAGGGTATTTCCTATGGCAAACGATAACAGCCGCAAATTCAAACAGAATCAAAAGATTATTTGCATACAGCCCTAAATTGTAGAGTTCTCAAGACCTGTTGTTTTTGGTGAAGATCGGTTAAGGGAAAGGTGTAGTTTACCTACAACGTTTTTTTAACAAAGGTATTTTCTATGGCAAACGATAACAGCCGCAAATTCAAACAGAATCAAATATTTTTTTGCATACAGCCCTGATTTGTAGAGTTCTCGCGACCTATTGTTTTTGGTGAAGATCGGTTGAGGGGAAGGGGTAGTTTACCTGCAACGGTTTTTTTTATCAAGGGAAATTTTTTTTTTTTGGCAAACGATAACAGCCGCAAATTCAAACAGACTTAAATAATGTTTCGTATACAGCCCTGAATTGTAGAGTTTTCACGATCTGTTGTTTTTGGTGAAGATCGGTTAAGGGAAAGGGGTAGTTTACCGGTAACATTTTATGTTTTAACAAGGGTATTTCCTATGGCAAACGATAACAGCCGCAAATTCAAACAGAATCAAACGATTATTTGCATACAGCCCTAAATTGTAGAGTTCTCAAGACCTATTGTTTTTGGTGAAGATCGGTTGAGGGAAAGGGGTAGTTTACTTGCAACGTTTTTTTAACAAGGGTAATTTCTATGGCAAACGATAACAGCCGCAAATTCAAACAGAATCAAATAATTTTCTGCATACAGCCCTGATTTGTAGAGTACTCAAGACCTATTGTTTTTGGTGAAGATCGGTTGAGGGGAAGGGGTAGTTTACCGGGAACGTTTTTTATCAAGCGTATTTTTTATGGCAAACGATAACTGCCGCAAATTCAAACAGAATCAAATAATTATTTACATACAGCCCTGATTTGTAGAGTACTCGCGACCTATTGTTTTTGGTGAAGATCGGTTGAGGGGAAGGGGTAGTTTACCAGCAACGGTTTTTTTTATCAAGGGAAATTTTTTTTTTTTGGCAAACGATAACAGCCGCAAATTCAAACAGAATCAAATAATGTTTCGCATACAGCTCTGAGTTGTAGAGTTCTCAAGACCTATTGTTTTTGGTGAAGTCGGTTAAGGGAAAGGGGTAGTTTACCTACAACCTTTTTTTAACAAGGGTATTTTCTATGGCAAACGATAACAGCCGCAAATTCAAACAGAATCAAATAATTTTCTGCATACAGTCCTGATTTGTAGAGTACTCAAGACCTATTGTTTTTGGTGAAGATCGGTTGAGGGGAAGGGGTAGTTTACCTGCAACATTTTTTATCAAGCGTATTTTTTTCTATGGCAAACGATAACTGTCGCAAATTCAAACAGAATCAAATAATTTTTTGCATACAGCCCTGATTTGTAGAGTACTCGTGACCTATTGTTTTTGGTGAAGATCGGTTGAGGGCAAGGGGTAGTTTACCAGCAACGGTTTTTTTTTATCAAGGGAATTTTTTCTTTTTTTGGCAAACGATAACAGCCGCAAATTCAAACAGAATCAAAAGATTATTTGCATACAGCTGTAAATTGTAGAGTTCTCAAGACCTATTGTTTTTGGTGAAGATCGGTTGAGGGAAAGGGGTAGTTTACCTGCAACGTTTTTTTAACAAGGGTATTTTCTATGGCAAACGATAACAGCCGCAAATTCAAACAGAATCAAATAATGTTTTGCATACAGCCCTGATTTGTAGAGTACTCAAGACCTTTTGTTTTTGGTGAAGATCGGTTAAGGGGAAGGGGTAGTTTACCTGCAACGTTTTTTTATCAAGTGTATTTTCTATGGCAAACGATAACTGCCGCAAATTCAAACAGAATCAAATAATTTTTTGCATACGTCCCTGAATTGTAGAGGTCTCAAGGACTTTCGATTTTGGTGAAGATCGGTTAAGGGGAAGGGGTAGTTTACCAGCAACCTTTTACGTTTTAACAAGAGTAAAGTACTTGAAAATTTATTTAAACTTTTTCAAACAATGGTAATTGTTAAAAATAAAATAATTTTGTTGCCAAGCAATAAAATTAAAATTTTTTCATTTTAATGTACATCATGTATAAGAGAAAATATATCGCGCTTGGCAGGCGATATTAAGATTTAAATATAAATCTTAGAATATGGAAGTCATGTATGGTTCTCCATACCGATATTTTTTCATGTTTTGAGTGTAGTACAATCAGAATCTGCAATAATCTCGAACACGATTTTTTTTGCCATCACCATACTTCCATTTCCTTAAGGAACATGGAAGTAAAAATTACCCTTGATAAAAAAAACGTTGCAGGTAAACTACCCCTTTCCCTCAACCGATCTTCACCAAAAACAATAGGTTGTGAGTACTCTACAAATCAGGGTTGTATACAAAATATTTGATTCTGTTTGAATTTGCGGCTGTTATCGTTTGCCATAGAAAAAAAATCTACAGATAGACACACAGACACACACTTTTCGAAAAACGACGTTTTTTCATGTTTTGAGTGTAGTACAATCAGACTCTGCAATAATCTCGAACATGATTTTTTTTGCCATCACCATACTTCCATTTCCTTAAGGAACATGGAAGTAAAAACTTATCACAATACCACATCAATAAATTTGATGAAATTTCCAAAGAAATTTGTGAGTTATTGAGAGTCAAAAATTGTTTTTGGTGGAAAATAAATCAAAGCACCATTTTTAAACAATTATACCTCCTGAAGTATTTACTCTATAGGAATAAAAAAAATTCAAATCATTTAAAGAAAAATTAACCTTATTTTGAGTCCCTATAATTTTTTCTTTAATCAATTATTGATTAAATATTTAAAAAGACTATCATGAGGCAACACTTTTTGGGAGTGAAAATCACAATTTTAAACTCACAGTAACTCTAAACCATTGGATTCTATGAAAAAAATGAATACAAACTTTTTTCTTAGAATTTCATAATCTACTGATTTATGGGATACTAGATGACCTGGCAGACTTTGTCCTGCTGCTATTAATGCCCGTCATACTTGAATTCGTTGTCGTTCTGCTAATAGATGAAGGCCTCTGTTTTCATTAGTTAAACGCTGACGTGCCTGTCTGTGTCGTAATCTGTCTGCTTCTAAACGTTGACTGCCCTGCTCTCCACTTTCTTGCGCACGTGAACGTACATTTAAATTCCTAATATTTTCATTCTCCTGCGAGTGTTGTTCCTCCGTTCTTCTTTGTCATCACGCCTGCTCGTTTTGAGCATGTTGTGATTTTCAACCGATGTTTGCCCGCCCTCTTTTGGCATTTTTATATCACAAATTTCACAAATGTATATATGAAAATAAAACGTTTTAATTGTAACAATTTTATAAATACATCACGTAGCATTGCGATTATATTAAATTTCCTTTAATTGATTTGTTGTTTGCAGCACAGTCCTAAACAAAATGTAAATAGAACCTACCATTGAGTTTATATTGAATTGCCGGTAATTGATTTGTTGTTTGCAGCACATTCCTAAACAAAATGTAAATAGAGTATTATATTTACCACTGTGTTTTCACCCTACCTCCCAACGTGGACCAAAACACCTATCTTATGTTGCTTCTCCCGTTGCATAAAATATTTCTGGCAAGTTGGTTGAAATCCGTCCTGCCGTTTTTCATATTTTCCATTTTTGACAACCCCCCCTCAAACCGCCCATTTATTAAGCCCAAGGGCCCAAAAATTTTCAATAGTGCATACATGCATGTAAAATTGTTACTTCCATCGAAATTCCCTTTAATTCGATACCCCATATGCTGTATTTTAATTTTTTCCAATTTTTACCCCCCCTTGGCAAACTGACACCCCCAAATGCCCAAAAATTTTCAATAGTGCATACATGCATGTAAAATTGTTACTTGCATGGAAATTCCCTTTAATTCGATACCCCATATGCGGTATTTTCATTTTTTCCAATTTTTACCCCCCCCCCCTTCAGGCCAACCTCACACTCGGCACATGTAAACCTTACTCTGAACCTAACGAACATATGGTGCGAATATGAGCTCTATCAGATAAGGGGTTCAAACGTTTTAAGAACATGTGCAGATGTACACTGAATTTTTATATATAAAGATTTATATTTTGTACTTTCCATCCACTTTGAAGGGGTGGGAACAACCCCTATGGTGAGAATACCAAAAACCAAAAACTATTCTTATAAATTTTGTCTAGTCACTATGTAGAAGATTTTACAAAAGGTTTCATGTCAATTCGTTCTATTGCAAAGAATTTCAAGGTAAAATGTTTCAAGAAAGTCAATGTTTCATTGACTGGGCTAAAGTTTCCAGCGAGTATAAGGCGTTACATGTTTTGTTGTTATTATTAACTGTTAATTAAATTACATCACAAATGTTTTGTGTATTGTAATATGTTTGTAGGTATTACAGAAGGAAGATTTCATGAAATAATATGACACTTATTGAAGATTTGAACAAAAATATATAATATAGGTATATTTTATTACAGTAATCATAATAACATTACATGCATACACTCCTTCTTTTTTACATTCAATCATCATTGATTTTCTCACTGTCACTTATTTATATTTCTAGCTACATATAATATATATACATTTGTCAGTTCTTCATATAAATTCCATCCACACAACAAACACAATAATACTATTCTGGTTACAACTTCAGAATGTTTAAAAATAGAATACCTACATCTAAGTAATATCAAATATATGGAAACTCCATTCACATTCTTCATCTATAAAAAATATATATATGTAATCATTCTTCGTTCTCTATCAAACTAATTCTTAATAATTATTAATGTACATAAAAATCAAACTGTACCTATGTAATATTAACAAAACGACTGTGTATAGTTTCAATATACAGGAAACAACTGCTTAGAAAAAATTTGAATTTTTATCGTGTAATTGACAAATTAAGTAATTAAATTAACATAAAAATGAACACCTTACCTTAAGGCACACACTAAATGATAGACTTCACAGCTGTCGATTCATTTTAAAATACAGAACACTTTAATTAGATGATAAAATTTTTAGTTGAAAGAAATTAAATTGTAAATATTGTTTTTTTTTTTTTTTTTTTTTTACTGCAGCTGATACAATGCATAGCAAACAATTTGACTATACACATTGAAACTATAACTTTGTATTTTACATCATTCCTTATTTTGGCAAGAATAATACTGCTTTGAAAACCTGTTTATTCCAAGTTTACATTGTGGTCAATACTTTATGTACTGTATTTGCGTGAAGAGAGTTCCCACACAGGAAGAAAGCTTGTATAAATTATGCATGTGTATCAGTTGTTATTAAAAAAAATCCACACATAATCCCCAAGGCATGGAAACTGTTGTTTATATGTCCTTATTTTGTACGACTGTTTAAAATGTATAAACTGTTTAAAAATGTATACAGGCAGACTTAGAGAATTATTTTTGTAGTGATTTTATGTGATTAATAGACTGCAGCCTTAAAAGCAATGGGTACATTATCATTTGCAAGTACAAGAGTAGTTCCCTTACATCACACAAGCTGTGTGAGAACTCTTTTCAGCCAATATAGTAGTGTATATTTCATGACTCTTTAATTTCTATATTTTAGTATGTTGATGTTTATATGTGAATGTTCAAATATTGGTTTACGATAAGTTTTAGCATTTTAAATGACAATATTTTTTGAAAGTAACTCAGTTATTTGAAATGAGTTATTTAACTGGGAAGTCAGCTTTAAACACATAGGTATACACAAAAACTCAGATAATAAATTTGTTAGATTTATTGTAACACAGAACTGTAACTTCTTAAAGCTTTATAGAGGTTTCAGAAAGCATAAAAGAACTGTTTTTGTTACTTCAGAATATTTAGGTTTTGAAGAGTATGTAATTTACAGTACTCTTTAGGCATGTATCTAGTCAACATGATGTCAGTAATTATTGGTTATGACCCCAGTTTTAAATATAATATTTTAAAAACATATAATTTTGTACATTATTCTGGCATAAAAATCATAGTTTCTAACATTTTATAAGTCAACTATTTGGTGCAAAAAGACATGGTGCTTATACAATATGGAAGTAATGGAACCGCTGTTTGAAGTATGACTGTTTACACAGGCAGAGCATCAGGTTTAGTTAACTGTTTTGTAATGAGATCATAATTTATTCAGTTTATATAATTTTAGTATGTTCTATAGAGCAATGCTTATCTCTACAGATATTTTTAGATAAACATATAAAAAAGTGTTAAATCTGCTTCCCATTGTTAAGTAATTATGCAATGTATGTTCTTTAGTGTAACTTCTAAAAACATCACTTTCCAAATTATAAAGAGAATTTTGTTCTCGTTCATATGTACTCATATCTTAACTGATTATGTTACTTTATGTTACTGGTTTAAAAATTTAAGTACAAAAAATATTACTGTTACTACACTTCATTTTCTCTGTGTACTTAAACACTTTATAGACACACTTCTGAGAAAAGTAGTTTTTTTTGTTATTGCTTTTTTTCAGAAGTGTGTACCTTTTTATTTTCATTTGACTCTAAAATATTCTAATATAAAAAAATACATGTCAGATCTACAATCATCCTCAGATACGACAACTACTATGCAAACAACTATTTACACTGTATTAAATTTAATGTTTTTTTCTACTAAAAACACTCATTTCAAGTTTTAAATCATTTTTCTGAGCTCTTTTGAAATATCTTGTATTCACTAATTGCCTTTAATCTCATAGTAATTAACATATTAAGTTACTTAAATTAAAATTCTAATAATGGAAAAAAAATTATATTACAATAATACACGCTTATTTTAAATAATAATAATAATAAGTCAAATATAAACATTTATAAAATAATACATAGAGTTTATACACTAAGCTGCCCCCTATCTAACTAGAATAATTTAAATTACAATAATAGCACAATTAAATAATAGTTCCTTTTGTAATTCATTATATACAAATTGGTTTAAACAGTTAAACTAACTTATATATAAGTGTATTTATTGTAATATCGTTTACTCATAATAATTATGCAAATTAATCACTTCTTTTTTATGACTGCAGTTAAAAAACTAAATCACAGTATTTTTTATGTAGAAGGAAAAATCAGTTCACACAATACAGCAATTTAATTTGGTATTTATTATTTCAAAAATTCACTATAATTACAGTATTGTTTTTTTGTACTTAAAACTGAATTTTTAAAATTTGCACTCAGTAAGTACTACATAATAAATACTGTTTACAAAAGGAACAAGTAAAATAGGAAAATGCACAATGTAATAAATGTACACAATATCTAATATTACTAATGTTGGCAATAATAATAATAAAATATTAATAATAATAGTAATATGTGTAATAATCTTAAAATATCTTATCACAGCTCAGAAATCATTCTCCTTACTAACACAGAATGTTTCTAATGGATAAAATTAATTATTCATTATCAATCAGTGCACATCTGGCGTCCAGACTTACGATCAAACACACTACAGTTGAGATCATTAAAATTATGATCTTTCAGTTACACACACGATGCTCTATGTTATCCACATCTTTCTCGCTTATCTACACAATGATCATGATCATCATAATCATCATTAACAATGTCACAACAGGTACTTTTATATACAAGTTAATATTTCTTTGCATGTAATTAATATTATCAAACTGAACCATTTTTAGTTGTTTTGTATTTTTCTGTAACTTTGTCTGTTATAGTTGGTATTGATGATACATTGTTTGTCGCAGACTGTTGCGGACTGACGGCACAACGTTTCTTCCCTGGAAAGAGACGACTCAGTTTGCATGTTATTGGGTGAAGCAGTGTTTCGTCAAACTGGTCATCTTTAGACACTGAAAAAGTAAGTTAAAGTTCCATAAAAGCAAACAAAACTTTTCTCTAAGAATATAAGATTCTTTTAACATTGCTAGACATTATGCTACTTAGTAAATTAGCATGTTTAAGACTAGTGGTCCCCAAAAGGTTTTGCCTAATTCCACTTTGCTTACAGCATCAAGTTACCATCATTTTTGCTGACTCTGAACAAGATGACAAAAAAACTTTTTATTTGTATTTTAGAAGCAGTGAGTGTTATTTGATATGAAGAATGTTATATACTTGAATGATATTATCAGTTAGCTTTCACAGACAATTCTATTTTAGTCTAAAAACATTCCAAATATTGGGTACCGGCTTCAACTAGAAGTCTAACCTCCAAAGTGAGTAACCACTGTTGGGAATCTGAGAGTAGGCAGCCATGAACAACTTACGTTTTTCAATTGAACAAAGTTTGTTTAACACCACAACCCATACTCTTTACCGCTCCATTCTGATGATTCCAGGTGAAATGAATATATGGTGAATATGTTTTACAATTCTATAGGAATTTCATAAAAAATCTAACATCTTTACATTTTGCAGGAGATATTGTGTTTAATGGTTGCAGGTGCTATATGGGAACTGTTGATTTAACGCTGAGTACTATACAGTACTGTGCTCAATGAAATAAACATGTTAAAAAGGCTTAAGGGAATATCTTCTTTCTAGATTTTCTTAAGATATGCCCATTTTGAATAATATTACTTCACAATAGATAATAATTTTGATTAATTAGGTTAGTCAGGGTCTATGCTTATGAGCCTTTGCACAATCAACAAAAGTTATTTATAGCGTCAAAATAAAAATGCCTAAGACTGGGTGAGTAAATTTACGTAATGTTTATTTTTTTAATTTAATTTATTTTTTAATAACATTTCTATCTTATTCATATGGAATTTTACTCAAAATTTCACATTAATTCTTTCTTTGCAGTTTATTCTTTTAATTTTAGAGCACTTTCACAATTACTGCCAGTCACATTGTTCTTAGTGTTCACATTGCTTAAGTTTTTAAAATTTTTCAGACTCTTTGTAACGGCAACTGCTCATCCTTGATTTTGTCAGTAAATGTATAGGTCGGTGGTGATGCAATTTTAAATTTTATTAGCATTATAGTTTGTAGTAACATTATAATAGTCTGTACACATAAGCAGTAATATAATTTTAAGAAATCATAACACTTACTTGTGATAATGCTGACAATGATCCCCACTACGACTGTGATTAAAGTACCCAACAGTGAGTAGTACATGTATGTTATTGAATACAACGTTGTGAAGAAATCACTGAAATAAAACAATTTGTACAGTTAACATTATGAACTCATAAATGTAGACATTTCAATACAAGTAGTTAAAACTGTTAGAATCTTATGCTACTGACATATAAAACCTTCTATAATACAACAAAGAGCATCTTTTGAAATGTCATAGTTCTTCTAATAACATACCTAATGTTTATATTTTACATTAAACATTATAAACATTGCTATACAATCAATACTTTGTCAAGATATGAACATGTGTATGTAAAACTACATAGAGACTAGTAAACAAGCGTCTGCGTGTGCACACCCATTGTTGTAGTAATGTAATAAAAATATACCTTGTACGTTTGAAAGTTGGCTTGCTTATTTTCCTCGTCTTATTCTATTCCAGATTTATCCCAATAACTTGACATACTTATCATCATCTGATTGTCATTTCATAAAATATTGTGTAGGTTATGTTTTAAAATCTTCCTTCTTACAGTCTTCTTCAACCTGTCTACAGGTATAGTTCTCCTCTTCTACCCTCTTCCAGATACTTTGGTTTCCACATTAAGCCAATTGTATGTGTTTTGTGTTGTGCCCAGTCTATTGTGGTCTGCCTTGTTATTTTTCTCAACCAACCAGTGTACTGGTTTTGTGTTCAGTGTTTATCTGTCTGTCTCGCACTGTGGCCAACAACCCTCCACTTGAATGATGCTGCTATACATCTTCTTACATCGGCTACTCTTATGTTTTAACATAATTATTCATAATTGTTGTTTCTTCAATAATGATTTTACTTGTCTGTCTTCAAATTTAATTGCAGGCTATGATCAACTCAATGAGTTGCTTTCAACTGGGTGGTTATATTGCACAAAGCTTCACCAGGCACCATGCCAAAGTGCTTGAAATATGATCCAGTTCAAGTGACAGATCAAGAATCTATAAAAACCTAACATACATAAAGTGTTGAAATCTATCATCCTCCAAACACTCTGTCACAATAAAACTTCAGTAAAAGTTGTTGACTGACTAGAGGATGAATTCTGCATTATTTAATAAGTTGCGATCTGCACTGTTACAGTATCCTAAAGAATATGGTGAACCCTTTCTTGAACTTGAAGATTTATTCTGGCTTCAGACTATTTTTTTCGCTGAATTACTATAAAACTAAATGAGCTCATTTCAAATCAAGGTAATGACAATGATTTGGGAAAAATGATATCCAATTTTTTGCATTTTCTAGTAACCTTGCCTTAAGAGAAGAAATGTCTTGGTCAAGATAATATCAAAATTTACCTGTTTGAAAGGCAAGTTGGAAATTGGGATCATCATAATCCTGCAATAACAAATTATACGTTAATTTTTGTTTAAAGAAATTTAGTCATACCTGTGGAACAATAAGATGACTATTGAAGAATAAAACACAGAGGGAGGTACAACTAAAGTTCTATAAGGTCGTGGCTGTGCCGACTTTAATGTATGGATGTGAAACATGGATACTCCTTCAAAAAGATATTTAAAAAATACAGGCCTTGGAAATGAAATTTTTAAGAGCAGTTAAGGGATGTAGTTTGAGAGATCATCTACAAAACAAGACATAAGGAAAGACCTGAAGTTATAGTCAGTTCTGGAGAGAATAAACAAATACAGGCAGAATTTAAAGTCCCATGTGGAACGAATGGTAGACATGCATATTCCTAAACAAGCATTTAAATTTAGGCTAGTGGGGACGAGAGATCATGGAAGACTCTGGAAAAAGTGGTCAGAGATTCTGTGAAGTTGGAATAGGTTATAGCCCAAACCATGTAGTGAAGAAGAAGAAGAAGAAGAAGAAGAAGAAGAATTTTTGTAAGGTCAAAGCCTCACACAGAAAATGATAATTTATTAATACACACAATTCAAAACTCTATTTCCCTAAGGTTAAATTTGATTCTAATAATTGCTTAAATGGCGTAGTTTTTCAAAAAGTTTTGGATAAAGCGCCAAAATCCACCGTTGATTAGGGGTTATTCCATACCCCTGTATTGCAATCCCCCCTACCCATAAACTTTACTTGTCAAAAATTTCTTCCATGCTTCCATTCTTTCATTTGTCAATATCTTCATGTTATGCCACATTTTTATTATCTTTTCTACAAGTCTTCCAACTAATTGATTACAGCTTTGCTTACAGCCTCTCCTAGAAATGTTAATCAAATTTGAATCTCATATTCAGTTTACTATATTTATTTCTTCTATTTGTTGTAATGTTCCCACAACTCAACTGACTCTCTTCAAAAAATTCTATTGTAAACTATGTCCTCAATTCTCTTCTAATTTCTGTTTTCAATTTTATCTCCTTTTGGGACTTCTCTGTCTCTTTTCAGACACTTTATCTCAACAGTAGTGTTTTGCTTTTTGTTCTTCAACCATAATTTAAGATTGTAAACTAAGTGTTGGAGAAAATCTGTAAACTGTTTTAAGTACCCAAGTGTGATTTCTCACTCGTTTATAAAATTTTTAGTATAAACTTTTTTAATTACTCTGATGATGATGGTCAGTAAAAGAGTCAATAAAACATGCATATAAGTAATGGAAATAAATACAAATTTGCGTAAGAAAAGTTTTATAATAAAATAACAAATTTATTTATAAAACTGTAATTTAAGATTAAGCCTACTCTCTTATTTATGAATTCGTAATTGTGATTACTCTCCTACTTATATTTATGATTTCCTAAAAACTACCAGGGTGCCCAAAGCATGACTGGAATTTTTGTAGGCGATTTTTCAAGACACAATTACCCCCTTACAAGCATCGTAAATCAAACAAATCAGTGAAGAAAAAGAATGCAATTACAAATTCAAATTAGATTATCTTGATAAGGCCTAATGTACTACTAATTATGTTAGGCTAGGTTTGACCAGGTTTTTACATTTTTCATAATTTAGTTATTGATTAGGCATGCTAGAAAATGTTTTGGTACTGATGAAAATAATAACATTCATTATTTGATTCCAATAATTGCTTAAATGGCTGTAGTTTTTCAGAAAATTTTGAATAAAGCCCCAAGATCTACTGTTGATTGGGGGTTATTCCATACCCCTGTATTGCAATCCCCTACCCATAAAATCAAATTTTGGGGGGAATTTCAGAATACTTTGGGGGGGGGGGATTGCACCACAACCTTTTGGGGAGGACGACTCTGAAAACAAGTGACATTTACTACAACTAGCTGAGAAAATCAACTTACTCATCATGTGCGGCTGGTGCAACTGCAGGATCCAGATCTACAATATATTCATCTTGAATGTTTGTAACTATCCAAGAGCTGTTAACTGGAATTGGCAGTTTGCCAACGTGCGCTGAAAACGTAGTGTTTGTACAACCATCTGTTGAAGTTGGCAGTAAAGGCACTTCTGGTTTATCTACAAACAACTGACTGGCGAAGGTAATCCACAACACAATACAGTGGCTGATGATCATACCAGTTGCTGCTCCCTGTAAAGTACAGATAACATGTTATCAATGCAACTGGTAGTGTCATTGTTCTGTTAAATTAAGAGAAAAGCTTAAGTAGTACACAATACTTATACTCAGCAGTTCCTAAACTTAAGTGAAATGAATGTTTGTAACTTGGTAATTTGGAATGTTTATTTTTATATCTAATTGTTTAGGTGGAGAAGGATTGTTACTTTATATTGTAATGGTTACGTTCTTCATACACGAGTAACAGCATAAATTAATAATGAAATGTACACAAATTTAATTAAATTTTTATTATAATGGACGTAAAATGCAAGTAGCCATATTTTTATAATAGACATCCAAGGACAGGGAAAAATGGAGGCTAAAGTTCGACTTTGAACTGTGATGCCATAGAAGAAGAAGAAGAACATATTTTTATAATAATTTAACTTCTAACAATCAGTCTACATCTGAATTAAAAGAGCTAAGTTTTAATATTAAGTTACACTGTAGCAAAAGATTATTCCCATATGATGTACTTATTTTTGAGGAAAACCAGTCATGAAAAAGCATGTTCGCACAAACAAGTAGTTGAAAATACCAACAAATATCTTTTGTACATTTTTTTTAAGCATTTCAATCAGTGGCATAACTGGAGATTCAGGTGCTCCTGGCAAAGTTTCAAGGAGGGCCCCCTTCGACTTCTATGGTTTCTTACATAGACCCTTAGTTGAGTTCCTTCCATGTTTTACAATGTTCAAATAATTTCTATACCTAATCATTCTACTGGTCTGTTACTAGCCAAAACTGGGTCAGAAATGAAGCACTGATTAGCCCTGAGATAATAAAATATGATGATAGGCGGGGCCTATCGCTTACATCTGGAGTAATCTATATGTGAGGAATATTATAAATACTTAACAAATGAAACAACATTTATATGGAAGCAGAAATTCATGATATTATGTATTTCTAGTTATATTTTATAAATATACCATTTTTCATGCCATATTTGAAAAGTCATTCTGTCTGGCTTTGATCTTGGCATTTTGTCTATAACTTCCTCAAAGTCCAGCTTTCTAGCTACAAACTGCTCAATGGATAGAACTGCTAAATCATACAGTCTTTCCTGGCCCATGTTCCTTCTCAGATAATTTTTTACTATTTATACTAAATACCTCCCACCATACCTCCTTTGGTAGGTTTGGTCAACCTAGTAAAAATTTTAAAACTTCTTCAAAATGTCACCAATTTTCTAAATTTCACTAGGTGGATGCGTAACTTAGCCAAGCTTTTGCTTAGATAGCCAAGTACAACTTACACTAAAGCCTTTTAATTACCCTCTTTTGTCTCTTTATTGCTAAATAACTTGGTAATTTTTGCTAGAATATTTTCTCAGTGTAAAAAATAAAGATAGTGGTCCCTGGAAATCTGCTAGTCTAGCCACATGGTACTTATGTCCCTGATTTCAGTACAAAATAATTATTGGCAAACATTAATTTCTTATATTTTTGAACTTTCAATTCAAACAATGATTATAATTATGGATTTTTGTATGTATTTTCAATATTTGACATTGCACAAATATTCCTTTTTTAGGTACTGGCACCGTTTTGCAACCCAACAAATTTTTGTTCCTGGTGACAGATCAAGGTCTCATTTTATGACCATATGATTTAAAAACGTCTTCATGATATACTTGATTCAGCTCAAGTTTCACAGTGTACAGTACTTGATACTGTATTTACAAAGTTTACAATATTTATATTATAATTCAGTGAAATGTCATATTCTGCTGAAACATTATTCTGTTAAGTAGCTTATGTATGATGAATACAATTAAATTTTTACCTTCCAGTTGGCAATAGGGAAGAAGAACGCTAACAGGAAGACACCAAGAAGTGGTCCTGATGTTGCAGATGTCATCAACATGGAAGACTCAATTACACCAGACAAATGTGCAACGATGAATGCGATTCCCATGATCAGCACACCACACACTGATCCTATAAAAACAGTAACATAGGCCTATATGAATAACTTAAAAAATGGACATAATTCATACATTTAAAATTTCATTATTATTATAAGATATTTTTCAAAAAAGTATGGAGATGATAGTACCAACACTGTTCCACTGTTTATATTATATATAGTAATATAATAATGGTAAATAGCACACATTGTGAATAGATACATTACAAGCAACTGTTGCATGTATACAAATCAAATATGTAAAGAGATTATTTCTACTAGTTTGTTGTGGAGCTTGTAAGGATGAAAATGATTTTCTATAGTAATACTTGCATAATATGTACACACACACACACACACACACACACACACACACACACACACACACACACACACACACACACACACACACACACACACACACACACACACACACACACACACACACACACACACACACACACACACACACACACACACACACACACACACACACACACACACAGAGAGAGAGAGAGAGAGAGAGAGAGAGAGAGAGAGAGAGAGAGAGAGAGAGAGAGAGAGAGAGAGAGAGAGAGAGAGAGAGAATGCTAGTCTATTGGCAAACAACAAAGTGTAATGTTGTACATTAAATTTCACCTTTTTTTTTTTTCACTAATTTCATTGTTTGAGTAGGTGATTTAAATAAGTGTAGTTGGGAAAATGGGAAAATCATAGTACATATTAGAGACATAAAACTTTCATATTCCAAAATAAGAGCAGTAAAACCATTAAAATGAATGTACAAAACTGCTATAAGGCCAGTGGCAATGTTTACTGAAGATATTACAAAATACAGTAAAGATGGGGGAAATTTTAAAACATTTAATTTAAAATTGTGTAGAGCATTATTGATTCGAAGAAGGTAGATGAAGGAGAGTGGAAAAGGACTGTAAAAAAATGAACAAACCTTTAAAGAAAAAGACTGAGTGAAAGCAATGCAGTCACAACGAATTTGATGGTATGAGTGTATGAATGGATAGAAGGAAGACTCAGAGGAAACTATATGGAGATGAACCAAGAGATAGGTTGGAGGTACCATTAGAAGATCAGGTAATTCTGCACACATAAATAATGGAAATTATTTATTCTTAGGCAGGAGATGTAAGGAACCAATTAACAAAGTGGAGTGATTCCATGAAAAAGAAATGGGATAAGATTACTTAAAACACTAAGTCGCTACAGCTATAAACAGGAATAGACATGCTTGTAAAGTAGATGAGATGATAAATTTTCAAATTAGAGCTATTAAAGTATTAAAATACTACTTACCAAGGAATTTAATGATGTATACTTGTTTCTTATCACTAAGGCCTTTCATTCTGGGAATCTGTGAGACAAAGTCCTCCCATAATACTGTTGCCAATGAATTCAAGTTTGAAACCATCAAACTAAAAAACAAAACACAAAAATCATTGACAAGTGTAAAAAAGATTTTAAAAGTCAAGAAATATGTCTAGTTAGATTGTTACAAGTACAAAAAGCATCTATTTCACCAATAAAGCAAAGTATAGTAATCATGAAAATTCTAAAGCAAGAAATTTTAATAGCCTATCCATTGAAGTAATAACATATGTCTATGCTGAGGTAGTCTGAATTTCAAATATCTGACTGTCTCTATCTGTGGTAGTTGTTGAATAATTAGAAGTATTAAATGCTGAATTTACTTTTAGCAATCTAATTTAATTTACTTTTAGATTTAATTCAATTAACCTACTTCATCAAGTGTGTGTGGTACTTTACTCCTGAAACTTTTTTATAATTGCTTTTAAATAATATCTAATCAATTTTTGTATCTCCTTCTTCTACTTCTGTGTGACTGGTCTGGTGCTTCTATGAAATATGCATGTTGAATGTATTTATAGATTCTTTTACAGGTACATGCTACCTATAACAGAATCCAAGCTCTGAATGGCTGAGTAAGAGCAGTATTTGTATAGAAAGGGGCACTACTTGCTAATTACTTTATAAGAGGAGACTGAGTTCATAAGACTCTGATGACGTTTTGTTCATGATGAGAATAAAATCCATTCCACTGACATAATGTATAGATAGATATTTTAATATAAAGCTATTATTCTGTTATGTTACCTATATTATTCAAAACTGATACTGTCTAAACATAAAAATTTGTTCATATTTTTAGTAAATTTTTAACTGTGTACATTCGCAATTGTTCTTAAAAAGTTAATAATGGTACTAGAGAAAACTATAGATTATAGAATTTACAAATTTACAGAAATTTTGTTGTTAATATGTTGTACTCACCTGAGTGCGCCATTAAAAAGACTAGCCATAACAAGTCCGAGGAAACCTGGCAGGAAGTAAAATTTGTCTTCAACGTAAAATGGTAATATCTCATCAATATCCGAAATGTAACCTAAACGTTTAGGATCACAGTGGGCATAGTTGGCGTATATCACCATTCCAACAATCCAAGATATGCTGAACAGCACTGTCATCACGGGAATGTTGAACATCAAAGTTCTGAAACAAATTGTGAACATTGAATTTGCAAGTTTAATTAACGAATGTAACAAGAAATTTTTATTCTGAGCCATTTAATTGAATTTCACACACACATACACACGCACACGCGCGCGCGCACGCATAATGCCAAGCTATCTGATTGTTCATAGTAAGCAAAATGTTAATTTTTATAATCATAAACCTATCTACTTATAATGACGTTCTACAAGGAGGAGACTCAGAACTAAGACACTAGTATATAATTAAAATTAATACACAAAATGTGTAAAAGTAACAGCTCAAATTTAACTGCAAGTGATAAGAAATAAAAAACATTGTTATAAATAAACTTATCAATAGAAAAATTGCTAATGATTTTGATTAGGAAAATGAAAAGGTTGATCTGAGATTAAATGTGGGACTGACAACCATATTGATATTATAGGTCAGAAACATTAACAGTGAATACAAATGTTGTATAAAAATGCAGGCTGCACACAGGAGAACTAGGAACAACAAGACAAGACAAGAAATCAATTAAAATAAGCGGCAGCCTCTGAAGAAGCTTTTTAAAATCGAAAACTGGTTCAGGTTATAAGGTAAAACTTTTACGTTTTTACCCATAAAAAACTTTGTGTTCCGAGTCGGTAGTGAGATAGTTATATTCAATTAAAATATGATATAATTTACAGAATCTGTAGATAATTTACAGAATTAAGAAATTTAAACAGATGTGGGCAGGACACTAGATGAAAAGACAGCAGATAGACATTAAGGTAACTAAGTTGGAAGGTAGTTGACACAAAAATGTCTTGGCAACACCTCTACAAGATAGATGAATGGTCTGGGAAATTATCAAGAAGATGATTACAGTGAAATTGACAAGAGTTGCCTTATATCTGGAGAATGTCTTTGAGGACATTCATTCAGGAGCATTCCAGTAAGTGGCAATGATGAAATGAATGATTAATAAATAGAGGGTATGGGACATATTATTATTTTATTATACACATGACCTCACAGTTTATTGCATATTGTAGTCTGCAATTTTGAAACTTACTTGGTAACTTTCCTTTGGGATTCCATGCTGCAGTAACGTTGAACAAAATTCTGTTGGCAGCCAAAAATTGAAAGTGACATGAACAACTGTCCAATAATTGCTGAGACAGTAGTCACTCGGATTGTTGGATCCATGTTAAAGCTGTGAACAAGCAATGATATCAGTCAGTGATAATGAAAAAAATTGTTGAATTTACTCATTTTGCTATAATAGTTTGTTTAATAATAACAGGATCAACAATTTTCAACAACATAACTTATATATAAAATTATCTTTCACTTTTACTATGTTAAAAAAAATAGATGTATTAAGGTTATATGTGCTTGTTTGATCTATTTTCAAATTTACTTTTATTTAAAAGATGTGGAATACAAAACATATTGTGTATTGAAAGTTAGTTGTAGCTATAACTTATTAGTAAATAATGTTTAAAATCCTTCCATATTCATATGCCTATGGCATGTATTCAAATATAAATGTACTATTTTCTCATTATAATTTTTTATTGTCTCTAAAGTAACTTCGATAATGGGCACAGGCCCAATGACTGAAAAAGGTTTTGGACAATTTATGCTTTTTTCGTTGTACTCCTAGCACCAGAAAAAATAAAATGATATAAGCGTTTGGATTTGAGAGTACATATAATTGAAATTAATGGCTTTGTAAGTTTTCTTCTATCAACCAATACGGACCTAAAGTACTATTTAATCAATAAACAATTACTTGAAGAAATCTAGTCGCCCTCCATCATAGCTTGTCTTCACTACATCAACAACACCACCACCAGAAATTACACCTTGAAAGATGATCACCATACTGCATCCAATCATAACCAACAGCTGAACTACATCAGCAATAATAGCTGTCCGTAATCCACCCTGAAACAGACCACACACATTTACAGATTTAAATGGTGTCAGTTATATTTATACAGTATTTATGAAATATGCTTGGACCTATTAGGTCTTTCAAGACCCCTAAGTGCTTCAGGAGATCATTTTCATAAATTTTTTATTTTGTTTCCCCTTTCTCAACATTGTATTACTTACTTATTTTGTTAAATTAGACTTTCTGACAATTTTTAATGCTGTAAATAAAAAATCTTAAAATATAAAGATTATGTTGACAATATGTGCTAAACATATCTTGTAAACATCTTATTTATGAATTTTCTGTTGTTGTTTTCTTGAAAACAAATTTAGACCCTACATACTGAATTGAAACTTAGAATATTACATACAACATATAAACAAATCAACTGAGTTTTACTATAAACATACTTGTTTATAATTTATTGTTACTAAAAGTTTTATATTATAACTAAATATTATGTGCATTATCAAGTATACATACCAACAGAGTAAATATGATAGAAACGGCTACGATGCTCATTATGGAAAACCAATATGGAAGACCAATAACAGTCTTTAAAGCGACACACGGTGTAAACACGGTAACACCAAGATTTAATAAACTGCGGAAGACATAAGTTCCAGACGCTAAGCATCGCACTAATCTCGACTTAAACCTGAGATCTAAGTACTGTAACATAAAAATACATTAATAGTTAGTAAATTAGAAGCAAAGAGACATTGCAGAATGGAAATATTAGAATATTGATTGCCACCTTATTGGTAATAGTTTATTTAAGTTTTATTGAAAAAGAGTAGAACTCACAGCTGTTATAAATGAATGGGAAGTTGAATATAATAATGAATACTGCCTGTCTTTTTTATTACATATTATAACATTATTTTAAAATAATATATTGTAAAGAAAATATGTTACAGAAAGAATCTGACACCAAATGGAAACAAAATTGCTTGATTACAAGGGATTCAGAAAATTACACACTGAAATACTACAGAAAACTAGGCTATTCATTATTTACATCATAATATTAATAATAGTAATTTTTCCATAACATGTAAACAATGGCATATGTATTTTGTTCAAGTCTCCTCAGACAAAAAAGTTGAAGAATTTAGTATTTTTTATTTGCTTTTATTTATTAATATATTTTGTTTATGAATATTTGTATTTGTGCAATACGTAGAGTCAAACGGCCATTAAAGAAGATACAATTCAGTGTAATCTGCTTACCTGGTATACAGATGTGATACCAAGACTGAAGTAAACAGGAACAAAGAAGAAACAGACGAGTGGGAATGCTATTATCATTCCGTACAATGTTTCCCACATTGCACTGCCTCTATAAAATAGCTCAGATGGATATCCTGCAACAAAAGACAAAGTGTAATCATTATTGTTCTTTGGAAAATAAATAATTTTCATTTCTGTTATGCAAAAACTGCATCTTTACGTATAGCCACAGAGAGTGTGCAATTACTCTCACAGATAAACAGGATACACAGTGCGGTATTACATGTATCGTGTAGCTGGTTTGGCATTATCTTATAAAAAAAAGTGACTGAATAAAAAAAAAATATTATTACTTTTTCTTGTATGTGACTATTTTTTGTTAGTTTAGGGTGTGTTCACTACAATCAGTAACTATAATTTAACTTCTAGTAACACTTTATAAAATATTTATTGAATTGAAATTTAATACACTTTTATACAAATATTTACACTAGAATTGTGCACTTCAGTTTTGAAACAACCTACTACAAGTTGTCAGCAGCACAACTTTTTCCAGGTAACAATTATGTATTATTACCAATATTGTTAGAAACCATGTTTTACAGGATCTTTGACACTTTCAGTGGTTATACATAAACTGAACTAAATAATAACCAAGTGACTTTAAAATATGTACTGATGAGTGCTGACACTTTTTACAGGGCCACCGCTAAGATGCTTACCACCCCTTTACACAGTTTTATATTTAATGAAGAAAGTTGTGTCACGGGAATGTTGAACATCAAAGTTCTGAAACAAATTGTGAACATTCAATTCGCAAGTTTAATTAACGAATGTAACAAGAAATTTTTATTCTGAGCCATTTAATGGAATTTCACACACACACACACACGTGCGCGCGCGCGTAATTGTGTGTGTTAAAATCACAAACAGAATTATCACTGTGTGCAACGGTTTTATATTTGCTGTACCATGAATATATCTTTCATATCCCAATTAAATACTTTTACACTATTAAATATCATCTAATATTGTCTAGACAATTTAACATTTAACATTCTCTAGAGATTTTAATTAAAAACTGACAGATGTAAATAATGAAAGTGACAACAAAATAAATACTTTACAAAAACTTTGTTATTTTCTAGCAGGTGGAAGACATGCTCACAGAAGTATTGAATGCATTTTAAAATAGGAATATTATTAAAATGGCCATGTCTGCACATTAGTTTTGTAGTTTTATAACAATTTATTGATAGAGTACTTTTTACACAATTTTAATTTCATTTTAATTTTTTCAGAGAAGCTAAAATTAATCACCTTATGGATTTATGGATGCAGTAGTAAGGGGTGATATACTTCCATGACTCAAGGAAGAGATTTTTATAATTTTTAATTTTAAAAATGAATGTTGGGGGGTTATTTGATTAAATTATTTTTAAAAATATACTTAAGTACATCACTTGCAATCTTCTACAAAATCGAATAAGACTGATTTACTCGAAATTCTAACAAAAACAAATCTGGATAACCATCTCAATAAATGTTAATGTCATATACTTAACATAATGATTAACATTTTTAAAATTTATTTTACAATATCTTCTGGTATAAATTGGTGTACTTAGGCAGAGACAGTCTACAGCTGGCCATGTGTGGTGAACATTTCATGCGTTTGGTAGTGGCAGCTCTGACAATGGTTGTTAACATACAACTGAGCGAAAAAGTAAGTGGTTAAAATAAAATAATTTGTTATTTACAGCAATGAAAAGAAGTCTTTATAGCTGTGGGAGTGGTATGATATTTTTTGTGCTATCTTCATAAAAACTTCATCTAGTCTATTTATTTAAAGATATACTTTCACATTAACAACAAAAATTTATATTATAAAAAACATACAACATATCTATATCACAAAAACTCAGAGTAACATGATACCATTCTCCCCCCCCCCCCACACACAAGTTGGTAAGAGACAGGTTACTAACAGATGAAAAGGAGAGTGAGAAAAAGAAGTGAGAGAGTGGGGGTGAGGGAGAGAATGCATGTTGTATGGTTTATTTTTAACTGTGTTTACAGATCATTTGTATTGCTACATGAACAATCCTTTTTATTTGAGGACTTCCAATTTTTGTAGGCATATATGGTTTGGGAAGGTCTTCAAGACATCAGGCTTAAACTATGTACATAGCTCAAAACACGTTTTGTATACAATCGTTTAACACAATTTTTAAATAAACACAAAGTCACCACACAAATGTACTTCCTGATGCTCAAATGTTGTCTCTTACAAAATGTGTAAGATGTAAATCATGTTCACCTGTCTTATAATTATATGATTTCACTACCCAAGGTTGCTGTGCATTCTTTCTTTCCGAAATGACACTGGTTATAGGAAGAAACCTTGTATAATAAACACTAAAAGAGGAAACGCTGATTGGAAATGCTATGAAATTACTGTGATTACTGAATTACACATGAATGAGTGCGGGCTCACACACAATTTAGCAAACCTTCACTTATTGTTTACAGCAGACAGTAATTACACTCATGGACAATTTGCGATGTGAAGAAGCCATGTCTGTGTTCACAAGCAATGAAGATATAGTTTTATAACTTTCTCCATCATATGCATACACAGTTTATAAACAAATAAAATTAATACAACGTAATGGTGATAATATGGAACACAATGAAGTAATAAGTAAGCCTTTCAGTTACTGGGATATTTGGATCAACAATGAACTTTAGAACTGTTAATTATGAAATGACTGGTAAGTACTAAATAACACATATACAATAAATACAAATAAAATTCTGATAGCTTTGATACAAAGTATAGTTTATTCTGACATCTACATAATTTATCTAAAATAACACTGCATATTCTATTATTCTGCAAGCAAACGGTATGGCAATTACTTGGGTTGAATTTTAATTGGGCACTACACAGATATCTTTGGTTTTATATGGTGTGAATCTAAAATTGTCAAGGCCATTACTTATTACCTTTTTCATTAATTTTAAAACCGAGAATTCAAACTTTCAGAATATACTAAGTAGCGTACAACATATATATAAAGTATATGTATAGATATAAATATACAGTATGTAATTCAATATGTTACTATGTCACAAATAATGTGTATATTTTTATTTCTTTTTTGTTATTTGACTATAACTCGCAAGGCAAATTTTGATATTTAATGGAACAGCGAAAAGTGACAGGTTAAGTCTTTACAAGAAATTATAGACAGTTGAATAGATTGACAATTTATGTTTGATAATGTTAGTAAAGGAAACAAAAAGAAGTTAAATCATAAAGAAACAAATTATCCCATAGTTTGTTCACCTGTGATACAATGTAATGTTTGTACACATAAACATGATGTTGGTATCAGAAAAAAAAACTGCTTGACTGATAAGTTTCAATTTTTAGAACACGCTGTGGAGCTTCTGAATTTTTCCACAATTGTGTAGAAAACAGATGTGAAATGACAAAGACACTGTTTATAGTGATTCAGCCAGAGAGCATTTTATTTTTGCGTCTTATTAATTCTTGGCAAGGGATTGCAGTGCATGAATTCATTGAAATATGGAATTATTGCCAACACTTTAGCAACTCTGCAACTCTGGCAGTCGTTCTGTGAATTGAGGAAAACCAGGCCTGCCAAAGCATTAAAAGCAATCCTAAAATTGGATACAGTCAGATAAATTGCATTAAGTTAATCAATACATAATTACTCCTGATGAGTGTGCCAATGCTTTAACATAGCAGTGAGAGATTTATTATTACCATAAATCATTGTGCACTTAGCAAAGATATTCATCAGATCAAATAAACATAATGTTAAGTTATTCTTTACAGCCATGTTCAAAAGTTTCTGTGTCGAAAAATTAATATTAATAAGATTATGATTTAGTTTATCCATATCACTGAACTGTGTAAGCAGGCATACTTATATGTTGCATACTAAAACTTTGTCAGGCTCAAACAAATAAGTGATAGAATACAGATGTACATAAGAGTTGAAAGAATTAACATGCTATACTAAGTGCATTAGCCAGCCAAGATAAAATATTTTTCTTATTTTTAAACAAATTTCAGTTGGAGTGAACATATATTTAACTTCCTGGATTTTGTTGTCCATGACGTGTCCCGTTGATTAACTAATTATGAATATGTCACTACTGACTTGGAACACTAATTCAGACTCTGACAAAGCTTGTAATAAGCAAAGACTAAATTCAGGCTGCAAGGTAAAAGTTTAACATTTTTACCAATAAAAAAAATTAGTGTTCCGAGTCAGTAGTAATATATTTATAACTATATTTAACAGTATTTAAATCTCTCTAATGCCATTGTTAGTAGCTGAAATGACCATATTGGTTTCCTTTGGTTTTTATTGTATAAGGATTTTGATCCTTATACAATGAAAAAAAAAATCTTCCTGGCTCTCATAAATACTCATGAGAAAGGCTAAAAGAGAAATGGCAAAATATATTCTTCTTTTTTTTTCAGTAATTCTACAGGTCCTGATTAAATCCTAACCTTCTTCAACCTCTGTCTCAATACAAACCTGATTCTCACTGCCGTCTTCCAAATTCTTACTTCGCCCATTTTATATGTTTCTTTCCTTTTGTTATCTGTATCACCTTGTTCACCATTTCCCCTTTCCTTGATGGATACCAATTTTACCTTTGATTCTTTTGTTTTAACCCAGTTTTTCTGTATTCTTAACCTGACCTATTTATCAAGGATGTGGTTTCACAAATTCTACACATGTAGTTGTCTTTATTCATCATTGAATTAAATTTGCTAGCATTTTCTTTCTGATGGGCAATTTATTTCAGAAATATCATTTAAATTTAGCAATTTAGTCGAACTTTAGTTGAACACTATTTCCAACTACACAAAATTAATTTTTAGATAAAATATAATACAATTTTCCCTTTGTCTGTATTTTATAAAAAATTAGTGTTCTGTAACTAGAAATAGTGCATTAATATTATTATTTAACATTTGGACACATGATAGACAACAAATCCAAGAATTTAGTTAAACTGTAAATCTTAACTTTCAATAGAGGAATCTTAACTTTACTTTTGTTTTCTTTGTGAGGATAAAAAAGTATCGGTACCATAAGCTAGAGATGTGTGTGAGAGAAATCTCTCATCCAGAATGCAACTCTGAACTTGACCAAAAGTATACTGTATTTTATCTAAAACCAGTTAATAAGAAGTGAAAACCCAATAAAACTTGAAAAATTATTTTTATACTTACTAAACTGCATTTCTTACTACAATTTTTAAGTAAGGTAGTGCTGTGATTGAATGGGTTTGTAAAATGAGTAAAACATTTGAAAACTGTCCTAATTAACAGCAGAAACTTAATGTTATCCGACATTATGGTATTCAGTAAAGTTTGTTTTGTAGTATTTTTTAGTTTTTAATAGGAATACCAAATAACTGTGTGAGTAAAAATACTTTGTCAAAAATAATGCACTAAAAGGACAGAATAAGTACAGATTAATTTTATGACACTGACATAACTACATGCAGTTTTGGATGGATTTTAATTTTTCATTTATGTAAATATTCAAGATTTTTAAACAGGTAGTTTATTTAACTCATTCACTCAGGGCAAAATATTTTTTTATAACTTTTTAAGAAATTACTGATACTAAAAAAAAACATTAAGGACTTTTTTTCTGCAGTTATTTATTGCACTGCAATGTTTTCTACAAACATGAAAAGGTTTTAAATGGTAAGTGGACACCATTTCCTGGCCACAGTAAACTGGTTTCTGCCAAGATGTTCTCTGTACAAGGTTAATTTACTGCATAACTGACTTAAGTACTTGTTCATGTGTTAACTCTACCTTTTACTTATATGCGCAGTTATTATTTAGACTTTTAAAGTTATGTTGTAAAGTTTTATTTATGAATGTGCTGTAAAACTGATGTGCATTGTAAAAATGACTGAGGTTTTTATGTACCAAGAACCTCATAGCTTAGAAAGAGCATTACAAAAATTAATAGCTTAAGCTGGCTTCAATGAATTTAAATAATTAAAAATTCAATAATGTAATAAAACATTATCACATACATGTATACTACAGAGAATAATAAATTGCAGATTGTAACAAATATCTGCATCACCTGATTTGTAACAATAGCAATTATTACATTAAATAATAGCTTCAATATACAGATGCTTACCAAGTAGGCCTAACACTACAGAATGTATAGTATTTTGCTTAATTCTAGTTAGTAATATAACAATAATCAGAATAACTTTAAAACAAATAGAGGAAGCCTTAAGAGATCTTTAAAAGAGACAGATTGACTGTAAACATACAGTACACAAAAAATTGTATAGAGAGAGAGAGAGAGCGAGAGAGAGATCAATTTAGTGTCTGACAATTGGAAATTACATGAGAAGTGGATTCATAATTCATACTTCATGACCAGTAACCAACAATCAGTGCTAGCACAAACGAGCAAACTGCAAGTTTCTCACAATACTAAATTGTGTTATGTGAATTCTGTTTTAAGTGTCCTTTGATTCATCTAAGGACTGTTGACTGAAAATGACATGCCATCTATAAGATGGATGGTCACATTAATCACAGCTGAATTGAATAAACAACAAAAGTATGTTGACTACAAAATTAACACATTTCCATCTTGATAAGTGTTTCACAACTAAGTGTGCCAACATTCATGTATAAAGAAATTGGCATTTAAGAAAAACAAACGGAGATCTGCCGACCAATCAAATCAGTTTGAGTTTTGTGTTTTTGCATTGTGTGTGTGTGTGTGTGTGTGAGAGAGAGAGAGAGAGAGAGAGAGAGAGAGAGAGAGAGAGAGAGAGACAGACAGACAAAGAGAGAGAGTTTATATTCTACTCAGCATATATTTGAAATATACATTTTTGACACTCATACGATGCCTTATATAGGCTTATATAGACAAACCCACCCAATTTAAAGTATGAAAATTAAAAGTTATATAACTTATGGACAGTCCATATAATGTATAATATCCACATAATATGTATATAGATTATATAAAAAAATTATAATTTGACAAGTAATGCATAAACATTAATGAATAGTTACTTGCAGTGATGAAATATTTTTTGACCAAGATTTTAGTAATTAAATGCTACATTTATGTAGTATGACAGATGTGTGTGTGTGCCATTTATGTGTTTTATGGTATGTAGAAAAAACTATGTATGTATTTTTTCCAATTACTGGGATTAAGCAAACATAGTGTTTAAAATAACATGTTGTGGCTTAATTTTGCCTATATTTAGTAAATAACTATGTCGATTATATAATTGAAATGACTTGAAGAAACCAGAAAAATCAGGTTGTTGTCAACTAAAGAGAAGCTACACCTTTTGAAAAATGGATTGTATCAGTATCAAGATAATTATGAAAAGAATGGGTGGTAGAAAAAGACATGATAAATTAATTCAAATAAAAAGTTTAACATGGTATGGCCAGGCTAGAAGAACAAACAGAAAAAGATGGATATTAAAAATAAAGGTCAGAGTTCTAAAGGAAGACAAAGTAAGATCATAGAGAAATGAAGTGATAAAAGTAAAGGAAACAAGAAAATCAGAAATGGAGAGTCGAAGATAGAGAAGATGAAAACAATGGCTGTGATAAGAGGAGCAAGGCAGGAACAACTTGTGTGCACAAATTCCCCCCTCTCTCTCTCTCACACACCCCCATGCACTCGCACACGCATGTGATTTAGACTTACTTAAAAGCATCTAACTCTATAATTTCAAAAAAATATTGTTCTTATAAACAATTTCTTGTGATAAAATTCTTACCCAAAAAAACTCGTACACCTAAGAATCCTCGTGCTATTGACAGTATCATAGCTCCCATTGAGACAGAACTACTTGCCGCAAACACATAATCGGCCTTGGTCCTTTCCTTGGGTCCACTGAATTTTGTATATATAGCCACACTTACTGATGTTAAAATCAGCAATATGAAGACTATGTAGTCAAAGAGTAAACTGCTCTCGTCCATTCTGTGGTAAGCGTGCTGTCTTCTGCAACAGCAAAAAATACGTTCAATTAATTTTTGTTTTAATAGAAAAGTAATTCAGTATTAGTTTAAATATCAAAAGTTTCCATTGTGGTATTATAGCCAAGGCCAAGAATTTTGTAACACATTCAAGTTAAATGCCAGCACATTTCCATGGAAACTAAATATGAATTCACAGATTTTATGTAATGCAAAAAGTAGACAATTGTGGTGTGTGTGTGTGTGTGTGTGTGTGTGTGTGTGTTTTTAACTTTTTTGTGGCTTGTTTAATTCAGACTTATTTGCAGATGGTCTAATAACAAATTGTATTATCAATAAAAGGGACTGTTCACAGCAAAAGTATAAAACTACTAATACAATTGTTTAAAGTGTATAAAAGAGACAAATGGAAAATTATATGAACTATACGAGTTTTATGTCAAATAGAGGAAATATGAACTACTGTTTTCGTTTTTAAAAAACTGTATACTGTATTTCAAAAACAGTGTAAACCTGTGTACATCAAACAATTTTCAAAATTAGGTTATGCATATAATCAAATAAATGAATTATATGTTTGTTTCAGCTATCTGCTGGAGTAGCATGCCTAATTTTCTTTATTTATGTTTATTTTTGCTGACACATTTAGTCCAGCAATACCAGTAGTAGTTTAAACAGTCCCAATTCTTAACAGCAACAACACATTTTGTGTTTACACACAAAAATTTAAACAAAAAACAAACAAGAATGTTTGTTATTATTTTGTTTTGTAATAATAATAATAATAATAAATATTAAAATGCTAATATTAATAGCAACAGTAGTAGTAGTAGTAGTAGTAGTGGTGGTGGTAGTAAATTCACTTTGTTTATAATAATAAACTGATAATAAAATGTTTTATATGCTGTGTTTAGATACAAATGTTTTTGAAACATCTCTTCATTGTGAAAATACTAGAACAAATTGTTTTACCTTACAAATCACTGAGGAATGATAACTCAAAAATATTAATTTCATGCAGAAGAATATTTCATTTTAACAATTTTAATTCGTTTTGTTGTAAAGTTATAAATAAATAAATGAAACAGTCAATGGTTTATGAGTTTGTTAAGTCCTCCTTCTCTCTCTCTCTCTCTCTCTCTCTCTCTCTCTCTCTCACACACACACACACACACACACGCGCGCGCGCACAATTAAATAGTTAGATGACAGTGTAAATGAAGTGTTTGCAATTTTATGAACAACAAACTATTAATAATTGTCATTATCAGCTGATAAATGATTATTATACGGAACGATAATTAATTAATGATCATATTGCAATATGTTTAGTTAATGTTGTTTCTATAAACGTATAATTTACAATGTTTTGTTTAATCATTTATGCACTGTTAAATTGTACTAACGGTTATTTGTAAATTTAAAATGCAAATAAGTAGTGTAACATTCAGAAGGTAGCCAAGACTGTGCATTATTTTTACTTTAAACAGCCACTGGTACAACAATAAGGATACAGAAAAACAATTATGCGTCTATTAAATAGGCAGTGTTTATATAATTGATCCCAAACAATTGCAAGTGAATCATATGCTTGATTCTACTGCATCACCGAGTTGTGCATAACTCAGCTGTAAACGACGAACGTGATTTGACCTTGAAAGGTTTGGGTATAATATAGCCTACTCTGTAAATTATTACGAATCAATGTCGGGAATCGAACAATGAAGTATTAAAAATGAACGTTTCGACGTTTTCGCTAGTCATCAGGTTGTTACTTAGGCCTCTTATAGGCTTTCAAATTACTATTCTTCTTTCATCGGTAAGCATTAAGGTAAGATAAAGATTTTACCTTAAGGTAAAGGTTTAAGGTAAGGTAATTTGTAACTTGTACTGTACGCAGTAGTTAAACGAAAACTCAGAATAGTCAGTAGGCCTATCCCTACAGCTACTAAGTTACAAAATCGTATCTGATCAATTGTTAAATACTTTTTTTTGTTCAATCACCAAATAATTAGTTCATATTTTTCTCTTTGGAAGCAAACTGAATCCGCACAACCAACTCCAAGAGTCTAATGATTAAGTGAACAAAACTAAAGTTTAATAAAACTACTCTCTTCCTTCCTAACCACCCAAACACGTTATACTGGCTTCTAACATATCAGCTGACTGTTCTTGTGAGCTAAAGTTTGGAATCTTGAAGCGCGTTGTTGCTTGGTAAATTTATACCAACCGAAGCGCGTCGACACTAGGTATTGTGATGAAAACGCTTGGCAAGCTGTCCTCTGGTAGATTTCCAAAATGCAAAATATTTACCTTACATAATTCCCGTGGGCGCGCACGCATGAACGCGTCAAGCACATGTTACTCGGTTCTAAGAATAGTGTTGCAATACATTAATGTTTCTAACCAACAGCTGAACACCCAAAGTTCAATGGCATAATAGTCAATTAATATTTTAATCTCAATTCTACAGGTAATTCTTTATTCTTTGCTTCAGTTGAACTTGTTCGACACTAAGACCATTTATAAGGCTGATTGACAGCTTTATAATTTGTCCAAGCTGCTATGATGTTTTGAGTTTATTGCTTAGGAAAAATAATGATAACACACTAAAATCTTAAAAAAATTAAATCTTTATTCCTTTTTAGGAATATTCCAATATTTTACAAGACTCTCACAGGATTCTCTAACATAAATATCAGTTATTTTTTCCGATCTGACGATGAGCTGTGAAGCTTGAAAGCGCTAATCGGAATAATTTTTATATATAGTGGTGTGCAACAGTGATAATTCTGCTTGTGATTTTAACCACTAACACAACTTTCTTCATTAAATAAATATCAGTGTTTTTAATTATGACAAGCTAATAACTACTTGAAAAAAATAAAACACAATATAACTTTAAACAGCGATTAACAGTTAAAAATTATCTTTTAACAATTATTTAATAGGTTTTATAAGTAACAAGAGAAAACTAAGTAAGTAAGACTTACGAATTAATACTTCGCAGACCTAAAAAATGTTTGTAAGAAAGTAGATTGCTTATTCTAAAATTCCTCAGACGTTTTTTCTTATCTAGATCTGTTAACGCTAATGAAAGGCAAATTGTTTAATACAATGAAGGGTAGAACAATGAAGAAAGCGGATTCACTCAATCGGAATTTTAAACTTAGAATAACTCCTTCAGTTTTTCAAATGCATTTATCTTCTGCTTACGCTTTTGTGCTAAAAAATTCAAACTTCGTAAATAGCGATATTTTTAGATGGAGCGTTGAACCCGTGTCCCATTTAAAATCTTTCTGTAGCGCAGCAGTGACTGACAAAAGATACTGCAATTTAGTAATAAGCCTATATCAAACAGGCGGTGTACGTTTTTATAAACGGAATTTATAATGACATACATATTTATAAAATTAGTTTTTCTTATACATTTCTGATTTCTTTTCTTCGATTGTCATCACTAGTAAAATGAAGTAGCAGTAAGTGTTATTTATTGTATCAAAAATGTTAATATAACATGCTTAAAGTTAATTTAAGATAACTAACGGTATGGTATGGTAACGGTATGGTAGGCCTAATGAGTCGGAAAGAAAGATTAAGAAATAATGACATTTTAATTATTGTTACTTTTCCAATTTATCTATAGAAATTATAAATATTTTGACTGCAGATTTAAAAAAAAATAATTTACATACCTTTTCAGTAAAATTGTTCAATAAATTACTAACATAACTTGATAACCATAAAAAAAAATTGGAAGCCAGTCTGAAATTAACGTGACATAATGGAAGGAATTATTTGTAAGTGGCGCAGATAAATTACAATTTTATTTTCGGTTCTAATCAGTAGCCTAGAAAGTGTATTGAAAGAGGGGCAATTAAATTTTCATGACACAAGCAACATGTTTATAATTTTCTGTTATTATTGTTTCCAAGAACAACTTTAATGGCAATATATTATTATCGTAATATTTATGCTAATATTACACTGGAGAGATACAGGTATGCCAGCCAGCAAGACGGGAGGATGGAAGGAGGGAATTAAAAAGACACTCCCCCCTCAGGCAGAACCGGTCTCTTTAGTTATTTGAACTCGGTAGGCCTACTTAGTTATTTTTTCCTTTCATTATCTTTCTCGTCTGTAGAACGTTCGAGAAGATGGAATGTTCGACCTTTTGACGTCATAGAACAACTTTCTTAGCTGCGTTCTTAATTACTTTTACCTTATAATGAGCGAGCATGGTAAATATTACGAGCCGTACACTACACTAGTCGTGATTTTGTCGTTGAATGGAACAGTATTTTCAGTCTTTTTTGGCTTGTTATTATCTTTTTGAAATATAATTCATATATATATATATATATTGTATTCGTGGGAATTGAAACTGCGATTACAAGTGAGAATTTCGTAGTATACTAAAACTTATAGAGTAGCCGATGGTCATAATCAAATCATTACGTCGTAAATCATCATTACATCGTAAATACAGATGTTCTGGCATCCAACCATTTTTTTTTATTTTACACAAACGCGCGCGCGCGCGTAGATATATATGCATGTAATATCTTCAAATAATTACACTGCAAGTAGGTTTATTTTCACCTGACGTACAACTCACAGAAATTATTCTGTATCATCAGACGTTTGCTTGAATTGTAACTGAATGTTTCGCTTACAATACAGCTAACGGATAATCGAATTAACTTCGATTCCATTATCGATTGTTTTAATGTTTATGCAATATTAGTAGATTAGTATATTAGCACTGTAATATTAGTCGCTACTTATTATATATTTATTTTATGTTTATTTTATTATTCTAATAAACGTATGATTTTAAATAAATCGTCTTGTTTTGTTTTTATTTGCATTTGTTCTTTAATTAGTAGATTATTATTATTGTGTTTGTAAATATTAAGATTTTCCCAGATATTCAAATGAATATTTGGTACCTTTTTGTACGTTTTTAATTAATCTGACATTTTGAATGTCTGGAAATTTATGTTTATTATTTAAACAGTGTGTGGCTAAATTAGATTTGTAAATATTAGGTTTTAGAAACGCATTGCGCTGCTGACTATACCTCTCGGACAGTTTTTTCTTCGTCTGGCCCACGTAACTAAACTCCTAGTACACTAAAACTAAATTTACTAATAAAATTACACAAAATTGATAAACCTATTAGGCCCTTAATAAACGCTAAAACAGCACCAAATTATAAGATATCTAAATTACTGTCACAAATAATAAAATAAACATTAAATAAATATATAATAAATAGCTACTACATACACATTAAAACAATCGATAATAGAATCGAAGTTAATTCGATTATCCGTTAGCTGTATTCAATTACAATTCAAACAAACCTCTGAAGATACAGAATAATTTCTGTGAAACGTACGTTAGGTGAAAATAAACCTACTTGCAGTGCAATTATTTGAAGATAATTATACAGGAGACCCGCAGAAAACTCAACGAGTTACTTACAAAGGAATATATGTACATGTATGGATACACGTAGTCCTATAGTCCTATATGTAAGACTAGGAACTTAAAAGAGATCGGCTAGTAACAAATCACTTCTCTTACTGTGTTTAACATCTGGCTTCAATGCACATCCGAAAAACAAAAGTACAGAGCTAATAGCAGAAGCTGTCAAGATTACTTATTGGCCGAGATATTCACGAACTGAAATTCCCGGAAACAACCTCTACCTTTTCCTAACCAAATGTGATTAATTAAGGTATGAACTTGTCCGTGCGTTAAAAATAAACTCGTCTCGTCCTTGATGGGAGCCTTCCGGAGAAGACGGTTGTGTAGCATGGACTTAAATAACTAAAACTAAAACTTTTTATGGATGAACGCGAACTCGAATTTATGACATCTGCATTTTCTTTTATACGACTGCACAACCAGGTTGTTTATAATACTCGCTATAATTTATTACAACCGTTAATTGTTTGTACTGTCGTAAAAATGTAAGGAACATTCAAGTTAAAAAAAAAGGAGAAAGAAAGATAACTCGCACCGTAGTAACGTAATATAGAGAATACTGTTGTTTATATTAATCCGTCAAAGAAGTCGAGTAAATAATAAGAAACAGCTCAATGAGGAATCTTAAGTAAACATGTAGGAATCGATAAGCCGGTAAAAAAAGCAGCCACGAGGCGAGACGACTTTGGTTCGATTCCGACCTTCGAAATTTTCACTGTCACGTTTGTTGCGGTTTAACGCATGGACACAACAGGCGACTTGCCTCTGAAGAGTCGTACCGAATTGACCATAATACGGAACCGAAAACGGCATGAGGTTTCATCCTTGGGAAACGTGAAGAAATCTACCTTGCAAAGGTTAACTCCGACCAGTTACTTCTCTTCCGGCTGTGCCGTGAAACGAACAGGAAATACACGGTCAGCTGATCAGCCTCGTAGTTGTTCTTAGAACAGAAGATGAAACGCTAAAGGACAATAGAGATATTATAAAAGCTGAAAGTGTCTGAGAGGAGCCGAACCGAAAAGCACTGATTCTTAACTCGCGAAGGATAGTGGTAAACTCTTCCGTCTCGCTAGATAACAAGAACAACACGTCCTTATTGTTGTGATTTTGTTTTCTTCCATACTGTTCCCCGATAGAAGCGTATTCTACGTACTGTGAATGCATAGATTTTCTGATAGTATACACTGGAAGTTGATTTTAAGGATAGATAAAGATATTACAAGATAGGGATACCACCACTAGTTGGTTTACCTAGTGTTTAGCGTGATTCCCAGGCATTTTCCCGAATGACGAAATACCCGAAATAATTTTGCCCGAATCCATTTTCCCGACAAAATTTTTTTATTTAAACAGGAATCAAAATACCTTCTTCTCGAATACTAGCTTTCGAAATAATGTATTCGCGACCATGATAGCCGTAATCTACAAGATATATAAAAATTTTTGTAAAATGAATGTTTGAAATAATCTTGTCGGGAATTCACTGTAAATTTATATTTCTCGTTTCAAAATTAAGTGTAAAAATGGGATTACAATATTTAGGGATATTTACAATAGTTAAATAATTTATGATATTTACAGGTCTGCCCGAGTATCTTTACTCAAGTATTTACAATATTAGGACGGTATCAAAGAACTTCTGAAACGGATGAAGGAGTTTACGTTACGGAAAAGTCCAAATAACGCGTAGTACGTAAACACAGAAGTGAACGATAATAAAGTTTAGCAGTAATATAGAAGACAACAAAATATGTATAAAAAATATTTAACACACACCGTGAAAATAAAAATCTCAGTGGCTGGTTTACGGGTAAGCAGTACGCGGCTGCAGATGAAGTCATAACGCTTAACGATTGTGACTTGGGATTATGTCTCTTCACTCCGAGAAGGTTTAATTTGAACGATTTGAAAATAAGTTTGAAATGTTTTGAATAACAAATGGCCTGAGATAGCAGGTATGAACAGGCCAGCATCAACACCATTATACTCGTGGATGATATTTTTAACTCGTACTGGACCGGAACAGGAAAAAGCAAAGCTCGGATGTCTCCTTTATAAGCTCAAGGATGACATATGATCGGCGTTACCTGCTGACGACGACAACTGTATTCAGCAGTATAGCTTGGCTCCCTGCTACTCCACAAAACGAAACTGAGTTTTCAGTTTCCAGACGGACTTAAATTTTAAAATCGAGCCTCTAGAGTAACAGCTGGGCTGCTGAAGCGTAGCATTAATCTATACGTACTGTGACCATATTTTCTCAGTTGCAATCCATATGACATATGACACCAGTTAAGGGGTTGGAGGGGAGCTATGTGGGGTTAATTTAGGGGGCATTTCTCAAAACAATGTTGAAAATATGTATTCTTTTAGTGGAGGTTATATTTAGCGTTAATTATTAACAAAGTGATTTGGTACAGAAATTCAGGTAGGCTTACATTAGTGATAAAATTTTAGCGTATAAAATTTAATTCATTTATATCTATTATTTTCAAAATTACATTAATTGTTTAAAATCGCCTGTTGCTAACTTTACAAGCGATTTGGTTTTTATAAGTTCAGTTTTATTTGAAATCTTATCCTGAAGAATTTTTAATTAAAACGTTTTTTGATCCGATTATTAGCAGTGGAGATATTTTGAGAAAACCAGAAAAAAAACAAGATTCTCCAACTAAAATTGTTAACAAAAATATGTTGCCGACCGATCTGGTATTCTAAAACTTAAGGGTGTATATAGTGTCATGTTCTGAACAAATGGTCAAAAGATGAAACCCGCTTCAAACAGTTCCCGAAGAAAGTATAATTTGCTTCCACTATTTCTAGTTAGCATTTTCAATTTATTAACTTACATGAAACTTATAAAATTTCATATGATAAATAATTTTTTAAATAAAACGCATAAAAAATTAGTTTGCATAAATTAAGCGCAATTTTTGCTTTAAAACGATAAAATATTTTAAAGTCTAAATCCGGGACTTTTTAACGATTTTTAGGGGCACCGAGACGTAGGTCCGAAATCCGGGACGTATACGCCTCACATTGGTCAGCTTTACTGAATCATTTCGATGGTACACAAACGACGCTGTTATTGTTAATCATAATTTCTACGCCCTAAACACGATTCACTTTCACTATCTGGTTGAGATTGATGTTCGCAACCAACATACAAGTAATTATTTAAACCACAAAGAAACAACCGTAACTGATAATTGTTGCAACAAAACCTATACTAAATAGAGGCTCACATCAAACGTCCATTATTATAATTTGTTCCTTTCAGATTTGAACCGTCTTTAAATCACTTTATATATGTTTGCAACTAGAGAATATTTTAGAAGGCTGTTCGTGTGGTAGTTTCGATGACTGCGAACGAATTACCGCCGCCAAGTTACCGGCACGAAAGCGACGCGATGTGCGTATCGGAATAGGAACGCAGGTAGCCAGACGGCTGACTCTGAGGTGTACGGCGCCAGTTCGGCACCTGTCGGAGCGTGGACCGATTATCGATCCAATAACGGGACCTCGGACCCATGAAAACAGTTATGTTGTACGTCTGCCTTCACAACCCTTATTACCTAACCCAAGCTAATGGTGACCTGATTACATACACACACACGCACGTTTACAACAGACAGGAGCATAAACAGTGGAATGCGGACACTAGAACGAATTCAGATAATCCGTTAAAGCCACAACAATTTGCGGACACGATGTCGATACATCTTCCGCCTCTTGAATTCTTCCTAATCATTTTCGAATATTCTTGTTTCCTCGTTCATCCACTGATATCTAATTATTTTACCCTAATTTTTCGAAACGATTCTGAACTTAATCTCTCTCTCTCTCTCTCTCTCTCTCTCTCTCTCTCTCTCTCACACACACACACACACACACACACACACACACACACACACACACACACACACACACACACACACACACACACACACACACACACACACACACTTCACCTACTTTTACACAAAGAAGCTTGTGTTTAAACATTTTTATGAGTGAACACGTTTTGTAAAGGAATCGTCAACTATTCGGTCTGATAGAATGGTTGGTCCCGATATATTATTCAAACGTGCCATTTCGTCTACAGTCACAATATTCCAGTAGTTTGAAAATATGAAATAAAATATTCAAACGGCAGTGGATTCAAACTCGCATGTTAACTCTTGGTACGCAGAATTGTACCGTCTGATCTGGGACTATGTACGTAATACATATTTTTTCTTTACAAGACTCAGGTTATTTCCGATTTTCTTTTCAACAGTTATCAGTAACACGATAATGAACTGCAGGATGAGGTTCAGTTTAACTAACAGAATAACACGTTGAGTATGTGGGAGGTCTCAAATCCGCGTATCAACCAAATTTTAATTGCTTTGTGGAGGTACAGAAGCGCAGATACTACTGCTGACTCAATCTCAGAAATGTGTCGAATCTGATCAAATCCGCGGATTGACTGCTGGTAACCTATATGTAACCTATGATGATGTCCAGCCGGGCGTTGGGCTCACCCTGTTGGGAAAGTTAAGGGCCGTATAGACGTAGTGCTAGCCACATTGCCGTACCGAATGGCTAAACGTATGTTACAAATGTATGATAAATCTATACTGAACATAAATACTACACCAGACTGACCTGCACTATTACGCACCGTGACCAGGACGGCTTACTGAAATCCTACAAAAGACACAAAAGCAGTAAACTTTATCGTAAATAGTAAATCCTTGTCGTAAATACTGGCTAATTCTCAAGTTTACAGACGAATGATGTATTATTTACAGAACAGGTGTTATTGATGTTATTTAGTAGTTTCTAATGACGTGTCAACGAGATGGTGGGAAAATCCTCGATCAGCTTATGTGTGTAATCCGTAATCCGATGATTGTCATTCAATGATACGAACAAACGCATTAATTACAGTTATGACACAAATGAAAAGTGTTTTACCGTTCATCTGTCACATAATTCAAGGTTTACGTCCCGTTGAGTAACAATAGTTTACGTCAACATTGACATTCTTGATAACACATGTGATTGGAAAACAATCGAGTTTTCTGCCTTCCCTGATAAACTGACGTGTTTAACCGATTTGGCAAACACACGAGACGGCTCTCAAAGCGCCTAACTGCTTTGAATTTCTTCACATGTTGTTTTCTGAACTAGATTTGTCAAGGCAAAAGAAAAGAACCGTTTGTTACAGCTAAGACTGAAGTTACGAAGAAAGCGGCTACACGTCAGTTTGAGTAGACCACCTTCAACTTTTCTGTTTTGTTTGTTGTCTGCTTATTCTGTGTTGTGCTAAAAACCTGGAGCCTAGTAAACGGTGAATATTTTTAGATTGAAGCGTTGGACCCTTGTCTCATAAAAAATCTTTCTATGGCACTTCAGCGGCAACAGGCATGGCAATTTAACACTATATCAAACAAGCAGTGTAATTGCTAGTACATTTTATATGCCACATACGTATTTCTTAAAAATAAATTTTCTTATCTGTTCGTAAATTCCTTCCTTCCAATGTAAATAAACAGTAATATTCCAATGCTAAATACTATTTTATTTATTTACTGTTACAAAAAGACTAAAAAGAATTACATATGATAAACCTTTAAGTTTATTCAACCAGAATACTTTATTATTCGGTTATTTGTAGCAGTTGAATTTGGAACAGTTAGGAACTCGGAGTTTGTTACGTAAGTCAATGGCATGAACCGTTTACCTGTTCAATATTTAGATTACGTCAAATGACTGGAGCCTTCGCCCCCCGTTTAAGGAATAGGAGTCCATGGCTACGATCATCCACCCAGGTTCTTACTCATGCGCGCAACGTTTCTCTTTAATCTCACGCTTTACAGTCGGCATATTAGTTACTGCATTATACGAGTAAAGTTCATATTATCCGCATTTAACGCACACATTAGAACGTTTAAATTATAATACGCAGGCCATGAATTATAATGATTATAAATTATCATATTAATGATAATGATACGATTAAATTACATATTGATACGTATCTTGAACACATGCAAATTCTAACGTTAGAACAGAAAAATTACTAACTACTTTATTAGTAATTAAAGAATTAGTAATAAATTACAAATTAATAATTTTTGTTATATAATCCGTATGCATTATTTATTGGTATAGGTATTTAATTAATATTATTCCTATATAAATTATGTATTAACAGCAAGCCTCCATGTGTCTGTTTGTTAAAAATTATACTATTTATTTCTATTTGGAGAAAATTAAATATGTACGTCAATAGATTCTATTTATGTTTAATACAATGAACAAATATTAACGTTGACATAATAATAAGAAAATTTATGAATTGTTATGATATAATTACTCTGAATACCAATAGCCGAAATACGCTCGATGAGAAAACTGATGTGTATTTATTTTTAGGCTTAAATAAATATAAAAATAACTGACTAACTATATATGTCGTAAATTACTTGATAAGTCTTTAGTTCCAATCGCAAGATCACGTACCAAGTCTCAATTAGGCCCACATGGAGCTTATAACTAGTTCCAAGACACAACAATATAGTCACAATATGTAATTTTCTGTTTCGCGTTTTATTTAATATTAGTTTTATGTTTAATAATGTAAACTTTATGATTACTATGTAAACCTGTATATTGTAATTGCAAAAACGTGTGAGTTACAATTTTACAACAAAACAACACGCAATGTGTGTGTGTGTGTGTGTGTGTGTGTGTGTGTGTGTGTGTGTGTGCGTGTGTGTGTGTGTGTGTGTGTGTGTGTGTGTGTGTGTGTGTGTGTGTGTGTGTGTGTGTGTGTGCAAAACAAACTCTAAAATATCTTTGGAAACAAACAAAATTTTAATTTCTTTGGCTGAGAGAGTTAGAAGAGCCTTGGTTTCGGTACGTATAATCATAACAGCCTTTGTGTAAAAGTAATGGGCTCATCACATTACTAAAAGGCGGCCGTGATGATGAGAGAGCACCTTGAATCTTAAAATACGCGTAGCCTAGAAGGTAGAGATCCTTGCGTTTACAGGTTATTAGGTGTTAAGTATTTGCACGTGGTGCAAGAAAACTGCTTCTATATAAGACACGAATTGCGCACGCGCGCCCCATGTACGTACTACCACTACTACTACTACTTCATGCTAAAATGTCAAACTAAACTGATAACAGTAAGATTGAAATATTCTTCAAAGTCATCTGCATTAAGACTGTTGAATTTCAGCTATGGAAAAGTTTAATAATTTACGTAGAAACAGTAGGGGGGAGACAGGATTTAGTGGTACGGTAATCACGTGTGAAGTGGTCCTGTACTAAAAAGAGAAACAACTTTCCGTACAAACGTATTTCTGTAACAACGCTGTAAACGATGAAAGGTTCAGCAGCGAGGATCGGTCAGTAAGTATAGACACAATTTTTATACCGTTTGTGTTGACGTTTCGACAATATTTATTGTCGTCATCAGGGCAAGTGTTGTTGAACTGTTACGACGCCAAACACGCAACTGTGACGGCAAACACGGCACCAAGTCACAGTTGTGTGTTTGGTGTCGTAACGGCTCAACCGAATTGTCCCGATGATGACAATAAATATTGTATAAACATCGACACAAACAGTGTAAAAACTGTGTCTATACGTTACTGAATGATCCTGTAAACATTTCAGACCACACAGAAAATATGGGACTGCATGTTTTTTTACTTTTTATGCAGTTATTTTTTCAGGTGGTCGGGAAAACAGTAGGCCTACTAAAATATTTGAAATTCCATAAACTAAGTAAGAAGGCTTAGTCAAAGGTAAAATTAAATTAAAAACATAACCATATGGGTAAAACAGAACAGAAGTATTTTGTTTCTCCGAATAAAGCGATTTTGTAATTTGTGTTTTGTAAATCACCGAATAAAGCGAAAGAATTGTTGAGATTGCTTTCTGGCGGGCTATTAAGGCCGTGGTCTACAGCTTGTATCGTTGACAGACGTTTCGGCCCCACCATCGGAGAGCATCATCAGTGGGCCGAACACTGAAGGTGGCCTCCGAAGGCGGGGTGCAAACACCTGTCAACAATACAAGCAGTGGATCACGGTCTAATAGCCCCGCAGAAAGCAATCTCAACAGTGTCGACCCCAGTCGTGAAAGCCTTAGGAAAGCGAAAGAATGTTCGCTGCCAAAGCGAAATTTGATCATACTCATAACAAAAAGCTCACTTTCACCCTTCTCGTAAATAGAACATGTATAGTTCATAAATATAGAAGAAAATCATATAAGAAGAAGTATCTAGAGTTTTTAATTCTATTGTAAACGAACTCGATAATGGCTTTTAACAAAGTAAATCAGATCTTGTGTCACCCGTATCATTGGAATGACGTGTTAGATTCCTGACAAGCAGACAGTTTATTTACGCGTGCTGGAGTATGGAAATGTGTGTAGGAAACAGAACTACTGTATCTTTAAAAATTGTAAAAGTATTTTCAACTTACCACTCTAGAAACTGGAATATCTTCAGAAGGCCGTGGCGAAATAAGGAAGACCGACAAAACGCGCGAGACAGAATATCAGCTGTACCCCGAAGACACAGAACGCTAATCAGCTGACGCCTTGGATCAAAATGTTCAATATTTTGCTGACAATCACCGTTTATATCTCTCCCCGTATACGGAAATTTTTTTATCTTTCTCTCCTTTGAGGAAAATTTTTATCTTCTAACAGCGTATGGCTTACTAGTTCTTGAGAAATTTTATTAAAAAGAGTTATCTGTCCCGTTGTAAATTAAACAAAACAAAAAACAACCAACTTAAACAAACAACAATGCGTTCAAAACACTTAGCCTACTCTTGTCTTATCACGTACGCGAAGGTTGAAGCACGTAGGGACGAGTTTGTACCATAAAAACTATGATAAAATATACTTCTGTCTGATCCGTATAGGCCTAAATTTATCTCTTCGTAATGCTTTTTGATAATTTTCGACAAACGTTTTAATTATCTATGAGAGCGGTTACTAAAAAAACTGACTCACGAATTAGACAATTTTAATTAAAAAACGATTCACCACAAGTCTTTTTTATGTTGACTAACAAAAACATGATTATCGTTGTTCGTGTTACGGAGTAATGCTGGAGAAACGTGTCTCTGAAGAAATTCTTAAAACGTTTGATTTGGAGCATACTAGCATATGGCTTAGAAACGTTGACCCTGAGAAAACTCGAAAGAAACTACATTGAGGCTTCTGAGATGTGGTGGTGGTGGGGACGAGGACCTTAGGAATACCGCAGATAAAAAGAGTGACTAATGATGAGGTATTCGCGAGAACGGGCGGAAGAAGGTTTCTATATAAAACCGCCGCGGAAAGGAGAAACAGTAGGCTATAGTTGGTCACCTGCTAAGTCATTCAAACTGGTTCACCATCCTAATAGACAGGATGATTGAGGGACCTGGTGGGAGAGGAAGGCCCAGACAGGAGTATGTGGATGAAATACAAGGGAGAAGAATGTATGACGATTTAGAGATTGTCTTCGGAACTGATGAAAATGCAAAGCTCTTGTTGAAGAAGAAGAAGGAGGAGGAGGAGGAGGAAGAGGAGGAGGAGGAGGAGAAGGAGAAGGAGAAGGAGAAGGAGAAGGAGAAGGAGAAGGAGAAGGAGAAGGAGAAGGAGAAGAAGAAGAAGAAGAAGAAGAAGAAGAAGAAGAAGAAGAAGAAGAAGAAGAAGAAGAAGAAGAAGAAGAAGAAGAAGAGATTCGGATTTACATTTTGTCTATTCAAAGCTGTCTGGCCATTGATTGGTCATCCATCTAGTGTTTGCATTTGTGCTTGTGTTGCTTTGATTTTGTTTTATACTTTAACTACACAGGCGAGCTCTTCGATAGAGTATGTATAAGACTCTATTTTTTTCAAAGACCTAAAGCAAAAACACTGTAAATTATGAGGTGATAGATACTCGAGGCAGTAATACGCACGATGGGCTCGCTTTCTTCCTTCAAGAAAAACGCACAGCCATAGCGATCGAAAAATTAAAAATTTAATTTTCCTTCTCGACCAGTCTGTTCACACGCAACTGTGGCAACGACTCCAAGAAAAGGCTATAAACAAAGTTAATTGGGAAAGGTGACAACCAACGCCAATATCAGACAATGAAAGTGTGTTCAGCACGATGTAACAAAAGGAACGACGACTCAAGTTGACAGGCGAGGATCAACTGAGAATTATGACACCAAAACAAACCGAACAATGTACTTGGGCTCATTCACACGTTTACGCAGAATCGAAGCGAGGATACATTTAGGGGTTTGGTTAAGAAACGAGATCACGACAAAAACGAGGCGAGGTCACAAAGGATTGAAGAAGCGTAGCACTCTATAGAAACGATGCGAGCAACAAATTGTGAATAGAAGCAACGATGTTGCACAGCGGGACATAACGTCTAAGTGACATGCTGAGATTTACAACGAGAAAGCGTGGTGGCTGCAGCAGATGACACTTGACGGAAAATGGTTAATTGCCAGGACGCGGAGTTACAAACATGAACAATACTCCAGGACGTTAGGGCAACCCTTGCTTAAAAGTCTAGACAATAAGATGACTGACAGGCGCGCAATGTCTTGCATTTCTCCGAACGAGAGTGACGCCTGGACAGCCGATTCAAAGGACATATCCAACCACCTATCAGAATAAAGTATTTTGCGAAGAGAGCGAAAGGAGAAGCCAGTTTCCATAGTAACCAGGAGAAGAACAAATTAGAGGGTAGAAGACTAGAAGACTTCGAAATGGTGGGAAAAGATTTCGAGAGAGGGTAGTTGTTCAGCCTAACATGGTGATCTTAGGAGTGGACAAGCTGGAGACCAAATTCTAGTAGGGAGACGTTGATAAAAACTAAGTGTCCGCCACGGGACAACCCGTCTTATAATATATTTGGGGAGACTTACATAATTTCCGAGCAGTTCGCGAGGCAGTCTTATAATATTTTCGGACTGTAATAGTATTAGAGAGACACATAACTCTCGCGATCAATCTTATAATGTTGCAGACAGTTTCATAATTTTATTAAGTGCAGTACTAGTATCAAGAACAGTCAGTGAATTTTCGAACAGTGAATCGGTATATCGATCAGCCGTGAAATCTTGAGGTACGCGGTATGGAGAACTAAACGGACATAGTGAAGTTAGGATTGAACTTTGTTGAACTTAGAAAATTAGAATCGTTTCGCGACTTAGTAAAACAGTATGACGAACAACAATTTACAGTGTGCGTGAATGACACAGTAATGTTCATAATTTACAATAATCGAGACACACTTATTTAAAAGAACTATTCTACAACCACACACTATTACCTAGTGTACACACACAAAGAACCACATTGAACACTTGAGTAAGCATTTATTACTTAATGATGGTTGTACGCGGGGACGTGATGAATTGTGCGGATAGTCGTGAATAAACATAACACACCTACACTATTCTGTTGACGACGTGTGTGCGTAAGTGAATGGCCAGTGAAAGTGATATCATCATCATCCAATGGAACACCGCATCCAGAATCGTCATCACCTAGGAATCTAGCACCGATGGAGTATAAAGGATAAACTATTGTCAAGTAACACTTTATGATTTTAGTAGTATAATTAAACTGTCCTGTCTCTTTCAAAGAATCTATACCCAGAGAAAATATAGTAAAACTTATTAAATGAAGGTTGCATTTAAAATATAATCATGATCTATTAAAGCTAATCCATCTGGATGAATGAACGCATTAAATAAAGTAAATATTATTTGATTTTGTTGTATGTAATATTTCATATATGTTATATGTTTTTCAGATAGTGAATAAGATGGAACTTATATTTTGATATGTATATGTTCGATGTTTTGATGTATTTACAGGTACCAGGAATATATATATATATATATATATATATATGTTATTGAATACAATTGTTTAAACGTATAATAAATTAGTACGTAAGCAGATCAAATAATGCGTTCATCATTATCAGAAACCCTAATGTATAATCTACAAATCAATTAACTATTATAATGACATAAATTCTTGTGCATTGAGTGAACACCCTTGAGAATTCTAGAATCTTATATTAGCATAAGATTGCACTGTAGTAAATGACATCCAATCGCGAGGTTTATGAAGGATACCATTCGCTACTTTATACGTAATTAAGGTAATTAATTAATTGATTCATAGAATAATTAATTGCATTGTTGTAAATGGCGACTAACGCATGGCTCGATCTATATTATTGATTGATCAATAAACATAAATAACCATATTAATCATAAAGTAAGCAACCTGAGTAATTAAAAAGATTTGCATTTTAATTACATTGTAGTAAATGACGCTTCCAACTTGGGGCATGACATATTAAAAGTACATTGTAGTAAATGGCGCCCAACCGCACGGCTTGATACGCGATAGAGTATCACGTACAAGTTCGGGTAAAGAGCAGGCAGTAGAGTAGATTAACCTAAAGTACGATAGAGATAATTCGTAGTGTAGAGGCTAGTTTGAATGATCACTCGCAGTAGGGCAAAGATGGCCAGTAATTCGGACAGTGTGGAATTCGAGATTAATAATCAGCTAGGTATGCCTAATACCGAGGAGGACAACACACCTAGCGATCCAAACAGCGTTGTAGAGACTCAAGACGACAGGGCGCGGGGACCGACGCCTAGACCCCAAGAAGTGAGCCTACAGACACTAATGGCATTAATTAGCGAAAATATTGATAAACAAAACGAAAATAATAGAATAATCAACGAAAAATTTGATAAACAAAGTGAAGTAATAAGCGAGAAACTCGACCAACACAAAGAAGAAATGAAGCAACAGGTATCTGAGCAAATAGCGCAGATGTGTTCGGAATTACGCGAATACCAACATACCTGGGAGGAGAAGTTTAACGAGATGCAAAAGAAACAAGATGACTCAGTAAAAGAGTTAAAAGAAGACGCAAATAAGAAGTATGAAGAAATGCGGGAGGCACGTGAAACAGACCGCCAAGAATGGAAAGGGGCCATCCAGAGCAATCAGACAAGCATTAAAAGGATTAACAACAAAATAGAAGCGCACATCAAAGACAGTAACAAGAAACAGGAAGAACTGGCAGCCGAACTACACGAAACTATACGACAGAAGCAGCAGGAGCAGGGCCACACAAACAACGTCATGAAACAAAGACTTGAAGAAGTTGATAACAAACAACGTTCGACAGAACAGAAATTGGACGAAACGTCTAAAGAAAAAACTACACGCATAGAAGAACTAAAGTGCCACATAGCAAAAATGAAAGAAACACAAGAGCGACTGCAAAGGCAATTAATTGAAGGTGAGTGTGGGACCGGAAGCAGAATTAATGGACCGAACCACCACGACCTTAAGTATAATGGGACCGATAGGTATCCCATGGAATTCCTGAAGGAACTATCGGAACTACAAGAGACGTATTACCCTAATGACAATATTAAATGGATTGGTAGGCACCTGGAGATGGACGCCGGTATTTGGTGGCGGGTGATCAGGAATCAGATAGCTACTTTTGAAGAGTTCAGGGAAGCCTTTACACAAAAATACTGGGGGCATGACATATTAAAAGTACTATTGTAAACGTCAGAACAAAACATGGTTTTAACCCACGAAACGTTTTCAGGGATTCTCAAGAATTCTCCGTAAAAAATTTTGGACGGGAAAACAGTAACGTACTGCAGAGATAAACGCGGATTACCAATTTTCTATTCTTCACCGATTCCAAGATTCTTCTTTGCTCGATAAAGTTTTGGATTCGGCTGTTTATATAAACGATCTTCAGTATATAAATATAGATTTCGCAAACATCTGAATAGATTCTGAACAGAAGATGCCAGTATATAATTTTAAAACGCACTTGACTTAGAGCGTTTATGAAGTTCAAAACTGAACACAAATTACAAGTGGCGTTTGACTAAAATCAGTCATGATGACGTAAATAAGGCTGTTTTTGTATTTTCCCCTTTTTGAGCCTGTAGATTGTGAAATAAATATAATAATTTTGTTTATTATTAAGTTTTAGATTCGATTAAGTTTGATTGTCGATTAAATCGTGTTCAGGTAAAATTTAACGCTGACTGTGTTTGTGACGGCGTCGGAAAAACCACGTAGCAAGCCTGCTATTTTCACAGTTTTTTATGAGCGAAATTTTGGGTATATTTAACGTATTAAATGGCGTCGCAGTCACCTCAGGTGATCCGGTAAAACCCGCTTTATTTTTTGCTGTTAGTAATCGATAATGAGTTAGGATTATTATTATTATTATTATTACTATTACTATTGTTATGATTATTGCTACGTATAGCGATCACCAACAAGTCGCGTTTTACTCACGATCTCTCGATGGCCTTCAAGTTTATAAAGTATATTTTGCGCTGATAACATTGTTTACTGTTTGCACTGAAATCGGGATTGTAAAACTGTTTTAATGACTGTGTGTAGTGCATTGTTTTGGTAGAAATTATGTAGGCAGGTTTATGTTACGGTACAACAGACATCGACTGAATATTGTAAAACCGAGGCGCGAGTTGACACGTTTTCACAACCAGCCTTTCGCCAGAACAACACGTGACAATTTATTTCTTTTTAACCTACTGTATGGAGATTGAAAAAATGTGGAACAGACGGTGATTATGGACACTGTTACAACAGAAGGGGGAATCTCAAGCCGCTTGTTAGGACAAACCAGAAACTGTATTAAACGTTTGGATACAATTAATTCTAACGGTAGTCGCATTACTAGGAAACGCTTAAAGTAAAATGGGTAATACAGTATGCGATTTCGTGCCAAGAAGGTGTAATAAGGAAAGAAGACAAAATGATAGTTACAGCTGCTGATACGGATTCATGAGAAGAAACTGTAGAGTTCCAAGAACGGATGGCAAAAAGGAGAATAACTACGAGATAAAATACGGAAAAATAGGATAAACTACAGAAGGAGATTGTGACAGAAGCGTTTACTATGAGGAACAATAGTTGGAAGGAAGAGGAAGACGGCGACAGTTGTGTATGTATGTATGTATGTGTAAACACACACACACACACACACACACACACACACACAAGCTCATATTTGGCATATGCGAAGACTGAAATTAAGCGTGTTGGTGATCAACCGGAACCCTCGCGACAAACAAACACGATCATTGTTTCCAGTCTGTCATATAGGCCTATCCCCGGAGTCCGTCAAACACATCATAGTATTCCCACTACAAGGTTTCCCATTTTTTAAGAATTAGGTCTATCTGTACTGGTTGCGCGAGACATCTTCGCATTAAAACGACAAAAGCGACGTATTTAATAGAAGGTACACGATTTTCAGTCCTCAAAAAGAAAGGAATTAATACAAATGTTTTTAGGTAAATATTTTGTATTTTAAATTCTTACCTACTGTTTTGCCATAAAATGGTGTTCAACGGAAAGATGACGATGACGTACTCGTTAGATATAAACGGATAGCAGCTTGTGAAACGCTTCTTACAGAATATAATGAAACGGCCAAGATGAAGCATGCAAATGTAAGAAAACTAGGAGGCGAGAAAGAAAGAAGAATCCAAGAAAAACAAGGATAGTCGAAGACAGATCAATGTCCGAAGTTTAAGAGACTAAAGAAGAGACATACAAGCTTGTAAAATTACCAGCGATTAGGAAACTGAACTTTTTAAGAATATTTACGGACGCTTCATGAGAAGTGAACAAATCGTTGTGTGGGAAAACGGTTCAACTCCAAAGCCGCGAACGAAAACATTTTCTCTTTGATCATCCGTCCGACATTAGTTTGATTCCTATCTGCATATACCCTCAGTATACGCCGACTCAGAACGGCTAAGCGAGTAATATAAATTTCAAAAGTAAACGACTCTTCTTCATGCCAAATTATCCAGCAACCGTCGAAAGAAAAATTTAAAAAGCGATTTTCTGAAAAATTATTATACCAAAAAAGAATCTTATACCTATAACTATATAGCCTATACATTAGCTATGTATAGGCTAATATATGTATAGGCTAATATAAAATATTTACAGTATTATTGTTATATTATTGTTAATATCATTAAAATATTTATTTACATTGTTACAGAGCGTTTTCGAAATAAAATATCGAGGAACATCGTCGATGCGACATTCACAGCTGTTTTCGAAATGGGGTTCGCAAACTTGAAAACCCTAATGTTTGGAAGGAAGAGTTGAGAAGAAAGACAACATTATAATGAAAACGTATTCAGCACCCGTTCGATAGAAAACGTCACGGAACAGTGGACAGAATAAAGCTGCATTTAATTTTATAAAGCGTTAATATAACGTTGAGTAATATAAAGCTGGATATAATGTTAATAGCTTTTTAGTATAAATGACTAGGCTGTTATAAGATTGTATAACATAATAAGTGCTTCGTTAGGAAAAGCATTCTCTTGCCGTTGAAAATATTCAAACATCTCGCCGTTTCGAAGAGCTAATGTACAAAACCCGAGCTGGTAAACATTGTCACAAGCCGTTGTAATAAGGCTTCTTCTACAGGGTGTAAGGTCTAAAGTACGCGGTGTTAGTTTTGTAACAACAAACTTTCCATATATCCGACGTGTAGTTAAAACAGCGGTTGTCCGTAGTGACACGGCCTCACCTAGCACAACCAGTTCTCGCCGCACCGCGAGTTCAACGCGTCCGCACAACGGAGGTGACTAACAACGTTCTGTTTTAAAAGTATTTAGCGGCGTAAAAGTGGCGTATTCATTAGAAAAAAAAAACGGCGACTCAGACTGGAAATAATCGATTCCTACGTTATTTCTAACGATCGTTTGTTGGGAAGAATTATATAAATGAAGGCAGGATATAAATAGACGCAATAAAAGGGAAAGAAAGGAAAACAGGTTGACGACTGTAGTGTGTAGGTGAAATGCTCGTAAAAACACACGACCACTCTTCAAACAGAATGGTTCTGAAGTTAGGAGTCCTTAATCGCGCTTTGCTCCCGGCTCTCTTCTACTTTGCATAACGATTAATTGGCTCTTTTCGTATTCTTAAATTTAAATATTAAATTCGTAAATTCTTTAGAATAGAAATGCCAACGAGAGAGTTCTTCAACTTTCAAATTGCTTCTACAGGGTCTTTAAAAAAAAAACTGTTTATTGTCTACTAAGTAATGTAGAAAGGTAATCATCATGAAATGCTACACGAGTTTTACAAATTGTAACTGTGTTTTCAATGATCAGACAATGGCTACTCCTCGGTTTGTCATCTACATTCTACTGGTAATGAACGTGCACACATCTTGTGTTGTTTCTTAAATTGCACAATCTTATTCGGAGACGTGTTTTCCACTTACCGGTCAACAGGTCCCAGTGGAGTATCTAGAATTTGGACTTGTGACGATGGTTGGGGGGGAATGATTCGACCGAGTCGGCTTCATACAAAAGAAAAAAATAAGTTGAGACTAATGAAAATTACTACCTTCAAAGTAACAAGAAACGTGCAACAACACCCTGAAATCAATCGCATTAAAGTAAACGGTAACAACACGATAATAAAACAAGAAAAATATGCCTTATTGAAACATTGTTTAGAAGATAGGGCTGAACTGGTTGACTGAACTGGTTTCCTACATTTCATATTATAGGAAAAAAAAATAATAAAACAGCCTGAAAATTAAGAAATTAACAAAATTCGTCAACTGTTTTCGACCTTTTCGGGCGTTCGGTCCCGTTCATCTCCCCCCCCCCCTCCATAAATAGGCCTCTGGCAGGTCCATGTGGAAATATTTCATTGCATTCGGATACAAATTCTCAACGTTCGTGAAATAGAATTTTTTTACTTCTATTCAAGAAAAATAAGCTTTAAAAAAATAAGCTTTTATTCTACCAATTTCATTGACTGGTTTTCCGTATTTTTCGTTCGTTCGTTTGAAAACGAAAGCGAAAATGAAAAGTCACTGTATTTGGACAGGAGTGTGCGGTAAAGTCCTCCGAAGGACCACGCCCCAAGTGGCCACGTTGACTAATGGTAATCCGAGTTACAGATGATTATCGACAGAGACTATCGATATAATGTTATATCAGTGTACTAAACGAATTTTTTCATTTAACGAACTATGACATTTTAAAATAAAATTTATACTAAATATTTTTCAGTAATCACCAAGATGTAACAACAAAGACAAGATGTAATTCGTATATATTTTTAATTTTAAAAGGTAGTAAAAATAAAATTTTCGATTGATGCCTTATTATTTTTAATTTGTTTAGAATTGGAGCAAAACTTTCAAAAGCTAAGTATCCTTATCGTTTGAAGGTATGCAATATTATGTTTCTTATAATTTGTAGCAATATTCGAAGTCAACCTTCATTATTTTACTGTTGATTTCACTCTTTTTTTAAATTATTACTTCCATGTTCCATAAGGAAATGGAAGTATGGTGATGGCGAAAAAAATCGTGCTCGAGATAAGGGCTGATTCTGATTGCTTACTACCCTCAAAACATGAAGAAAAAATAATTTTTCTAAAAGTGTCTGTGTGTCTGCGTCTGTGTGTAGAATTTTTTCATTCTAAACTATGTTAATACATTAAACATGGAATTTATAAAAAATAAAATTACTTGAAAACCTATTAGTATCACTTGTGTGTGATTTATTAAACACCTATGTAAACATATTTTTATAAGAACATTTTTTATCTAGAAATATCATAATTTTTTTTCCGGAAGATGTTCTCGCATCAACCATTCAACTAAACCCAATGATTTTTGAACGTTATTCCCTGTATTTGTACGTTATTTGCGTGAACTCTCTGAATTCCCCTGTATTTATACCTATAAATTGGAGAAGTTTACCTCTACCGGTATTCGGTAACCGAAATACAAAAGCCTTCGTATATTCGTAAATAACATGTCAACCGGAGCACACCTGCTGACTTTATACAAACGCAGGTAACCACAGTAATCTTGACGGTACCACAAACTTTATCTACTAAAATGTAATCACAAAAAATTGGCGATTCCATAGAGTTTTTGTATAATTCGTAATTTTTAACAGGTATGCCCGACTTTGATATCAGCCATGTATGGGTACGGTAAACTAACAGAACTGTTTTAAGAATGCAGTTATCTTAAGTCAGCCTAGACGCTACCGGGCAATCACTATGATTAAACACTCAAGAACGTGTTTTTTCAGACGGCACACAACGTTATTTCCCACAACAAGAACGAAGACAGATAACGAGGAGCCGCCAGACATTCAGGCAGACAACCGTGATAACGTCTTATCGAACCGTTCCAAGGTCTTCTGTTCGCTTATCAAGCGCGTTGCTTTCTCTACTGAATCATAATCGTATTAAAAAAATTCAAAACTTTCCTTATTTTGGTTTTAATTTTTTTTAATACCTTCTAAGAACTGACAGCGGAAAACAGTTTGTAAAAGCACTATTAGTTTTCTGATAACGCTAAGCGCCAATAAACAAAACAACTGATCATCACGTACGCAAATGTTTATTAATATGTCGGCTTACGGACGGGTATAAAAGACAGCGGTCAAACAGCTGCACGCATTTGGTACTTGTCACTAACCAAGTTGCAAACCTCTCTAACCTCAACTGTGTGATTCGTGAGGACACAAACCACTTGGCTGAGCATCAGTCTCGTTAATAGTATACTAACAATCTCCTGACTCATGAGTCACGAACACCAAAGTAGAAGAGCCAGAGGTGCAATTCCCCCCCCCCCCCAAGTATTCCGAAGTCCCCCAAAAATTTGATTTCGAATCAAAATATGAGTTGGTAAACAAAATTGACCAAATCATAACTAATACCCTACTATTATTGCACTGAATACTATTATTCTTTGGACTATAAATTTGGTTCTCACAGTTTGTTAGCCAAAATATCACAACAAATTTTAACTGAAGTAAAGCCACTTATGTATTAATAAGCCATTAACATTAATGAGTAAAATGTTCAAAAAGAAATACAAAATTTTACATAAAAGGGAAAGAATTTCTGAAGAGAAAAGGGAAAAGTTTGTTTGCATAGAAAAACGGAGGCATGAAATTTACTCACATTTTTCCGGAGATGTTAAGAATTTTGAGGGTGATTTACTGTTGTTATTGGGGTGGGCTATAATTTCCTGGAGGGAGTTTGAAATTATTGGGATATTGGATGGAATTAAAAATCATTCTAAACTGTAGGGCCTAAAAAGTTTATAAAGTTCATAAAGACAAAGTTTGAACACTCTATTAGCGGTAGGCCCTATCCATTGTTATTGGAGCGGAAGGGGTAAATTCCGGGGGGAATTTAAAATACGTGTGGGGGATTTAAAAGTAAAAGAAAAATTTGAGTACCGCGGAAATCCCCATCAAATTACAAAAATCGCCTTGAAAACTCCCCCCCGAAATTCCAGTGGTGTGACTTCCACCATTGTACCATGCTGTGGGCACCCCTGAGAAGAGGAAAAAGAAGAAAAAATATTACTTAATCTGAATCTCTGTATTTATGTATAAACCAAGCTGGCCTACGTACTCGATTGTGAACTAAGTTAACCACTATTTTTTTACAAAGTTTTTTTTGTTTTCTACAAAGAGTACGAATCCCCCTTTCATAGGAACTTGGGAAAGTACCGCGCTCGACCGTGTAACGCTTGGAAACGTACTCCATTATACTGTGTTTCAGAAAAAATTCAGTACACTGGGCCGACGGTAGATTAGAACTAAACCATTCGTTGTGGATACCACAGCGAGCAAAGAGCTCGGATTTAGCAATCTCGATCTTGACCTACAAGTGAATCAGTCACTCACTGTTTCTGAAATGCCACACGTCTACGTCTCTGAAGTGACAGCTAGGTGAAATTAGAACAATTATTGGAAATTCTACACTATTATAAACAAAGAAAGATAATATGAAAGTTGTTGAAACGTATGCTTGTAACAATTATAGTTATGTTAAAAGAACCACAAACGTACACATACATGCGCGCGCACGCGATTTGTCTGCGTGTGTGATTGTGTGTACGTGTACGCGCGCGTGCGGGATAGAATTGGAAATCTCTGTCTATTCTTTCAAGTGTACAGGTTTTCAGCTACTGACCACTGCGCCGTGAATAACCTCCCTCGGGCAGAAAGGTAATAGTCGGAAGCCTTTTATGTGTTCTTGACTTCCCTACACTGTTTCTGTGCACCAATCAGATTACACAGTCGGTAAGATGAGATTTTCGTTTTCAGTCCACATTGTCGATATGCTGCCACAATAAGTATTCGTCAACCGCAACTTATCACCTGCAACGGAGCCTACCCGTCGTGTCGTTGTCATTTAGCTGTCGACGTAGCCGTTGGGTAATGATGTGCAGAAACATGTCAGCAACGTGTCTACACTGATGCGAAAAAAACAACTACCACTGATAACAATTACTTCGATGGCGACTGTTATACTTCTGACCGAGGGAGTTATATCATTCACCCGGGTTTTGTACTTATATGTGTGAAGCTCGGCTTTAAGCGCCCCATTCACTTTCAAACCGGTCGTACGACGGATCCGTGACCTTGGTTGGTTCAAACGTGTTTGAAAATGTGTGGTGGGGATTTGAGTCGGAGCACGTGGTTTGAAGGTTCGCAGGCCAAACCGTCGAACATCCGACCCGACTGTCAGTCCAGTTGTCAAGTTTGAAAGTGTGTGTTGCTCTCTCAAACCGGACTCAAGTAAGTACACAATATCTGCGTTTTTAACATGTCTCTAAATTTAATAAATAATAAAATATTTATTTGTTTATTGGTTGTTATTTGTTGATAGGATGGTGTTTAAACTTTGTACTGTTTTGTCAGTTGTAAGCAGCCTACTAACATTGCACGGGACGCGCGGATGACGTCACGCTTTTATCAAACCTTGCAATCGGCCAGCCTAGCCGACTGCAAGCCAGTATTAGTTTAGTTTATAACACGACTCCGAGCGCAACTCTCGTTAAACACTTCTCTTACAGCCGCGGCTTTTGGCTATTATACAGCATGCATTTATAACATTTCACTTTAATCGTCTACCTGCGTCCATCTGCAATGGACCACGATTTCATTCAAAATTAATCTCGGGCATTTTCGCCTCAAATGCTTCCGCACGTGCCGATCGTAACTAACAAACCAAATTATTCAATAAACGCATGTTCAATATCTCAAATACAGTCCACTTCTTTCTAACAAACAATCCAGCTTTCCTTATTAGCGTCTTTGGAATAACTCGCGATTCTTCAAGAGCTTCCAAACCGCAACATTTTTGGTCCTCCGGGCCGGATTTCACATTTCAGGCCAAAAACGACATCATTTTTGGTCCAATCAGGCAGGATTTCACATTTTCAGGCCAAAACAAACTACATCATTTTTGGTCCCAACGGCACAGATTTCTCATACCTGAGTACACAGGCGACAACATTTATTTATATACATCATTTCTGGAAAAACCAATCTGAAGTTAATCACGACAGACGGGCATCATTTTCGTCCTGAGCGACACCATTATCGTGAAGCACGTAGCAGTCATCTCGACAAGATTCAGCCAAGCAGTAGACCAGAGACGACGGGACGAAACAGGACAACATTTTCGAGATTCCACAGCTTTAAATGATGGAGGGTACAACATGAGGCAACGGCTAACCGGCAGAGACAGGAGGTGTAGCAGCTCCAAACGGGATCGAAGCCAGCTTCATCACGAATGGATCGACGGCCACGTGACTATAAACTTTACCTATATTTGATTTATTTTTAATAATATTTCACCCAGTGTGTATTTTTGACATATTTATATAAACAATTAACTTATTACACAATATAAATTAATAGATGGTTGGCAGCTCATTATCAGTCAGAACTTTAAAGATAAAGCTATACTTTGTAATCATTTAGATTTATAATTTCAATAATTTAACTGCCAACGAGTTTGATTAGTTAGAGAGAGTAAGTTTATGTTCAAACCAACGATCGCTAGCTACCAAACGTATTTAAACTCATTCAAAATTAAGTTTGTGGTTCACATGCTCGATGCTCAATTGTTTCTAAACATCTTTCCATTTTTTATCTCAAACTGTAATAATGGCCGATGTAAGGGCTCTGATAAAAAAACGAGGTACAATTAAGGCCTCAATATCCCGAATAAATACCTTCGCGGATAATTTTGATTTGTTAAACAGCGATCCTCATGCGCTCAAAATAAAACTGCGTCATTTGATGGAATTATCCACCAAATATGACGAGATACAGTCACAAATCGAGGCTGAGGAAGCAGACGTTGCGTCAACAAGTGATAGAGTGCAAACGGAGGACGATCTCTGTGCTATAGAATGTAAATTGCAACACTTGTTGGAGCAATCTGAGCACTTGAACCAAAAACCACTAATTAATACTGATGGTAAACAGCCTAAAACAACCCCCATTCAATTGGAACCAATAAAATTACCACGGTTCGAGGGTAGTATTGTGGAATGGCAACATTATTACCATATTTTTATGGAACTAATTCATGTCAGAACAGACCTGACAGATATACAGAAGCTTCATTATTTGCACTCGTCATTACATGGCGAGGCGCTTAACGTAATAAAATCATTACCCATAACACATGAAAATTACGCGGTGGCTATCGATCTGTTGAGGAATAGATATGATAGTAAGCTGATTGTCTCCGCTCACCACGTGTGGAATGTCCTAGACGTACCATTAGTTCAGCAGGAATCCCAAGGTAGCATATCGCAATTTATTGATAAAATCTCTGGAAATATAAACGCTTTAAATAATCTCAAACTGCCAGTCAACACGTTTGAAATTATTGTCGTAAATTATCTAGCCAAAAAACTTGACAGTTACACTTTACGTTTGTGGAAAGAGAGTTTATCGGAGCATAAACTCCCTGATTTTAATAATTTTATAAATTTTTTAAATTCACGTAGGAAACTACTGCAAAATATCGATAACGCGACTAGCCCAACGAGCAGGTTGAACAAAAGCGATAAGTCTCCTTATCGCAAGGCAGTTAAACAGATAAGCAATCCAAAGGGCGCATTCCACTCACATATTAGAAATAATTTATGCAGGCTATGTAACGGTGAACATAGACTTAGCGATTGCCCACAGTTTATATCGCTGTCTATCCCTGATAGAAAAAATGCGTTACTAAAAAACAAACTTTGCTTAAACTGTCTCCGTTCGGGACACGAGGGTTCAAAATGTCCCTCCAAATTTTCGTGTAAAAAATGTTCTAGGCGTCACCACACCATGATTCATGTCCCCAACAGGGACGTAACTTCTGTTAACAACCAGTGCTCACTGAAATCACAGACCAATAAATCGGTATTGTTATCTACCGCCGTCTGTATGACATACAATAAGGTCGGCAAAACATTTCCCGTTAGGATATTACTGGATTCCGGTTCTCAAGCGAACTTTTGCACAATGGATTTCGCCCGCAGGATGGGCCTCCAATTAGTTAAATCGCAATTGCCCATCACGGGTATAAACAACTCGCTTTCCCAGGCTGAATTCAGCACTAATGTAAGGCTACATTCACGCTATAAACCCTTCACGTTAAACGTACATTGTGCCGTATTACCCAGTATAACTAATAATTTACCGGCGGAGTCATTCAATCTTACCTCTTTAAATTTACCCAAGCGCATATTCCTGGCGGATCCTCACCTACATTGCTCATCGCAAGTCGATATATTAATCGGCGCTCAATATTTTCTACAATTAATTGAACCTGTGAAATATACGCGCGGACCACACTTTCCTATAATTCAGGAAACCAAGTTAGGATTTATTTTGGCCGGTGACTTACCATTCAACGTTGACATGACTAGAACGGTTTCTTCATTTATGGTCTGTAAGGATGATAATCAGGTTTCCTCGCAACTAAAGGAATTTTGGAAGTTGGAGGAAATCTCTAGTCGCGAAACCCGATCTGAGGACTCACCGTGTGAAAGGCATTTCGTGAAAAACACTAGCCGCAATCGCGACGGGAGATTCGTGGTAGCCCTGCCCCGCAGATCTGATAAATCTTATTTGGGAGATTCTCTCCGCGGAGCAATACGAAGATTCCAATCGTTAGAATTCAAATTCAAGCAGAACCCTACCCTTTATAAGGATTATAGTGAGTTCATGAATGACTACTTAAGACTTGGCCACATGTCGCCGCTTAATGAATACGATCTGTCGCTTGACAGGTCAGAGATCTTTTATCTGCCCCATCACGCAGTCTTCAAAGACTCTAGCTTAACCACTAAATTGCGCGTGGTATTTGACGCATCCGCTAAAACCACCAATAATTTGTCCCTTAACGACACTTTAATGGTCGGTCCTACGATCCAGCAGGATCTGTTTTCGATAATGGTTCGGTTCCGCACCCACCGATACGTACTTATTGCGGACATTGAAAAGATGTATCGCCAGATCATTGTTAATCCTAAGGATTCAAACTTGCAACGCATTGTTTGGCGTGATGCACCGCATAAGGAATTGCGACATTACGCGTTAAGGACGGTTACATATGGCACTGCTAGTGCCTCCTTCCTTGCTACGCGTTGTCTGGCTCAAATAGAATATGAAAACAAAGCCGACTACCCTACCGCTGCTAAGGCCATAGCAAATGACTTTTACGTAGACGATCTCATAACGGGTTCGGATGATCCGAACAGCTTAGCTGAAATGAAAGGCGAGATCGAGAAGTTGTTGAGGAGGTATGGTTTTTCGTTACACAAATGGTTCTCTAACCACCATAAGATTATGACTCTTCGCGCCCAAGTAACCCGTGACTTCAGCAAGGGTCAAAACGTGCGTACCTTGGGCATACAGTGGAATGTTGAGGGGGATAACTTTTTGTACACCGTTAGGGGTGATGACAATCTAACCGTTCTCAACAAGAGAAGCGTGTTATCAATCATTGCCGGGATCTATGATCCACTAGGTCTAATTGCTCCCATCACATTTTGCTGCAAGCATTTCGTGCAGCGGTTGTGGTTGGCGGGCACTGATTGGGACGAACCCTTGTCCGGGTCACTAGCCAATCAATGGTCGGAATTATACACCCAATTAGTCTCCGACACTCATTTTGAGATTGCGAGGTCGGTTAAGAGTTCGAACAGTTGCCCAGTTAGTTCATTGCAGCTGCACGGATTCGCCGACGCTTCGGTTAAAGGTTACGCGTGTTGCATTTATGTGCGGGCGGTCTATTCGAACGGCGCCATATCATCAAACTTGTTGTGTGCTAAATCTAGGGTCGCTCCGCTGAAACAGATAACGCTTCCTAGACTTGAACTTTGTGCTTGTTTATTGTTGGCTCAATTAACCTCCAAGGTTTTAAATGCCGTCGATTACAATTTTGACGGATTATATCTTTATTCGGATTCGATGATAGCGTTGTACTGGATACATCAGCAATCTTCCCGCTGGAAGGTATTTGTGGCTAACCGTGTCGCAGAAATACAGCGTCTTGTTAGCAGCAGGGGAACTTGGCGTCATGTAGTATCGAATGACAACCCTGCCGACGTTTTATCGCGCGGTTGCCTCCCTCGTAGTCTGCACTGTCATGCTCATGGTCCCTCCTGGTTGGCTCGTGATGCGGCCTCATGGCCGGTCAGCGCGTTCGACATTAATACTCCCTGTACCTTTCCCGACATTGAAGAGGAACGTCGCAAGCAGGCTCAAACCTCACTAATTGTCGCGTCCTCAACACATAGTTACATTGAAAACTATTCATCTCTTACGAGGCTTATCCGCGTCTTCGCATACTGCCGTCGATTTCTTCGCAATTCTAGGCTCGCGGTGGTTGAAAGAGACACGTCCTTTTTGTCGGCTCAAGAATTGTCTGACACGCTCTTGGTTTTTGTCCGGCAATCTCAGAAGTTGCATTTCGACGTAGAGGTTAGGGAACTTGAGGCACACCGGTGCCTTCCACGCAGTAGTAAAATTCTTGCTCTCAACCCATTCCTGGATAAATCAGGCATTTTAAGAGTGGGTGGACGCTTGCAATTCTCCCCACTTAGCTACGAGACTAAACACCAAATAATTTTACACCCGCACTCTCATCTCACGAGATTAATAATTGAATACGAACACATCCGTTTGTTGCACGCTGGAGTGCAATCAACTCAAGCTTCGCTTAGGCGTAAGTATTGGATCATACACGATAAGTCCTATATCCGCTCAGTGATACATAAGTGTGTCACTTGTTTTCGTTTCCGGGCTAAAGGCGCGAATCAATTACTCGGTCAATTACCCTCTTCTAGGGTCACGCCGTCAAGGCCATTCTCACAGTCGGCCGTGGATTACGCAGGTCCGGTGTTTTTGCGCCATGGCGGGCAGCGCTCTAAGTCCACGACCAAGGCATATATCGCTCTATTTACATGCATGTGTGTGCGTGTATGTGTGTGTGTGCGTGTCCGTGTGTGTGTGTGGGTGTGTCTAGGGATTATCTGCACCAGCTGCAGCAGCGCAACAAATGGCGCACCCCATTTAAAAATTTGAAGGTCGGACAACTTGTCCTCATTTTGCATGACAATTCCCCCCCTCTAGAATGGAAGCGTGGGGTAATTACCAATGTTTTTCCGGGTCAAGATTCCTTAGTACGCGTCGCAGAAGTACGCACCGCGCTAGGTATCTTACGCCGACCCATCCACAAATTATGCCCCCTTCCGGTGGCAACAAGCTAGTCGTTTGCGTGCCTTACGGTGTGTGTGTGTGTGTGTATGCATGGGTGTGCGCGTGTCACATTACATGGAACACGCCCGGGACATTCCCCGGGGCGAGCATACAAGTCAATTGTATCATAAGCATTGTAACATTGTTAAGTGTCGCTAGCTATTACAGAAATAGTGACTGTGTCTCATATGTACTATCAATTATTATGAATGTTGTGTATCGTTAATGTGTTTGTGTGATTCAAATTCTGAGAACCACAAGTGTCAGTTATAGTGGCAATTATTCTATATATGTATTGTATTTTCTAAGGGTCAAAACATTATGAAATTCATTGGGGTTGTTATGTCAGTATCATGGGGAAATTATTGTATTTTTATGGTGTTATCAATTTATTGTATGCTTGGTGATTGTTAATTGAATTTATATTATGTCCATTATGTCATTGCTCTCTGGCCAGTGCGCCAATTATTGTATCGCTTACGACATGTAAGTCTAATTATTATATTGTTCAATTTAACCGTTAATGTACAAAATCGTCCCGATTTTGGCGGGCAGTATGTTTAAACTTTGTACTGTTTTGTCAGTTGTAAGCAGCCTACTAACATTGCACGGCACGCGCGGATGACGTCACGCTTTTATCAAACCTTGCAATCGGCCAGCCTAGCCGACTGCAAGCCAGTATTAGTTTAGTTTATAACACGACTCCGAGCGCAACTCTCGTTAAACACTTCTCTTACAGCCGCGGCTTTTGGCTATTATACAGCATGCATTTATAACATTTCACTTTAATCGTCTACCTGCGTCCATCTGCAATGGACCACGATTTCATTCAAAATTAATCTCGGGCATTTTCGCCTCAAATGCTTCCGCACGTGCCGATCGTAACTAACAAACCAAATTATTCAATAAACGCATGTTCAATATCTCAAATACAGTCCACTTCTTTCTAACAAACAATCCAGCTTTCCTTATTAGCGTCTTTGGAATAACTCGCGATTCTTCAAGAGCTTCCAAACCGCAACAGATGGCTTTTGAAGATAATAAGCAGTTTTGGGAGGAGTTTATTGAGCTGTATCGAGAGCGCCCTTGCTTGTGGGATACAAAATCGAGAGAGTATAGTAACCGGGAATATACGTAATAGTGCATACGAATCCCTAGTTACAAAATGAGTTATACCGATCCATCAATTTCACCAGAACTACAACAACCCAGTATTTCCAAATCCACACACATTCACAACTCCACCATTACAAAATCCGTCTTACCAGAGGCACGTGGCCTTTGCACCAATCGTTGGTACCTCTTCAGCAACATCAGGTGTACAACAACGTGTAGCAGCTTCTCACATTCTCTCAAAAACCAATGAAACCACGGGCACACCAACAACATCAGGTGTTCTACAAATCCACCATCAGCAGCCTGAAAAACCAGTTTTCACAACAAACGTCCAGCCAGCACAAACCTTCTACCAACAACAACCGTCTACACAAACCCTTCTTCCCACTTCACAGAATATAAGCGATGCAGAAAATGACAACGGCGGTTTAGATGAATTTTGGTTGTTAAAAATGAACAATTATAATAATAAGAATGCTACCTCTATCGAGGAACCAAAATAAAGAGAGTGAATTATCTGTTTGAAAAATAGTAGGTAGGGAAATAGGCCTATAACACTTTTTCTATTATTTTTTAATATGTAAAATACTTTTTGTACTCTTCATACATTCATGTGTGCATTTTTTATAACACCTCAGTTTGTACAATAAAGTTTTAGAAGTAAAATTGTTTTTCTATTGTCCTAGTAACAGGTGTGAAAAGTGTTGACTGTTGAGTTTGATTTAACATTGAGTTCGTGCAATCAAAAACTCACTGTTAACAGTTTTGACAAGGGGTCGTATCCATAATAATAAATAAATGCTTTTCTTGGTAGTATTTACTTATTCTTGAAGTAAATATTTGGGAGTAATTGCATATTGACCAATAATGTCGCCTCAATATATGTAACAATGTGTTACATCACATGTCGATAGATTGTAGGGGTAACGCATAAAGAATAGAATAAAATTAGGAACAAAATTTTAACTTACGTGGAAATATTCCGATTTCAATGCTTCGTAGATTGCCCAGTAAGATTCTGGGATGCATTTTCCAAGCAGCTGAGGTGAAATTATACAGCTGAACTTTAAGTCCTCATAGCTTCTTCCTGTTGCGAGATACCTCAACGTTGCTATTAGTCTTTCTTCAGCACTTACACTTTCTCTTAACCACGTTTCCTTTTTCTCAATTTTCGGTCGAACTAATGCCAGTAATTCCGAAAAACTCATTATCCATCCTAAGATAATTCTTGAAATCTTCCGGTTCCTGCACTTTCAAAGTAATCACCAAACTGATGTGTGAAAAAGTTGATTTATTTTTTAACCACTCTTTCATCCAAACTCTCTTCTTTTTTGTTGTTGTTGTTATCCAACAAAATCAGGATTGCCCCAGCGATTGCAGCTTTTGATTTCTTTGATTGCAGCTTTTGATTAGGCGCCATGACACACAGAAAACTGATTGTCCGCTGGCCGGTTTGAGAAGTGTATGCTTTCACTCAAACCTCAGACGGTTTGAAGACCGACCAAGGTCACGGACCCGTCGTACGACAGGTTTGAAAGTGAACAGAGAAGTCAGTTCATACCGTGAAACGAAGACGACGATGACGATTAACTTGGTTCATTTCTGTTTATTTCGTACGCGGTACACAAAAGCTCGCGCTTATCCGTTAATCATCGCCGCAGTTATTTTAAGAAGTTTAACGAAGTTGTAGAAGAGACGTGTAGAAGTTCTTAAAGTTTTTTAAGAAGTTGTTTTAAGAAGTTTAATGTGGCTCCATAAAGCCACATTTATGGAGATTCTTTTTCCAAGAAAATAACGGAACTAATATAATAACTGTAATTGGAGGAAAAGCGAGTCAGGTTCTAAGTTCAAGGTTCCGTCAAGGCAAACAACTCGTAAGTTCCTGCAGTGTACATATGTGTGTGTGTGTGTGTGTGTGTGTGTAACACGATTTGGTTACGTAACCGAGTTACGTTTACAGCTGGTGTCGTTATCAGCTCAGCGTTCGTCTGTTTACATAACTTTTTCAGCTCTTATAAATCCATAGATACGGGAGTGTTGAACTTTTTTACGGGGAAGTGGAAGAGACGTAATCGTTAGACCATATCATTAAAAAATTGTGTTTGTCCGGAAACGAACATTTTGAGGTCACCTGGAAACCACGCGCGTGTATGTGTATGTGAGAGAAAAGAATATCTGAAAGAAAAAACAAAACCACAGAACGGCCTTAGGCAATGTAATGTGCGCTCGTTAGCCGTTATTAGTTATTAGCCTTTAGCAAGACGGGAAGTGTTATTAGTACTCCGTAACCTTTTCGGATGAATCGGTACTTTATAATAATTATTGGCATCGCCTTATTATGCAACTTCATTGTAGTAAACGTGAAGGATAGATTCTTTCGACCGATATTTAGGTCGGAAAACCGAAAAAAAGAACATTTAAATTTTACTTTTTCGTTTTTGTTTTAATTGCGGGTTTTATTTATCAAGATTTTTCGGCACAGACGGCGGTTGCGTTGTAATATGTGTTAAGTTTTCCCGTGAAAGGAAGCTTTCTACATTTTAAGAAAAATTCCGCTATCTAATAGCGTTTACAGTATACCCGGGGATAAAGGGATCTCAGTGCAACACTAAAAATTAATGAAAATGTGACTGATTTGATGTTGACGGTCAGGGTGCGGATGGTTTGACTCTTATGGAGGTTGTATGGAGTATTTCAGTCGAATCACGTACGCTACCCGCATGGTTGCAGCTTGGAGAGATTCGAATAAACGAGATTCAGAGAAAAAAAAGATTCACCTGTTCGGGAGGCGGTTCTGCGTGCCGTTTTGTGGGAACAGGCGGTCAACGACGGCTGGGACACATAGGCCTATTGATTGTGATGGCCGACAATCACTTGGAGCCTAGTCGCACGTTTGGAGATACCTGTCATAAAACTCTTTCCTCTCTGGGCCAGGCCTTAGTAGATGAGTGACAATGGAGCAGACTAAACTATCGATATCCACTTAATCCTAACAAATTATTATAATTTTAGCGAAGAAGAAACTGGGAAGTCCCGCCATCTGTCCGCTAGGACACGTCTAGTGGCGAGTGTTGAGTGTTCAAAGATTGTGGGAACCACGCACAGCCTCAAGGTAAAAATAATTCTTTTAATTTTAAATTAAGTAGTCGTCGGTGTCGATTCCGCGACTAGCACTGCATCGATGCACGCAACAAGTGAACACTATTACGTGGTTAAGTCGAATCACCTGTAATTACTGTTGTTTTTATGGTTCCACAATTATAAAATAAAACAGCTGTTACATTGGCAATTCACGTTTTATGAGGCAAATAAACACCGGTTAACGTTAAAAACCTATCATTAACAACAGAACGCTCCAGCTCAGAAAGCCCTAATAAAAAGTAAGTGGCCGGCATTGTTTTTCACACGGAGTTTTTATTGTTTTCCTTTCTTCATTTAGCACGATTATGAAACGACGGCGTGGTGGTTGTGTTTTTGTTATCCGCATTATGCCTTTCAAATCATCTACCGCGGCATTCGTGAGTCGCAATACGGGTGCGAATTATCCTGAAGATAGTAAATACGGTCTGCATTTAAGTAGACACTTCACCTCGTGAACATCTTCCAGGCTTTCCTTCGTTTTTCCTGACGTTTCAGCCTTAAATGTCTAAAACCGTACTGAGGATTGTGTTGTGTTTAACTTTGATCGCGTGTAACTGATGCCACAACGCACAGAGGATACGAAAAACGCAAAAAAAATAATAATTAACACATGAAACCACCGAAGTTGTCATTTTGTCGTTAAGTTCCTCTTTATTAAAAAAAACAAACTGTTTGCGTTATATAGATGTTCCTTAATTCGTGTTTATGTTTATAATTGACATAATTTACCTCTTTATACGTAGAATAATTTATATGGTCAAATTTTGTAGGTATGTATATCTGATGATGATGAAGATAGTTTATAACAACATCTTTGCAAAAATAAAAGATTCTCTCTGCATATTAAGAGCATGTTTCATTAATAAAATATTATATCGCACAAGGAAATCGCAGCTACAATTATACTGTACACGACAGTCGTAGATTCGCCTTTATATTTCAAAAGCCTAAACCTCGTATTGCGTCGTGAATTCAATTCCTTATAAAATGATTATAGTTTTGTGCAAATTAATACCAGCAATATGAACTAGAAAGATAGATTGATAGAGATAAAGAGACAGAGGTATAGAGAGAGAGAGAGAGAGAGAGAGAGAGAGAGAGAGAGAGAGAGAGAGAGAGAGAGAGAGAGAGAGAGGGGGGGGGGAGAGAGGGGGGATGTAATTCAATCGCTTTTCTTTAATTGCAGTAATGACATTTTAATTGCAATGTATCTACAAGAGCCAACAGCAATAATATCAGCCACAACTAGCAGTTACTAAGAACAACTTCATGCAATGTCACGACCTGTCACCTGCTGCTTTGTAGTTGTTTCCAACGAAAGAATAACTAAATCGACTACAAAGATATCGGCATAAGTCTGCAAGCTGGTGAATCGCTGATGTGATGGACAGGTTCCGCTACCTGCGCTGTCAAAAACAGCGATTTAAGCGAGTGTCGGCCAGACTTGCAGGGGTACGTCGGCTTTCCACGCTTTATCGAACGATTTGTAAACTTTTTTCTACTGAAGACGGCCTCGGGTGGGTGGGCGAAATGTTTAGACAACGACGGAGCAAAACAATCGACCACGGCCGAACAGCCCAGGCATGAATCTTTTACTAATGACACCGGCCGTGATAGCCTACGAAACGAACTTGCAGATTCCTTCCGGACACGAGCTGGAAATACCGACAGATCTATAGTGACAATCTGTATGTATCGTCACTCCATCATCAGCAGCAGTAACAGCAGTATAACTGGTCGCTCACTGCTGAGCGAAAATCTCTCCAATCATCCTTTGACAATTACATCCTGGAACAAATATGGTCAGTTCACTGTATCGATTGATCCACTTTGGAAAGGTCCGTTATCGTAGTACGGCAAAACTCATGACTGTCTGTCGGTCTTCGTTGCATTATGGGTGCGGGGTGTCTTTGCACCCGTGGCTTGATTGCAGCATCCGGAGCGTGTCCAATGGCTGCCAGTAGTTACACGTAGTGCTGGTACAATTCAACGGGTAGCCTAATGCTGGAAAAAAAAAACGGCCAACCAGTTAACTGAGAAGGCGGAGGAGTAAGAACTTTTTGATTTTAGAGGCCCTGCCGCTGGTGCCGATTCGAGCAACAGATGTTGCCCGTCTCAAGTCCAGTCAGCAGACGCCCTGAGACGTCGGTAGCTCCCCGCGAGGCGAAGAGCTTCCGTGTCCGTGATCGATGACAACGACAAGCAGCTGACTCAGTGTACTAGGAGGTGGTCAGGAAGGAGAGAAGGACAGTTTCATTGGAAACTCTGGGCTGAGGACTGATGTTTTTATTTTTATTGTAAAGAGGATGGTTTTATGGCGGGTCATTAAGAATGTCGGTCTTCAAAATTTTGTACGCATAATTCTGTAAATTATATTGTCTACTCTAATTTGCTAGCATCGCCATTTTATTAGCTACTTAGTTATTTAATAGCATTGGTTTTTGGAGTATTCTTACTAAAACTACTTTCTGAGTTTCTCTGACTCTGATACGTTTGTGTCTTCAGACTTTTCCTTCCTCCTGATGTGAACACGAAGCCGGTCCTCTTGGATCTACGATCTGAAATGCCAACAGTTTGGGAATGTACGCTATTTACTGCGAGTTATAAAACGCACCGGAAACTTCACAGTATTCCGTCACTGGCGGAATGCTTCAAGTGACAGAGCAAAGAGATTACAGCGTGCAATGAGATTTGGGCCAATACGATAATAAGGTAACAGAAACGTTTTGAATCGCTGATAGCAGTTCGTCTCTACGAATGAAAAGGTAGGGAGCGTATAGAAAACAGAATAAATAAAACACTAAGTAAGAGCCAAGAATAATATAAGCAGTGAATAAAGATATCATGTTAGTCTAAACGTTGTGTGTGCGCGCGCGCGCGCGTGTGTGTGTGTGTACAAGAGAGGGGGGAGGGAGAGAGAGAGAGAGAGAGAGAGAGAGAGAGAGAGAGAGAGAGAGAGAGAGAGAGAGAGAGAGCTTATTTTAATTTCATACGTGTTAAATTTTGCTTCAAAACAAGCAGGGGCTATTTTAAAATTATTATGTTCTACATAGTTTTTATAAAAATTTGTATGAAGACAAAAATATACTTGATTATAATGAAATACTTTATAGATACCGTAACCGGAAGTTACTTATTTATAACCGGATATTTTTTATGTTCACAGTGCTCTAAGCAGAATATAGAATATCGATTGCAATTGTCTCAACGAAGGCTTCCGTTAGTGTCTATTATGTGTACTTAACCTTTTGGCTGTCTGGAAAACAAAGCGTGTAAACAATAATTAAAGTTTTCCCATGACAATTCACAAAACAACACCACCTGTCATTGCTCATTACATTAAAATTGCACTTCTTACTTTAAACGGGATTAACATACGCCGTATTGCAGCAAAACTGTAATTGATTCTTTTAATAGGCATTTCTCTTTCTGAAAGTATAACATGATGTATAAGGTGATGTATTCCACACATACAGCTTAGGTCTTCTTAATTTTCGCTTTTAAATTTTCGTTACGCATTCTTTGCAGCAAACATCTTCGTTTTGTGGTAGTATAAATTGTTTAAAGTAAATTCTCTTTAAGTAGATCTCTCCTTTCCATTTTATATTCGAAAAGCTAACGAAATAGATATTCAGAAAAATGGTTATGAAGAACACAAATTTATTATTTATGAAGACACGCATTTACACCCATACACTGCCAATAAAGGGCCGAAAATAAGCAGTGTCTAATATAAAGCTAATATCGAAGCAATTCTTGATCACCGTATAGCTCCCTCATTTAAACGTTATCCGTCGGCGTCAAAGGCTTCTGTTATCAGTCCTAATCAATTTTTTTGACTCGCATCGGTGTAGTTATGTAGTTGACATGTTCCTGCACAACATTAAGCGGCGTCTATACCGACAGCAGAATGACGACGACACGACTGGTCCACTGCATTGAAAAGCTGCGGTTGATAAATAGCTACTAATTGTGGCAACGTCGCGTCAACGTGAATGAAAACGTAAATTTCATCTTACTAACGGTGCAATCTGATTGGATCACTCTTAAGAAGGCATCAAAGGCTTGCCGACTGTCATTCTTTTGGCTGAGGCAGTATTACAAAGTAAAAAGATAAGAAGAAGCGAATTTTGTCAGAATACCCCACCACAGCTGGCCGTGACGTTACAGAAGCACGCTGAACCGTGTCAAAGACCGCCATAAAAATAAGGTATAATAAAGTTTAGCAATTATGAAAACAGGCATTCGTCGGCAATGGAATACGGCAGTCATTGTTACCGTATGGAATCAGGAAGCTATAACGTATTCACTGCAAAACCGAAGGCCTCTCGCCGCGCAGCTGTGACCGCTCGAGTAGTTTACGTACGATTATAGTTAACACTGTCTATTATAACTCACCTCTATTCAACGTTAAGGTCAAACGTCGTCGTCAGTCTTCCGTCAGTTCTACGGCCACATGCATTCCTCCAGGGCAGCGGAGATCCAGCATTGACCTTCAGTTGTTTGTATGAATGGCAATGCTGTCTCATCAGATCACTATGTGATTCCCTACTTTCGTTCATGTTCGAGAATAAAACTAGATTCACTTGTACGGGAAATAATCAGACAGAGTAGGAAGCCAGAGGTCGTCTGGAAAAGAAAAGTGACAGTCTGGATTTCCATTCTGTCGCAGTCTCCCCGAGCTCACGAACACTAAGGATCTAGCTTCTTCGACTGTTGAAATTAATTATGTAGGCATATTTGATCATTCGTACATGATTCGCCTTGCAGCCTAATTTAACGAGATTAAACATGGTTAGAATCGATGAAAAAAGAAGGCGAGCTGGAGTAGGCATAGATATCACAGAATCCGTCGAGGAGATGGGCACCCACTAAAGAAGAAAAAGGGGTAGACCCAAACTGTCATGGAGCAGGAGTATAGAAACTAGATTATAGATAAATAAATCACCTTGTATCCGTCGTGTGACTACGTTACGTCGATTAAAATGACGCGTTTCGGAACATCTGCTCCATCATCAGATTAAACCACTCTATTGAGGTCGTTAACAGTTAAAATCACATGTTACACATAATTGTCAACCAATGTAACTCACTCGCTTTCTAACTGGTGCGCACCACCGCGAAGCCGATTGGACACTGAATTATTATCTGAGTGATTACGCCTAAGCAGGTTCAATGCTGTATCGTATAGCGGGTTGGATTTAAAATTTAAGTGGTCATTCAATATGAAGTCTCGGCTGTTTATGTTGTTATATGCTTTGTATATTTCGAACTCTTCTATTGCGTCCATGTAACGGCCTTTGTTGCACACATGTAGGGTATCAAATTAGATTTGAAATCGGTATAATTATGATTGTGTAAGATTAAGTGGCGGGCAAAGTTGGACTTGATATTACTTAACAAAGTGAGATTATTTAGGTGACGTTTTGGTGTGTGCTCTTTAAATCGTTTGAGGAAACCTCTCCCCGTTTGACCAATGTAAAAACTGTTGCAGTCGTTACATGATAATTTATATATGCCGGATTTCTTTTCTAAAGGTACATGGACGCAACAGAAGAGTTCGAAATATACAAAGCATATAATAAAATAAACAGCCGAGACTTCATATTGAATGACCACTTAAATTTTAAATCCAACCCGCTATACGATACAGCATTGAACCTGCTTAGGCGTAATTACTCAGATAGTAATTCAGTGTCCGATCGGCTTCGCGGTGGTGCGCACCAGTTAGAAAGCGAGTGAGTTACATTGGTTGACAATTATGTGTAACATGTGATTTTAACTGTTAACGACCTCAATAGAGTGATTTAATCTGATGATGGAGCAGATGTTCCGAAACGCGTCATTTTAATCTACGTAACGTAGTCAAACGACGGATACAAGGTGATTTATTTATCTATAATCTATATTCCTACGTGACTTGGATACCAAGAACCAACATGTATAGAAACTGCTACAAACAGTAGGGGCCTCCAAAGCTCAGACTGTGAGGTCAGAAGGCAGTGGATGCTGGGATGCGGTAGATATCTGTAGATGTAATATAAGATGCACAATATAATAAAAGTAAAAATTAACAACTTCGTATCAAAATTATTATAAAAAAATGCGTCTTGGAAATGCTGACTCTTGGCAATGTTTGCAAAGACTAGGTAATTCTTAGCCTTACTCTGTCCAAGACAAACTACTATGTCCGTTAGAAAACCTCGATTACTGTTCTTTGTTTACACCTTACAATTGGTGAAATTTGAGAATTCTGTAGCGAGTAATCGTGTTCGTATTTTGCATACACCGCGCCGTTTTCAATTACACATTTGATTTATTCCCAACAGATGCCACTGTTTGACACGACGTATCAGCTACTTCACGACCGTAAATCTCATTTGAGTAGCAGGCGATTCTCAAGTATTGCAGTACGCGCTTGTGGAGGGGAAAGAGTAAGTATATCAATATGTTACTTGGAATTCCGGGCTACAATGTACATCAACTACTCAGTTTTCTGATTCATTGTAATTCATCTAAACTTTATAACTTGGTATTTAAAAAAAGCAATTAATTTCAAAACACAATTTTGGTTTTCCACGTTCGTTTAGCCAACTAGTCTTATTTTTCAACAGATTCTCAAAGAAAGTTTGAGGAGCTTGTAAAGAGGATAAATAACTATTGGTAGACATTGCCATCTAAAATTCTGTCGATGTTTGAAAAAAAGCGATGCTGAGTTAATATTGTTTTTTGTTTTAGTACACTCGAAAAATAATTAATTACAACGTAGTTGCATATAATCGTTAAGGTTAAGTTACAGTTATGTTGGATTTTTATTTTGAATACTTTAATACAGAAACGCATACATGCTCACTGCGCACGCATTCACGATCCCTCCTAACGACGAAGACGACGAAGACGACGACGACGACGACGATAATTTTCACCTTTATATCGCTATATGGGGATATCCAGTAAAGCAATGATAACATCAACTAACGCGTCTCGAGTACACAGCGAATGAGCTCTGAAATGTCTACTCGTGATGTCTCGTCGCAAGGAATCCTTAACGGACGCGTCTTCCATGCACAATAACGACGCACATCGCTGATCAACTAGTCAGGCATTCGACAGACACTGCTAGGAGCAATCAGTGGTCCACGCCCATTGATATTGTAGGACACCCATTTTTTTGTACACACTCAGAAATGTATGATTTTTAAAATTTGATTTAACCCTTCGGTAGGAACATATGCCTGCCAGGCATGTAGGGTTTACCTTTTTGCTGCTAGAGGTCTCCTGCGTGCTGCTGGGCAAGTCCTCCTCCTAGAATTCCTCAGTCAGCTGTTGTGTGACAGTTGAAGTGTCGTCATCTCGTAGCTCTCCTCCGTTTGACCGTAAGGTACCTCTTTCTAAAAGTTATCCTGCCTGTCAGGCATGTATTTCTCTAAATGTACGTCTGATTACCTGCCTTGCAGGCATATGATCCTCTAACCGTACATAGTTTTGCATGCTTATTAGGCATATGTTCCTTACAAGGGGGTAACATGCCTGTCAGGCAGATGTTCCACTGGGAAGTGTATAGTACAACTACTCATCAAACATATAACAAGTCTGCAAAAAAATACATATCAATGTGAAATTATTACAATTAAGTAAATTGGAAAACAAGAAATGGTATATTTTATTTTCTAAAGTAGTTATTTTGGCATTTTTATGAAAATATGAGTACCTGCCTAGGAGGCAGGGTGTTCCTCATAATGTATGTTTTGTATATGCCTGTGAGGCAGGGTGTTCCTTTAAGTGCAAAATGAAAACATGTTCCTACCGAGGGGTCATCTGTTAGTCTACTTTTATCTCTTCGACGTTGAATTATGTCCTCCGTTCTCCGCCTACATTCCACACCTTTTTTTAGGACATTCTGTATAGAGGCGTAGACGACTTTTATTTTATAAATAGATAAAGGCACTTTTCACGGATTCGTCACACTGTACCGGTTACATAATGCAAAGCCAGACACGTTTTGTTGTTCTTGGGCACGTGACACATTCGCTAGACTGCACGTGATCAACACATAGATACATTCATACACGCGCGCGTGCGCGCGTGTGGACAGCACTCGGGCCTGACAGGGGGTGCAAATCGCATCGACTTGGCATTATCAATTTGCTACGCTCTACGCCGTTGCAAAAATACACGGTTAACGCAATCACGTTGTCAATTTGACATGCAACAGGTTTCTTCGCTCGATTCAGGAGGCACTATGTGTTTGTTTAACGCGTAATACATATACCGGTTATTACTGACAACGAAGGTTAGCCGATTAATTGTATGACTCAAACGGTCTGTATTACGCAGTATGTTTATAAAGTTTTGTGACAACGAAATTTGTGACTGTTTACAGGAATCGTATCTGCGACGAGATGAGTATGTAGTTCTGAATCCGAAAGTACGATACCTGCATTACATTACAGACGTTTACCAAACGGTTATTTATGAATAACATAGGTACGACACAAATAATATAATTAATAATGTGAACAAACATGATCTCCGTGTAACTCAATTGCTCATTCTAAAAAATGGTCTCAGTCCTATTGAAGAATATGCAACTCATAGAGATTATATACGAATAGAACTAAAAAAGTCAAAAATATCAATCAATAATAGAAGAAGTGACTAATGTTTAATTGTAAAAGATTTGAAAAACGCATTATTTTCACGAATGATTTACTCTACGCTAATCACTAGTGCGTACGCAAGCACACGTTACACAACCTTTACCTTGAAAAATAATTGTAATTAAAAAAATCTGTCGCTTTGTCACTTGAAAAAAATTTTTATTAGCCCACATGAGAATAGAATTATACTGGGGGGTTTTCCACTGACGAGAAACGCCAATAAAAAGTAAGTACAATTACGAATAACGTGTGTCACTTTATCTACCCATCTATCTATACTTTTATGGTCGTTTCGAAATATATTGATCTCTGAACAGTTTTGATAACCCTGTAAAAACAAAAGTTGAAGTGTGGCAATTGTTAGCGTGCTGATAACGCACTATCAGTTATCTCATAATACTTCCCTAATGTCAGTCGGACGTGATCACTCGTAAACGGGATGTGATCACGCGCTCTGACGGAACCGGCAGCGGTCCGATCTCTGGGGAAAAAATTGTTTTGTTATAAGCTACTCGTTACGAATAAGTTTCTGTAAATAAATTGTTTTTTAATACCCAAACAGAACCTTCAGAAATTTTACAATACTGAAAAATATTTTGAAGAGTTCTTCAAATATTAACTATTTCTGCAAGTAAAATTATATTGTATTATCACCTTACGCACGTTTCACTGACTAAATCAGCATCATCAGAGGTTAATATCAGATTCATATATTAACCTCTGATGATGCTGATTTAATCAGTGAAACATGCGTAAGGTAAAAATACGACATAATTTTACTTTCAGAAATAGTTAATATTTGAAGAACTTTTCATAACATAAAACCTGCAAGAAATATTTAAGAGTTACTCACAAAATAAAGATGTAAAATATTTACAAAACATGTTAGTTTAAAACGAACAGATTAGTTCACGCAGTATAACTTAAATAATTATTATAAATTGATTTATCACAGTAAAAGAACAGTTACATACAGTTAACGAACGAACTGTATCATCATTACCATCATCAACGTAATCATTACTTGTTTGCCTACTACACTGTACAGTCATTTTCCAAAAACATCTTCCCATACCAAGTCTACTCCGGTACACCGAACCACGGTACTTAATCAGGTCATCCCTCTATTTTGGAAAAGACCGTTCCGGAGTTTGTTCACGACTCTTGGGTCCAAATTGTTCCTGACCACCTGCGTCCTGTCGCCTAGCCAAACGTCCTGGCCATCTTCATTTTGTGTTCTTAATTCTGTTTATCGTATCGTCTGCTCTAAGTTGGTTGCATATCCTTACTGCTTTTCCCAGCCCGAGAAAAAGCCTTATATATATAACTCAAGGCATCGTTAGCCGGCCTATTAGGCCGTTGTCTGTGGATGTTAATTGTAGACGTTTCGGCCTAACCATCGGAGGCCATCTTCAGTGCAAAAATTTGTTTTGGCAGTTGTTCGCCAAACAACCCTAATACTGAGATAGATTGTCCTCAGGTCTACCTCAGTACTGGGGTTGTTTGGCCAACAACTACCAAAACTACCACTACAATTAACATCCACAGACAACGGCATAACGACCCGGCTAACGATGCCTTGAATAATGTTGACGGTGGCAAGCCTTATATACTTCTCTGTGCTGACGTTTTTGTATAATTCTCGTGTTAACTGTAGATGTTTCACAACTGTTATAACCATCGCAGGAAGGAAATGGAAATCGCGTGACGGCACGTTGTTAGTCATCATAATATTTGCAAAAGCTATTCACTTCTAGTCTTAATGGAACAATAATGACTGGCGTTAAGTGCCATTTGTTTGCTGTCACTTCACACACACAGGTGTACGACCATTAAATACGTACGTATACCAGGAAAGTGAAGTACAAAAATAAAACAAAACAGATACGGCGTGCGAGTGTCATCTGGTTGATGCGAGAAAAACGGAGGTTCTGGGAAACGGCGACGTTGCGAACGGAAGGAACGAAAACATATAATAATATAATAAGTATAATAAAAGACCGGAATCGCGACAATGACGCAAAACTTCACACGTAAACGCTAATTTGATACATCACAGATTCGCCAGCCGATATTTAACGTGTCACAGAAAATTATTACGTGCGAGAGGAAGCGTCGCATCAGCACTAAAACAGGGAACGTCAACAATGGGCGTTTGTTTGGACCAGACAAAGGAGCAAAGTGCGTATCGGGTTTGTGACTTCCCGAATTGAGAAGTTATGTAAATTTAAAACCGTCCCTACGTTTCAAATATCGGTATGGAGAACCATACATGACTTCCATGTTCTAAGATTTATATTAAAAACCTTTTTCGAAATGAAACGTTTCCATAGAAACTACTTCTTTCTTCAGCCTTAACCACAGTACTGTGTTCACTAACGTATACCACCTCACGTTAGCGCACTCGATTTTCACTGATGATGGCAGTCGATGGCATTGCCGAAACGTCTGGTTTTGCGGAAAAGATTTACCACGACCAAACAACCCGGGAAGGAATGTTAACAAAACCACTTCTTTGTTTCCGATAACGTAGTACACACATACAAAATTATCCCTCCTCTTTCAACTATCATTTTCATTTATAGAAAATTACCCCCCTTCAACTACCTTTTTCATTTATAGATATTTCATCTACCTTTATACAGTGGATTATTGTGACCTTCTTTTCAAGATACTTTATTTATCAAAATTAAGTACTTTACTCTTGTTAAAATATAAAACGTTGTAGGTAAACTACCCCTTCCCCTTAACCGATCTTCACTAAAATCCACAGACCTTGAGTCCTCTACAATTCAGAGACGTATGCAAAAAATTATTTGATTCTATTTGAATTTGCGGCAGTTACCGTTTGCCATAGAAAAAATTCTACACACAGACAGACATACACAGACACTTTTCGAAAAATGAAGAAACATCTTTGAGGGTAGTACAATCAGAATCAGCCCTTATCTCGAACACGATTTGTTTCGCCATCACCATACTTCCATTTCCTTATGGAACATGAAAGTAAAAATGAAGTGTTTTTAATTTCCGAGCGCTTCCTGTAATCGCGTGCGGATCGGAAAATATAGACGGGCAAGACGAAAATGATCACAAACCTGTGGGTTGTGTATGCTTGTTTTAAGGAGAAGGGACTCATAGACAGGTGAATGGACGTACAGAGAAACCAGGATCTTCTTTCCCCTCCAAGTATAAAGTCTGCAGCCGCTTGCGCCCCTAACTCTAGTACAGCTCACGTTCCAGGGCCGTCAAATAGAAATCAGCTGTTTAGTAACCACGTGAGGTGGAGGAGAGGAAGTTGCGTGTATGTGTCTGTGTAGTGTAAGTGTGCCACTGTTGCATATCTAGCCTAGGTATGTCAGATTATAAAATCATAAAATTATAATTAACAGATAACCAACTACAATTTGTAAACAAAGACACTGAGATGGAGCCGCCCCTACAAAAATTAAGGAAGTTATAATTTTCTCGTTGTCTTAAAGAAAAAATTTGAAGATATAAACAAACTATCTCAACTCCTTCACATATACAATGATACATACATACGCACACACACGCTCACATACACAAACACGTTCACCCAAATAATTGTTCTGCTGTGTTTGACATTTCTTTTGTATTCATACACAGGTCCTGATGATGACAATAAACACTGTTGAAACGTCGAAACAAATAAGTTAAAATTTGTGTATATTTTTGACCGAGCCTCACAAACCCTTCACTGAAAAATTGACTGATTGAAGATCACTACGAATTTAAGGATTTAAGGAAGTTAATATTTACTATCTTCAGTTCAATACCATTTCAATACAGACAGGACTTAGTTATAATTCCCGAATTAAGTTAGTATCTCCGGAATTGTTGATATGAAAGAATGTAATAATGTTTTTAGAATGTACAGCAGTTTAGGCGAGCCTAGAACGATGTGCCTCTGTCAAGAGAGGGGGTTGAGGCAAAGTTAGGGCGAGGCGAGGGGATTTCCATGTATTGTCATAGACTGCCGTATTATTTGTCCCCACCGATAGGACTGGACAGACAGACCGAGTCGATATCATGACCGCAGCACAGTCGTTGCGAATCACGGACGAAAGCACTTTGCCGGCCGCGCCAACAAAATTAGACTAGACGATATAATTTACAAAATTAAGAAAATTAAATAATGAGACGTTCAGTTCGGCTGGGCGAGGAGACAGCAGATGGTCTGGTATGCTTCTTGATTGGGGACCAAGCAACGGAACAACTATAGTAGTACACGGGTATTCTATTGGAAGCATCGGTACCCGGACACTTACCCGAATGGACATTTTTCCCAAATGACGAGATACCCGAAATCATTTTGCCCAAATACCTTCGAACGTCTTTTTTCCCGAATAAAAATTCATTTAATTAACATAATCCTTTCATTTTGTTTATAAAAAATTAAAGTAGACAGGAATTAAAATACATAATTGCATATTTGTAAATGGTTATTAATTAATATTGTGCGCTACTGCGTGCAAAAATCAATGTCACGCCTTTCACCTTTATAATTTTCGTAACTTTCCCTTATGGTTTTCAGTCTTGTTTGCAGTTCGATCCGTTTTTACTGTGGTGCGGTTTTTATTTTTTTGCCTAAACTTAGTTCTGCAAGACTGATCTCAGTGTCAGCCTGTTCTTTTTGAAACTCCGTTAAGGCAGAGTATCGTGATATTACGCATTTTAATTCGGAACCTGCTATGGTTATGGTAACGGAAGCATCTGTTTTCCGTTATTGGACGTATCTTGACTACTGTCTCAGTTCAAAACAAGACAACAACTACAGACTACGGTGACAGTGCTGCTGTCCTACCGGTAGAATTATGAATTTCTTACGTCGGCAAACGGAAGCTCCCAAGAAAAACGGCGATAAAACTGAAGACCTCACTAACAAAATGAAAGTTGAAGTTCTCTCTCTATCTATAACTTACGTAACCCGTTAGTTACTTTCTCTAGTCCGCCACCATTCCGGTCTCTATCGTGACGAATCGGTGACGTTCTACTGAAATTCGCGACACCGTGATTTGCAAACGTTGGCGTGGAAACGTGATAAAAACCCGTACTTTAAATTAGTAACAAAACTATATCGTCACACGAAACGTATCTAATCACTCTCCTGTACCGGACCTAAAGCCGTCGTTTAATTTTTAATTCAATTCCGGCCTTAGTTTGGCTGTGGTGCGGCTTACTCGACTTCGATTGTTACGGAAGGTGTCAGAGTACGTCCTCAAGAAATCGACAAATCAAGAGAAATAAAACAACAATGGTAGATATCCGAAACACGATAACCGAGTCATCGGTTATTAGTTTAAAGGAAAAGTAGAAGAAGTTTAAAAAAAAAAGAAGTTTCTAAAGCTTGTAGAATGCTAGATGCTCGATGTAGACGGATGACAGTGTTACGAAACAGAGGTTAGTATTTAGAAATTTAATTTATGGTTTAATAATGGTCATGGAATTCTGTTCTTACTGACAACTGTCACGTTTAGTTCTTCTGTGTGTGTGTGTCTTGTGCGTCTACAGACACGTAGGTGATACTGATATGACATAAGCAAAAGATGGACAGACTAATAATAGTGACGGAGGTAGTTTGACAAAGAATAAGGGAGAGTGTAAGAGAGAGAGAGAGAGAGAGAGAGAGTGAGAGAGAGAGAGAGAGAGAGAGAGAGAGAGAGAGAGGGAGAGAGCGAGTCAGCGAGGGACAGGAAGTGAGAGAGAAAGGAAACAGGCATTTTGTTAACAGATGACGATGGGTTAAAACTTTAACGGTTGTGCAACGCGTTGTTTTAGAGATTACTTTTAGCACAACTAATTTTAGACAATACTCGGACGACTATACTGTGTACAAAAGCCTGTGACAGTGCACAGAAGGTGCTACGACCCACTCCAAAAATTATGACGTGGGGCTGACCACCAATACACGACAAAGTTTTGATGCGTTCATAAAATAATTTGTTTTCTATGAAAGCGTAAACTGTTTTTTAATTTACGTAAATAAATCTACTAATCGTAGCTTTTTTAGTCAAATTATAATTACGTAGTACTTTTAATTATAGTAGGAACCTTTTTTCATAAACGTTTTGATAATTAGAATGATACAAATTATAATTTATTATATGATACGAACAATTTAATTGCCTAATTGGAGTACAACACAACAATATACAATTTTTTAATGAAACCAAAATACGTGAAATATCTCGATACAGCAAGCTGAATATGTGATTTTATTTATCACTGTGAATCAGACGAGACCCAACACCCATTACAAAACAGTGTAGTAACCAAATAGGCCTACATATAAAACTAAACTTGTTTAAAGGAACACAAAATAGGTATATCAGTTTAAATTCATTTACAAATTGTATAAAGACATTTTCTCTCTGTATGTTTCTCCCTGCTTTCTTAAAACTTTCGAGTAAATACCAAAACTGATTGCGAGCTTACCTCTTTGTCTTTTCCCAGACACGTTCTCTTTACAAGCGATTATTTCAACTTCAACAATGCGTGCTCGAATCACTAGTTCACAGCTGTGCGGTTCACGAAAAAACGACTGACGAACTGACAACAATCTCAGTACAGTATAAATACATAACTTATTAATTTTTTTTTGTAAACCGATTGCTCTTTTTTATATAAAATATTTTGTTTACAGCGTGTGTAATGAAGCGTTTAGCGATAAACAAGAAGCGGCCGGCACACAGCGTGCTCCACACCACTAGATAACGGTACAACGTTGACCTCTGATAATGTAACTGGCAGTGGATTCGTCCTTCACGTGGGCCCGCGCCCGCGACCGCTAATTGATGGTACTCAACAATTATGTACAGTATAATTGGATCTCACATTATTATGTATAACATGCACAATTATAAAAGTTATGCTTATTAATTATGCTTATAAAAGTTATGTGATTGGACTAATTATACACGTTGCATAAGCGTTATATAATTCGGTTGCACAAATGTTATGCACTTTCATACGGTCGTCAAGAGTCTTTTTATTTGTATGGGAATATATAAGAATAAATTATACTGCGGAAAACACAAGCTCGTACAGAGTTTCAATCGCTTCACGTTATCTTGCCGGCTTCGCTTACATCACCAAACAGAACACAAGAAGTTAACACAGTATAATTGATATGAAGTAAACATCGTAACTTATAATTAAGAAAACAGTAATAATTTCTTTTAATGGAGTGCTCCCACACATCCCTACACCATGAAGCCGATCTACCCACTAGGACAGAAGGTCATCCAGTAGAAACAGGGGAAAAGTATGATAGAACGGTTCATTAGACTTTTAGTACTTCAGACTTGAAAAAGACATAAACCTGAGGGATTTAGTGTAACAAGAAAGAATACAAGACATAGTAAATTCACAATTCTACGCATATAACAAATAACGCCACTAAGTTTTTGTGGCAGGTTGGTCAAGTGCGGTCAGAAAATTTCATCCCTCACAGCCCGTCGAAACTTCAGTTTGTCACTAAAGAAGTCGAGGACGATAATGTAGACGTTGGCAGCCTCAAAACACCTCACAACGGACTACAGGATTCTTTATGTCCAGCAATAAACTTGGACCTTACACGAAGTGTGTACATAGGTAGGGGACCGTCAAACCAATGGTCATGGGCAATCCACTAAGTCTAAGAAGAACTCGACGAAAGAAGACTAGATCTGTATGAATTCTTCTAGTCGAGAGTGAAGGAAGACCAAGACCTTTGGTGACTACCATATCACCAATAACCATCACCAACATGACCAAAATAAGGTGAATTTGTTGGTCATCCAGTGCAAGAAGCTAAGAGACCCACCTAAGAGATCGGTGATTTCTTACGGATAAATCCACTGCTCGGACTGCTACCATCGCAATATTGTTCGCTCGACTTTCCATCCCTAGAATCTGCGATCGTACTCAGAACGGTTGAAAGATCTTGTTGAAAGACCTAACCACAGGACTGACCCAACAACAGGAAAGACCTGTTGGGCCGTTAGGTGTTCTAGCCGTCTCACAGCTTCTGAGGATGATCGCAGATTTTATGGATTGAAACGTGAAGCGAACAATATTACGATGGAAGCAGTCCGAGCAGGGGATTTATCCGTCATAATGTTTATTTTCTTATGCGATACAGAATATTTTTTATTCGTGTAGAAACAGCTTACTGATCGTACCTAGACTATAAGTTTCGGAACAGCTCAATTAGGCCCTAAACCTTGGAGTGAAGACGACGATGAAAACGTGATTTCTCTCAAGTCAGCAAACGTCCGAACTGGAGATATTTACGTCACTTTTATTTGCTCCACTTTCCGCGCGCATGATGTCAGAAAGGTCGCGGAACAAAAACGTAGGGGCAAGTACGGTCAGTGCATGTGAACGATCGTCTTTGTGTTTGGGCAGCACGAGTGCATAGCGTGCGTGAAGGATACAACTCGGAGATAAGTTCGCTGTGATAAAGACTTGAACTTGACCGCTTCCTGCAATTTACGTTTGCAATACGCATTACATGAAAATTTAAATGCTCGCTGAAGCTGTGTGCCCGATCAAGACCTTGGTGACGTTTAATCGCAAGATTGTACGGCCGCCAGTTGAATATTGATTTTATAAATGATACAGCCAATACCAATTTTAGAATCTTTGACTAGATAAAATGAAGCGTATAAATATTGTTTTGTTGTTTTTAATTTAACTGCAGAACCAAGACTTAAACTATCCACTGACATCCAGCGCCCATTCGTTGGTAGGCCAACGGAAAATCCCAACATCCTCTTTCGCCTAAGGCCTCTATTACACTACGCAACTTATTGCATGCAACTGATTTCAAGGCTACGTGAAACTAGTTGCAGGGTAGTAAAAACAAGCTGCAACTTCTGTACAGTTAGTTGGAGAGTAAGTCTCTCATCTATACTACTATTATAAAAACGCAAAGTTTGTTTCGTTATCCGGGCTAACCTCAGAATCTACTAAATAGGAAAAAAAAATTCTTTCACCACCGTGTTCCTTGAAGTTTGATGATGGTTACAGACATAAATTTGGACCAATAACTTCAATAATTTTGAAGAACAGAACCTTAAAGCAGTCCCATGTCACGAAATTTGTTTGTTAATTTGCGTGTAGTGAAATTTTCGGGATGCGACAATATTCCAAATTCCAATATTGATTTGTATTTTCGAGGTTTTGGCGATTTTGTAAAAAATTGTATACGTTGATTTGGTCTCTGCGACCTTTGTGTCAGAAATTTAATTTATCCCTTCTTTCCTTTGATCTTATTGTGCAGGCAATACTTCAGTGCCAGTAGCGTATGATACACAAGGCGCTAGCTAATGCCGGGGGACACCTACTGTATACGTATGAATTCTGGTTGTCTCGGCGTGTTGCTGGAGAGCCTCGCAAGAAATGGCTCAGAATCTGCGAAAACTAGTGCGAATAATAATACATACACCAGCCCCTAAAAATGAATTTAATTTAACTAATTAATCACAGGGCCGGCCCCAGCGCTTCTGCCGCCCTGTGCAGTATTTATGAGCGCCGCCCCCTCCCTATTTTAACTCTAAAGACATTCACGCACATTAGGCATATTCTAAAGATACGGCGATTGGCTTCAAATGACGCCTACGAATGTTTTCATTGTTGTACTTATCAAATAACTAGAACTTTTTCGCGTTTACGATGCGGCGAACGGCTACAATAAAAACTGTAGAGACAATACAAGGAATCGTGAGCCAATAAAAATGTATGCCTATGTGATGACTTAAAATTAAAATACTAACTAAAATACATTATGATTGAAATATAACACAAGTAATGCATCATACACCTTAGTTAAAAAATACTCGTCTAGCTTCTGGACTGGCAAACTCCTTCGTTGTAATCAAGTGATTCAGCTAACTGATGTTCTATAGATATGGTCGGCAGACCACTGAGGTGAGTCTCGGACATATTCGATCTGAGATAAGTTTTAATAAGTTTGAGCTTCGAAAAAGTCAGATTTACATTCTCTCGTTCAAGAGTTTTCGACTCTTCGTTAAACTCCGCTGACTTTATACATAAAGTAATTCTTATTAATCTTACGTATTGTGATGAAATTAAGTAAATAATTTTATTTTTTCTCTCAATTTCAAAACTTAACATCCAGGAATCTGCCGCCCTGGGCGGTGGCACGGTTCGCCCCTGCCTGGAGCCGTTAATCATTAACTAAATTTATCAGTATTAATTTTGATTAATTGAAATTAGGAAAGAACGCATGCTCTTGGGGCCAGTATTGTCATTAAAATTAAAATCAACCGAGTCGTTTTGGCCAACGACATATCTGCCGGACGCTTTGCCAGTGCCCACGGCGGCCATCATCAGTGGCAGAGCGTACTACGCCCGCGTAAGGACTGAGTTAAGACATTAACTTAATTAAATTAAGTACTTAGTCCTACGCGGACTGTCTCAACGTAGTGCTACACGGACGTACGTAGAATCTTCCTGTGTAGACGGCCGCCGCGAGCACGGGCGTATTTACGGTGGGGGGGGGGGGTCGAACGGACCGGACCCCCCAGAGACTCGGAAAACGTTTATGAATTTTGTTAATCTCTTACTTTTTAGGCTATATTATTTTTTTCAGCTGTATACGATTATATGGCTTAGTAGTTCCCATTCTAAATGTAGAAACAGGTTTATTACACATCATTTGCGTATCCGTTTGAAATATGAAATATAGGAAAATCAATTCAGCCAATAAGTGTCTTCTAAACAATGTTTGAATAACGTGAATTTCATTGTGCTTTTACCCTTTACTTTAATGGGACTGATTTCAGGCTGTTATCACGCGGTCTTCAGCCACTTTAAAGATAGTAATGTTGATTAGTCTTAACTTGCTTTTATTTTGTCTTTTCTCTCGACCAGACCCCCCCCCCCCCGCCCCACCAAGGCCAAATTCTATATACGCCACTGGTCGTGGGTAAGGCCGAAACGACTGGTATATATTACGTCGGACCACGGCCTAACAGTCGGTTGATTTTAATATTAGTAACTAAAATTATTTTTGATATAACTAAAATCAGCTGTTCTAAGTTTACTCGAGACTAATCAAGGTGGTTTCGGATTTACACCAGCTTCTTGAGCTGAAAACTAGTCGTATACCGTCGCTTACGTACAGCTGAATTTTTTTATCAAAAGCAAATCGGTCGCCTTTCACACTTGTACGCGCAGTGTGCAAGTTTGTTTAAACTCTATAATCTACTTATTTTTTGTAGTCCGGACCGTCGGTTGGGAAGCGTCGGGGCTTTCTAACGTCTGATTGTGAAGGAGTCAAACACTGTGGTGCTCGACCTTTGCGAGATCGCGGCCTCGTGAAACACGATTACTTGTACATAAATTTGAACTTTCAAAAAAAAAAAAAAAAAAAAAAAAAACGTAAGCGTAAGTATACGGTTGTAACGTAAGAAATATTTATCAACGAAAAATGCTTAGAAAACGGAAACGACTAATCCAAGAGAACTTCCGCGTCAGCCAAGGAATCCGGTGACAAAAACAATCTTTCTGTTTTCCACTTTCCTCTGCGCGCTCCCATACACGTACTCATACCGTCTTATGTAATACGATTCGTGTAGTAGTGACGCTCGTGTAAAGTCAATGTTAGTCTCCTTATCGCGGTTCGCTTATCCAACCGACACATCGATGATGAGTAATTTGTTCCGCTCTACGTAAATCGGTCACTCCGTCCCCGCCTCTTCACGACCATACGTAGTCTCATACGACACACGCTTCTTCATGTCTGCTTTAAGACGGTCGCGAGCTGTTCAATATCGAAATAATACCCACTGTATATTAACATCGCCCAAAATATTCATCTATCTGTCCAGGAGCGTATTTACGGGGAGGCACCAGACCCACGCCCCCAGAGTTGACAAAAAGTTTTGTTAATCTCTTTATTTTTAAGCTGTTTTATTAATTTCTCAGCTGTGTACGCTAATACAGTAGTAATCCTTTTTAAAAATAGAGGTCTACAAACAAGGTTTTACTACACAGCATTTGTGTGTACGTTTGAAATATGAAATATAGGAAAGCCAATAAGTATCTTATAACTTAAACAATGTTTCAATAGCGTTTATTTTTATAGTGTTATTACTTTAATGAGATTGATTTCAGTATGTTATTACACGTTTTTCAGCCACTTGTAAATACGTTAAAAAAGATGTAATATTGATTAGTCTTAACTTAGTTTTCCTTTTCTATAAAGCCGACTCGACCCGGATCCCCTAGACCAAATTCTAGATTTGCTACTGTATCTGTCCGAAACTTCGTTTCTATTACATGCGAGGCTCTGTACTTTTTGACTTTGGCTAATGGTATTCAAGGCTTTCCAAAAATAACGGAATTTCATACAATGTCGTTCCCTTCGATAACAATCAGTTTTATGTCTCACCCCTAGTTATGTCTTGAATACAATTTGCTGCGATTATGCACCACACGCGCGCGCGCGCGCACTCAGATCTATTAAATCCCGATCACCTCAGTTGTTTCTATATAGCGCACTTTCCTGCTATGGTTATTTGGTTGCTTTATTACAATATTGCTTGTTTTCGACAGTACCCACGTTTCCGCATATTAATTCTTCGGTACTAATGGGGGTATCAAATCTGGTGATCACGAAGTTACAGCAAACAGTATACAAAACATGATTACAGAGGATCGAAACAAAACCTGCTCACGCTACAAAGTCGTCACCAGTCACTTGATTCTATGGCCCGTCTTACTTTCACTATTTCGTGACTATCCATTTTATTTCAATAGTTTGTGTGACTCACCAAATAGGGTTATGTGTTGTCAGGCAAACGAACTATTAAAAAATTTTCAAGAATACTTCGTGTTGCCAATTTGAAGAGAAAGGCAGGAGGCAGGTTGGGAAGTGGGTAATTATGAATCGGCGAGTACGAGTGTAATCTGGTCCTGCCTCGCACGTCACAGCCTTAAATTGCGCCCCGTTTATCGTATTACGTCAGACAACGGCCGACTGAATCAGCCACCGACACCAAATCAAAACTGACGGACGCGTAATTTCATGGAAGCAGTTGTAGCACACTGTCTGTTGGTTTTCACGTTGACAATGATCCTGCCGTCACTTTATTTGTAGGCCTATTTGTAACATATATTCTGTTTCATACAACGTAGAGTTTTCATGTCTAAAGGAACTGTTTCGTTAAAAATAATACCGCCTTATAATTCTAAACGACAATTACAATCAACATAGTAGGAAAATTAGAAGAAATAAAAGAATGATGTAAATTAAAACTGGGTGAACAATTTCTAGTGAAGGACTTGCGTTGAACCCGCGACTATCTTTTCAGACGTCTCAAAAACATTTTTGTTATGAAGTGTCTAAGTTATGAAACAAACATTGTGGCTACATTTTTACAGCTGATGACCAACTGTTGTTATTTAGACTCAACATCATGTTAGGGCCAACATATTTTTCATTCAGCTCACTCTTTTGTTTCTTGTTTATTCACGTGTCCGTGTTGTCGATACATAGTTTGCACGTGTATCAGTTACACAATCGCTCGCGTCATAAGTTTCATAATGACAAAGAACGTTTTGTCAGCATTCTGACATATTTGTACAAGTGACGGATAAAAACGCAACCGCAATTTCAATGCCTTTGTGTACCTTTAGATGTTTTGTTCACTGTATATAGCTGTGTTAAGCAAACGAAAAGCATCCGAGTGTCACTCAAATATCGTTATATTAGATTTAAAAGTACAGATAGATTCGAGTTATCAGGAAAAAAAATTCTAAACACGCAAGAGATTGTCAATAACATTAAATTTCAGTACTAAACGTTGGTGATTTTATGTAACGATGAAATACAAGGCGTTTATCTTTTTTTAATTAGATTTCATTATAATTATTCAAGTTTTCATACATAAACGGGTAATTTATCGACACATCCATTTCGTAACGTACTAACCAAGCTTTCTAGTTAACAGAGTCCAAGTTCTAGAAATCTTGTAGTCTTTATATACGTGAATGAGTGTTGGTATCGAAATCTCAACTCCTACGAGGTTTCATAAAATTCAATTATCATAAAACTAAAAATACCAGTCACGATGTTAGAAAAATAAGCCTATAATAAAATTGTCACGACTGATGAATTACCGAAAGCGCTGTACGAAACTGCTCATGGCACTACAAACGTCAACAGGCTAGTAAATAACTAGCCATCAGAGAGGTCATAATATTTTCTAGGAGGGGCAAACAATTTTCCAGAGGAGAAAAATATTTATATATTCGTCATACATACACACATGCACATATTATTTTGTAATTCTTATATTATAATAGAAATAAATACAAAGATTGTATTAATTTATTAAATTCAATCACTTTCTGCTACAGTCCGTTTCTTGATGTACCTATATAATACATTTAATATTTATACATAAATTTACTCGTTGATCACACGAGTAAGGAACGACTCGAAAAATCTGAATGAGTGAACGGGTGTCAAAATTATTTAAACGTTCTTTTCAATTGAATGCTCAATTTAATCGTTAATAGGCCTATTAGTTTAATACGTTCGTACACGTATTTATTTGTAATGATCGTACGTGGGTCGGATGAAACGTACCGGGTCTGAATAAGAAAAAGCAACATGTATTGAATTAATTTATCTTATTTCTTAACATAATCTCCATTTAGCTCGATATTCTTTTTCCATCGATGTTTTAAAGTGGTTATAGCCTATTAGTTGCCGAATCGTCGAGATCTTCAACATTTACAGCATCGCTGCCTTGATTGTAGTCTGCAAATATTTTCCGCCGAGCGATTTTTTGAGGTTAGGAAAAAGGTAGAAGACACTCGGGGTTAAACGTATCGAGTATGGTGAGTGAGGAAGCATTTCTTTGAGTTTAGCCATCGCAACAATTGATGTGTGAACTGGTGCCTTGTTTGGTGAAACAGCACTTTCTTCTACGAACAAATTTATTCCTTCAAAATATAGTTCAAAACACGAATTTCCGCTGTCGAGGCTACGATAGAAAATTCATACTAATTTTTCTAGCCGATTAAACAGATAATATGATTTCATAAATTAATAAATACATTCATCATCATCTTCTTCACAACACGACATAGGCAAGGTGCTGCCTCCTGTTCCGCCTTCAAAGATCCTCCAGCCATCTCTTCCTGGGTCTACTCACGCACCTGTTTGTCCTTTAGGTTTGTATTCCCAAACTTGTTTGGCTAGTCTGGTATCTAACATTCTTTCTAAGTGTTATTTCCACCGTTGTTTGTAATCTTTTAATTTTTCATTCAATTTAAAAACTTTAAAAACTTATGGCCTCATTCCTTATGCGGTCAAGTTACTTTTAACTCCTCTTAAGAACGCCATTTACGAGGCCTGTATTTTACAGTCTTATTTCTTCGTTGTTGTCCATAATTCACACCCATAGGACAGTACAGAGACTGCCATAACTCTGTAGAACTTTAATTTTGTATCTCAAATCTAAAGACTGGTACCCTATAATGGGAAATAAATAAATTACTGTATTAATATGATTCGAGTGTGACGCCCTTTCAGCATACATTGACATACAAGGCGCGGGGGAGACACGGGCGATTCAACAGCTGATATTAAGAACAATCAATTTAAAATAGTTATTAACGATGGGCATAACAAGTATAACGTCTGTAGAACTTTTGTTAACAAATCGGGAACTCTATTATTACTATCAAAATAGTTTAATAAACTATATTTAGACGAATGGTTGGAGGTTGTGAACTATGATTCACGACGTGACACACTGAGGTTCGTTCAGAAGCGCTGGACATTTGGCTTTTAGTGCAGTAGTCATCATTGGCTCGTGGCACAATTGCTGCCGAGTTCTGCTGAATCGTTGGCGTCGTGTGATGTAATCGCTGGCCAACAGCACAAAGCTAGAGAATTTTTACAACGGTGCACAAATATTACGAAAATAACTACAGATTTTAGGGCGACATACTTTATACTTAATAACACATCTACAAATTGATATTTTTAACTCGCTAAGTTTCTCTTGTACTTAAATTCCTTCACTATATTCATAAACAAAAATTTAAGTTATATTAATTAAACATTCCACACCCAAGCTCAGTGAAGTATTTGGGCATGAATCTGGAAGGTAAACTTAGGTTGAAAGAACATGTTAATAAGAAACGAGAAGAACTTGGATTAAAATTGAAGAAAATGTGGTGGCGGCCTGTAAGACACTCTGAGCTGTCGCTGCATAATAAGGTGTTGCTATACAAACGACTCTTGAAACCAGTTGGGTATATGGTGTACAGCTTTGGGGTTGTACTAAGAAATATAATATTAAAATAATTCAGACTTTTCAAAATAAGGTTCTTCGCAGTATTGTTGATGCACCATGGTACGTGAGAAATATGATGACATCCATCGGGACCTGTAAATGCCTACGGTTGCTGACGAGATTAAATGGGTTGTGGATAAATATGAAAGACGAATTCATGAACACGAAAACATTGAACAACTACAACTGCTTGATAACGCTGAACTCGTCCGGCGATTACAGAGACAGAAACCATTTGAACTAGTGAACTAAATATGTCAGCATATGAACTAGTGAAATTTCAGCGCATGAACAAAGTGTAACTGTATAGAGAAATGCTCCAGTGAGAGCTTATCCTACACAATGTTAAGTTATGTATTAGAGTTAAATTATTAAATTGCTAGACAGTTTTCTTTTTAACTAGTTGCAATGAAGTTAAATAAAAAAAAATTAATTAAACCCATCGATTTTTAAATCACTGTCAAAGACACAAATTAAAGTGAACTTCGTATTTTTGACAGGTATCAAAAATGTTTTCTTACTTTGTGTAGAAAAGATTCGATTCCCACCGGTATATCGCTCGGCGTACGTAATAAGGTAAAACGTAATTGTGGAAGCAGGGCATAACGTCTTTGTTGTTAACAATTACGCCTCTTGCAGGTAGGTAGGTAGATTAAATCAGAACTTTGGCCTCGTGTTCGATGACTGCGTAAATTCCTCCACCTATTTCAATTAACAATCGACTACGACTTTGTTTTCACTTAGCGAATTTAATTAAAAGCAATCGATGGGAGGCCGAGGTCGACCCACGCGACTAGACAAGAAAACCGCTGTTCTTTTACTCCGTCGTTGTTGTTTTACAAAGGTAAAGCTATTTTAAAACAAAAGAATTACGTTTCAGAAGTTTGTTTATGGATTTCTGAGCGTAGGCCTACTAGTCTGTAACGGATACGAGTAACACCACGGAACTGATGAGTCCAGGCGTAGGGAAGCTTTTCGTTTTGGAAGGTTGCATTAAGTTAGCCGTAACTAATTAAGCTGCATTTGAGAAACTACAATTAAATATCATGTGCTAAAATAGCCCTCATGTCTACCAATGTATATGTGGCCATCAGTCAGGAGGGATTATTTAATTAATTGAATAATTTTTTATTCTTTCGTTTTTAAGTACGTTCATTTTAACGTTAAAGTAACAAAAACAAAATCAAATAAAAAAAGGAAATTTAAAAATAAAAGGCTGTGTTGAAAATGTAGATTGAATGAAAAGACCGTACTTAATACCACGTGATTGAATATTTATTATTGTACGAGTTAAGTCACAACATATACTTTAATATTTATTTTGTCACGGGGCTTCGCATATCAGTATATCTTATTTTTGAGGGTTTTTGCCATTTGGACGGTAGAAGACGTCGCTTCTTCAAAGCTACCGTACCTATATTATACATGAGATTTGATCTTATACTTAATAATTTCTGGTTGAAGCTTATTGGAAACAAATTGTACAACATTCAGTTTACAATTTAATTTTTCGTATTCCATTCTTCTTCTTTAATAAATCTGTCTACGACGGTTTCAACTGGATGTTCTCCATTTTTCTCGGTCCTGTGAATTTCTCTACATCTGACAATAGCGCCTTCCGTTCGTGACGTCATAAAGTATTGCATTCTTTCCTCTTCCTCGCCCTCTCTTTCCCTCTAAGTTCCATAGTTGCATACAGTTTCTACGCAATACACGACCCAACCAAGATGATTTTTTTTCCAAACGTAACGTAACGTATCGTTACCAGATGTAACAGTGTACCAGATTCCTTAGTCCCTGGAGTAATCGATGCGCGCACGTTCTGAAGAACAATTTATTTTCTCTAACCCTCTCATACGAAACAGAGGTAACAGGAATTCACGTACTTGCCAGACGTTATGGTTATCAACCAAATTTTCGATAACACACTAATGAATTCTCAGTTCCTCGAACTATGTAATACAAAAAAAGCTTTAGGTTTTTTTTTAAATTTGTATGTTCATTGAATTTTCGGTGTTATTTAATACACATCTATCATGTTTCACTACTCAATTTTTCGAACGGAGTTTTGTAACGATTCATGGTCAACCACTGTCGGCCAATGTCATCTCCTCAATGCACACGATAAAAAGGGTAGTAAATATTATTAAAAATAATTTTACATATCAAGCTTCCTTATAACGATGATAAATTAAGTGGATATTGTCGGGGACCTAATTATGGGACGCAGTATTTTTTTAAGCTGTCGCGGCAATATTAGTTTGGATTTATATATTACTTACTTTGCATTAGTAATTGCAGAGTGTTGCTTATAACTTAGTGGATAATTACTCGTTATCTTTTCACGCTTACGAGTAATGGATTCGTGTATATTCCCTTCCTTAGCGGCCATGTTTTGTATACGTGTTCAATAATGAAAAGGAAGTGGATGGAATGGATAAATTGAAAAATTATTAAAGAATATTTTGTGCATCAACAAAAGAAGAAATCAAAAGCACATTAGGACAAACCAGTAGTCTCATACCAGGTGAGTACAATTTAGTGGCACAACCGAATTGATTAAAAAGAAAATATTCGACACCGCGGAATGCGGACAACGTCGTTTGGAGGCAAACGTCTTCTTCTTCTTCTACTATGGCGTCACAGTCCGGAGTCGAACCTTAGCTTCCATAATCATCCGCCTCCATTTTTCCCTCTCCTTGGCGATCGATGTTCATCAGTTTATTTTAACCAATGTACAGTATCAGCATCCCTCGTCACTGCGTCAATCCAGCGATGCTTGGGTCTTTCGACAGCCCGTCTACCCTCGATTTGACTAAACAGTACCTTCCTAGGTATTCGGTTGCTTTCCATCCTAATGATATGTCCTGCCCATTGCAATCTATGCAGTCGGATGGTGGTGGCCAGATCATTGTCTTTATATAGTTTGTATAGTCCTTCATCGTGACGCATTCTCCATATCCCATTGACTTGGGTTGATTCATACGTTCTCCTCAAAATTCTCCTTTCAAAGGTATTGACTGTGTAAGCGGCTCGTTTATTCAGAGTTCAAGTCTCGCTGCCATATCATACGCTCCGGTGTAATCATAACTTTATGTAATGTGACCTTGGACTGACGGCGGATCTTCCTCGTCTTGGATATAGTTGTCAACGAAGCATATGGTCTATTTACGGCCTGTATCCTTTTCATTATTTCATTTATTTCTTTATTATCTTCTGCAATCCAACATCCCAAATATTTAAATTGATTAACTACCGTTCGGAGGCAAACACTGGGCAATAATAAGAGGAATGAAAGCAAATTAAAGTAACTTCATGAAAAGGAGCCGCAGTTGAAGATATACATACGTGATAACAGAAGTCGTTCATCCGACTAGTCTAAGGAGTCTAAGAAGAATTTTGTTAGAACTTGTTTAGCGAGGAAGACAGCCGTAGTTATAGTCATGACAACGAATTTATTACGAAACTCCTTATGTGATGTACTGTGTGCCGCGAGCAAATTCGTCCGAAGCCTGTCTGTAGAATAGTTTGACAGAAATGAACATTAATTCTCTACGCTTGCACAGTCTGCGACCGACGTTCGGGAATTTTTTGAAGCAAAACAGGTTCGCACTGGCACAATTAAAAAAAGAAGCAATTACAATTATATGAAATATGCGATTGTTACAGGCTGTCGGGGTAATTTTGTGTAATTACAGCAGACAAACACATCTATAATTAACACGACATAGATTCGCACTTGCCACTTGGATTCGCACTTGCCACTGGTAACAATAATCGTCATACCGCGAGTAAATGCGTATTAACCTGTTGCAAGACGGTACACACGCATTGGTCTTATCAATTGTTACCAACGTTCGCGAGCGCCTTACAGCCTAAGTATTTTATTTGAATGAATTTGTTTGTTTGTTTAAACTGGACGTTTTTTCAGAACCGTGAAAGCATGTTAAATACCTTGCTTGTATTCTGGTAACGGCCATATTAGATAATGGATTGGAACGTCAGAACAATGATGGGTAGTTAAAATCATCATCATCATCGTCATCATCTGCAAGGATTAAACCAAGGATAGTTTGTTTCGGTCTCAAACAGGCAAAGTCTAGATCTGGTCACTCTAGCGCTTCCTCGGACGTCCCACACCTCTCCGTCCTTCGGCGTATAGTTCCATAGTTGTCTGGGGATGCGGCAGTCATCCATTCGGGAAAGATGTTCCCACCAATTCAGCCGATACTGGGCAATGCTGTCGAGTATACTCATAATATTCAGTTCCTCCCGTGTATCTGTGTTTCTTCTATGATCATGGAGAGTATACCCTGCCACGTGCCTGAGGAATCTCATTTCAGCCGCTTGGATACGACTGGCCTGGCCTTTCGTTAAAGTCCAATTCTCAGACCCATAAAGAAGTGTGGGAAGGGCCATCACCTTGTAGAATTTTAGGCTTTTTTCTTTACTTGTTAAAAAAAAAAACATAAACACATGTTTATGTGTTAATATGTTAACTTGTATTACATGTTACATGTTAACATGTATATGTTAATAAACATATGGTAAAAAACATTAAAAAATGTAAAGGAGTAGGCTGGGGTTTAGAAAACAGTTAGCTGATTCTGAGAGCTGGTGATGGAGAAAACTGTTGAGAACTCCAAGAAGGGATAGACGAGGGGGATAGTTCAAGATGGCCTTTTATGTTGGAGAAAAAACGATCATCAGTAGGAACTGTGTCATAAGTAGGAAAAGTCTCATCGGTAGGAAGGGGCGGGGAAATTTAGTTAGGCACAATAACTGAGGCACTTAATTACGTTACAGCGTCACGGTGTTAGCGATTATGAAAATGATGGAGCCGCAGTACTACTACTAGATTTTCTTGTAGAACCACGTATCGAGTTTACGTTACCACGAACTATATGGCAATCATCCGTAAAAATATTTTTTAAATAGTTATTTTAATTTTTTTGTGACGAATTGCCAGATGTGGTCTTGCCATACACTGACCATCAGAAAAGTCGTAACAGAGTACCGCTAAGATGACACGCTGGGGTAACGTTTACTGTTAGCGTAGTGTGTCGGTGTTTGAGAGTATTTATCTGGTCAGCGGTAGCGTCCATCATTCACGCACTTCCGGCGTACGTTATCGAGCAGAGGCGATAGACCTCGTACAGGAAATGTGTTTTAAGTTCCTGTTATACAGGAAAGCGACGACGAGTTTTAGGCTAATTAGTTCTGAATACATACAGTATACACATCTGTGCCTAAAAACAAATTATGTATCGCGATGGCCTTGCTAGCACGTTTAATGACCTGCTCTCGCCCTTTCAAATTCGAACACGAAAATTTTTGTTAAAATTTGAGCCTGCGCCTTATTATGGTTTGTCAATACGAGATAAAATTATGATTTTAAGAAAATGTTAGGGGCTGGGAAAGAGAAAGAGAGAGAGAGAGAGAGAGAGAGAGAGAGGGGGGAGAGATTTGAGAGAGATAACTCATAATCTTTGGATATCCTATTAAACTCTACACTGCTCCGCGAAATCGTCTACATTCTCCTTCTCAAAAGTCTTTAATCCTTCCATTCTTGCTTCCCAATACGCCACGAATCAGAACAATACACGGCCACATTCCACACAAAGGATAATTATTTATTTTAAATTACAATAATTATTTCATAGTTGTGGTCGGGAACTTTTGATCTGTCCGGTTATTCCTTACTTCAGACAGTTTACTAAGTAATGTGTGTCCTGGGAATGTTACTTATCGCAGGGCAAGACGGTGGTGGGACTGCCACCTTCTGGGTTAATGTCTATCCCGACTTTCTGTCCGAGTCGCCTCCTACAATCTGGCTGTTTTACCGGACCAAAGAGACCAGTTTTCCCTGTTGAGATATCCATAAGGATGTTTAATGACCTTTAATCTTTAAGGATGTTTAATCTTTGCCTCCCACATCCTACGCCGTTTTGTTTTCAAAAAAATCTGAAATTCTACAAAATGATGACGCTTCTCACAAGGAAATCCCAGACCGGTCGTATTTAAGCGGCCGAAACGAGATTTCCAAGGCAGAGTATGCTCTTCAAGATCGTAAAAGGAATGTAGATATACGGCAGGAACTAAATATTGTGAGCATACACGACAGGTTTGCCCGGCATCGGCTAAAATGGTTGAAACGTCTTAGCCGGATGGATGACTGCCGCATCCTCAGAAATCTAATGAATTATAAGTCGAAGAGACGGAGAGGTGTGGGACGACCGAAGAAGCGTCGGAGTGACCAGGTCTAGTCTATCTGCTTGCGACTGGGACGGCCCAATATTGGTTCTGTAGAAGCTGATGATGATTAATTTTTACTTCCATATTCCTTAAGGAATGGAAGTATGGTGATGGCAAAAAAAATCGTGTTCGAGATTATTGCAGATTCTGATTGTACTACATTCAAAACATGAAAAAAAGTCGTTTTCCGAAAAGTGTCTGTGTGTCTGTCTGTCTGTCTGTCTGTCTGTCTGTCTGTCTGTCTGTCTGTCTGTGTGTCTGTCTGTAGATTTTTTTTCTATGGCAAACGATAACTGCCGCAAATTCAAACAGAATCAAATAATTTTTTGCATGCAGCCCTGATTTGCAGAGTACTCGCGACCTATTGTTTTTGGTGAAGATCGGTTGAGGGAAAGGGGTAGTTTACCTGCAACGTTTTTTTAACAAGGGTATTTTCTATGGCAAACGATAACAGCCGCAAATTCAAACAGAATCAAATAATGTTTTGCATACAGCCCTGATTTGTAGACTACTCAAGACCTATTGTTTTTGGTGAAGATCGGTTAAGGGGAAGGGGTAGTTTACCTGCAACGTTTTTTTATCAAGCGTATTTTCTATGGCAAACGATAACAGCCGCAAATTCAAACAGAATCAAATAATTTTTTGCATACGTCCCTGAATTGTAGAGCTCTCAATGACTTTCGATTTTGGTGAAGATCGGTTAAGGGGAAGGGGTAGTTTACCTGCAACCTTTTACGTTTTAACAAGAGTAAAGTACTTGAAAATTTATTTAAACTTTTTGAAACAAACGATAACAGCCGCAAATTCAAACAGAATCAAAAGATTATTTGCATACAGCCCTAAATTGTAGAGTTCTCAAGACCTATTGTTTTTGGTGAAGATCGGTTGAGGGAAAGGGGTAGTTTACCTGCAACGTTTTTTTAACAAGGGTATTTTCTATGGCAAACGATAACAGCCGCAAATTCAAACAGAATCAAATAATGTTTTGCATACAGCCCTGATTTGTAGTGTACTCAAGACCTATTGTTTTTGGTGAAGATCGGTTAAGGGGAAGGGGTAGTTTACCAGCAACGATTTTTTTATCAAGCGTATTTTATATGGCAAACGATAACAGCCGCAAATTCAAACAGAATCAAATAATTTTTTGCATACGTCCCTGAATTGTTGAGGTCTCAATGACTTTCAATTTTGGTGAAGATCGGTTAAGGGGAAGGGGTAGTTTACCTGCAACCTTTTACGTTTTAACATGAGTAAAGTACTTGTTTTACTTCCATATTCCTTAAGGAATGGAAGTATGGTGATGGCAAAAAAAATCGTGTTCGAGATTATTGCAGATTCTGATTCTACTACACTCAAAACATGAAAAAGAAGTAAAAGTCGTTTTCCGAAAAGTGTCTGTGTGTGTGTCTGTCTGTCTATCTGTGTCTGTAGATTTTTTTTCTATGGCAAACGATAACTGCCGCAAATTCAAACAGAATCAAATAATTTTTTGCATACAGCCCTGATTTGCAGAGTACTCGCGACCTATTGTTTTTGGTAAAGATTGGTTGAGGGAAAGGGGTAGTTTACCTGCAACGGTTTTTTTTTAGCAAGGGTAATTTTGTTTGTTTGGCAAACGATAACAGCCGCAAATTCAAACAGAATCAAATAATGTTTCGCATACAGCCCTGAATTGTAGAGTTCTCAAGATCTGTTGATTTTGGTGAAGATCGGTTAAGGGAAAGGGGTAGTTTACCTGTAACGTTTTATGTTTTAACAAGGGTATTTCCTATGGCAAACGATAACAGCCGCAAATTCAAACAGAATCAAAAGATTATTTGCATACAGCCCTAAATTGTAGAGTTCTCAAGACCTATTGTTTTTGGTGAAGATCGGTTGAGGGAAAGGGGTAGTTTACCTGCAACATTTTTTTAACAAGGGTATTTTCTATGGCAAACGATAACAGCCGCAAATTCAAACAGAATCAAATAATGTTTTGCGTACAGCCCTGATTTGTAGAGTACTCAAGACTTATTGTTTTTGGTGAAGATCGGTTAAGGGGAAGGGGTAGTTTACCTGCAACGTTTTTTTATGAAGCGTATTTTCTATGGCAAACGATAACAGCCGCAAATTCAAACAGAATCAAATAATGTTTTGCATACGTCCCTGAATTGTAGAGGTCTCAATGACTTTCGATTTTGGTGAAGATCGGTTAAGGGGAAGGGGTAGTTTACCTGCAACCTTTTACGTTTTAATAAGAGTAAAGTACTTGAAAATTTATTTAAACTTTTTGAAACAATGGTAATTGTTAAAAATAAAATAATTTTGTTGCCAGGCAATAAAATTATAATTTTTTCATTTTAATGTAATATAATATTTTTCATTTAATACAGCAATAAAAAGGCAGGTAAGACACAGCCTGGCTGTTTGGCTGAAAATGATTTTAAATATAAATCTTAGAATATGGAAGTCATGTATGGTTCTACATACCGATATTTCATCGCATAATGCTAGTACTATAATTGACGAAATATTATCACTACAGACATAACAGGGCCGAATGTGTTACCACCACATTGGATCCTGTAGTTAATGGCATTTCAGCGGATATTTGTGCGTCAGCAGTCATTAATAGCCAATATTTATGTTACAAAAGCAGAATGCCATTAGCGACACACGCCGAACACATTACCTGCACTAATTTTCATTTCCATGAGTGATGACTTCAACAGCTAGTACGTTTCTAAAGAGCTAATCGTTACTAATTGAGATGTAAGGTAATCTTTTGCGACAACATAATCATAGTGACGAACGTACACAGTAAAAGTCAAAGCAAGGACGGAGTATGTAAGAAAACGTATTCAGTGGCCGGGGCATTGTCAAGGTAACCGCAACAAGTTAAACAATATCTCTCTGATGATGTTTCTCAGTGTGTGTATGCGTACTAATAATACAGCACACAGCTCTATTCAAGAGTTATTTTCCTACACAGCTGTCCATGTTAAGTTAAAACCAACTGTTACTCTAATTATGTAAAATATATTTGGGATGTGGCCTACATTAAACCAATGGAAAAGAAATATTGTAGTATGGGTTCACCTCTGAATAAGGATAAGTTCCTATACGCTGTGTTTTGCACGCGATCAGGTACTCATAGCACAGTGCGGTGATCCGTTATTTCTTTCTGAAGGTAAAAACCGGCTACAATTTACTCTCGTACGACTTTACAATACGGTAAAAGCTTCACGAATCGCGGAAAGTCTTATAAGTGGGTAGAACAGTTTAGAAATTGACGGATTTCAGTGACTGACAAGCATCGTTCTAGACGTCCAGTTGAGGTTTCATCTCCAGCCCTTGAAACTCGCAAACACTCTCATCCAAGAAGACCGATGCACAGTGCATAACATTGCCAGCCCAAAGCTCAACTACTGTAAAACAAGAGCCCGTCTACTCACAGCTCAGTTAACTCAGGGAGGCGTTACGTGGTACGAAGATTTATGACAACGAGGAGGTCAAAGAAATTGTCCTAAATGGCTCGGACAACAAAGGTTGTAAAGGTTTCTATGCAGCAGGCATATTAAAGCTTATTCAGAGATGGGAGAAGTGTATTAATGTTGCTGGGGATTACGTTGGAAATTAAAAACATTGTCGTCCTGATTAAATTAACCTTCTTTCCTCTAGAGTTATTTGTCTCTTTAATTATTGAATGATCCTCGTAATTAGGTTTAAAAATCACACAAAAACGGGATACTGGACGAAAAAATCCGATAACGAAATAAGGAGGGACTGAAAACTATTGCACCGTTAAACAGTATATTATCAGATAAACGCAATATCAAACACAACAAGAAGTGGATATAGCATCTTGTTGTCAAGAGTACAGTAATCTAAAGGTTGAAAATATGGTCATTTAAAGATAAAGCGAAAAAAATGTTCAAGCCAGCAGGTAGATCAAGAATCGAAAGAATAACGAACGATAGAATACGAGAAACTATGGAGGTAACATGCACAGAGTGGTAGACGATATCAAAGATAAATAATTAATATGGTACGCCGAATTCCAGAAGAAAGACTATACCTAAACAGATTTTGTAATGGAAGGCGGGAGGAAGGAGGCAGAGAAGGGAGGGACCAGAAATATTGGCAGAGTGGCACGGATGAGACGGTGTGAACTGGAAAAGGATGTGCGGAACGACAGAGATGGATGGCGATTGGTCATCGGAAGCAGTGGAACGTTAAACGCAGACAAAAAATAAGAATCTGATGATGTTCCTGAATCAGACTTCAGCGTTCAAGTCCAGATCAAAGGAAATCCATGGCAATCCAGATGTTTGAAAAATAACGATCGACGGAATGTCTTAGATCGATACGCGTCGTTCAAATCGAATGACACGATTTAAAGTGATAAAACCGACCTGTCGCAGCCTACGTCAAGTCAGGCAACGGCGTCTAAGATTCACTGAGAATCTTACACGCCTATAGTCTCTGCCTACTTGGACGTTAATGGAGCAGTATGAATCACACGTTGCAGTTATAAGCAATCAACACTGATGCCACTCAGCAGTGTGAATCAATGATACTCGTTTCTTTCCGAATTTCAATACTACGGAATCGAATGGCGAAAGGTTTTACAAGACCCGGTCAGTTCACTCCAGAAAATTAAAATGTTTGTGGCTAATAAAATTACGTAACGACAAGAAACATTTCGTATTTATTCAGTTCACCTGCCAGTAAGATCATTAATAATTTCAAAAATTTTAATACGCCTTTAACGTGCACTATAAAGTAGCGCTTACTAGATAAAACGAATTAATGCTGGAATTATTAAAACTACTTTGCTACAAAATTTAATTAATTTGACCGTACAAGAAACGTTATTTCAAGGTTGTCCGATCTTTGGGCAGACAGAGAATAAAAGTTCAACACTTAAAGGGTATATCGTCGGCTTTCTGTATTATCAATTTCTTAGTTGGCGCGAGATATTCCTTACTTGTATCTCTGAATCGAGCAGTTGTGTTTTTTATTACGTTTATTATCGAATAACTTGAAAAAATATGAATGAAATTAAAGCTTTATTATCGTCACATCGAGTTCACTAGTCTCGAATACTTACAGTAGTGAAATGGCTACAGTGAAATACATAACGATTCTGGTTTGAGGACAAGAAAATAAAACGCACCTCTAAAAGAAATCCGAAAATTATTCAGTATTATGATAAATAGGCTAGTTTGTTATCTTTGACGTACTCCAAAACGTTTCAACAGCCCAAATTTAGAAAAAATTTTGTGTTACTTCACTTTTGCTAAATAGAGAAATACCTTATGAATGAAAATGACACAAGCGTATATATATAGAAACACCAATTTACATACCTCATGTTGTAATATTTGCGAAACCCTCCAACAGTAATAACAAAGATTTTCAGGACACGGCAAAAGTAAGAAAAGTCTTTCTTGTCTTCCTTCCTGCAATAGGTGTGTTTTCGTTCTTTCTTGCAACAGTTGTTCTCTGTTCGGTTCCGTTCGGAGCGGAACTCTGGCAAAACCAATTTCTAGGTTCACGCGATAATTTATATAACCTTACAAAGCAGAAGCTGTGTAAACAGTTTACCCAACAATAAACGGTACAATACACGATAAATGGCTCAGCCAATATTGAAACGTACCTGCGGCGTGTTTGATCAGCTGAACTTAATTTGTCTTTTAACCAATTCCCAGAGATCTGCCACAACATTGGCTCTGTTGTGCGCGCCACCGCGGTGGGTAATTTCGCGTATACCGCATCCAATTGTTAATTGTTACGAACACCTGTCGCACTTAGACACATTTCCTTTATAATTCACTTGCACATTTAATTACAAGATATATTCTCATAAATACAAATTAGCCAGATTAACACAAATTTGTAACATATAGGCCTACACTGTAGAAAATAATGCCTATAAATATGTAATGTAAAAAATGAACACTTCAAAGTTTATAAATATTGTAGTATAGAAAAGTATACTTCTAAATTAATTATTGACATATTCGTAAGTAGAATAAAAAATATTTATTCGACTATTGTAATTTACATTGTGATTTGAATATTGTATTATAATTTACATTTTATTTCTGATTTTGTTTCATGAAACGTTCTTAAGCCTTCACGGCCGGTGTCAAAATTGTTAAAATAATTACTACTAGCCGGGCGTATGGTAATAATTATTACCATAGAAACAATGCGGATACCGTGTCAGTTGCTTTAGACACAGATGATGGCGTCCGAAGGTGGGGCCGAAACGTTTGTCCACAACAGCTGTAGACCACGGCCTGACAGCCCGGCTAATAGTAATTTCAACAATGAGACTTATAATGTTTACGGAAATATAGATATACGAAACACACATTTTGGGTCACCACATATTTTCAGATTTAGAAAGTAGGCGAAGACTTGGAGAGTTCGATATATCTGTTATAGACGAAACATCATTACTGTCAACTCTGCGTACACAATGATTTCTGCAGCGTTTTTCTGCCAGAACAAACACTGTTTCCACATCCGCGAGTGTAATACGATGTTTTCTTTTTTAAGATAACTTTACAGCCACGTGACAAAGGATTTCTGCCAAACGTATCAGAGGACTTCGTTGCGGGGACGTGACCCGACCTACTGTTGCGGCCATGGTACTGAGGAGAAGTTAAACGGTAAATGGGAAACTACGATTTAGGCCTAAACCTTAAAAATTAAGACATGGAGAGAAACGCAGATGAAGTTTTCTACAACAGTCGTGGTGCCTAGGATTACACAGCCAGCAGAGTATGGGTAATAACAGGGAAGCAAGAAAACAGATGTAAATGTACACAATTTGAATGTAAGGATAAAAGAATATAGGGATAGACGAAAGGATCATGTTACAAGAACTACTGAAAACAGGCAGCAATAAGGACTTATAATTGTAAATGTACAGATAGGAGGAATGTAAAGGAAACGCAAAAGTACAAAACGAAGGAGAAGAAGAAGAAGAAGAAGAAGAAGAAGAAGAAGAAGAAGAAGAAGAAGAAGAAGAAGAAGAATTCCTGTACAAGAGCAACATATGGAGCCAATCGGTTTAAGTTTACCTGTCACTGTTGAATAGCGTTTCTTCTACAGCGTACGATGATACGTGAATCGATACTGCGAACGGATCAAGTAGCCGCGTTACACTAGACCTATCCTCTCTGTAACACGTTGACCGATGAAACTCGATGCAAAATAAGCGCAACAGAGTTGTGTGCCGATAATAAAAGTTAAAAATATATTATTGCTCATTAACGTTGCACATTAGTCGTTCGTTATTTACAACGATATACGTAATTAACTTACACAGTTAAATATAAGACAGGTAATTAATAAAATCAGTTGACATAATGGATTTATATAATGATTTAATTGGCCAGTCCGCAAATCGTCCAGCCTGTGTTTCAATATCTACATTTTTATTGCATTTTTACATTTCTGTCTTGTATTAAATCATTAAACGATTAGATTATTTGATTATATTAATTATTAAAATTACTTAATTATTTTAATTAATACATACAAATTATAATTAACTATTTTAATAAATGTAATCACTTCAGCATTAAAAAAAACACTGACACCTTGATTACGGTGATATTGTTGCTGCTATCGGTAACCAAACCTGTTGCTGCTATACGCGGACCAAAACTTCACCAACATGTCAACGTTGAGGCGACCAAAGTCCTCGACAGCCACAAACCCGAAAAGAAGATAGATTTAGGGGGATTAAATGTTGTATCAGTGAAGATGAAGTTTAGTGTTAGCGTTCAGTGTCTTACAAACTTTAAGACAGCAGCGGACGAAGTTTAGACTTTAAAGTATTCTGATTAAAAATAAATCGTTTGTTGGTCTACCGGCCAGTTTTAATATTCAAGCTAAAATTAATATTTTAATTTAGATTGTGATAAGTGTCATAGCCGGTTAAAGAAGATGCTGAGTGGAGAATACGAAATAACCAGGAGATATATGAGCTATTAACGCATGAGGACATTGTAAAATTCGTAAAAGCACAACGAATGCCATCGCTAGGTCACCTAGAGCGTATGGATGATCAGCGTATACCAAAGAAAATCTTAAGGGCACAAGGTCTATAAAAGCAGAAGGAGAAGCCGACCTAGAATAAGATGGTTGGATGATGTGTTGGAAGAACTAAGAAAAATGGAAGTGAGGGGTTTACACTGAGAGGCCAATGGATAGGAGACATAGCTGAGATTGGTGTCGGAAGCCAGAGCCTACGTTGGTCTCTATAGTGCTGAAGAAGAAGAAGAAGAAGAAGAAGAAGAAGAAGAAGAAGAAGAAGAAGAAGGAGAAGGAGGAGAAGAAGAAGAAGAGGAAGAAGAAGAAGAAGAAGAAGAAGAAGAAGAAGAAGAAGAAGAAGAAGAAGAAGAAGAAGAAGAAGAAGAAGAAGAACTAAAATTATTTTCGTTTGAACTTATTAGTCCACTCAAATACTGAAAGTCATAAAACGTGATTAGGACGTGTTATTCTCTTATAATTTTACAGAACGGTCGTTCGTTGTGCCAGGCCAATAAACACGAAGAATATTCACAAACGTAGGAAGAGAAATAACATTCGTCAAAACCTTGTCGATCAAAGTAAACTTTTATTAAGGTAAACATAGTGTTTGAGAGATAAATTCGCGCAAAAAACACCGTTTGTAAACGAACCGAGAAAAGAGGGAAAGAAGTATTTACACATAGCGCGCGTTCAAAGTTTTCTTCTGGAGAACACAGACATTTGGATCATTGCCACGACACACACAGGCTATACGCTTCGTGTAAAAAGAGAAATCAATCAATCAATCATGAATGTATTTGTACGCTTTCTTTGCAGACGACAAGGTAGCCAAACGGATAAGAAAATGGGAAGCTGACGCGGACACTCGCCATTCTACCGACACTAAAAACAAATTAAAAAAAAAAGAAATGAAATCGACTCCTGACATTGTCAAAAACAGATCACAGAAATTCGCGCGCGCGCGCGTACACACACACACTCACTCACACTCGTTTTTATTATTTATACCGAGTGTCAAAGTCATGGCGTATTATAATAAATGTTAGGGCAGAAAGTCATGTTAATTCTTGATGCTTCTCGTGGCCACACACAACTGAGAAAATAAAGAAGCCGGTTACACATATTAACACTGATCTTGTTACAATCCCTGGGGAAATGACTTATCAGCTTCAAAGTTCTAGATGGGGCTGTTAATGAACTATTTGAGGACCTCTTATGGAAGAACTACAGTGACTGCTAATGGAAACCATCCGTTGAGTCCGACAGGCAAGTTGAAGAAACCGAGCATACAGCTACTGGGCCAGCGGGAAAATCAAAAGGGGTTTAAAAACTGTAGTGTTTCTAATAATATGGATGGGACCGGGGATGATATTTTGTGGAAAGACTTCAGTTATGAATCTGATTCCAGTAGCGGTACTGAAGATGAACTGTGAGAAGAAGAAAACGAGGACGATGACGGTGAGTAACAATAATAAGCCACTTTATTACTTTTACTTCACCTTTCATGTAAAATAGCAATATTTATTTAGTGTCGCCTCAAGATATGATATTTAGACCATTTAATTATCTTTCTCATAGAGCTCCTCAAGAAATTCAGGCTCGTCGTATGTGCAGGGTCTTTTTTCCGTGCAAAGTAACTTCAAAAATCTAGAGTCGTCTTATACGTGATTACACTGTCTTATATTCGGTTCAACGCGGTATTTAGTACTCTAATAATAAACAATATAAATATTATAATAATAAATAATTATAATAATTATAGATTTTTAATATAATAACTGATACTTTATGAACGTATAACTGATACTTTATGAACGTATTAGGTATATGGGCCAGCGGTTAAGACGTATTTTCTTGTATGAGATACATTTATACCGGTATGAGTCATGTCTGGTAATTTATTTCTGTTTGGGTTAATTATATTGTATGAATGTTGTAGTTGTAGGGTTAATTTATAATTGCTTATACGTAAATATTGTTAATCCTCTCTTTAGTACTGACTTTACGACTGCGCTGTCGCAACCAATCGTCTCTGTGTGTTCTACCTCTGATTCTCTATACTCTTTCTGTTACACCTGTATCTTCTAATACGTCCTTTTTTTCGTGGCCCATCAACTCAGCCGTTTTTCTTCAATTATCCTAGCTGTAATATTTTTCGTGTTTTACCGACTTGTTTCTTGCCTCCCAAGACTTCACTAAATCTCAGCTGTCGAGTACATAACTGAGCACAGTGGTTACGTTTTAGCAGGCGGAATTGTTCCAGCCCGGGCGGGAGTTTCGACTCAATCGACGGAAAGAGAAATCATTCTCACGTAACGCTATAATTAAAGATTACACTGGACATTAAACATTAGCTACTCACAAACAAAACAAGCAGGGACGTATTTGGGGGGGGGGGACGAACGGGACCGGACTCCCCCAGAGGGTCGAAAAAAGTTAAATTTTGTTAATCTCTTACGTTTTAGACTATTTTATTATTTCTTTTTCCAGCTGTATAGCTAATGTAGTAGTAACTGTTTTTAAATATACAAACATGTTTATTATACAGAATTTGCGTATACATTTGAAATATAGGAAAATCAATATAGTAATGAAGTGTTTTCTAAATAATCTCTCTATAACGCGTATTTTTATTGTGTTATTACCATTTACTTTAATGAAATTGGTTTCAGGATGTTATCACACGTTTTTCAACCATATTAAAGATAGTAATGTTGATTAGTCGTAACTTGTTTTTCTTTTGTACGAAGCCGACTCGACCCCCCCCCCCCCCACCTGGCCACTGAAAACAAATAATGCTTATGTTACATCAGGATGTACAGCATTAGGTCTACTCAAAACATTACAAATAAATTTGTAGACTTCTTTGTTCATTAAAAAGGCTCCATTTTTTGTAAACTGAAAATCTTGACGCCTCTAATCCCCTTAAAAGTCTTCTTCCCGGATAAGTTCGGTTTGCTTGTATATATTATATTTTAAACTACAATTATGTCCGAAATTGAGATTACAGGAATTTAACACGACTACTGAGGATGATGATGTGGTTTCACAGGAAATCGAAACAGTTACAATGAACGTTTAACAGGGAAAACGGTAGGTTGCTGCGTGTGATTTTGGGCCTCACCTAAGAGGAGTGAAATTTTCACCTTTGCTCTGTGTCCGCGCTTATTTAGGGCCTATACCGTCGCGGGCACGTGACCGCCTTTGTCGTAATCGCTGCTATATTAGGCCAGGCGAAGAAGGCACCGGTGTGACTGACTGATTAAACAGAATTTCACACACATACGCACGTAACCGCTTTCTAGCCGATTACTTTCTATTTATCGGAAATCGTCCCGTCTGGCAACATGGTGTACGCTTTATATCGACAAAATAACTGTAATTACAGATTTATCATAATGGCGCTAAGTGTAATTACAGTGTTCGTGAGAGTCGAGTGCCGAGCTGTGTTCCTCGGTTGACTGAAACACAAGCAGCGGCGATTCGTACAGCAACAGCGGACACGGATTTGTCAATCAATCCAAGAAGTTTTGCAATGGAAACGTATATATCAGTTTTTTTTTTGATTTCACATAAAGGCTGAAAGGAACACTCACAGTTTACATAGGAAAAAATCATATGTATGTACACATAAATACATAAAACAGTAATTATCTTTTAATATAATAACAGATACTTTTTGAACGTATGGGACACCGGTATATACAAGGTGTGTTGAAAAAAAGACCGAACTATTTGTGTAGCACGTCAACCAGCGCATAAACATAGGAAGAAATAACATTCGTCAAACCCTGTAGATCAAAGTAAACTTTTCTTAAGGTAAACACAGCGTTTGAGAGATAAATTCGTCAAATGTTTACGTCCGAGATAACCGTAAATTCTCCTATTAGGTACGTATGTAGACCAGACTAAAGTAGGCGTTATATAGAGCGAGACATGCATTTAATGTAGCCCTTAGTGATAATACGGACTTTTGTGCGGTGATAAGTTTATTCTACTACTATCGTAGGCTAATCTCCCATTGTCTGCATAATAAATTCACACACACACACACACACACACACACACACACACACACACACACACACACACACACACACACACACACACACACACACACACACACACACACACACACACACACACACACACACACACACACACACACACACACACACACACACACACACACACACACACACACACACACACACACACACACACACACACACACACACACACACACACACACTTATTTGTTACAATTTCTTTCCTTGACATACTAATGAACCTTAAACATAACCTTAACATAAATGACTTATCAAGATGCATTTTCTTATGTAATGTACTGCACAGTTATCGTCACACGTGTTGATACGTTGACTTAGGAAGAATTTTATTTTTTTGTTTTCTGGTGGTTGGTAGTTAAGGGTTTAAGTTGTGTTAGTTTAAGTTGGTAGTTTAGCAGTTGTGTTAGGTGGGAATTTTTGTTTCAAGTATTGTTTCTGTTTTGAGTTTTGTCATATATCAACGTGTTTTGTGTTTTATGCTTGTTCAGTAAAGTGTTTTTTTTTTGTGTGCTAAACGCTTTATTAGTATCAACAAAAGTCATTATCAACAATTGATGTCTGAAACCAGTCCAGTATTTGTGGTACGTATTTATGGTTACTATCTTCTTCTTCTTCACGGCTTAGACTGTTTAGTCTGTTCCGGCTGTAAACTGGTTAGACTAACTCTCCTTGGGTCTTCCCAGGCTTCTCTTCCCTTTCGGCTGATACAATAAGGGTACCTTCGGGAATCTGTCACTGCCCATTCTGCTAATGTGTTGCTTCCAGCTTTCTCTATACTAATTGATGTTTTCGTTTACTTCTTCAACTTTCAGTTCCTCTCTTATCTGCTTGTTTCTTTTAATATATAATTTTGTGTACCCAGGTATGTAACGCAAAAATTTCATTTCTTAATATCGTCTTCGTTTTTATATGAGAGGTTATAGGCTAAATAGTTAAATTCTGAGACTTGTTCTATAATTTTACTATCCAAAACAATTTTAGATCTAACTGCCCACGTTCCTTTAAAAGCCATATATTTTTTGTCAGATATTTCCATATTAAATTCTTTCGCAATGTTACTTAAGGAGTGGAGCATCCTTTGCAGATAATCTTCATTTGTGGCCAATAAATCTGATCATCTGCAAACATCAGCCTTAAATATTTTGCTCGCAACTCTGATTCCTCCATTTACACTGTTAAGCCAAATCCTAACAATTCCATCTAAAAACTGGTTAAAAAGAGTAGTTGATAAAGGACAACCTTATCTAACACGTGTTACTATAATTTAGTAAAAAGGCGGACACAAAGAGCAATAGCTAAATTTAACAGCCTGCTAAGAATTCATTACTCGTATTAAGTAATCAATCGTCAGAATACCCACATTTCTGTTTAGCATAGGCGATCAAGACAAATGCCTTTTGTTTCGTTCAATCATTCACCGAATTTGTTATGCTGTGTTTAACAGTAGTTTTCTTTCTTTCATTGTTGTCGAACAGCACGCTAACGAAAGTGTCTACCATTATCTTCTGCACAATGGCTTAGCAGCGTTATGAATATTTATAAACTTCAGGCCAGTAGGTTAAGCGCATTCCGCTTGGTATATTCCTATAATCAAATTAGAGTAACTTTTGTCGTTTGGCTTTTGTTTTATCGCGTTTGTCGCTCGGTTTTGGACCAACGAACGAAACAACGAATTTTGTCCTATACAGGGTTATTTTTGTAAATAGAAATGATCACGTTTAAATATTCTTAACGTTAAATTTATTTATTCTTACACAGAAAACATATTCGCAAACCGAATCTGCAGTATGCAAGACGAGACAGTCCGATCCAAAACAATTCACTAACACTGTTAAGTAGCTACGTTTAATAACAAAAATAATTCCACCATTTTAAAAATAAACGTGTTACGTAGTTTGTTTTGCTACTTATTTTTCTGTTTTACCGATCAATTATTATTAACGTTATTTTTCAAATGTAATGATAAAAAAAAGTTTTTCACTTATTCACATCCAGGCACTATGAGCTGAAATAATACCAACACCTAGGACGAAAGAAGAAGAAGAAGAAGAAGAAGAAGAAGAAGAAGAAGAAGAAGAAGAAGCAGAAGGGGGAGGGGGAGGAGGAAGAAGCAGTTTATTCATAGCGTGTCCGCGTTAACACAAAACAATTTTTGCCTGTGCACGGATTTTTATGTTCATACAAACATGTTGTAATTACATACAACAATGATACACTGATATGAACGAAGAAACTGAAAATGCCACACAATAGGCCTGAGGTACTACACTGTAATATAGTTTCATTAAAACTATGTTTTTATTTTCTTTATCTGGAATTGCGCTGCATTATGCAAATATGTGACGTCATTTGTTACAGTTTACTGCTATACGGTAAAAGTCCACGGTTTAGCTCTGCTGAGTTTATAAGTTTTGTTACAGAACTAATGAAAATGCAATAAAGATTAAGGGTTTTTAACAAAAACCATTGAGGAAATTTATATAACGGTAGAACTGACGTTTTTGCGATTTCGTTTGCGAAACCGATGTCCAATCGACCAGAAGTCGACGGGGAGCGGGCCCATGGTTTTCAGTTCGTTGAACCAATCGATACCGAAATTTCACGTGTAAACCGGTTACGTAAAGATTCGCGTTTGAAATTCACCGGGCGCTCTTCGCTCGTCACGGACGCGTCGTCGACGGCTTGCCTGACAGTGGTTTAGTAGATGAAAGCAACGTAAGCCTTTCGAATCGCGTTCGCTGCCACTACGTGTTCTGTGTTTTTAACAACCAGTTTTACCTGCCGCTGTCAACAAAACCGCGGCCGACTGGACGGGTTGCAAACGTTCGACGGTATCCAAACTTCATCGACAAGAGAACCACATTTCATATTGAAAGTTATTTTTTTTTGAACTGACAGTCATTCGCGATCCACCGAACATTTTCCACGGCCTACTAATGCTGAATGCTGCCTTGGAATTCTTACACGTTACTCACAAACGACTATAACTCGAAAAACGATCAATCGATTTACCGTTGCGTACGATAGAAAGAATTTACCGTAAACAACAAGCGAGTTACAACAGGTTGGCAGGTTCTCGTACATTCCGCCGATAGAAGACCTTATCATTGATAATGAAATCTCAAAGCGGCTCGCCTTGAGAAGTGAACAAACAACATGGCATTTATCCAGGTGTACGGGAATAGTACAATGCAAAGGCACAATAATGAGAGCGTAAATACCAACAGAGAGGCAGGATAGCTGCGTTAGCCGTCCGCACGCAACGCATCGTTCCTATTGGCCTTGAATTGCATAACTGTATTTCAAACTGCACGTCTGTAATTGAACTGTCTAGTAAGATAAACTAGCAAACGACGTGAGAAAATTGCGATTTCACGTCGTATGTTCACGCCTACGCGTGCGGTCTTGTTTTCGTAACAATCCAGTGAATCTCATCCGAGAAGGTCGCAGTCCTCTCTCCCATCTGGTGCTCGGTAGAGAAGACAAACAAATAATGGTTTTTATTAGATATCCATGGCAAGTTCCAGACGATTTGTAGAACGATCAACCGTATTTTTAAAAACAAGTTACGTCGAGATAGAAAATTAAAATTTTTACATACTTATGGCAGTCCCTATACAGTTCTATGGGCGTGGATTATGGACAACAACCAAAAAACAAGACAGTAAAATACAGGCCTCGGAAGTGGCATCCTTAAGAGGAGTTAAAAGGCGCTCTAAACTTGGCCGTATAAGAAACGAGGCCATACGAGAAGAGTTACAAGATTTTAACAAGAATGAAAAATTACAAGATTACAAACAACGGTGGTGAGAACGCTCAGAAAGGATGTCAGATTCCAGACTGGTCTGGAAATAGGAACCTATAGGCCACAGGTGTGTGGGTAGACCCAGGAAGAGATGCCTATGCCGTGTTGTGAAGATGATGACTAGGTATCCACTGGAGAAGCTGGGATATCATTAAGGAAAAACGTATCGTTTAAAAACTGAAGAAACCAATCAAGAAAGAGCGTAAAGAATACACTGATTCTAACCAGTATTCTGAAACTGAAGAATACACATTGGCTTATCGACAGAGAGTCGCCAGAGAACTTCCTTCCCTAGGAGACAGTAATCCGCCCCATTCGTACACAGCGGGATTGTGCATGACAGTAGTCAGACGCCTGATAGACGCTCCGTGGTATGTACCTTATCAACGACTGTAATAATATTACGTAAGTAGACTAATTACCGTGGAAACCAAGAAGCATGTTTTGACGCTGCAAAGTCATCCAAACGCTACAGTCGCTTCATTCAAGGCTTCCACCAACGAGATTAAAGAAGAAACGAGAAGAAAAAAAGAATGAAGGATACAGAAACTTTATAATGGAAGAACCCAAACGGAAGGCTGAATTTGTTCGCCATAATTGTTAAATAAGGATTTATATCACCGCGTGTCTTCTCCTTACGACTTACTGTATTACTGTACGCTGTAATAAGTCAATTTACTGCAAACTGTACTTTATGAGTGTTCATAAATGAGAAATAACGTTAAAATATTAAGTAATGATTTACAACTCCAAAGTACTTAAGCCTGCTTCACACTGAATGACAAAATCACTAAAGTGGATAGGCTAATTAGACCAATCAAAACATAGTACCTGCAGGTTCGGAGGTGAGGTTTTCCCGCTACAGACTTCTTTTCCAAGGAGGAGACTATTTGTTTCTAATATTGGAGGAAACTGTAAAACTCAGATTCAGATTAAAAAAGTAAATATTAGAAAGAATTAAAAACTCTAAGTTCAATTGAAAATCTAATAAAAATCTATAAAATACCGTCGGAAGTGGAGGGTGGATGGTCTGATTTTTCCTACTAATAGACTTGAAAATCGAATTAAAATTAAACTTGATCGATTCTCATAATTTCATTTGCTTACACCAGGTGCCTAACTGAGATAACAAAAACAAATTCTTACAGGCCGAGTTTTTCTGTCGTAATTCGAAAAATCGTAACCAAATATTAAAAATAATTTTTTGCTAAAACACATAAAAATGCAGAAAACATTATCTATTTCGTGATACAATAAGCTAAAAATTTAAGGAAAAATGAACCGTTTACGTCAACTAACAACGGAAATACGACGAGTGAAGAAGCTATAAAGTTCACTAAAATGTTGAAATGTTCTACTTATTGGTTTTATATTTTTTACGGCTTTGTTTATGGCCAACAAGTTTAAAAATTTGTGAAACGATGGAGAATAACGGTTTTGACAGTACAAAAATCTTAAAATTATAATGATCTAACTTTTGGATGGGTAATGATATAGGTTTTGGATGAATAAATTTACAGGTCGCGCAGTACATGTGAGCGAAAACCCATATACGCAATGTACCTCCCTATCTTTCCCATTGTGTCATGTGACTTCTGAATCAAGAGTAGTGTGGAAGACGTGAAGCGGAACACTGATATACTAACGCTAAACGCTAAATCTTTGGCGACGAAAATGAGAGTGTAAGTTACGATCTCCTAAAACAACAGCTTTCACGACTTCACAGACAATTAAAGCAGACGTTATGTATTGCAATATTACAACTGAGTAATTTTTTTACAGTTGCGAGAGCCGATCAAACAATAACCACCACAAGGAAAACAAAGTATAGAATTTCCCCTGTTTGTTACATTAGATTTTTCGAGACCAGCAGAACAATGGGCACCGACTGGTATGCTTATATTAAGCTGTTGATAAACACAATCATTCTGTATGCAGTTTCATATTATTTTTCTATGACTGATTAATGACTCTGTGAATGCATTAGTCAGTATATCTCACCACCTGTTCCAATAATATTACTCCTACCCGTGTATACGACAATGGATTAGGTCACACACACAAGCGCAGCACCTATCGTGGCAGCCGCCCGATAAACATTGGAAAACGAGAAAAACATTTTACTAAATCCTATATCTATTGTTCCACATTTTCCTGTCACAGATATGGCCGTGTAACGGACGTGGCGTGATATGGCGATTACATTGGAAAAAAAAAAAAAAAACAGACAACTTTATGTTTTATCTTCAACATACCATATTCACTTATCATTCGCAGCTTATTCGAGGAAATAAATAAACACGACGATGAAAACAGTGCCTTTCGGTTACTCCTTTTACAAAAGTCACGAAGATCTAGAATACATTTCCGTTGTTATTCATAATAAGGGGTGACTATCTAAATTAAACGAGTACAGAAACACGCCTAAAGTTCTGCAAGGTGATGACGCTCCCACACAATTCTCTATGGGTCTGAGATTTGGATTTTAACGACGTCCCAGGCCAGATGTATTCAAGAGGCCCAAATGAGATTTCTCAGGCACGTGGGAGGATATATTCTTCAAGGTCGCAAAAGAAATGTCGATGTACGACAGGAACTGAATATTATGAGTATAGGCCTACTTAAGAAGGCTGCCAAATGCTAAAGTGGTTGGGGCATGTTAACCGAATGGATGACTACCGCATCCCCAAACTGCTACGGAATTATAAGCCGAAAGGACGGAGAGGTGTGGAGCAGACCAGAAGCACTGGAAGTGACCAGCTCTAGTCTATCTGCTTGGACCGGAACAAATCATTTTTTACTTAATCCTTGCTGAAGATGATGACGATGATGAGAATAGGCCATACTTTTAATCGAAGTTGTGTTGAAGAGACGAGACGAGTTGGCAGTAGGCTACGATGTCCAATGCAACACAGTGGTCAGTACTACTCTTCAGCCTGTCATTATTACCACGCGTGTTGCAACAGGTATTCGTTTTCCACAAGTCGAGATTATCTGAGGGCGTGGCTCTGTGGTGTTTCTGGAAATGGACTCGCGACGTTCGATGAGTTTTTAATTGCCATATCTGCTGGAAAATTACAGTAAATACGTGGTAAGAAAAACTGGTCAGTAAATTTTCGAACCTTGTTGTTGGTGACGTCGAAATGTTGTTTCGTTAGAAAAGCGATCAAAATATGTCATAAAATTGTACAATGAAACCGTAAGCAAAACGATATAATGCAATATACTAAATTTAAATAAACGATAAATAAGAATCATGTTTCTTTCATGGTATAAAAAGAAGCGATGTTGTGGTTGCATCAAAGAGCGAGAATGGCCGTGAATTAGTTATTTCTGCACAAACGTAACCAGCCTTGTTGACAATCTCACGTGATAATTTTAATTTGTTTGCGTTTTGGTTATTGATATGCACCAGCGCCCGCTCTAGGGGCGGGCAACCCGGACATTTGTCCGGGGCGCCAAAATTTGGGGGCGGCATTTTGGCTGTAAGTGTGAGAAAAATATTGATGTGTTAAATACCCAATTAATAGAAAATTTCACATATCGATTTTTTCGTTCGCTAAAAATTTACAGTGCGTAGCGTATTTATATTGTTTATGTCTAAAAGCTAAAAATATTTACAATTCTTGATTCTAAAGAAAACAATCATAAAAGAGCCGTATGTTTAATTAAATAACCGTTTTTCCGTTTCAGGGGAGAACGGAAAATCCCAGCATTAATTTAATTTCGTGAGATTGTGATACATATCACAATATTTAAAGATTTCAGACATATGAAAGATTGGACGGTGATTCATTTTTTAAAACATTTATTACGGCAATCTATGTTAAACACATTAAACAATAAAAGTTGACTATAAACTTACAAAAATCTAGTAAAGTTTTATAATTTCGAAAAGGAAACATTTTATAAACTAATAATTTATTTTATTAATAAATTAACGCAGAATTTGTAAAGGACGCTGCTTGAACTTGTTTGAACATCCAATGCATATACTCTGAACAGAATAGCACGCGAGCAGAGCGCTGCTTCAACTTGTGTTTGAACATGCATAGACTTGCTTATTACCTCTAACCTCGAGCGGTTTCATTACACAGTAGCATCATTCTTGCTATTACGTCGGTAGTGATAACAAGTGGAAGTTCATAAAATTTACTTCAGTGCGATTTCTTAATTTTGAAAGGTAAGTACATCTATAATTAAGCTGTTGTTTAGTTTGATAGATACTAGTTTATCGTAAATCGATTATCGAATCGAAACAATGAAAGCGTTTTTAAATAAAATAAGTATTTTATTTATCCAAAAAGGCTGTTTATTGAATCAATAAAATATTGTATCAAATTTGAATGTATTCTATAGGTATAATTATTTATATTTTTGTTTTATGAAAATAAGTATTTGAATCAATAATATAAGACATTTATTAAGTTCATTGCTTCGATAAAACGCGTTTTATAATAATATATTTGAATAATTGAACAGAATAAAATCTCAAAATCAAGAATTATAAAATTGTTTTTAATGACTATTTATGATTTGCTGAAATATTTGTTATTATAAAATACATATATAATTACACTAGACTTTCTTTACGTTCACAGGATATGAAAAATATTTTGTGTAGTGTAGCGCATAAATATTTGTTATGTCGGTTGACGGAATATAATTTTGAAGTTATGTTAATTACGGTTTTAGCTTATTTAGAACAAGGATAAATCTTTATTTTTAATTATTATTTTATAGTTTACATTGTTTAATTTGAGTTATGTGCGTGCCTCTTCCAGAATGTCTGACGGCCTAAGAAAACTGTCTGGTTACCAATACAAAAAAAGAAGGCTGGAAAAGGAAGCCGAAAGGCAAAAACAAGCTGGCGCGTTAAAAAATTATATCAAGAGTTGTACCAAAACAAATGACGACTCTGAGAATCCAACATCAAGTCCGGTTATAAAAGAAAATACGGAATCGTCAGAGAATGATGATGACAAACAAATGGACGAAGTTTCTAAATCAATTGGAACTGACGACACTCTGACTCTACCATCACCAGATGAAAGCATTGAAAAATTTGACACCAACGTGACACCCACAGAAAGCGTTCTACAAACTTTGAGTACAGCATTGTGGCCAAGAATTTTAGGAGACGCCGAAAGAAGTTTTTTAGTAAGACAAGGTCCACCTAAACCATTGCATAATTACAAATTTCCTTCCAATGACACTGGTCGACATTTAGCGCAAATTATTATACACGAATTTTAAGCAATGGAGAGCAAGTTTTACGAGACTGGCTAGTGTACTCTCTTTCACAAAACTGCGTTTACTGCTTCTGTTGCAAAATTTTCGGCTGTATAGTTAGTTCTCTTTCAAAGGAGGGTTTTAAAAGTTGGAAGCACCTCGGCGAAACTTTAAAAGAGCATGAAATTTCCAAAAATCATAGTCAGGCCCAAAAATCATGGCTAGAAATGAACCAAAGGTTAAAGTGTTGTAAAACTATAGATGCGGCTGCTCAAAGAATTATTAATGCCGAAACAAACCATTGGAACGAGGTGCTTCTAAGAATCGTAGCAATTACTAAAATGCTTGGTAAAAGTTGTCTGGCTTTTCAAGGTACAAGCGACAAGTTGTTTGAGTATAATAACGGTAATTTCTTAAAAATAGTTGAGTTGCTATCCGAATTTGATCCCATTATGGAAGAGCACGTCCGTAGAGTGCTCAAAAAAGAAGAGACTAAAGCTCACTACCTCGGGAAAAATATACAAAACGAGATAATAGATCTGCTGCATCAAAGTGTAAAGTCTCATATTATTGATGAAATAAAAAAATCCAAATATTTTTCCATAATTTTAGACTGTACTCCTGACATTAGTAAGGTAGAGCAAATGACTCTTGTAATCAGATATGTTTCAATCAATAAATTTGACGCTGATGTTGAAATTAAAATTAATGAAAGCTTTTTAGGCTTCTTAGCAGTCGAAAGATCCACAGGAAAACAAATGACTGATATTATAATTGGAGAACTTAATGACTTGGGTTTAAATTTGCAGGATATCAGAGGGCAGGGATACGACAACGGGTCCAATATGAGGGGTGATAAAGCAGGAGTGCAATCTAAAATTAAACAATATAATTCGCGAGCATTCTGTGTTCCGTGTAGTAGCCACTCTCCCAATCTTGTTGTTAATGATATGGCAAAAGCATCCTTGGAAGCCGCTAATTTCTTCAACATGGTCCAAAAAATATATTTATTTTTTTCGGCATCTACGGTACTTTTCGATGGGCAATACTTTTAAAACATGTTCAAGGTTTAACTTTGAAACCATTGAGTGACACTAGATGGGAGAGTAGGATAGAGGCCTTAAAGCCTTTGAGATTCCATTTGGGAGATGTATACGACGCCTTGCTAAGCATTTACGAAAACCAAGAAATTGATAATTTAATAAGAGACGAGGCCTCGGGTTTATTAAATTGTATTAAACAATTTAAGTTTTTGTGTTCATTAGTTATTTGGCATAAAATACTAAATTGCATTAATCCAATAAGCAAGTTGATGCAAACAAAAGATTTTGATCTAGCCTCTGCACTTGATCTTTTACAAAACTGCAAAATATTTTTCAAGAATCTTCGATCGGATTCGTCCTTCGATGAAACTATTATTGATGCAAAAGAACTTTCTACCGAAATTGACGTGGAGGCTAATTTTGGATCAACAATAACACGACACCGCTAAGAAGAATAAAAAGGAACTTCTCATACGAAGCACGAGATGAACCGATCGAAGATCCAAAAGAAAAATATAAAATAGATTTTTTTTTATTTTACAATCGATCAAGCACTAAATGCACTAGATGCTAGATTTGAACAACTTAGTAATCATAGTAACTATTTTCAATTCTTATATAATATATACGATTTAAATACCATGTCCAAAGAAATGCTACGAAAACACTGTAAGAATTTAGAATGTATTTTAACTGATGGTGATTCTGTTGACACAAATGGGGTAGAATTAGCAGAGGAAATTTCAGCAGTATCTGCACTTTTGGGCAAAAAAGAAAGCCTAAGCAATGTACTGAGCTTAATTACAAAGTTAAATTTTGCCCCAAACCTTACTATTGCTTTAAGAATATTGCTAACGATACCAATAACTGTAGCAAGTGGCGAAAGGAGTTTCTCTAAGTTAAAATTAATTAAGAACTTTTTACGTTCGACTACTACACAAAATCGTCTTAATGGTTTGGCCATTTTGGCAATTGAGCATGAAATTGCTGATCAAGTAAATTCAAAAAAAATGTAATAAAAAAGTTTGCAAAACTGAAAGTGAGAAAAAAAGTTTTTTTGTGATTTTAGCGTAGTTGATGTTACCTTGTTTTATTTTCAAAATAATGGCATTTTGATTGATTGTGCAATAATACACATTTTTAATAGTATTTAAAAATGTAAAAAATTATATGGTTAACAATTTGTGGCTAGGTACAGATATTTCTTAATTAATTTCTACTGTTTTGTACTGCTTGATTATCAATTTTATGTTATGTTACATGTTTCTTTCTAAATATGTATATATGTATGTGTTGATTATAATTTAAAACGATTTGACTTTTATTTAACATAAAAAGTAGAATCTACTGTTTTGTACTACTTGATTGTCAATATTAAGTTATGTTACATGTTTCTTTCTAAATATATGCTTTTATTGAAATTTAAATAAAATGATTTGATTTTTAATGAAAATAAAAAATATGTACCTTTATTTAAAAAATATATATATATTCTTAAGGGGCGGCAATTTGTCTTTTTGTCCGGGGCGACGTAACCGCTAGAGCGGGCCCTGTATGCACGTATGCCTGTCGGCGATAAAGCGCGACAGATGGTGAAAGTTTAGAACGGACAAAAAAGGATAAAATAAACTGTAGATACATTCTTTTCAATCACGTGTAAACTATGAACCGGCCGTAACCCCTTCTGAAATATTTTTGAACTCTTGTAATTGGCAAAAAATTCGCATGATTAATAAACAAGATAATGTATAATAACGGTTAAAAAAAACTAGACTTTCAACAACGTCACAGCCTCCAAGATGTATCACGTGAGATGTCTTTGACTCTGATGCGTTACGCCCACCCAGTTCTCGTTTGGGTAAATTTTAATAAACCAGCCACGAATTCACTAACGACAAAACTGATACCACTAATCGCTGTTTGTAGTATACATTTTATGTAACACAATTTATAATTTAAGTGAACGCACGTGAAAACCCTACAAACGATTTTTCAATTATTGTGCCATTACTTCGGCTAAAGAGCTTAGTAGTAGTACAGGTTAGAAAACGAACATACAGAAACGTATAGATGTTCCTTTCTCAAGAAATATTGGATTCAAAACAAAACAAAGTATCATGTAATCATTTTTTTGGAGTTGCATCTGAATGGCTCTCCATCATGAAGAGAAAAAAAACGACAGGAGAGAAGAACGCACAAGAGTTTTGGTGGAGAGAAGGCTGATTAATTACGAAACGTTTAATGGAAAAGAATTGTGGAAAAGCCTAATTGGGAACAAGCAAACAATTAAGCGTAATACCTACGGGGATGAGAGCCCGCGTGACGTAGTGATTAGCGATAGAGGCGTTTGGGCTCCCCTTAGGATCTCTGGTTCCACCCGACCTGATGGATACTCAGTCGAATCAGCTGGGGGAGTTAATGGAAGTCTACGTGTTGTATGATAACCACATTGCCTTAGATCCGAGCCGCTTAAGCAAAGTAGCCTGCCTTCGAATAGCTTAAGCACTGCGAAAGTATAAGCGGATGAATGTAACAGTAATTTAAGCTATACGGTTACGACGTTCGAGGGAAAAGTTAATGGGTGGTCGAGACAGAGGGTCTTGCTTGGATCATGTTGCTGTAGAAATAATTTTGAAAGGATTCAAAGATTTTAAACAGACGTGCAAAACAAGGCAACCTACGGAATTCAGAATGTGTTACTAGACATTATTGACTGCAAGAGAAGAAGAAGAAGATGAAGAAGAAGAAGAAGAAGAAGAAGAAGAAGGAGGAGGAGGAGGAGGAGGAGGAGGAGGAGGAGGAGGAGGAGGAGGAGGAGGAGGAGGAGGAGGAGGAGGAGGAGAAGAAGAAGAAGAAGAAGAAGAAGAAGAAGAAGAAGAAGAAGAAGAGTTTCAAAGGCCAACAAGGTTCTCCGTTCCATACAAACCATGTTGAAATTTGAAACAATATCATGTATTTTCTTTTGAATTATTTGCAAAAAATAAATACCTTTTCGCTCCGCTGTACTACAGTACTTCTCACATAGTTACTAAAACGTAACGTAGGCCTACTACGTATCTACGAAGAATTTAAAGAATATCTTCATTATTTGCAAAGCTTTCTTTCATTATTGACTGACACAATATCTACTGTCCAGCGAAAAAAAAACATAATGTGTGTACGTACAGAATATATGGTCCACTCAGCGATCGCCGCTTGAAGTTGTAAACAGAAGAAGAAAGTCGAGCGTACGCTTTCGGCAAAACGAAAACTGCTAAAGTTTTGTCTCCATTAAAACTAAATCCGTAGCGCGACGTAATTAAGTAGAAAGTGTTCCGATTATTTCCGGCGGTGAGAACACTTATTCCGACATAATCGATTATGGAATCGCCCCCCCCTTAACTGCGACTGTGTCGCTGCATTCCGCCGCGAATCGAAACGTAAATAAACAGCGTTATTTATGTAAACCTATCGATATGTATTGCCTCGAAAGGTTATTGGGGGCAATTAATTGTTTAACCGCTATCACCGATAATAATATCTGTCCTTCACTGACAAGTTGAATTCCGTCCGTCAGTACTCGCATTGCGTACGTTAGATATCTTTATGCAATAACTTATCTTCATGAATTTCTTAATTACTGCATTGTTCAGGGTAGAAGACAATCTATCACTCTGTCTTAAACGATTTCCATTAAATTTTTAAAGACTGTTCAAGACTGTAAATAACCATTTCGTAGGTTTGAAGTTATTAGTTAGAAATTGTGGGAGACAATTTTATAATTTTGCTTTTTATAAATTAATGCTTGAATTCCTTTACAATTTTAGTTTTAATTTGAAACAAAACTATTTGAACTACAAATTAAAATAGTTTAAAATGTAGGTATCAAAAATTAAATAAATCAAATGGAAAACAAGAAACGAATAATCTGACTGTCTCTTCTCCTCCACTTGCGTACCACTTATTCCCAAACTTTTAGTTTTGCTTGCATGTAAACTGTTCACATCAGCTAGATATTAACAAAACATTAACACACAATTTTTTACTCACATTTATCGCGACTTAATGAATGTTTTGTGGATGGAAATTTTTAATGTCTGAAATATCCATAACGAAAAATGTCGTGCTATATGTCGCTGAGAGTTTGGTGAATATCGTATTATGCAAAGAATTATTAACCAAGCCTACACACAACTTAAAGAAATGTTTTGTATATGATAATTCTTAGATTTCACGAGGGCGATATTATGTGTCTTCTAATTTCGGGTTGAGTCCCGCATTGAATTTTGCTGTCCCCCTCCCCCAGAAGGGTTTTCCACAACGTTCTTTCGATCCATCTCTTCCTTTAATATACGGCCGGCATTGGAAAAAAATATATTTCAGTTAACAATTATCCACACACGCGCTTAAGTACGTTCGAGAGGAGAGAGAGAGAGAGAGAGAGAGAGAGAGAGAGAGAGAGAGAGAGAGAGAGAGAGAGAGAGAGAGAGAGAGAGAGAGAGACAGACAGACAGATAGACAGACAGACAGACAGAAAAATGTGTACGGGTACGGACATCAAAGCGCTTTCGGCATAATACACAAGTGTTCCGTGTAATATGATAGAACATTTTCTGACAGTCGTAAATCCGAGACAAAAGATTACATACCCAGGAGATAATTAAATATGAAGACAGGAACATAATATATACTTTGATGCCTCAATGGCTTATACGTGGGAATGAATGTTCAGGATGTAATGAGTTAATGTTTTCTTATAACGATCGAAATTTCCGGGTTTGAATACATTATAATAACAGAATACTAATGCTATTCTACTACTACAACTACTATTACTAGTACTACTACTCTACTATTACTAGCAATAATAATAATGATAATACAAGAACGAACGCACGCACGCAACGCAGGGATAATCTACAGACAGTAAAGGTGTGTCAGCGTGCGTGTGTCTGTGTACGCGCACGTAAGCAACGACACACTTTGGCTAAAAATAACCTGCTTGACTGTGGAAAGCAAAACAATAAACGCACGCGGCAATTTCCTGCAGAGAGACGCCGGACTAACCAGATTCGATCGCGGCATCGATTCTTTCTTCTTATTGCTGGCAAAATGAATGTCGCAACTTATTTACACTTTTTATATTTAAAAGTAGCGGAAAATTAACGCTAGTAGTTCTCCACACCGTGCTGTCATCAGTCGTTTCATTTTGGGCGAAATGGCCGCGATCATATTAGACTGCAGCAGCTTCGAAACCCCGGTGAGAATTGTTAGAACCCCCTTATGCGCTGACAACTGTGTACAAGCAGACATAATCCTAACACGAAAAAATATTCACTTAAGTAATACAAGTATGTGATCTGCAAACACTGTCTATTGTTATTAAACGAGACCTAATTGAACGTCCCAAAACCGAGTCTGTACAGTTCGCTAACTCTATAAAATATATTTTTCGTGTCCGACATAATAATTGGATGTATTACTTCTACGTGTGATTTTATGTATAAATATCCTGAGCAAAATGCAAAAAGGGAAAATTACGAGAAGGCAACGTTTTACATAGTGAAACCAAAACATAATAACAAGAATACAAAAGTGCGTATGTGTCTAGACCTTATAAAGTGGATAATATATGGAGGATCAAAACCTATAGCACCATTATCATTTGCCTTTCTTTTCGAAACTAGAGACACTGATCATATTTTTCGAAAGTGTTCTTTTAACACTGATGATTAATATTTGCAAAATGTCAATTTGATTGCAATATCACATTGAGAAATAATTTCTTCTGCACGAAAAAAAAAAACGCTTGGCGATAGATCTGTAAACCTTCTCATAATCTCGCGTTTCAAGAAAAAAGTGTTATCATTAATCTTCCAATAAAAGAGAGAAAATGTATTTTAATTCACTAAGAGGAGTTTAGGAAACCTCGTAACAATTTTACAAAACATTTAAGTACAAAACATTTTGATCATGAAACGTTGAAAAGAAAGCATATAATCTCACTAAAAGTCGTATCAACGTTAAGTCTGTTCCGAAAAAACAAAATTATTATTCACGGTATTAACTGAAGTCTCGTTGCGCACTTGATGAAACGTATTACTTAAAAAGATTTAAATAAACACAAACGCTTGGTTGTTTCACAATTTATCTTAAACTCTGACAATTGTTTCAGAATTTAGGCTATTCTCAAGCTGGTAAGAAGTAAGAAAAACAAGTAGGCCTACGCTGAAACGGTTGTCAGAGTTTAAGAATAAATTGTGAAACTATCAAGCGATTGTTTATTTAAATTTTTTAAAAGTTATTATTAACGTATTTGTATAATTGCTCACAATACTCAATATTCAAAACCATTACGTATTTATCAGGAAGCCTATACGTTTGTTTGAAAGATGTTTATAGTTCGTACGTTCAGTCGTAAGCTTGTGAGTCATATCATAATTTATTTAGACAAATACAAATATTTTAAGTACATAAAGAGAAATCTACAAAGAAAAAGGGTGTATAGGCCTAGGCCTAATTGTATACCTTAAAAACAGCATGATACAAGAGAACGAAAATCTACAGGCTGTCAGGAAACGAATTGAACAAGAATAGGACAAGGGTAAACAGAATTATTTTGATTTACCGGTTTATAAAAATTCAAGTCCTGCTGTGTACCACGGTCAGGTGACAAGCTTTCTTCTACTACTGTACCAGTTAAGTTACTGTACCGGTAACTCCGGCCCTTTTTGTAACGCATAACGTAATGTTCTTAGAGTTTGTAGGAATTGTATTTAATTACTGTAATCTAAGAAACAAATTTTAAGAGAGCCAAAGAACACACGGTATAATCGATTGCAATTGTGTGTACCAGTTAATGGGGACACGCTTTTGTTTGTAGCAAAAGCTAAAACAGAACATACTTAGAAAAAAAATATTGCCCCAGTTTTCTACTTAAGTGGTGCAACATGTGGTTTATTTGGGGTTAGGAATAACTCTCCTATTTTCTCGCCGCCTCTGCGCAATTTACGGTAGAACTTCATCGTCTTTGTTTTATGTTCGTTACTGACAATGGCTGGGAGTTGCTGCACGAGGATTGGATGGATTTATATCAAACATCAATTGCTGATATTTATTTATCTGGGGGTGGCCTGCCTTCAGCAATAGGGGCAAAGCGCTAGACGATGACGATGATAAATGTTTATAGTAATACTTAATACAACCTTGATTAAAAATTAAAAATATCTCTATTATAAATTTGTAATTTATCGGCTATAATTTTTCAGTGTGTATTTGAAAAAACAAAACTAAACCTGATTAGTAAATACTCGACTTTGATTTATTCTGAAAATATTTAAATAAACCTCCGGCGATCGTTTAAATTGTGGTTTGCCTTGTTTACACGATTTTAACCGCACGTGTATTTGCCTGTGTGTGTCTGTATACACACCATAATCGGGCCGGCCGCTTAATCGGGCCAAAGTACATTAATACCGATACTCTCCCAAATAACGAGGAATCCGGTCACCCTGAATAGTTTACCCTTCCTGTCTGCCATTCGTTAAACAATGACACACGCGCACTGTTCATGATTCATTCTGATACAGCGTACAAATGACTAGATAAACAATCGTTATGAATCAGTGCATTAATAATAAACAGCGCCTTACGAGCGTGAATAAGCCGCGATAAAACCCATAAACAAATAAAAAAAATATATATTGTAAAGAAACTCTACGTTCCGTACTCTTTTATTATGCCACTCGTTGTTAGCGTCAATTTCGTAATTAAACGATGTCGTACGTTTTCTTACTCCTCTTCGTTTACGATGTCTGTCACGAACGCACGAATAACCAGTACCGAAATCTTCACGTGTGTAATCCTTACCTGTCCTTAATCGATGTATCTGATTCCCGATAGGCGCCAAATTGTTTTATTAAAACAATTAAAAGTGCCAATCTATGTCGTCTTCAGTGCGGCGATAACAAATTCAAATTACCCCCACGGACTGGCGGGAATTCGAATCTCGCGTGACGTCGATGTGTTGCCAACATACAATTCTGGTAAAGAATTTTATTCACCGCTAAAGTACACAAAAGTTATATATTGTAAATAAAACAAAGGACAGTTATTAGTGATCAGTACTAGTTTATTAGTGCTCCAAATCATTAATTATTTATCATTCAAATACAAAAGAAATTATTATAAAAAATTTTGCTCCGGCTATAAATAAATTATATCTCAGGGATTGGCTATGTTGGCTGAACAGTTTTACTAAACCAGCATGGCTGCTGTAATTATTTACTTTATACAATTCATTCAGTCAACGAGTTCTTTGGATTACGAAAAAATTAAAACAAGGTGTTTAAAGTACACCACCTTACATCAATGGTACTTATATACTATGAGGTTTTACATACAATTCGTTTCTTAGTGTTAAAAAGTGTGTGTTAATTTTTTAGACTTCGTACATAGGTTAATCTATATTTACATACAAGTTTAATAAATATTATCTATCAATCCTTGAAAGAATTTAAGTGACCAAGTTCGGAGTGAGAGTTATTGTTTTGTGAAAAAAGTTAATTAGTTTAGTTCGCAATTATTGGTAATTCAAATATATTTAACAAAACCTTGTCATTTCTTGTGACGAGTCACTGGTATTTCTTCCAGGTTGGGTTGATACATTCATTAATTTTCCATCATTTGGTTTTACGGCTTCTTATGGCTTCTATTTCAAGTATTCTGGATTTTTATTGATTATTAATTATTAAAATTTGATTTATATCTTCTCCTTGGTTTAATGGTTCTATGTTCCACTTCTTGGGTTCATCTCAGTTTAATATTAGTTGTATTTCTCTCTATTTTAACTATTTATTGAGTCGAATGTACCTTGGCTTCCGTTTCTCTTGATCGTTAATAATGGACTATCGTTTTATAACGGTTTTAAATATAATAACGTTACGTTGTTATGGTAACCACCTCTACTCTTATTGGTTGAATACATTTGTATCTATTGTTATAAATCCTGGGTTTTGGTTCAAAATGAATAAATATTTTATAATTGCTTTTATTCCTTGGTGTTATTACTAATGTATGAAATATTATCATATATGTCTCTATTTTCTTTCAAAGATTAATTTGATATCCCACAAAGCTGGGCTTGGTCATGTAGTAAAGTTTTGACAAAATTGCTAAAGTTATTTTATTACATATTTCACTTCCTTTTTCTGTTTATTCTATTTCTGACCTACTATTATGGTTAGTTAATTGTAATTCATAAGTTACTTGTTCTTAATTTCCAAATACAATAGTTAATTGCTTATAAATTGTTTATTCTGAATTTTGACAGTTAGGCATTTTATAGGCCTAAGCTGTAACTGTCTATAACTTCTTATTTTACACAATTTAAACATTATTTACTATTTCCATATGTTCTGCTTACTGTCACTTATTACTTATTTACTTTTTGAATTACTTTGGGCTGTTTTACAATAATTGAATGTTATTATTAATTTACAAAATCATTCTTTGTCTATTATTCTTTTTTCTTCTATCTTTACTATGATAATTAATATTATGATTGTCAAATTTATACAATTACTTATACTTACTACTATTTCTTACACACTTTCTTAGCACTTAATATTATTATAAAAACATAACATAAAAATAGGTTTATGTTTTATGGTCTGATGATGGTCCAGAGTTCCTCCATAAGTCTTGGCGTGTGTGGTAAAGATGTCCTGATCGATGGGGAGACCGGCAGCGTGACGTTGTGTGAAGATTTCTTGAGTCTGAGACCGCCCCAAAATTGCCAGTGGTATTTATACTGGACAGCAATCTGACCAAGTCCAGCACTGTTTTCTACCTGTTATATATTGTCCTACGTGCAAAGCGTCCTTTTAATTACAAATCACTTTTTGGTTCATTTACGCGATTTCGTAAACACAGTCGTAGCATGAGCGATATCATTGTTTGCGTAATTTTTTTCTGGTCACTCATATATAACACACATATTAATTACTATTTAATTACACTAGTAATTAACATTAAATTACTTGGCGTCTTTATTATTGCAAATTTCTGGAATACCTTTACATCATTATATTCGTTAACAATTCCTTAATGTAATGGTGTTTTTATAATTGGGGTAAGTCTTTGTTCACAGGTTTAAAACGTATTAATTAGTTTATTTTTATCCGGTTAAAACCTGATTACAGACGTACGCATCACCCCATCTTTGGCTGTCGTAGCTTGCGTTCACACACACAAACATACAAGCGCTATATTCACTCGCGGGGGCAGGTGTACGCTTTCTGCAATTCTTATCCTGCATAATATTGTTAAAAACTGTTCATCATATATTTTTATATGCTAAACCTTTACAAACATACCGCCCTGGGCAAATATGCAAATACATGTATTGTTGGATATATTCCCCAGATGGGTTTAAATAAAATTTGATTGTTTTTCAAATTTTATTTACACAGATGTATGTGTACTTTATAATTACAATTACATCTTATTATCTACATTACAATAGGTTTTTTTTTTAAACTCCTTATAAAAGTAAATATTTCTTATCGATATGTACGAACAAACCCCTTTGTGGTGGGCGACAAAATTCTTTTCCCCTACCTACACAAACATAGCAGCTGTTCACATCCTGCTTTCCTGTGTCCCATTGTTATACGTATCGACACACTGGCATTACACTTGTCCCTGTGCATAACAATGATCATTGTACCCTTTGTGTACTGTTATGCCGCTACCTTGTTCCCTTTTCTGCCATGCGTAAGGTGTTGTTCTCCCTGAACCTCTCTCTCTCTCTCTCTCTCTCTCTCTCCCCCATACTGTTTCTTCTAGCTCGCTGTTCTCCATACTTACTTGCGTTTCTCTCTTTATCTCCGTTCTCAGGCGTTCTACTTCTCCACGTAGATCTTCCTTAAGTGTATTCATTTCACCTGAGTAGTCCTTGGTGGATTTTGCAGACTCTACTACAGCAGTTTCCAACGTCGTCGTTCGGGCTTCTATTTCCTGCGTTTTATTAATGTTTTCATGGACTTGTTCACTGACTGCTTTTATCTTCATATCCTGCTCCCGCTTTGATACTATAAACTTCTCATTCCAGTGTTCAGCTAATTGGTTCACACTATCTTTTGATTCTTTCGACCATTCTGTTTTCTGTTCTTTAAACCTATTCTACATCTTTAAAGCTTGTTCATTTAGTGACTGTTCTACTCTAGCTTCTAATATTTCTATTTTGGTATTAGTTTCTTCGAGTTTTGTAGTCAACTGTTCTTTAAGGTTATTGAATTCAGCTTCAACTTCCTCCCTATTTTTTTTAATTCTTCATTATTCTTTTGCATGTGTTCATTATTTCTTTGCATTTGTTCCTGGAGACTTCTAAACATTGCCTCAATATCAACTCCTTTCTGCGGTGTAGCCATTTCGTTGTATTAGGATTAAATTTAAATTCGTTTTATTATTTTTAATTATTATTGGTAAACCGCAACTCTATTGGTTTTAATTTAATTAAACCAATTAAATTAAACGTAAAGTTTTACGTTTATTATTATTATAAATTATCTCATACCAACAATTTCTCTCCTCTTTCAGTTTTGTTGAGCGCCAGTTGTGAAATACACAACAATATTATAATTACAATACAATAATATTAATAACAATAATAATAATCCACTTATTAATTATGAACATATACAATAATTAACATATATCGAGCTAAACGTTGGGCACGCCAATTTATTATGCAACGTTACAAGTATTTCAAAAATGCACACAAATACATTACCATGTACTCAACGGAACTATGAAGTGTATTACACCGGCCAGGTCGCAGGATTTTTTTTTATTCTCGTTGCGTCAAGTATACGTAGTTGCACAATAATTAAATAATTTTCAAAGAGGAGTGAGATGTTGTTTACATGAATTAATTAATTAAAACCGTTTAAAAATAATCATTCTATGATTTATTAATATTAATAGAAAATATGCAAATATTAAAAAATTCGAATCTTAGATAAATAAAAATATTTTCTTTTATAAGTTTACACAAATACAATGTAACCTTCTATGCTGTTCATGACATATAAAATAAACAACCATATAATCTTACTAGCTAAACAGACATGTTAAACAAATTATGTAAACCTTTTTATTTCAGTGTGTCTGACTTTGACTCAAATTTTAAATAATAGCAACTAATTTACAAACCAAAAATAATATTAAAACTCAAGAATAAAACTAATTGTTGCTATAAACAAAATAAAAAATATAACATTTGCTTCCAACCTATTATTTATTTCTATTGACACACCCAAATTTTAACATATAACAGAAGATTAGTATTTTTAAATTTTCTTGTTAAATTAAATTATTTTCTTTAACTACTATTTAAATTTAAAACTTTACGTCTTTACTGTTCATATATAAGTTTCTTTTGAGAGTTCTTTTCACAAACAAAAAAATATAATTGTTTAGGCCTATTCATCACCTGCGTACTGCCGACGTTACCGTTGCGCGCGCGCGTGTCCTGAATCCTGAGAATTTGATGATGATGATGATGATTATGCTGATGCTGTGTTCTCTGTCTCTACGGGTTGTTGTTTGTGATGGTCCAGAGTTCCTCCATAAGTCTTGGTGTGTGTGGTAAAGATGTCCTGATCGATCGGCAGACCGGCAGCGTGACGTTGTGTGAAGATTTCTTGAGTCTGAGACCGCCCTAAAATTGCCGGTGGTATTTATACTGGACGGCAATCTGACAAGTCCAACACTGTTTTCCGCCTGTTAGGTATTGTCACTACGTGCAAAGCGTCCTTTTAATTACAAATCACTTTTTGGTTCATTTCGCGTTACAAAAATTAATTATTTTATATATATATATATATATACATATTCAATCACTTTCTGCTACAGTCCGTTTCTTGATGTACATAATATATTTAATATTTATAAATAAATTTACCTCAAGATATATATATATATATATATATATATATATATCCTTCGCAGAAGAATTAGTGTAGGCTAAATTATTTTTAAGCTCAAAAATTTGGCAGCTCCGTTTGGTTCGACACTAATCGCGGTCGGCTTTTTTGTTAGTTAATCGGTTCCAATTTTTCTAATATTATTTTCGATCTGAAGACATCACGAAGAGCCGGTCAGGTTTATTCAGATATTCAAAGCACCGAAAAACGAGTTTTATTAAATCTATAAACACCGTACAGTCGTGTACGTAATATATTGTAATTATGATTATTAATTATACAACACTATAAGTAGATAATATACAAGTATATAATATAAAATTATGTATATTTTTATACTATATTCCCGTAAAATTGTGTAATTCCATGTATATTTGTAGCCTCTGACAAAGCTTACAACGAGGGAAAGCTGGCAAACCCAAGAGAAATTTTTTAAATAAATTGTTATCCAAAATTTTAGTGTTTTGTATCGGAAAAGCATTTACACATCGTTATTGAAACTGAAATACTTATGGACAATAATACACAAGAATACAAAATTTACAAAACTTTTCGTTGAATCTTTTTGTTTGTTTTTTCTTTTAATATTATTTGAAACTTCTACATGTTGGAAACATTTAAAGCAGGCTTCACATTTTGAATTAAGCTTTACTGAGTTGGTTAATTTTCATTATTCGCCTTTGTATAAAAAGACGTTCCGAACAGTACGAACATTAAAGTTTTTAGACAGTCATTCACTTAAAATAATATTTCAAAGGAAGTACTTATTTTAAGACGATGACTGCGTCTTTGAACAGAGGTTTTGCTCCTTTGCTATGTCTGTATGTATTGTTTGTGCAGTCATGAATCATTGTGTACAAAAAACGCAGACACAAACCTTTGTAATTTATATAAATAAATGAAGACGAATGCGCACGCGCCGTGTGTGTGTGTTTTGTGCACATACTTCGGTGTTCTCAAAGTCCTAAGCTTTGACGGAATAGAATAATTAGAATTAATTATCCGTGGTTTTGTTTATTAAATTAATACGTCTCGATATTCGTATTATAATTAATTTTTATTTCAATTAATAAAAGACGATTTTATTTTTCCTAATATGATGCTGATAAACATTTGGAAACTAAATGCGGTTATTATAAACAAAAGCGTAAAAGATTTAATGTAGTAGTAGTTATCATTTACGACGAATTAATTTTGCCGAGAGTACACTATCTTATAAATTGTTCGATAATAATCTTAAGCCACCGTAGACTAAAAGAAGAATTATTATAAAACTTCGAAAAAAATAAAACAATTACTTTTGTCGGCTTTTAACAATTGCTGTCGGCAAATTGCAGCCGACGATTGTTGGTAACAATTAATTTTAACAAAGTTCAGGTGGTTCGTTACAAAACCGGCTAAAATTCTTACTGATGAAGCAGAACAGTTGTCACTTACCAAAAATGAAACAATGTTACGAATCGTCAACGTTTCACAGAAACAACACAACTTGTAAGCACTTGGCACCATGCAAGAACACGAACTGCTTCTAGCAGGCAAGAAATCAACTATGGCAACTTTGTCTCTCCGTGGGACCAATACTGACCAACCCCCACCACTGGCGCTCTCACGCGTTCCCCCTACTTACCTACCCGGAGTTTACTCTCTTGTTTTTAAAATAATATTCAGTACATTCGAAGTTCGTTGTCGCCTCGTATTTTGTTGTTGTTGTTTATGTTTATTACATATTTTTTCGTCCTCTGACAACAGTCCTGTTGACTTTTATTTTATTTTTTTAAATCGGCCTCCGACAGTAATGAATTTATTGTTGGCATTAATAAACATCGTGATCTCCAAGAACTCCAGACGACATCACATGTCTGGGGCAATAAACGAAAGCAGAATAGCGCAACAATAAAGTGTAAATAAATCTTTTCTCCCTTGGAAGCCGTCTACCTTCGGTTGGAAGACTGTAGCAGACCTCCTTTTACAACTGTACATAAGAAATCAGTCCCTTTTTACTATACCTATTCAAGATAAATACGTTTGAAGCAAAACGAACGGACTTATGAAAATAAATATGAGAATACTTACATAGCCTTCGTCGACTTTGATATGGCCTTTGGTTGCGTAAGCAGGGCGAAATGATAGGAAATTATGAACCTATAATTGATATCCACCACACCTCATAAGAGCAATAAAAGCCTTTACAGAGAAACAGTCAATATAATATCCAATCCGATACACAGTAACAAGGGTGTAAGGCAGGGTTGCGGTCTATCGTCTACCTTATTTACACAGACCGTATTGTACGAAACTGGAGAGGAAGTTATAGAGGAGGCATTTACTTAGACGGCGACACCAAACTGAAAGTAACTTTCTACAGTGACGACCTGACTGTGATCGAAAAGGCAGAAAATGGAAATGAAATGTCCTATATCAACTACAACAAATAAACATTAAAGCAGGGGCGTAGCGACGAGGGGGTGGAACGGGACCGGCCCCCCTCCAGAGGGTCGAAAAAAGTTGGCGAATCTGGTTAATCTCTTAATTTTTAGGCTGTTTTATTATTTATTCAGCTGTGTCTGAGCTAATAACTCTCTTTTAAATATACAGACAAGTTATTTCACAACATTTGCGTATTCGTTTGAAATATGAAGTACAGGAAAATCAATTCAGTCAGGAAGTAGCTTCTAAACAATGTTTCAGTGAAGCTTAGTTTTATTTTGTTATTACCGTTTACTTTTAATAGGACTGGTTTCCAGGATGTTGTCACACGCTTTCAGACACTTTAAAGATAGTAGTGTTGATTAATTTTAACTTTTTTTTTCTTTTGTTGAAACCAACTCGACCGGATCCCGGAACCCCTCCAAGCCAAATTCTCGATACGCTACTGCATTAAATATAGGTAATTTAAAAATATCAAGGCTTAAAACAAAAATTTTGGCTTTCTCGGGAGAGGAACAAATAATGGCCAATACTGTCTTAGACAACAAAACATCAGAACTGATAAGGCATTCTAAGTATTTAGGACGCGATATTTCCTATGATTACAGTAAAGATCCTGACCGAAAGCTACGAGTTTGTTTTTTAAAATAACATATGCGGTACAATCGACCGATGTCTGTAAAAAAAACAAGAAAAGAGACCATGCTGAAATTTTATATAGCGCTAGCAGTACCCGCGCTTATATACGGTGGTGAAATCTGGGTTACGTCAAAATCACAAGAGAGAAGAGATGAAGTTTCAAGAAGAGTCAGAGGATGTGATCGACGAGATATGATAAGGAACGAAATAATCAGAGAATAACTCCAAATGTATAATTTAAAGGAAAAAAATATAACAGGATTAAATGCAACGGACATTTGGAAAGGATAGAAGAAAATAGATTACTTTTAAAAGCAAGAATAGGCTATAGGCCTAAAGAGAAAAAGGAAGAAGAAACATATGTCGACTGAGAAAAAGTCGGGAACTGTAACGGACAACAATGCCTAAAACGTGAAGTGAAGATGATGCTGATGAAAATAAATATTGGCGATTGTACGAGAGGTTCCTTATGACAATGTACAGGAAGGTTTTTTTGTGATAGTGAGACTCCAGTTTTAGGTTCTGTACAGCGTTTGGAATTGGTCTGAATTACATAAGAAATTATTATTAATTCATATGAGGCTCATCAAATAAATGCAATTGCAAATGACTGTTCTTTTAACGCTATTTATCCAATAAATTTAACATGTTACATATTCTTCAAAATAATCCCAAGCTACAATTATACATTTTCTCATCATCATCCTACTAATTTTTACGCCAGAAACTAAGACTTTTTTTGTCTCGAAGTCTTTGCACATGTGTTCGCATTTCGTCGTCGCGCAGAAACTTAACGACAAAACGAAATGACTCCTTGAGCCCACCAAACAAAAAGAGAAGTCTGATGGGGCGAGGTTTGGTTGGAGTAACTGATCTTCACAGCCTAATTTTTGAACGGTGTCGTGTGCTGTTTGCTCAACGTGCGTTTTCAAATAAAAGAGTTGATTGTACAAGTCTTCCGAAGTACATTTCTCAAGTCGTCTTGCCATCGTTGATTTATGTTGTGTGTATAAAATAGTTGTCAATCAGCTATATTAAACTGATGGATAAATTATAAATCGGCTTATAGTTTTGAAGTATCGTACATCTTACTTAAGTCTAGATATCTTTCGCTATAGACGTTTATGTCTTTACTTATTGAATTGCCCTCGTATTTAGGCCTATATAAGCTTATACTACTGACTGGTATAAGCTTAGCGATGCCTAGACTATGTTGCTATATTGATTGTTGTGTTCAAGGCAGCGACACTCATATCAGTGTCGACACACTGTTTTTTTATCGTTATCACAAATAATTTTTACAATTCAAAATACATATTTCGATTGACAACTGTGATATCGATTAGTAACACAATCGTAACTTATACAAACAGCAACACTAAATACTGATCGAAAAACGTAGGATCAAACACACGAACTGCCTCTACATCTCACTTAATCGAAATCTCAAATGAACACTGACTAAAAACTAACTTAACCGAACTGACAATAAGTACTGACCGACTTTTTTTTTTTTTTTTTTTTTTTTTTTTTTTTTTTTTTTTTTCGCTCTGGGCTTTGTGGTTGTGCGTCGCAGAGACGAACCGCTCGGTATCTGAGTTCCGAGCTACCTTCTGGAGCTCCTGCCTCGTGGCCCTGCCCAAGTAGGGCGTGTGCTCTATAGCAGGCCGATTATCGGCTGTTGTGCTAGCCTACACTAGCGCAGTATACACCGAGGGCGTTTCCACGAATCACCTGGACGTATACGGTACCTTCCCAGCCCAGTCACTAGAGGATTGCCTGGGAACCTCGCCGCACGTGCATAAAATTTGCGTGCAAGCCGCCTGATTGTGTCGTCTAAGGAGCGGACGCCAAGTCCTCTCCTTAGAAGGCGAGATGAAAAGCGACGGGGGACTTTGGCCGCTAGCCGAAGACCCCTGTCGAGGACGCTCTGCAACTTCTTTTTATGCATTGCGGCGAGGTAACCCCAGACCGGACAGGCGTAGGTAATGACCGGCAGCAGATACGCGCCGACGATCATCCTGCCCAATTTCCTGGTCATGGCTGAGCTGATCAGGAGTGGAAACAGTGCGCACAGACGAGTGGATGCTCGCTTGAGAACTGTCTGTGCGTGGGTACGCCAGGTGAGCCGACGGTCAAGGTGTAATGCGAGGTACTTGACCTCTTTGGACCAGCGCAAGTACGTTCTGCCGATACGTAGCTGCCTAACAGGGTTCTTCCGTCGCTTAGAGAATTCGACGGCTACACTCTTGGTAGCGTTGAGTTGCACTCTTCAGTTTTCAGCCCAGTCCACGAGCGTGTCGACCTGGCGCTGCAGTCGTTGGACGGCCCTTTCCACATGACGATCGGCCGTAAATACGGCCGTGTCGTCAGCAAAGAGGGCCATCTGGACTCCAGGCTGTCTCGGCACGTCGTTGACGTAGATCGAGAACAGAAGGGGGCCTAGAACACTACCTTGAGAGACGCCGGCTGTAATTCGTCTCTCGGAAGAGACTGAATCGCCAACTCTCACGCAGAAGGTCCTCTCCGTCAGAAAGCTAGCAACCAGATGGAGGTAGCAGTCCGGGAGCTGGACTTCCCTAAGCTTGAATAATAGGCCATCATGCCATACGCTGTCGAAGGCTTTTTCAACATCTAAGAAACAGCCAACGGTCCGTTCTCTCCGACACCCGGCTTCCGTGACGCTTTCCACCATTCTCATCAGTTGATGAGTGGTCGACTGCCCCACACGAAAGCCGAACTGTTCGGGGACCAGCACGTCAAAGTTGGTTAGATGTTCTCGCACACGACGCTGTACGAGGCGCTCAAAAACCTTGGACGTAGCGGAGAGTAGGCTGATAGGCCGGAGGTTTTCAGAGCGGGTGGTATCCTTTCCCTGCTTCGGGATCACGATAACCGTTGCCTTTCGCCATTTCTTGGGAAAGTAGGCCAGTCTGAGACACGCGTTGAACAAATCAGTCAAGACTTGAACTCCAGGCTCGGGAAGAAGTCGTAGAGCGGTGTTCGTAACACCGTCCGGGCCTGGAGACTCACCGACTTCTTCGTCTACCGCCGCTTATATACTGTTACGTAATACAGAAACAGTGTTACGGCATTACGGAACGTTCTGGTACATTGGAGAACGTTGTTCTACTCTATTTCCGCAGCTGTAATGCGTACGTGACGCTTAACACGCGAGGCAGGTTACGTAATCGGAATAATCTCGTACACTTGATAGTGTTGTTCTAGAAGTTTCTCAATTAGCCCAACCTGCGTGCTTCTGCGAAGATTGCGCTGAAGTGTCCTCTAGAATTTTCGATGGCTTGTTAAGGACGCATATTATGGAACCCTGCGGACTACAAATAGCCCATACCTGCTGCTTAGTTTTCAGTTATTGTCGGGCGATTACTCTGTGCGTTCAAGTGGTTTTTAGTGAAAAGTAATTATTGTGGCGAAGTGTTATGTGTTTTATAATCGTGCGGGACAATTGTAATACAATTGTGTTTTATATTAGCTGACATTTTTTTATTGCGTGTGAACAATTTTTATTTGATTTGTGGTAAGAGACTATCTTGTTAATTACAAACTGTTTAATTGTGATAATTAAAGCTGGTGATTAGTGAGTTAATTGGTGTCTTGTATTCTGCTTTCCACTGTACCATACGACGATCAGTGAGACGATATGTATGGCAATGACATTCAGGGGAGTATTTACGTGGGGGATCAGACCCCCCCCCCCCCAGAGAGTAGAAAAAGTGAGGAATTTTGTTAATTTCTTAATTTTTAGCCTGTATATTATTTTTTCGGCTGCGTACGCTAATATAGTAATAAGTCTTTTTTAACTATACAAACAGGTTTATTACACAGCATTTGTATACGTCTGAAATATGTAATACAGGACAATCAATTCAGTCAATCAGTATCTTGTAAACAATGTTTCAATAACGTGTATTTTTAATGTGTTATTACCGTTTACTTTAGTGGAACCGACTTTAAAGATAGTAATGCTAATCAGTTAAAAAAATTTTTTTTTTGCGTGAAGCCAACCCGACTCCGGACCCCCCCTCCCAAAGGCCAAATTCTAGATACTCCACTCATGACATTCACCAACATGCGTCAGCTACGAGAAACGTCTAGTAAATTCCACGCATAAATTCGAGAATCGGGTAGAACAAACTATGTTTATTTATAAATGTATAGTACCATTCTTATAGAACATTCTAGTGTACATCAGTATACACAAGTTATACAACGCACATGATGTAAGCTATATATAAATATACGTGAGTAACCCAACCTACGTATTTTAGCCTATGTATTATCCGGACTATTTTTTCTAAAGACAAAATAGTTTTAGTAATATCAATCAATATTCATAATATCACTTTGAATGTGGGTTGGTGTTTCCCTAATATATTGTTACGACATCAAAGAACATGCTACCTGTTTCTCGGCTATTCCAGCGGAACCCGGCTGTAATGTTATGTGCGTACGTGATTCTTAACAGGCGTTAACGAGATTATTCTAGAACCACCGGTCCGCGCGCGCTGTGTTCAAGGCCGCAATCAATTACGCTCTAGTGTTTTCTAGTAGCGCTGAAGCGTAGTATGGAATATTCTGGAATTTCAGCGGGGTATAAAATTTAGGCATTCAGCGGCGCTTAGTTCAGTTTTACTGTCGATTTATTCCAGTGCGGATCAAAGTATTGTGGCGAAGTGTTACGTGTTTTATAATTGTGCGAGACTCGTTGACATTACTATTGCGTGTGAACAATTTTTATTTGATTTGATGTAAGAGACGATCTTGTTGACTACAAACTATTTAATTGTGATAATTATAGCTGGTGATTAGTGACTTAATTGGTGTCTTGTATTTTGGTACCATACGACGATCAAGGAGACAGTCGTAACAATATAATAACTTACTCTTTATTATTATATTAGAAACAATACTTCGTAAATAGAAATAACAATGTTGCACACCACTTCAGACAAAAATTTCTGTTTAGCGCTTTGAAGCTTCACAGCTCATCGTCAGATCGGAAATATATAGCCATTATTGCATATTTCCGATCTGACGATGAGCTGTGAAGCTTGAAAGCTCTAATCGGGAATTCTTGTCTTTAGTGGTGTGCAACATTGTTATTTCCACATTTGTTATGATTATAACCACTAACACAACTTTATTAATTAAATACTTTATAAAACGTAATCGTTGTATAGAATGTTTTGAAAGCGTTTGTAACTTAATTTTATGACAAAAGATAACTCAGCAGAATCCAAGCGAAGGAAATGAAGTTATTTCAGAATGTGTATATTAGAGGTGGGCCGATATACCTATAACAGGTATTTTGGAAAGATATTTTTGTGGAACGTATATAACAGTGACTGAAAAGTTGAAATACCTGTTCCGATTCAACGATAACTGAAAAGTCGAAATATCCGTTTCGATTACTCGCGGCCTCGCGGTTCCGAGTCGCGGGACCCCTCTACGCAACTAACGAATAAACAAGTAAACGAGTACTACGAGTATTATGAGTACACGAGTACAAAGGCACTTTTTGGTGCTGAATACTTCAATCTGCGCATGTGCCGATTGCCATACAAGTACGAAACGAAGCAAGACAGTGAAGTTCAGAATATCTCTACGCCAAAGAGACTAAGCTGTTTTTAATAAATGGAAAATGATTCGTACTGATGTTACATTTATTCTCGTGTGTTATGCAGATATATAATGCAGATTATAATAACAAATTATATATTATACTAGTCACCAACTTGGTAAATTTTGAAAAAGCGAATTATATTGTGTTATAACCTACAGAGTGGCTGATAGGCCATATAGTACTTTTTGTTAATGTGATTTCGGAGATGATTTTAACTTCATTGCACGTCTCACATACATTTTTTTGTCATTCTTTGTTGTGCCATTACGTGCACTCTAAATTTCATTGCCTGAGTTTCGCAATTGAATTGTCTAACCAAAATGGAATAAAAAATGTAACATTAAATCTATGGCAGTCTGTTTACTCCTACTGAAAACTTAAATTAGTATTCCCAAAGGAAGGGAGGCCTATAAATTCTCTTGTTTCTTATTTTCTTTTAAACAGTAACAGCTTAATAAAGTCACTGTGTAAAGTAACACTGTTAATACTTTAGTTTCAATTTATTTTTTATAACAAATTGTATAATACATGTGTATGTATAATATATATATAAAAACATATATATGTACGCGTTTGTACAGGTATTTTTTCGGAACGGTTTCGTTCGTACCTGTTACTGTATTTTCAAATACTAGTTTAGCACACCTCTAGTGTGCATCATAGAGGGCGTGAATGTTTGATCGTATTGCCGGCAGTAGGTTCAAGTGGTGGACTATGTGGTATGTGGTGGACAGATCATGCAGGAGACTGGCAGGCAGATTTTGTATCCATAAAAAAAAATTGGAACGACACGTAAAAGACGAACAGACGAGGCGAATGACGAAGAAGAGCAAGAGTAAATATATCTATTTACCGGAAAATGATTTTATTTTTTTTTAAGACTATTAATAATATATTGTTACGCAACGGAACATTCTCGAACAATGGAGCGTGTCATTGTACGTGTTTGTCAGCTATCCCAGCAGAGCCCAGCTGTAATGTTTGATATTTGTGTGCGTAAATATTACTAATTTGAGAAGAAAGCCAATTATGTGACGCTTATCACGCGTCAACAATCGACGATGTCCCAGATCGCACCGGTGCGCTCACTGTGTTCAAGGCCAAACACGACACTGTTTCTAGTCGATTCGAGAACGCCTGTAAGAGGCGCTTGTTTAACACGTCAACCAAAAAGTGACAGATTATTCTGGCATCTCAGCGGGGTATAAATATAAGCATCCAGCGACGGTCAGTTCGGTTTATGTCGGGCAATTTACTCAGTGCGTCTCAAGCGGTGCATTAGTGAAAAGTGATTATCGTGCGGGACTCTATTAGTTGACATTATTATCGGTGTGGACGAATTAACTTGTATTGTTGTACGAGTATAATCTTGTTAAATAACGTGTTGATTACCAACTGTTATTTGTGATAAATTAAAGCTGGCGATTAGTGACTTCATTGGTGTCTGTAATTTTGTTTCCCACTGTACCATACGACGATCAGTGAGCCCGTTGTAACAATATTATTGGTTCTCACTTGGACTAATACTGTATGAAATCTATATCTTAGGCTTTCACGGGGGGCATCATAATTATTAAAATTACTAACCGGGACTGTAGGGCCGTGGTCTTCCATTTTATTCGTGTCGAAAGGTGTTGACTCGAACAGACGTTTCGGCCTCACCTGTAGCGGACATCTTCAGTGTAAGGACTTAACGCACCGGCAAGGTGTACGTCAGTACTCCACAGTACTGTGGCAAATGCTGCTTTGCAAGGTACAGTACTTTTACTGCAGACTGCAGACACAGTTTTCAAATTTAATTTTCTAAAAAATAGTTTGCATACGCATATACATATCTATTACGCATAAACATATACAGTACACATATAGGCCTGAGTATAGAATGACTGTGTTTTATAGCCTTTGCCACAGTACTGTGGTTGTATTGACGTACACCTTGTCAGTGCGTTAAGTCCTTACACTGAAGATGGCCTCCAGAGGTGAGGCCGAAAGGTCTGTTCGAGTTAACACCTTTCGACACGAAAACAATGGATGATCACGACCTTACAGCCCCGGATAGTAGTTTTAATAATTATAATGAAATGTTATAATAAAAATACTATCAAGTTGTATTACTTTTACTACAAGCACAGTTTTCAGATTTAATTTTCTAAAAAAATAGAGTATGGATGCGCATCTAGATATATGTGCATAAACATATTTAAAAAGTAGGCTCACACACACACACACACACACACACACACACACACACACACACACACACACACACACACACACACACACACACACACACACACACACACACACACACACACACACACACACACACACACACACACACACACACACACACACAGGCCTGCGTATAGAATGACTTTAAATTGTACGCCAGTTTTCCAAGAACGTGTTATAGCCTAAAGGTAAACACAAGAGGGGAACGTATATTAACAAACTTCTTAAAATGAATTAATACTGAGATATTTGTAGTTAACAATACGTTAGTAGTTGCAACATTCTAAGTACTTGCTTGATGTACCCTCCCTCCATTTTGTTGAATGCAGCATGTTGTAATAAATTCACTTAACACGTCAAAAAGTGTGTAGCGCGCGAAGGTATGTAGGGCGTTTGATATCGTTTCCAGTCTTTATATATCCAACAAACGGCACAGCTTATATTAGCCTACTTGTAAGCCGTTTGTGTACAAACGCTAGTTGTATCTTATCGTACGAGCCGGCTGTGTTGCTAGAAATTATTTGCTCTATGTATGCCGACTTCACTTGCATTATCATTGGCTGAAATCGTTAACAAACTGTACGTAATATCCAATTTGACTGTAGTCCACATTATTTTAAGACAACGGAGGAATCCAGAGTCCAGTTAATGTGAAAAACGACTAAGACAATAATAATAATAATAATAATAATAATAATAATAATAATAACAATAATAATAATTTTTTTTATAGATAGGGAAATGCTTTATGCACCGTCAGAGAAGGCCGTGCTTCCTCTGGTGTGTGGAACTCTCACCCACTAAAACACACACCTCTAATTCAGGCATTCACATCCATCCTACAACCACTTAGCGTATTACTTCAGGATGGAGCCTATTGCGGCCTTATCGGGTTCCTTCTAGTTGTTCCTAATCTTCTACTGCCTGTTGGATGCAAGTTGGGCTGTCTTTTTTTCTAGTAGGACCCACTGAAAAAATGCATTGATGCGGTCTCATTCCGGTTTACCACGAAGCATAAGCACAACTACGCTCTCCGGCGTGAACTCCCCGAGCTCCATTTCCAGTACCATCCTCTGTCTTGCAAATCTGCAGCACTTCAAAAACGTGCGCAAGGCATCTTCATGGGGAGGGTCTCCGTATTGGCATGCTGGACTCTGCATCTTTCCCATTCTGTGGAGGTAGGCATTAAAATTGCCGTGGCCACTGAGCAACTGGGTCAGATGGTAGTTGACCTCACCGTGTAGGCGGTCGATCCATTCCTTCAAGTTTGGTATGAGTCTTGCGGTCCATCTTCCTCTCTCCTCTCTATCCCAACGATATTGCCAGTGCCGGAGAGTGAGTTCCCTGGCTTCATGCTTTGCGGCATCCCTTCCGATTTCGTCTCTTCTTTCGATTAAAATCTTCCGCTCTAGAGCCAACAAGTCTATGGGAAACACTCCCGCTATCACCAGGACTACTGGCTTTGGCACTGTCCGGTAAGAGGATGCTACTCTGAGGGCTCCTATTCTCTGGACCGGTGCCATAGGTTTTCTGTACTCCGTAATAATAATAATAATAATAATAATAATGCTCTACAGACATCCAACCCCACGCCCGGACTTAAAACATCTTGGCCTCTTGGGAGCGGGCAACAGCTGTTGCTCTTTGTATGTCTAACAGGGAACTGGTAAGTGAGTTAGACAAAGTTGTGTGTAGCGCTAGAAAACACATCGTAACCCACTGTGCAACCGATCGTGCCAATGGGTGGATGGCTCTACGTTAGTGAGTCGCGAACGATGGCCTCAGGGCACCAGGACGCATGCTATCCAGAACTGCTCGAGTCCTACCGAGGGACTCGAGGGCTCTGCCGCGGTGGTCTGTTATTTCGCCGGTACTCGTGGGAACTAGATGCTAGGTTCTCAAAATAATTTAGGGTTGAGGGATCCTTAAAAACCGTCGTCTAGAAAAAAAAGCCCTCCTCGGCGAGTGGGCATTCGGTAGATACTGATAGATTCCTGACATCGTCTGTCAACGTGCCGGCGGTGCCAAAGTATCTTGTTGTTGTGAAACGGAAAGAAGATGACTTCGAAAAAATGAGTCCCTTCCTTATTTAAAAAGCTATCAACGGTTGCGCTGGATCAGCCGTACAGGACATCAGAAAAACCGCAGGAACACTACTTGTCTAGACCCTAAACGATCAACAGGGTTCAAGGCTAGTTAAGCTGCAGAAGATAGGAGACACAGATGTGGAAGTCGTACCTCATACCGCCCTGAACACCACAAAGAGGGTGGTAGTGTGTAGGGACCTGCTGAACTGCACAGAGGAAGAAATTACGACTGAGCTTGCTCCACAAGGCGTTATCGTATGTCTGAGACTAACGGTGCGAAGGAATGGACAGACGATCCCATCTGCGTCACATGTCCTAGCCTTCAACAGGACAACTTTACCGGTAAAGGTGAGAGCAGGCACTCATAGGCTGAGTGTGAGAGTATTTATCCCTCAGCCGATGCTGTATTTTCAGTGCTTGCGTTTCGGGCACACTGCATCGAGATGTGCTAAGGTCAAGACATGCTTCTGTGGAAAGTCGGCTCATGGTGACGATCCCTTTGCTGAGCCAATGACATGTGTCAATTGCGGTGGTCTACATTCATCTAGATCCTGCAATTATTCCGTTTATAAGTAAGAAGTGGTTATACAGGAAGTACTCTGAAAAAAAAGCTACTACGATCCGAAGAAACTCGTATAGACAGTCAACCAGGGCAAAATAAGTTATGCACAGGCAGTATAACTGCAACAGCAGCCCCTACTGTAAAAGAAATATTATCTGCAGTAACCCGGTTTTTTGAGCAGTACTTTTCTGAAGTATATAAGAAATTAGAAGTTCAGAAAGATAGAGCAGTTGAAGAGAGAATGGTGAGCACAGACCCCGTGGCTGCGACTGCAGCCACCTCCAGTGGAGGCGAGGGGATACCTGCGTCCATTGCCCCGTCCTCCCAGTTACACCAGGCAGGAATGTTTAAAAGGGGACAAGAAATTAATGTTCCTCATGAACAAGAGATGAGCCCCGGATTAGAGTGCAGCTCAGTTACCGGTGCCAGTGATCTCACCGACCTCGGTGACCTGGCGGAACAAGGCTGCCCAAAAGTGAAGCCAAGCAAGTAAGCACGGTTGGTAGCGACTGATTCTTCAACATCCAGGATGGAGAGAATCCTTAAGTGGAATATTAACGGTTGCACTTCGTATTATTGCGAACTGAAAACGCTACTGGCCAGGCATGCACTAATGTGTGTGTGCCTGCAGAAACACATTTGAGGCCACAAGGACTTTTTAATATGAGGGGATGTGAGTCCTTCCGCTGTGACACCAAACATCAGAGCTACGGGAGGCGTTGCCCTATTTCTTAGCAACACATATTCCGCCAGACGTATTACGCTCACTACGCCTCTACAAGTAGTAGCAGTCAGTGTATTACAGCCACTGAAGATGACAATCTGCTGCTTATACTTACCAGTATCTGCGTGGCGAGCAGAACATCTGGAGGATCTGGACGAGCAGATACCGACTCCATTACTCCTTGTTGGGATCTTCAACCCCCGTAGTCCCACTTGTGGTTGTCACAGGATGAACAGCGCTGGATTAAGAACTGAAGGACTATTGCTTAACAACGCACTTGTCTTTTTAAACACATCCGCGAGCACACATTTCAATGATGGAGGTAGTACTTTCTCGGCTATCAATCTTTCCATCTGTAGCCGAGTCTTGCTCCACGTATGTCGTGGAGAGTGCTCCCAGACCTTCACCAGGGAACAACTACTTCCCAGTGCTGATAACGCGAACGCTAAAGACCGTTATACGCACTCCGAAAAGAAGGGGCGTGGACCGTGCTGATTGGGCAGGATTCAAGGCTGCTTCTACACCTATGGACGTCAGTAGAAATGTAGAAGACGACGTACATTGTTTTAAAGCTGCTATCACTTCAGCAGCTGTCGTGCGGACCGTTGGTCGTTCATCCAGAATACCGGTACTTTGGTGGAACATCGCTGTGAAAGACGCAATAAGAATGACGTGTTCCATAACACGGTCAACGCCAGTGACAGAAGTCTGGAAGAAGATCAGAGCCATCACTGGCACATCAGTGTTTAAGTAGATCACGATGTACTGAGCACGATGGTGAACCGAATAGCTGAAGAAGAATATGACGTTGAGTTCGGCACTGATGGTTACAGGACTACAACGTGCTTTTTACTTTAAAGGAATTGGAGTCTGCTATCCGCGCTGCTGGTGACATTGTGGCGGGATAGGAGGATATTTCTTACAGCATTATATGCCAACTGTTGGATGTAACTATGGCTACATTACTAGGACTTTATAACGCCATATGGATACAACGGGACTACCCTACATAATGGAAAGAGGCCATCGTCATTCCACTTCTGAAGGCCGGAAAGGATCCCCTTAATGCAGAAAACTATCGTCCAGTATCGTTAACGTGCTGTTTAGGAAAATTATTGGAGAGGATGGTAAATAGCCGGATAACCCGCTGATTTGAAAAACACGACCTTCTGACCGTACATCACTGTGGGTACCGGAAGTACCATGCTACTATTGGTCAACTGGTGTATCTGGAGAGCGCAGTTCAAAAGTTTCATCGAAGGAAAACACACGGTTGCAGTATTATTCGATTTGGAGAAAGCATTCGACAAAACGTGGAGATACTATATCATCCAACAACTACATGATAGCCGGTTCAGGGGTTACCTGCCTAAAGTCATCTCCAGCTTTCTCAGAGACAGGGCTTTCCGAGTTCGGGTCGGACAATCCGGTCACACCAGCTGAAAAATGCAGTACCGTTTTTACCCAACAACGGGACCTTTGAGTATATAGAAACGTCAGTTGGGAAGTGTTTGAACGTTGACGATCTTGCGTTGTTCTACTCGGCTAAAGAAACGGCGATGATCAAATATAAAATATTTGTAAATAATTAAAATCCACATTCACAATGCAAGAAAGGCTTTCGGAACAGGTGTCTCCATCTGATCCAGGATGAAAGAAGAAGAAGAAGAAGGAGGAGGAGGAGGAGGAGGAGGAGGAGGAGGAAAAGTGTACTTCAAAAACCACTGACAAGGGACCATAAAAATAAAGCATACAACTTTATAGCTTATAAAAGTTGAGAAATATATTGCAGATTATTCCGAGAAACCCTGTTTTGAGACCCAATAGTACGGAAATTACTCAAATAGATACTATGACTTAAGAAGAGAGAAATGAAAGGGGTCTAAACAGCTGTAGCATACTTAGTTGAAATCATTTTTTTGTTAAGTATGTGATAAACATTACATTTTTTTAATTGCTCGTTAGAATAGTCAAAATTCTGATAAGTTCATATATGCCAGACAGCAGGGAAAGGTAAGACAATATAGGCTAATTCTAATTACACGGTTATTAACTCGTAATTATGAAATTTATATTTTTTTGTCTACTAAGAGAAGTGAAGGGGGGAAGATCATATAACACGGGCGTGACAAAACTGTCAATTAACATTGCGCGCTCCTGTTATTTATTCAGGAATTCTGTCAATTACTACAAGTTCTGAATTAATAGGATATTTCTTTATTTTTTTATCATATTTTGTAGCACAAAATTATCTATTTTAAAACTAATTTTGCTTTTGCCTGAAAAAAAAACTTTTAATGTATCATATTACGCCGCATTGCATGTTACCCACACGTCTGATAGGCTACATTAGACGATGTGTTATTAGCATCGGGCGTGACAAATTAGTTTAAATATGGAATAAAAATGTTTTGTATCGGTATTTTCTGTAAGCAAAGGTTACGAATGGAAACAAAAGCTTTTCTGAGTGTTTTGGGATGTTTTAATTACAGTAACATAAAGAAACAGTCGTATGGAAAATTATTATTTTTTTTAGATAGACGGCGACCGAACGTGGAATAATCCTTCTATATTAGAAGGGAGCCAATAAATATAATTGGTAAGAACAATACTTCCAAAAGGTATACGATTCATTTAAAAGAGAAACTAACATGTCATCGAAGCTTATCAGATTCGTGCTCGTGACCAGCACTCAGTAATGTGAGGCTTGATGTTGAAACAGCAGAGGACTAGTCAAATCCCAGGGTAGGGATCTTCTTCCAATTTTGCTATTCAACGTGATGCTAGAATGAAAATCATACGTAGCCAAAAACAATAAAAGTAGGTAGGACGCATTAAGAACACGTAAACACAAATTGATTAAAAGGATATTGAGAAAAATGACAAGAAATGGTTGATGCGTAAGGTCAAGATACATAAGATGAAATGGTACATATGGAAATAGGTATGGTGATAAACGAGTAAGAAGAGGGGAAGACTTACAAAAGGTGACAGACTTTGGAAAAACGTTTCATGGGAAACTTTTGAGAATTATGGGAAAAATAACAAAGCTTTGACCATAGACGCAAAAACAAGAAAAAACACAAAGTTCTGTTTTCATTGCTTAATCAAAGTATAGCTCCCTTGGCCAAAAGGATGACAGTCGGTAGCCTTTGGTGTGATAACGTGTTCTGATTTGCGCGGTACTTCTCGACGCTGATTCTGTGCACCAATCAGACTGCACAGTCAGTAGGATGAGACTATCGTTCCAAGTCCACGTTGACGCCCCGTTGCCATAATTAGTATTCACCAACCTCTGTTTGTCATCTTAAATGGAACAGACTCGTCATTCTTCTGTCGGTGTAGCCGTTATTAGTGATTCCATATATATGTCAACAACGTAACTACACTGATGCCATATCATCATCATCATCATCATCATCATCATCATCATCTTCTTCTTCAGCAAGGATTAAACCAAAAACGGTTTGTTCCGGTCTCAAACAGGCAAAGTTTAGAGCTGGTCACTCCGGCGCTTCCTCGGACGCCCCACACCTCTCCATCCCTTCGGCTTATAATTCCATAGCTGTTTGGGGATGCGGCGGTCATCCATTCGGTTAAGATGTTCCACCATTTTAGCCGATAGTGGGCAGTTCTATCAAGTATATTCATGACATTTAGCTCGTGACGGGCATCGACGTTTCTTTTGCGATCTTGAAGAGCGTATCCTGCCACGTGCCTGCAGAATCTCATTCCGGCCACTTGAATACGACCGGGCCGGGACTTCGTTAAAGTCCAATTCTAAGAGCCGTAGATAAATGTGCGGAGGGCCATCACCTTTTAATAGAGCTTCAGGCGTGTTTCTTTCCTCGTTTATTTTAGATAGTCTATTATTTATGACTTGAGGTATTGTGAATAACCCCAGAAATGTATTCTAGATCTTGGTGAATTCTGTAAAAGGAGTAACCGAAAGTCACTGTTCGCATCGACGTGTTTATTTATTTCCTCGAATAAACTGCGAATGCTAAGTGAATATGGTGTGTTGAAGATAAAACATAAAATTGTCTCTTTTTTTTTTTACCAACGTAATTACGCCACGTATGTTACACGGCCATATCTGTCAGAGGAGAAATGTGGAACAGTAAATATCGGATTTAGAAAAATGTTTTTCGCGTTTTTCTACGTTTATCGGGCGGTTGCCACGATAGCTGCTGCGCTTGTGTGTGTGTGTGTGTGTGTGTGTGTGTGTGTGTGTGTGTGTGACGTAATCCATTGTCGTATAAACGGGTAGGAGTGAGTTAGTGTTTGTAACATTATTGGAACAGGTGGTGAGATATACTGTCTAAGTCTAATGCATTCACAGAGTCATTAATCAGTCACAGAAACATAGTATGAGACTGCATACAGAATGGTTGTGTGTGTGTGTGTGTGTGTGTGTGTGTGAATCAACCGTTTAATAATATAAGCCTACCTGTCGGTGCCCATTGTTCTGCGGGTCTCGAATAATCTGTTGTAATGAAATGTTGTAACAAACGGTGGAAATTCTATACTTCGTTTCGCTTGTGGTGGTTATTGTTTGATCGGCTCTCGTAACTGTACAGAAATAACTCGGTTGTAATATTACCATACTTAACGTCTGCTTTAATTGTTTATGAAATCGTGAAAGCTGTTGTTATTGTAGCTTACACCCACATCGTGAGCATTTTGGCTTGCCGGGCTGTGAGGCCGTGGTCTAAAGTTGTTGGTTGCAGTCGTGCCGGCCGCACATTCGACTGCCATCTTCAGTGCATACAGTTGTAGCAAAAGGCTGTAACACTGACCAACTTATCGCAGTCATCGATGGCGTCAGATATAACGTGAAAGGCTTAGACATCAATTACACTCACATTCTCATCGCCAAAGATTTAGCGCTTAGCGTTAAAATACTGTTACGTAATGCGGAAAAAGTGTTACGTAATACGGAACGTTCTACAAGTTTATCGAATGTTCCAGTGGAATCCGGCTGTAACGTGTATGTGGGTACGTGATTCTCGACATGCGTTTCGAGATTGTTCCGGACTCACCGGTCCGCGCCTGCTGTAAGGTTTGTAAGGCCGCAACCAATTATGTTCTGGTGTTTTCTAGTAGCGTTCTTGACTCGCAGTTAGCGAATATTCTGGAACCTCAGCGGGGTATAAATACAAATACTCAGAGACATTCTGTTTAGTTTTGAGTTGCGAATTATTACAGTGCGGTTCGACGTATCGTGGCGAAGTGTTGCGTCATTTATAATTGTACGGTACGATTGTAATACAATTGTGTTTTATATCAGTTGACATTTTTTTATTGCTTGTGAACAATTTTTATTTGATTTGTTTTAAGGACTGTCTTGTTAATTACAAACTGTTTAATCGTGATAATTAAAGCTGGTGATCAGTGACTTAATTGGTGTTTTGTATTTTGTTTTCCACTGTACTTTATGACGATCAGTAGACGGTCGTAACAATAACAATGTTACGCTTTACGTTTTCCACACTAGGAAACACCCTCCACTTCCAACGGTATTTTACGACTTTAAACATTAGATTTTCAGTCGAACTGATAGTATAGTTTTTAATCCTTTCTAATATTTCCATTTTTAATCTGAATCTGAATCTTACATTTCCTCCAGTATTAGAAACAAGGATTCACCTCCTTGGAAAAGAAGTCTGTAGCGGGGTAAAGTGAGTTCTTCTGATGACCCCACACAGTTGTGCAGCTTCTTCACCACATCGTTGTTTGTAATGTGAGATACATCACAACACAGACATTCAAAATTACTATGCTCTGTATGACGGAGGTTGGCGTGTGGACCCTTGGCCTACCTGCTTCCTCTCCCCACTGTAATACTTCCGCCCGGCCTCGACAACAGCTAATTGCCACGTGAGTCACCTCACTGTGCGTCTAGTATGAAACAATTTTTTTTCCTCGCACAATACTGGTAAAATTTTGTTATATTTGAAATCAGTGAAATAATACGATGAAAATGACACCAAACACGACTAAGGAATATTAAAAATTGGGCGTTATAAAGTAACAATGACTGAATAATTGCAATGACTTTATTTGTATTATTTATTAATATTTTTTAGTCGTGTTTGGTGTGATTTTCATCGTATTATTTCGCTGATATCAAATATAACAAAATTTTACCAGTATTGGGTGAGGCAAAAAAAAATTGTTTCATACTAGACGCACAGTGAGGTGACTCACGTGGCAATTAGCTGTTGTCGACCCCGGGCGGAAGTATTACAATGGGGAGAGGCAGCAGGTAGGCCAAGGGTCTACACGCCAACCACCGTCATACAGAGCATAACCTGTTCCAGACCAGAACCATCTGCAACTATTTTGGTTCGTATGGGATCAGCTCCATGATCAGCTTGATCTTCATTGTAGAGATCTGTAATCCGAAATGCTCGCAGGTTTGACCCAATGAGTGGACAGCAATCACTTTCCGAGTCCGACAGGATGCCCTGGTCTTCAGCACAAAACAATGTGCCGACTGCAGAGTTGGCAATCATAAAATATGCTGGAAGGTTCAGCTGCCAATTTTGTACTACATCGTTGATATATAAATTGAAAAGAGGTGACAATGGGGACCCTCGTACTCGCCAATTGACCAGGCCCACACCAAGAGTTATGCTCCGTCTTTCTGTATCAATTAAGATTTTGTTTTCCACATAAAGACTTTGTATGACTCTAATCAGATGTTGCGGGGTTCCTTTCTTTTTCCATTATTACCTACAACCTACCCTTATTCAATCTATCAAATGCCTTTCCTAAGTCAGTGAAAGTTGTGTATGCTGAAGCAAGGTAACACATTAATTACGGCTGATAACATTTGTATTTGTGTCGACTGTCATCGTTTTGGCCGAGGGAGCTACACATACGCGTGCCATGAAATTCTACAGCTCAATTTAACAATTGGTGCGGCAAATTTTTTTTAAATTTTCAGTAGCTGCTTTTCAGCTCTTGATGGTACCAAGCATATTCTTAATCTCACCAGAAAAGTCACTTTCAGACGAAAATAAAGTGCAGGGTATAGAGTGCGAATGAAACGAATATCTGGATGAACTCCAATAAATACTGGTATATGTAGGCTTATATGTTAATAAGTACGATGTGTTATTTTGTATTAACACAGAAATCACCAAGGAAACTTACAATATTTTTGTTTTCGATTAATAAAATGGTCGTGGAGAGGTTTTTTTAGTCACCCTGGCTTGACTTTGACTCCAGTTGTCATTGCGCCATCATGTCGCTCGTACGAGTTGCCTTAAAGATTCCTCTGGTACTGAGTGGCCGAATACGGATGTACAACAAACACAAGCCTCTACCTGCTAATATGCTACATGGAAGAGGAAGAGAATATTTAATCACACTGCAACAGAGACACTGTTAGTAAAGTGAAACTGTTACTCAATATTTTGGGGGAGTCCAGCTATTTTCAGTCATTTTGAAAGTGATGACGAAATGAAGGATACTGTCACTAAGTAGGTAAAAGAACTGCACCAAAATGTTTACATCAAAGGAATAAAAAAAACCTATACGTATGTTAAAATTTCTGTAGTGATGGACTGTGGAAATGGAATCTTCACTTCCCACAGTTCAGGAATAACAAACAATACGTGCGTATGAGAATTTGTACATGTTTTGAATAAAAGAAATACTATGATACCGTAAGCAACCGTTCTTAGGAACAATAAACACTACGAAGGTTTGAAAGAAAGACGGTAAGACGTGTTTATGGCCCGGTAAAAGAAGACGATGAATGTAGAATAAGAAATAACCAGGAGATTAACGAGCTATTGAAGCACTGTAAAGGTTCAACGAAGCTACGTCACCTGGAGCGGATGGATGATAAGCGTATGCGAAAAGAAAACCCTGAGGGCGCAAGTCTATAAAGCAGAAAGAGGGGCCGACCTAGGATAAAGTGGTTGGAAATGTACTGGAAGATCTAAGACGAATGGATGTGAGGGATACACTAAGAGGGCAATGGATAGGAGAAATTGGAGAAGGTTGGTGTTGGAAGCCTGTCCTCACATTCGGCTGTAGTGCTAAAAAAGAAGAAGAAGAAGAAGAAGAAGAAGAAGAAGAAGAAAGAAAGAAAGAAAGAAAGAAAGAAAGAAAGAAAGAAGAAGAAGAAGAAGAAGAAGAAGAAGAAGAAGAAGAAGAAGAAGAAGAAGAAGAAGAAGAAGAAGAAGTAACAGTACTCAAGAGTAAGAATTGACTATAAAAAAGTAATTTTGCTTAGTGAATTCTCAGTAGGATTTGTCGTTCAAGCGTAAGTCGTTTTGTTTTTATACCCGAGTGTTGATTGCAGCCAAATATTACAAGGGACTTAAGACACTGTGGAACAGGTATAGCTAGAGTAAAGATTTTTTTACAAAACGAGAAGAATGTGCATCAAGAAGGAATAGTTATTTAGAAAATAAGAGAAGGCTAGACGAAAGGTGGAAATATCCGACGGATGAGTGTGTTAATTCGCCAAGTCAGAACATAACAACAATATTCCATACTGCAGACAGGCGTCTCACGTATAACTAACTACTCTCAGTGTTAACGTGGTTGGGAGCGTTTTAAGATAAGAGAAACACAGTAAGTTGTACGTGGCCTGACGAAAACATAATTGCATCGACACAAAACTCCTTTCAACGGATAATTTTCAGAAAAACAGTTGTATCTGACATATTTTTTTCTTGTCACGCCTTCCCCCACTGTGCACATTATCAAGTGAGGGTCAAGTGATATTCCTTACGCATTAGTGTTTCAATTTGCCACTTCTCCTCCTTATGTACTAGTGCTGAACACAAAAAGGCTTTCACAGATTCTTTCATTTATTTTCCGTTTTCGACCCCCATTCACGGTAGTCCTTTAGCGTCTACGTAGTCACTTGTCTGCTTTGACTTCCACTGTTAACAGTGAACTAAACAGAGACAACATTCTTAGATTCATGTGCTTAGTAATTTTATACAAATATTGTTAAACAAACAGTATGTAGCGGAAGCTCTTTCTGTTGTAAACTGTATTCTGAAGTAGTCTACGATACAAAGTGAATCGTACGCGGGAAAGAACTGCTCAGCAGGATAACGTCAAAGGAGCGAACAAGAAATAAACTCGGCAGTCGCGTTACAGAATTGAAGACCTTTTAAAGACCGGAAAGAGTGATACAGAGGTAAAAGAAACAAAAAAGCTGAAATATCGTTTTTAATGAAAAATTTCTGAAATCGCAAAACTGTCACTTGACAAAAACTTTTACAAAACGTTCGGATAGGACATTGGACTGTACTGATTCAAGTTCAGTTTGACAGCTAAAGACATATGGAAGCCTTTGAAATCTGATGCTGCAAGCGACTGTTCTTCTTCTTCTTCTTCTTCTTCTTCTTCTTCTTCTTCTTCTTCTTCTTCTTCTTCTTCTTCTTCTTCTTCTTCTTCTTCTTCTTCTTCTTCTTCTTCTTCTTCTTCTTCTTCTTCTTCTTCTTCTTCTTCCTCTTCTTCTTCTTCTTCTTCTTCTTCTTCTTCTTCTTCTTCTTCTTCTTCTTCTTCTTATTGTAATCCTCTTCTACCACAAGGTGTAGAGGTTGAGCAAAAGTCTCGCCACCGTGGTCTCTGCATGGCCAGGGTCTTGGCTTCGTTCCATTGCACTCCCAGTCCCTGCAGAGAGCACCTCACATTGTCCTCCCAAGTCCCAAGTTTGTCTTCTCCGGGCCCTGGGTCTTCTCCCAGCAATTCTTTGTAGGCGACTGTTAAGAATCAAAATCGTCTTTTATCCCTAAACCTGTATTTGCTACACAGCCTTTTATTTTGTTTAGTACGTATGTAAATATGGCGATGATGCTGGGAAAAGACATATCCTAATAGAGGATACACAAGAGTGAAAGATCTCTGAATGTATTTTACGGCATCAAAGCCTTCTCAAACCATCGTTAGTGGCTGAGTAAAAGAGGAAAACGCATAGTCATCCAAAAAGGTAGTGTAAGCATAATACCATACTATAGTAAGACTACAGTTCACAACTATTAGCTGAGAAAATGGTCTCTTGATGGCTTTCGTGCTTAACACGTTTTCTCCAATCCCAGCTATTAATCGTGAATCCGTATGCCTAAGTACTTGGACTATGCACTCGTGTGTTTGCGTTTCACAGGAAAAGAAACATTGAACCTAAGTGGTAAACAACCATCGGCAGTCACTGAGTCATCGAGGCTGCGAGGCAGTGTTCCTCGTACGTCCGCTATAGTTTGATTTAAATTGGAATGCGGGAACAGCGTTGCCAGATTGTGCCACGTGTCGCATCCATAATAAACATGCAATTTGACCAGTGTGCAGAACACAAGGAATCCAAACCGGTCTTCGCTTCTCCTGTAATTACATTTAGATCTAACGTTACAACATGAAATTAATTCAATACATTTTATTTCCGTAAACACAGGGAAGTGTTGTTGGTTCTGTAAAAAACCCGACCGTAAAAAAGTAGAAGCGAGAAAGTTGATTACTTTTTGGTTAGTTAAAAACTTTCAGGAGGAAAATTGCAGTGAAGATACTAATGTTTTTCTTCTTCTTTCAATTTCGGCCGTCTAGGGAGGGAGTGAAATAACCCAATGCACTCATTTCAATTTTTGCTTACCTCTTTTTTTCTCGCTTTCCAAAAACTCTTCACTCAGTCAATTTGTGTTTCCTTTTCTCTTTCCTTTTCTGGTGTTATTAACTTTCTTCTTGTGTTTGTCCTGGAAACCCTTGAAGTTTTGTGTCATTATCTGAAAATCGTCCTATCGCCGACAGTCATCATCATAATTGTTATAGTAAAATCAGAACGGAAAAGAACAAGTTATTCATTTATTGTAATTACAGCGGAATGAACCAGTGACTAAGGTAAGGCTCTGTGATCCCCATCTCTGTCATATCTTTCTTTATCCTTGTACCCAATGGTTGCCATTCGTATTCTTGTGAACGTGGCTGAAAATCCGTTTTATGACACTCCAGTGCTCGTTACGTTGTCGAAGAACCTGACTCTTCTTTTCCGTATTGTATCCGATATCCTTTCGCTTCCTTCATTCTTGCAGACGTTTTCAATATTTCTGTGTTTAAACTCACCTTCTTTTATTTTCATTGGTCCCCAAACATCGTGGAACGCGGTCGCGGAAATTGGTCCACCAAATTTTTCTTTCCTTCTTCTCAGTCTCTTCAATTTCTCCTAATTTATGGAGAACATGGATTTTGGAGAGTAGAGACTCTCTGGTATGATTATTGTAATGTAGTGTCTTTTTAGCTTTTGAGAGATTCTTTTCATTGTAGACAACTTGAGTTAGTTGGTATGATACTTCCATTTTTATCGATCTACCGATTCAAATTTTATTAATTCGGTGTTTTATGTTTTAAGAATACATAAGGTTAGCCTACGTAAGGTTAGCTTGGTTTTTCTGCCGCTTAATTTTTTTTGCGGATCGTGCTCTGATTTCAGTCGATGTGGCAATACCGTAAAGACAAAAACTAGTACATTGGCATTCAGCTAATTATAAATCTAAAACTCTGTTTACATTTTATTGTACACCACCACCATAAAAACTGTAAAAAATAATTTAAGTTTTTAAAGTTTAAAAAGACGTTATCTCTTGTAAAATTATGAGCTGAATTATATAAAAATAATAAAGTTTTAAACAAAATAAATTACTGGAAGAAGTTCAGCTTAAGAAATTTGAAATACGTATTTTAAATTTTTTTCTTGTTTTATTATTATTATTATTATTATTCGTATTATTCTATTTCTTTTCGTAATAAAAAAAAAACGATTATTATAATTTACTATCAAATTTAGGTGAAATTAATAATTAAACAAAATTTTTCTCTAAACCCAAGCGAAGTTATTTTTCAACCTCTAAATCCAGCGTCCTCTTACACGTTGGACGAATATTTACCTAGCCTTACCGAATCCCTTTCCAGTGTATAACAAACTGTAAGTACTCCCTACATTATGTCGTCTCCAGGTCTCATGTAAACAGCAAGGCGTCGCCAACTATGCACTGCAATAACTGTCCATGGCAATAAATGCCAGATTAGAATTGAATCACATCTCTCCCGCTCTGTTGATACCATGAATGGACTTAAACACGGAGATGCCCTAGTCTGCCTACTGTTCAACATTGCACTTGAAAAGGTAATACGAGACTCTAGAATAAAAACAGGAGGACATATTTTTAATAAAGGAGTCCAGCTACTAGCATATGCAGATGATATAGATATTATCAGCAGAAATGAAAGTAACATGAAGAATGCCTTTACAGCACTTGATACAGTATCGTCTAAGAGTATGGGGCTTGTTATAAATGATAATAAAACAAAATGTATGGGCGTGGGAAGCAATAATGATAATATTTAAAATATACTAATAAATGGCTACAATTTTGAAAGAGTAAAAATCTTCGTATATCTGGGGACATATGTCGATGCTGAAAATAATTGCACAAAAGAAGTTGAAAGAAGAATTCTGGCTGCTAATAGAAGCTATAACGGGCTAGATAAAGATTTTAAATCAAGACTATTATCCACAGACCTAAAGCCACGCTTTATAAGACGTTGGTAAGGCCTGTATTGACATGTGGCTCTGAGTGGTGGGTACTCAAAAAATTGACGAATTGATGAACAGAGGCTGGCTGTGTTTGAAGGGAAGATACTGAGAAAGATTTATGGGCCAAGTCAACAGGACGAAGTCTAGAGAAAGAGAAATAATAATGAATCATATGTTAAGTACAATGACATTACAGTTGTCCGATTTGCCAAAATTAATAGATTAAGATGGGCAGGACACGTTCAGAGAATGGATGACGAACGTACTGCAAAAATAATTATGAAACACAAGCCAATAGGAAAAGAAAGATTGGAAGACCGAAGAACAGATGGTTGGACCAGGTGGGAATGATGCGAGGAAGCTGGGCGCAGTGAATTGGTGGCTGATGGCTGAGGACAGGAAGAAGTGGAGGCAATTTCTTTTGGAGGCCAAGGCTCAATCTGAGCTGTAGAGCCAAGGATGTATGTATGTATGTATATATAACTGTCCATAACAAACTGGATTCCGAAAAGTAAATTCATTTACTGACAATGTTTTCAGTTTTGAAATAGACACGATTAGCTTTCATTGACTATGAAAAATCATTCGATCGTATTCGTAAGGACAAACGTTGGTGTATTATGGAGAAAAGAGGATATCCCAGACATCTGATCAAAACAGTATAATCCCTTTATATTAACACCACCATTGTAATTCACACAACAAACTGTTCCGGAAGTTAAAACTAATTAACGCGTAAGGCAGGGATGTGCTTTATCGCCGACACTGTTTCATGTCTATATAGATGCTCTTGTATGGGAATGAAGAAAATTATACACCGCTAGGTATACAAATTGTTAAGGATTTTTAATTACTATGCTCTTTGTTGATGATGAGATTGTAATCCAGGACAGTGAAGTGAAACTGTAATTGCTTGCTCACAGGTTGAATCAGTCGTGTGACACTTCCAATTTAAAAGTGTCAGTGCAAAAAATCCAAGTCCGAGGTATTCTCAGGAAAAGGTGCAGTACGAAAAAAATCATAATTGCCAATCGAACCCTCGAACCGGTAGCACATTTTAATTATCTGGTGTGTCGTATTACATATGAGGAGGACAACGACATTTAAAGTACGGTTAAAAATATCGAAGGATATGATTTTACGACGAACTCTGAAGGAAAAAAACGATAAGGGATATACCTACTCAAGTGAAGTTTTATAAAGTGATGGTAGTCCTCTCTTTGAATCAGAATCATGGGCCCCTAGGGAAGGAGACTTTAGATCGATGGAGTCCTCAGAAATGAGATTTCTGATAAGTCCAAGTTCAAGTCCAAGTGTGCGGAGCAGCAGCGTATTCCGATGGTCGCAGTGTCCGGGCGAACCCGATGACTGCCTGTTGCCTGCTTGTTACCTTGAATAGCGACCTCACGCTTTGCAGGATTGGAACCTCCTTGTAATTTTGTTTTGGAAGGATGGAAGGATGGAAAAAGATGTTTTGTGGGACTCTGGACTTCGAAAAAACTAGCAACAGCGGAATGGGGGAATCTTCAGAGAGCTTTCGATTGGGAGGCTGGAATCGCTCGCCCACAGCGGGCGGAGTGCCACAAATCGGCCCAGGAAAAGCTTCCGGAGGCTGCCGTTCGACAATACCGAGTCACGGGACAGAGAAGAAAAGGGGGAATCACTGTCCCGGGGACTACCAAAGGCGGCATAAGGCACACCTTAGGCAAGTTCACTTTAGGCAACCCCTCCTCTGTCTATCGCCGTGGTCCGACACGGACGCGGTGTAGACACAAGGGATAGGACGCAAAACCTCGCCAGATCGGCGGTGGGGAGAAAAGACGGCTTATTGAGAGGGGTCAACGCATCGAGCAGTGCTCGGGGGCGTTTGTGGCGTTTGTGTGGCGGGCCTATGTCTGTGAGATTTCTGCAGTCAGTCAAAGCTTATACAAGAGATTATACTTGAGCGTATCAGAAGTCATGATATAAAACAGAAATTAAGCTTACAACCGATAACAGAAATAAGATAAAGAAAGATGGGTGGGGGGACGTCTTATGTAGGCATATATGTCCCTGGACAGAATACCAAGGCAGGCTACGAGCTATAAGCCTGTGGGAAAGCGAAGTGCTTGGAGACCGAGGACAAGATTCTGAAGCCGGAACAGACAGAACTGCCTAATCCTGGCAAGCAAGCAGATGATTGGAGGGACGAGCCATAAACGGGACTAAATTTGAACTTATATTGTCGAATGAAACCGATAAAAATATTTGGAAACTTGCTTGTATCCACAATCCGAGCCAAACTTTTCCCATTTACCTCGTGCCGCAGCCCCTGGCGCTGCGCACGAAAGTCACCATCTGTCTTTTGTTTCTCAGGTCTGTACTGACCTATGCGGCTCCCGCTTGGTGGTCACTTTTGTCTTGGTGGTAGTCTGGAAAGATTCCAATCAAAACCCTCCGTTCCTTGTCGGAATCTCCTTGGTTTGTCATGAATTATGTAATTCGAGGAGGTCTTCGAGTTCCTACCTCGTCAGCCTTTGTCAGCTGCGACCTCCTCCTTCCTTTACCTACGGACCATCAGCACTACGCAACCACCTCCTCCCTCAAACGCTCTCGGGCGATTCTCGATAACCCGCCATAAAGACATCACTAGATTTAACATTTAACATCTGTCTCTGCCCCTGAGTTAACGTTCTAAGGTGTCCTTTCTTCCCTCCTCGTACGCCGACCGCGCTGTTTCCTGCTGTTACGCCTATCAATGGCACGGAGGCTCACTGCCTCACGGAAAGCGACTGATGCTTTAAGGTGCCTGCTTGCTCAGCTTGAGACAGGCAACATCTGTTGCCTGAATCGGTTCCAGCGGCAGTGCCCAAAAAATCAAATCAAAAACAAAGTTTTCTTTCTCGCCCGCCTTCTGCCTTAACGCGTTGGCGGTTGTCCATTTCAGTTTTTAGGAATCAGTCTACTGTACCAGAACTATGTATATCACCAGGCAGCCATTGGGCTTGACACATGTTGCAATCATGCACCGGGTGCAAAGACGCTCCCCTACCACAATGCTCCTGCTTCTAACCACAATGCAGGAAGACGGGAGTTCTCAAATTGATTGGTAAACGCCCACGGTAGGCCTGTATACACGTACACTTAGTTTGAGCGCTTTCAGAGTACATTGCAATCAGTCCGCTGTAGATTAGCGGCAGCCAACACGTCGGCGTAAGCTTATCCAAATGTGACCCGTTTTTTAAAAATTATGAGCAACAGTAATAGCTGGCAGGAAGATTAGATAGAAAAGGGCGAGATAAGCGTTACGAACGCCTTTCGTTAACTGAAATCTTTGTTGTTGCCCAAACCGCGTCAGCGCAACAGACACTTTCGTCACAGCAACCGAAATGTAGACCAAAACGATATTACAACAACATTTACTATTTTTATGAGTTCTTAATCACTGCTAGTAAAAAAAAAAAACAGATTATAAAACTATAAAACTAATTTTAGAAATGTTTTACGCGGCATCGCATTTGAAGTATGTCACAGTTCGGCAGCATGTAACATGCAGAAGTCTGTAGTAAAATTACTAGCTGCAGGAATAGACATCATTTAATTTCATTTATGGAATGGTCGCTCGACACTTGCTAAAACATGTTAATAATATTTATTTCAATCTAATAAATAAACACTTGATTTACTTCTACAGATGTTTTATTAGTCCTGGTGGTAATTGTTTCACCAGTTACGGCACCTTTTAGGGCTTCAGATTTGAACCGAGGGGACGACATGTATGGAACAACAGTAGCCTATGTTAGGAAGTAGGGGTGGGGGTGGCAAGTAAATGACTAAGGGGGTGACTGGTAAAATCCAGGTAAACAGTTGGTGGTCAAAGGTTGAAACTCCTCTCACAATTTACAACCAAACAATGTACAGTTAATGAATCATTACCAATAAGGAGAGTAAGGTTTTATGTCTAGCAATTTACAAATTAAGCTATGTATACACGAAATTTACTTATGTATTCTACTTAAATACACGTAGGCCTACAATATAAACGCAGAACACGGTAAATGTGATACGTGTGAACGTATAAAGTACTTCAGTTCGTTGAGCGAACAATAGGCCTATTATACGTAAAACTGGCCCTCGAAAAGTCTGTGAAGGGAACAGTTTTACAGCCTCTCCAGTACCTGTAAGTATTGCCCCACACTCATCATTTTGGGAACGGAGATCTACTTCTTTATATACTGAGCCGATAAGTCTGAATAGCCCTACAGTCATTTTGGGAACGGAGATCTAGTTCTTTATATACTGAGCCGATAAGTCTGAATAGCCCTACAGTCATTTTGGGAACGGAGATCTAGTTCTTTATAAACTGAGCCGATAAGTCTGAATAGCCCTACAGTGATTTTGGGAACGGAGATCTAGTTCTTTATATACTGAGCCGATAAGTCTGAATAGCCCTACAGTCATTTTCAAATCACGTTCACGTACATGAACTTTTGGCGTTTACAAAAAATGCACAAACTTACATAGATGAGAACATGAATATGAGAAGTAGTGGACACACACACACAGATAGACAGACAGACGACAGAAAGATTACATCTCTCCCTGACTATAATTAAAGGTTACCTTTGCCACCAGCGCGGAGATTCTCTGCCTCGCAGAGAGCGACCAACGTCACAAGGACACCTGTGTCCGAGACAGGCGACACCTGTCACCTGAACCGGCACCAGTAGCTGTGCACGAAATTCAGCCTTCATCCCCCGCGAATAATCGCGTCGGAAGTAACCTTTCCAGGTATAGGAACCCGCCGATGAACCAGCACAATTATCTTCTGGCAGCCATCTGACGCTGCAAAATAGCCACGGATGCAACGACACCCCGCTCAAACAATGCTACATGCTCCAAATTTACGGGTAAAAAGTTCGAACACGTGTGTGTGTGTCCGATATCCGATATCAAATATTCCCGATCTTATGATGACAGTCTCAAAAGCGCTAATCGGGAATTTTTTATATAGTGGTGTGCAACAGAGTAATTTCTGTTTATGGTTATAATAACTGATTTATTATTTATTGTAAAAAATCAGAAAGGAAGAGCTTAAAAATAGGAAAGAATTTGTCAACAGGGTTTCAAGTGACCAAGGGTTTACGCCAGGGATGTTGTCTATCACCCACGCTTTTCAGAATTTATACGGAGAAAGCAATAGAGACTTGTAAAAAAATGTCCAGGCACATGGGAATTCCACTAGATGGTGATATAGTTTATTTATTACAGTTTGCTGATGACCAATTAATTTTGGCTCAAGATTTTGAAGATACAGAGTACATGACTAGAAAATTTATACAGTAATATCAGAAATGGGGACTAAAGGTAAATATGACGGAAACGAAATACATGGCAATAGGTGATCTTCAGCAAGACTTAATATTGAAGGAAGACATGGGGAAGATTTCATATACTGAGCAATACAAGTATTTAGGGGTGAAAATTACGGCCAGTGGGAAGCAAGACAAAGAAATACAATCCAGAATTAATTTGGAAAAGTTGGCTATATCTACATATATCTATATCCTGTGGGATAACCATACAGTATTACACCAGAAACTAAAACAAAAATATTTAAAACCATTGTTTAAAGTATCATGACTTACGGCTCAGAAGTTTTGACTACTAATAAACACACAAGAACAAAATTAATGACAGTAGAGACGGACTTTTGGAGATGTTCGGCAAGAGTATTCAGACGTGAGAAAATTAGAAATGAAGTCATTAAGGACAGAATGAATGTAAAAAACTCAATTGGCAATGTAAAAAACATTAAAATACAATGGTATGGACACACGAAAAAAATGGCACAGGTAAGTTTGCTAAGGAGAGTTATGGAATGGACAGCACCAGGAAGAAGGTAACGAGGAAGACCACCTATCACCTGGATAAAAGAAATTCAGACTATATTGAGGGAACGAGAAATTGAAGAAAATCTTTGGATGGACAAGCAGGAGTGGAAGATGAGAATTCAATCACTTCTGTAATCTATGGTCCGGAAAATGTGTAAACATTGTACAGCAGGAATAGTAATAATAGAAACGAAGAGATTAAAAAGTACTCTCTTCATTAAATTACCTTGAATAAAATTAAAAAGAAAATTGTAACTAGCAGTTTTCCATGTTTATAGTTAGGCGTTTGTGGTGTACACGCTGCCGGCAGGTTTTGTAGCCCAAGCCGCCAAACCAAGGAATTTGCGTTTGCGTTTGGCTCACATAGTACTGGAACGTCATACGAACATGTGATGGACGATAAAGTCACACAGACGCTTTCTTCTTGTAGCAGCGGTACCTCGGAGAGAATACATATAAAAATAAAACTATTATCAACTAAATGAATTATTTTGTTTAGGGTTCAAATTTATTTTGTCATCGTGCCAAATATCTCGATGATAAAATTTTGTTTAATTATTATTATTAGCCTTTACAATTGAATGGTCGATAAGGCGGCTTCTGTCAGTTTTGCTTATCTCTCTGTCAGTGTTAAATGTCACATAACACTTTCATTTCCAACGAGATGTAGCCTACCGCTACTGCAGTCGACGTTTGTTTACGAGTACACAGTAAACAAGTAGCGTATCTGAATCACATGGCCTTCTGCATTTTTTTTGTCTGTTCAGTTGTAGTTCAGTTTGTTCCACTTAGATTAGGCCCACTTTTTATATTCTGTAACATTGTTTTCTCCGAACTTTTATGTCTCTTGAATCTGAGCCAGCGGTTTGTTATTAAGTTACAACGAATAACATTGATATTGAAATAGATCTCCCAAACAAAATAGGGATAATTGCGTGTGTTTATTATAATTAACGATGTATTTGAATATTATAATTGTAATAACAATGAATTATTATAATAAATAATAATGAATGTAAAAATCAAAGCAAGAATAGCAGCAGGAAGTAGAAGTTACTACGCATTAAAAAATATATTCGAATGAAGGAATGTATCAAAAAATGTCAAAAAGAAAATATACACCACGGTAATCAGACTTATAATAACATATGCAAGGGAGACATGGGTGCTGAAGTTGGAAGATATGAAAAACCTTGATCTTTTCGAGAGGAAAATTCTGAGAAGAAGTTATGGACCAATGTGGGACGGAGAGATGTGAAGAATAAGAAAGAATCGTGAGTTAAGAGACTTTTTTGGAGAAGCGAACATAGTTGCGGCAGTGAAGGTGCAAAGGTAGAGATGGTTGGGGCACGTGGTGAGAACGAGAAGTGGTCGAGGCCCAAAAATAGCATTGGAAAGGAAGCCAGAGGGAGTAAGGAAGAGGGGACGTCCGAGGAGGAGATGGTATGAAGATATGGAAGGGATTTAAGGGAGATGGGATGGCAGATTGGAGGAGTAAGGCTCTGGACAGAGAATAATGGAGGAGAATCATTGAGCAGGCCAGGATTCTACAAGGACCGTAGTGCCAGAAGAAGAAATGTAATAACATAAAGCAAAAATGTAGTTTGTTAATAAAGCCAAAATTCAACTAACGAAGTTGTATGTTTGTCGATTTTAACATGTAGATGTGGAAGATAAAAACCTTGTGGTTAAACATTAAAGTTAAAAAGCGGTGAAAAAATGAACGAAGAACTAAGGTTAAACACACATTGAGAAATTATAAAGTGAAACAGGGACTAGTTCCACGACCGTAGAAATGCAACAATGGGGGTGTACGGCCACGTATTTCGAATAACATGAAAAGACACAGAGCCACTACTATTTGAGAAATACTTGGCAAGAGAGTGTTAGCAGACTGACAGTATAACAGAAGAGTACGAGGAATACTAAGACAGTCATTAGAAAATGATAAGAAAATTATAGCGAGTAAAAAGGAAGAAAGTTAACAGAATTACGAACGATAAGAAAGTTCGTAAGTGGGCCTTAGACACAACTCTTTACTACGTGGTATTATAGAGCACGAAGAAGAAAAGGAAAAAGAAATGACTTGTTAAATCACTTATTATTTACATTAATAATCTGGATGAAGAGATAGAATTCAGAATTCAAGCACGATGGATTAACAGGAGAAAGGTGCCAGGGGTGCTGTGTGACCGTAGAGACAAGGCTAAAGTTATGAGAAAAGTATATAAAGCTGTGGTATGACCAGAAATGGGGCCAGTGACGAAAGTACAGGAAGTAAAGCTTGATGTAGCACAAATGCAAATAATTAGGCGGATGTGTGCAGTAACCAAAATAGATAAGGTCAGGAAGAACACAATAAGATGGTCAACAAAAATAGTAATGATATCGAAGAAGATGCAAGAAAGAAGACTACAGTGGTATGTTCACGTGATGAAGAGAAGAATCGCACGTGGGGATTTACTATATCTTATTAAATTGCGGTAAATGAAGGCCACATACGTGTGGGACACCGAGGAGCGCGATATTTGTTTACTCCGTATATCGCTTCGGTATTTCGGTCTACCGCGCCTGCTACATAGGCAGGATGGATTCGTCTTTTTAGGAAGAAGTTCTACTTTTGTCAGTCACTCTTAATAAAAAAGGAAATGAACCCGCGTAACTTGGAATACTTTAGTATATCTTTTCTTCTCTATACAATTATAATTTTACAGTTTAATAAATACTTTTATGTAAATGAAGATTTTAGAAACTCTATTATAAATTCCATTTGGCTCATGTTGACCCACTACACTTAAGAAGACACTCTATACAGTGTTGCCAGGTCTACACAATTTTTTTTTTTTGAAGATTGAACATAAAAATTTTGGGAGATTATTAAAAATTTTGGAAGTTGTTTTGAAAAATCACAAAAAACTTATTCATAGCTTAAATTGAATAAGTAAATTAATATACGATACAATTGTTATAGCAAAAAGAACTTTCACTCACTGGCGTTGCGTTATATTCTAAGTCTTTTCTTTCCCTTCTTCCCCACCAGTAATATAAGATACTGTTGTTCATCAAACTTATAAACTCCACACTAACTTTGAAATTGTAGCAGGGTGTAACCTTTATATTTCTTTTTAAATGCAGAAGTCCATAATCGTTTGGCTGCTGAACCTATTTCTTATTTTAGTTTTCGTACTGTTATAGTAAAAAGTAACCTACACCACTGGAAATCTTCGCCACAAAAAGTGACATCATCAGGTTTTACAGCAAAATAAAATAAATTAACTGATAATTGAAAAAATTCCTAATACGTCATTGTGTGTGGGGTGTTGCAGGAGGAAGACACTATAAAAGGAATTTTATTGAAAGCAGTGATAATCATGGTTACAAAGAAACACCAGATTTGATGTCATAGGCAAAAAGGAAAAGATTCTGGTGAAATGTGACATAGCACTGTAACTGACTTAGAAAAAATTCAGAAGATTCAGACCAATTTTTTTCTGGAATATTCAGAAGATGTTCCGAAATCTCGGAGGACCTGGCAACTCTGAGTCTATACGCGATTCGGTTGGGACTGTATACGGTACTTGGTACAGAACGTATGAGTAAAGGCCAGCTGTGCCGTCCTCTCGGTAATCAGCGATAATCTTACCGAATACTGTATCGACTTGAGTATCGCGTCTGTGTGGGGAAGCCTCAAGATGGAGGGACAGAATGAGAGGCAACCTAAACGGAGGTAGATGATTGTGTAAGGGATGACGTGAGGGAGAAACAGCTATCGATGTTAGATGTACATTACAGGACTAAATGGAGACAAGCTGTCAGAAATATACGAGGGTGGTCTGAAAAGTTCTCGGCCTAACCCGTCGGTCATCCAATACTAAATCGTGTATTTGTTCGATGATTTCTGATGTTGCACTTTTTGGGAGTTCCTTACGTGGATCACCTTCAAGGCTCGTACGACCATGGCATCAAACCTTCTTTAACAAAAAATTTTATCACTGCACGATATTCAATGTTATCCATTGTACAAAATATACACAATTACGCTACTTCAAATAGCTGTATACAAAAACTACGTGTTAGATTGACTCACAATTTCACATGAATTGTTGTGACAGGCATACCAACCTAAGAAAAAAAATCTTGCTCATAGAGTTGATGTCTATGACCGAGGCCGAGAACTTTTCAGACCACCCTCGTAAAGTGGAAGAAAATATGTAGAGAAAGAAGAAGATTATTTATATTAATGGTTTTTAGCCATCAGCGAGGAACGATATTAAATAAGATAAGCCAAGTATGTGCTTACGCTGATAATTTTTTAATAATAGCTAGATCGAGACAACGGCTGCCTGAGGTTTACAAGGAACTAAATAAAAAATCCGCTTCAATGGGACTGATGTAAACATAAGCAAAACTAAGTACATGCTATGTTGGGACATGTAAGTACACATGTAAGGACATTAGCAAAAAAGGAACAAGAAACACTGATCATGTTTGAAAAATGATTGTACGACATGTTTATGGCGCGGTTAAGGAAGATGATGAATTGAAAATAAGAAATAACCAGGAGATAGAGGAACTATGTACATTGTAAGAATCGAAAAAACTCAACGACTACAACGGCTAGGTCACCTAGAACGGACGGATGCCAAAAGCAAATCCTGAGGGCACAGTTGTATAAAAGCAGAAAGACCTAGCATAAGATGGTTGGATGACGTGCTGGATGATCTCAGAAGAATGGATGTGAGAGGTTACGCTAAAATGGCAACGGATAGGAGACATTGGAGAAGACTGGTGCTGGAAGCCACGGCTCACGTTGGGCTGTAGTGGTAAAGAAGAAGAAGAAGAAGAAGAAGAAGAAGAATGGTTTTAACCAATTGTCAGAAACCTGGAACAACATATGTAATATAATTTTCTTTATGACGGTTCCCCTCCCATTCTCAAGGAAATGCCAAACAAGGGAGTTAAATTCCAACTTTGTAATTTCTCTCTAGTTAGCCGGTCAAACTAAAATTGTCTTATCTCAGTCAATGTGGACTAACCTCTCACAAACAAGCTACATGTGAGGTATCAAGGTGCATAAAGTTCCGTTTCATTACTGACTGAAGGACATCATGAGACACCAAGCGCTCTGACACTGAGATCCCAGGAAACGCAATTTATTATGTAGCGGAGGGTTTGTTGCGACTCCAAAATCGTTATAAATGGAAACTCTGCTTGAATGGGATTAAAAGTCTAAAGAAATGGAATCTTGTGAGGAATGTACTGAAAGAATGTTGGGACGAGGTGTGTGGATTGATTGCAGCCTAATTGATGACACCATAATAATTCAAGTAATCTTTATTACAGAGTGACGCGTACAAAGATAGAGTATTTTTATGGGTTTTTACGTTTGAATTTTGCACAAATGATATTAATAACAATGCGTATGAATTGCACAAGGAAATGTAATCGCATTAAATTAAATGACACTCGACTTGTACGTTACGCCGATTTGCGCTCAGTGGAATGGTATCCGATTGTCGACGTTTTTTTGACTAATGGTCTTTGACTACGTCGACGTTTTCACCATGGTGTTTGTCGTCATCACCATCACCGCCATCTTCAAACACAGATAGAATCAATGGCGGAAGAAAGAGCGAGACGATTCTTTAGAGGGAGTGGAAGAACGAGGGCGCAGCGAGAAAAAAGGAAGGCAAAGGATAACGAAAAAATGAGAAGAAAGTTGGGAGAATGGAGCGCAATGGTCGAAGAAAATGTTGAGAAGCTGAACACTGTTTCAACACAGAATTCGTGATTACTATGTGATCCATATACACCTATTATCAGGGCACGGACATGCACAAGACGAGTAGCAAAGACAGAGAACAGTAGCCGTTTTCTGCACTAAAAACATTCTTTATCTGTAAGTGATGAAATAAGATGGTGTAGATAAAGAACAATGATGGGACTAGAGACAGTAACTAATTTAAACGTAGAACATATAGTAGGAACGGGGGGGGACAGATGGAGAATTGAGAATAAAAGATGGGATGGGATTTTTTTATTCAGCAGATCCCATCTGCTTACTACGGCGAAGTCATGGATGCAGAAGGAAGAGGGAGTTTTAACCGGTAAAATATAATAGAACCAATCGGACGGTGTGTGCCCAAGATGGGTTCACCTCAACAGGGAAAAGGCAGAATAATGTACTTGACTCTTTAGAGTTAAAAAAACGATACGTTTTCAGCTAGTTACTCCCGGCCCGGTGAGGTTGCTTACACGTAAACGAAGATTTCCTTGTGTATGACCAGTAGGACAAGTAGTTAATAGTTTATCGCCTTTTCCGTCTATTAACGGCAGAATTAATGTTTTACGCTTTACGCTTCTGCAAGCCAAAGTCACATCTTGCTTATCCCGCCGAATGGATATAGTTTCCGGACCTTCTCCACTGCTTCTTCTATCGGGAAATAATCTACAGACTTTTTTTGGCCGTCTTTGATAGTCCATTTCGTGGAGGTGTTCAAATAATATAAGATGTTCATGAACCACGGAGTCCAAGAATTTCCTTTGAACTCTGTAAGTCACATAAATTGTTGGTTTGTTCAACTACTTCTATCCTAGAAATTCCAGCTGATCTTATCCAGTAGTCCAGCTTTGATGCTTTCAAACTTTTTCCCTTCGATTTAACTCCTAAATTCTTTAAGGTTTCACAAATTTAGAAAACAAAATTCATTCAAGAACTATGACGGTTTTCGTTTCTCTCTGAGTTTTGTCATTCCGCGATACTATGTTAAGCATTCGTATAACTTATTACGAAGGCAGTCAGTTCCACAGCCAACATTACTAAAACTGTTACGTAGGCTACCAGGCAGTTGGGCCGTGGTAGTTTGCTTACATTTTAGTCTTTAAACGTTTCGCCAACACCTCCGGATGTCCATCTTCAGTAGAGAAAAGAAAGAAAGAAAACGTTCACAAAGATGACAGGCCGAACGCACCTCACAGTTGAGGGGTTAGTAAACAGTTGATTAGGTGCTTTCGGCCTGTCATATTTGCGAACGTTTCTTTTGTTTCTCTTTTCTACTTAAGATGGCCTTCGGAGGTGTGGCCAAAACGTTTGGAGACGAAAATTCAAGCGATCACCACGGCCCAACATAATAGTTTTAGTAATTCGTACAACTCTTTTTCCCTAGGCCATTTTGTTTGATGTAACCATGCCACTACGTAGAGAATACATGTCATACCGTGATGAAATGCTTTAATGTTGTCATTACCAAGATCGCATTCCTCTGCATCTTTCTTCTTCTCCTCCTTCTCCTTCGTCTCCTCTTCAAGGATTAGGTTATATAAACTTGTTCCGGCACCCATCGCATCCTCGACGACACACGTCTCTTCTACCAATATCTTTATAGTTCAGTGTCGCTTTCGGCAATCGATCCTCTGTCATCCTTTTCAGATGACCCCACCATTGTCTTATGTAAATTGCAATAATTTCATTAATGTCCTTTACTTCGAGTTATGCTCTGATATCTTCATTCCTTATTTTATCTTGCAATGTATAATTTAAACTATTTCGAAGAAACTGCATTTCAGCACTCTGAATCTTGCCGCTTTCCTTTTTTTGTCATGACCCACGCCTCACTTGCATAAATCAACATGGGTATTGCAACTGTCTTATAAAATTTAATCCTTGTGCTGTGTCTTGTTTTATTTCTAAGATTTCTATGAATTGCACCATACTGAATTTCTACATCTTTCCATACTGCTATATATACTATATTATTAATGTCGATCGTAAGCGCCGATTTTTAAAAAGTCACACTTACTGTATTAAGCTGAAGCAGAGTGATGGGTTATAGGTCACCTGCTTTATTATTGCGCTACACTATGCCATTAAAGACATAGATAAGCGAGGAACAATATTGAATAAGACGAGCCAAATATGTGCTTACGCTGACGATGTTGTGATAACAGCCAGATAAGAACAACGGCTATTTGAGGTATACAAGGATCTTAATCAAAAATCCGCTGGAATGGGAATTATAAAACACCAGAAAAACTAAATACATGCTAAGTAGAGGGAAATTGGGGGTCCTGGCTCACAAAGGAATGCCGCCTTTCTTAAAAAACACTAAAAAACATGATCTAAGAGATGACGCCGCCACCGCTGGACCCGCAGCATCCCAATGGACCACAGCACCGCGAATGTCCGCGAATAAATTTTTTAATTTTTTTAATTTTATTTTTTTAATTAAATTGATTTGGTGGGATGAGGTTCAATGGACCACCAGCATCCGTGAATATAATTTTTTATTTTTTTATGAAAGCTGTTTTGCATATCAGTGGGTGGCGTTGGGTGGGTGGTTTTTTTTTCATATCAGTGGGTGGTGGGTGGGGGTGGTTCCAACTCGATGCATTATAGTGTATATTAAAATATATGATCAGGTGTACCAACCTTTGCATGAGTTCAAATTTGTTGTGTGTTATAATGTATATTAAATCTATATGATCAGGTGTACCAACCTCTGTATTATTATTATAGTGTATAGATATTTTATATGAGCAGGGTTGTCAACATTTTCTGCGGTGGGGGGGGAGGGAAATTCAAATATGTGTTATATAGTGTATATATTAAAATATATGATCAGGGTTACCAATCTTACATTATTGTGTGTGTGTGTAGAGCAGATCTGCCAACATTTTTTTCTCTTCTGTGGTGGGAAATTCAAACTATATATGATCATAATTGTTACTCTCTCTCTCTCTCTCTCCCTCACATTGAATGTAAGTAAAACTATCTCTCTCTTGTTGTCAAACCGTTTTCTCCTGGGTGGGGGGGGGGTGGTTCCAACTCGATGCATTATAGTGTATATTAAAATATATGATTAGGTGTACCAACCTTTACATGAGTTCAAATTTGTCGTGTGTTATAATGTATATTAAATCTATATGATCAGATGTACCAACCTCTGTATTATTCGTCCTCTCTCTCTCTCCCTCTCTCTCTCACTCTCTCTCTCTCTCTCACACGTTGTGTATGTCTCTCTCTATCTCTCTCGTTGTTAAACGTTATGCTCAAACTGTTCTCCTCTCTCTGTGGTCAGTACCGCACGCATGTATATGAAATTAGAAAGTTTATATTTATTCGACAAATATTAACGCCCTCTCTCTCTCTCTCTCTCACTTGTTTCAACTGTGTCAACAAATAGTAACGTCCTCTCTCTCTCTCTCTCACTCTCACACGTTTCAACTATGCAAGCTCTCTCTCTCTCTTACCGTGTACATTGAGTAGTCGGTGTGATGAGTAAATAATTTTTAGCTCTCCCTCTCGTTGTCAAACGTCGCCTTCATTTTCAATGTATTAAATAATTAATTAATAGTTTTATAATGCAGTCAGTGTGATTGATCCTTGTTAGAAATATGAATATTCTCTCTCTCACTCTCACTTGTTTCAACTGTGTCAACAAATAGTAACGTCCTCTCTCTCTCTCTCTCTCTCTCTCTCTCTCTCTCTCTCTCTCTCTCTCTCTCTCTCTCTCTCTCTCTCTCTCTCTCTCTCTCTCTCTCTCTCTCTCTCTCTCTCTCTCTCACACGTTTCAACTATGCAAGCTCTCTCTCTCTCTTACCGTGTACATTGAGTAGTCGGTGTGATGAGTAAATAATTTTTAGCTCTCCCTCTCGTTGTCAAACGTCGCCTTCATTTTCAATGTATTAAATAATTAATTAATAGTTTTATAATGCAGTCAGTGTGATTGATCCTTGTTAGAAATATGAATAAATAATTTTAGCTCTCTCTCTCTCTCTAGGTTCAGTGGTGTATAGCGAAATAAATTAAAATTATACACACACATGAAAACGGTGGTTGGAATTCATACAAATCTTCTGATGTAACAGTTCACAAAAATAAATTAATTGTACACATGTTCAGAGGTGTAGAGTGAAATAAAATAAAGTCATAATTTGTTTAATGATTAAATATATTTTAACATTCACAATATAAAATTCACAATTAAATAAATACATTAGAAATTGATATTTTTCGAAAGTTTATATATATAATTGTGTGTCGTACTTGTAGAAGAAGCAACCCTGCAACATAACAATACAACAACATTAAAATCATGTTAAATATCACACACACACACACGCGCGCGCGCGCGCGTGCATACGTAACGTAATCACACACATACATACATACACCGTACACACGTTTGGGTTACACCACACGCGCACGCGCACGCACACACACACATATGCACACGCACACACATACGCATACGCAACGTAATCACACCCATACATACATACAACGTACACACGTTTGGGTTACACCACACGTGCACGCACACACACACAGACGTACACGCACACAGACGCATACGCAACACGTGCACACACACACGTGCACGCACACACACACCGACGTACACGCACACAGACGCATACGCAACACGTGCACACACAGACGCACACGCACACACATACGTACATACAGACAACGTGCATACGTTTGGCTTGAATCATGTACATGTAGGTCCAATAAAACAGATAACAGATTTAAATATGCTATAGTCATTGTAAGACGTTACAATCCTTGAAGTAAATTGTATATATATCACTGAATAATAATAATATAATCGTTCTAGTGTTATCGTTTGCTGCAACAGGTAACGCAGTTTACAAATAATTACATATAGGTTCAGAGGCGTATAGTGAAATAAATTAAAAAAATTGTTTATTAAAAGTAGTTTGTCACCTTAACGAGATACAATTTCCACATGCGCTGTCTGGTTCTTCATCCCTCGAAACACAAGATGTAGGTCGCTGGGATTTATATGACGGAGTTCTTCATCTGTAAAGACGTCAGCATACCTCTTAGGTAGATATACACGATAGCGGCGCTCACAATCTTCCAACGTTACAAGCACAGACTTCCCATATCACGTGTCCACATGCAACATGTTAACGATCGGATACTGTTTGTCCACTGTTAATTCTGCACAACGTTTGTACTCAATAGCAGAAACTGCGTTGAATTTTGCGATAAACGACATTATTAGAAGTGAAGACGTCTGTATCAAGCGAGGTGGAACCACACAATGTCAGAATATTCGCTACAAAGAAGACTAGTGAAAGTAATGGTGTGGCCATAAGGAAAGTTCACTTTCATCGCCTGAAGCTTTGCATGTACATACACACAGGCAGAATTAGCGCTGTTACAAAATATATATATTAGGAAAGTCCACAGAAATAGTTATCGCCTGCAGCCATATACAAGTTTACCTAACGAAATTAACAATGCTATGAGACACTCACATTAAAAATGTTCGTATAACAGAAAAATCATTAATTATCCACTCTCTAAGTGCGTACACCTTATGGTTTGTACATAGTGTAGAAGAAGAATTGCAATGTGTAAGACATAACGCCCCAGGAAATAGATATGGTACGTCTTTAGGGCAACCAATGTCATCAAGATTTATTATATGACGATGAATTATTTTCGATTCTAAAAAACGTTTTTTCTCAAGACCCTTCACAAACACATATTTATATATGTTTGTATACGTTGTTAACACTGAAACAAGATTGTCGTACGGTGTCTCTCCTTCATCCCATCTTAGGCCATGATAGTTTGTCGTTAACCAGCAGTTGGTTCTAGTGTATTTCGAATTCGTAACGACTGTAGCAGGCGGGGCGAAAATCCAATGTCTGCATGCAAAACGTGTTATGTCCATAACCGACAACTCCTTTACTATATAATTGCCGTTGTCATCATAAAAGCAGTGAAAGTCAATTATTACAGCAGCGTTTTCCATTATACTATAAAAAAAGAAACCATACATTACAAACTAATATTTATAAACACAAAGATCGTTACAATAATAATACACAAACTTACGTTTACTGCCGTCCGAATCGAAGTGTGGAGTGACAATAACTAACGGTAGAAAACAAAGTGTATGTAGATATCACGGTGGGAATTTGTTGTTTTGTTTTTGTTTTTAACATGTGGTGGGGGGGTGGTGTAACACGGAATGTTAGCAGGCGGGGAGAGCAGAGTTGTCGACAATTAATTTGTCACGTATCCGATAATGGCTGTACACGAATGTATCACAGCAGTTGTCTAGTATATAGCGCTTATCAGCCCACGTACCTGCTGAAGGTTGGCCATGATCTGCAAGAGAGAGAGAGAATGAATAACGAAAACAAAGGAACTGTTATACATATATATATATATATATATATATACATAGTTTTTATTTAACCGCATGTACCGGTAACAAATTAATTTTTCTGGTTGATACTTGTGCCCGCTATTTGTTCACCAACTGGAATTTAAAACTAAACGTTAGTGTTCCGTTTGTACGCGTTAGTGAGTAGAATATTGTTTCGTTAAAATAAGCGATATGAGTAGAAGAATTAGTAACACGCTAGACCCAGTCAAGACTTGATTTTAAATATTTCAGCCAAACAGGACTACTTTAAATTCTTTGTTTCCTTCAATTTTTTGTTAGCGCCCGTGCCAAAGGTTTTCTTAAACCCCCATTTAAAGAAACCATAAATACACTGCACTGTCGAGATTCAAGTTGTTCGGCTTCTTCATCTCGTTTTGGTTTGCACTCTTTTTAATATCGCGCATAGCCTAGTTGATAAACCAATGTTGCACTTTTAACAAGGTGGAACCAACGCTCTTCTTCCTTTATAAAAAGGTTAACAGATTCTGCCCAACGCGTGAAAGTCCCACGTCAACGCTTTTCTGAGGCTTTATCGTGTAAGCAGTTTCATGTCGAGAACTAAAAACAAGATTAAATTTGAAATCACACCCTTACAGTTTCATATCAAAGGAACATTGCGTGCATGAGATAGAAGTGAAGTTAAGAGTGTAATGCACAATGGGTATACAGAGCTGAAGGGAGGTTGGAGCAGAGAGCAGTAGAGTGTAAAACCACAAATATTTTCAAGCGAGTAATACTTTTATAAATTTCATTGAAAATTCCAAGGCATTAAGCACTACAATAGTTCTAAGGAATTCGTTAAATGATTTCTAGAAACTTAGTTCGTGGAATCCTTTGCACCATTCTGACTAGCTGTTGATAGTTTTCTTGAATGTTTTAAAAGCACAGAAACTTTTTAACCTGTCCGAGTAACGAGCTATATAGTTGACATTCCGAATAAATCATGACATCCTACTGAACCTGCCTATACCTCGTGGCTACAAAACAGCAGCAGCAGAAGATGGACGTAAATTTGAGTATTCCGAAAAACGTATCGCATCGCAAAATATTGAGTAACCTTGATTCACATAGTCAGTTTTAAAGAATAGTTGAACTTGAGCTCAAAAGACCACTTTACGTTTTGAAATGTTACTCCGTTACTCATAATTAAATTACAGTTTTGTGCACCAGTTAATATCAAAATTAATTAACAGAAATTCACTAATATACAATAATTGAAATTATGAAACCCTTACACTTATCACAGTAACAGTAACACAGGTTTTAAGAGCTAATTGGATTTTGTTATTTGTTTTTCTTAAGCCTATCACTGCCACCATATAGCTTTATCAGCACTACAATGAAGACCAGGTCAAACGCTAATGACACGGACGCTAATTATCATGCATGTTTTGGAGTTGAAATTCCATTGTATGGGACTAGTAAATTATCGGCTCCTGATTCCACCCCATTGTTATTTATGATCTGTCGTTTGGATTAATGAAGCGCTAACAACTAACGTTGTTTCACACAGCATATGAGTATAACTACACAAAGTTTTTAAACGTATCTTTCGACTGGTGTTTGCATTTTCATGCACGTAAAGAGACAAAGATTTACAAAAATATTAATATGAAAGCAAAAGCATATAAATTAATGAGCTAACGAGCCCTTGGTGAATATAAAACATTTTCATCTAACACAATTTCCAGTTAGGCCGGAAGTTGATATCAAATGAACTTATCATATTCGAAATAACCACTTACCCCCTAACGAAAAAAGAATTTCACACACACACACACACACACACACACACACACACACACACACACACACACACACACACACACAAGCGCACAGGTGCAAGCGGGTAGTCGGAATGCAAGTCGTGTAAGGTATTAGGATAGTGTAGGTCGACTTCGAGGATGTACCTGATGTCGGAATCATCACTCACATGTTATTTAAATTATTATTTAAATAACATACACACGTGTAGTGTTTAGGTCATCAGTACATGCCGCAACGGGAGTGATAGGTCCAATTAGGTTTGTTACACGTTGTGTGTTAGGTTAAAATGCGGTCCATTCACGTTTCATGTTAGGTTAAAATGCAACATAACATACACACGTGTAGTGTTTAGGTCATCAGTACATGACGCAACGGGAGTGATAGGTCCAATTAGGTTTGTTACACGTTGTGTGTTAGGTTAAAATGCGGTCCATTCACGTTTCATGTTAGGTTAAAATGCAAACAAACACACACACACACACACACACACACGTGTTAGGCTGCAGCCTATCACGTGTGTATGTTATTAAATAATAACAGATACTAAAAAAATAAAATAAAAAAAATAAAAAAATTTATTCGCGGACATTCGCGGTGCTGTGGTCCATTGGGATGCTGCGGGTCCAGCGGTGGCGGCGTCATCTCTTAGATAATGTTTTTTAGTGTTTTTTAAGAAAGGCGGCATTCCTTTGTGAGCCAGAACCCCCAATTTCCCTCTGCTAATTTCTCCATTAGAAAGGAGAAAAAAATCTGTATAATTTATGCATAGAGGATAATTCATTTGATGCGGTTAATAATTTCAGATACCTGGGTTAAGTGGTAGATAATTGAGAGTGTATAAACACGACAATACATGACAGGATACAAATAGGAAATAGAGCATAGTCAACAGTAGACTACTGAGAAGAAAACTCATTAACCGTAACACAAAAATAAAAATATGTAAGTCACTTATCAGACCGGTTGTTACTTATGGTGGCGAGACATGGCCGTTAACAAATAAAGAACAAGAAGCACTGAGAAGGTTTGAAAGAAAGATTGTAAGACGTGTTTATGTTAAAAAAGACGACGAATGGAGAATAAGAAATAACCAGGAGATAGATGAGCAATTGAAGCATGAGGACATTCTAAGATTCGTAAAGGCTCAACGAATAGAATGGTTAGATCACCTAGAGCGGATGGATGATCAGCGTATGCCAAAGAAAATCCTGAGGGCGCAAATCTGTAAAAGCAGATAGATGGGCCGACCTGAGATAAGATGGTTTGATGATATGTTGGAAGAGCTAACAAGAATGCATGTGAGGGGTTACACTGTGATGGAAACGGATAGGAGACATTGGAGAAGATTGGTGTTGGAAGCCGGGGCTTACGTTGGACTGTAGTGCTAAATAAGAAGAACACTTGATGTAACCAAAGTACAAATTTAAAGATACGCTTAAATTAACTTAAACAATGTACCAGATACTTAAAGCTGTAATATAAACTACACTTCATTCTCCCCTTCAACGAATCTTTATGTGATTAATTACAAAAAATTATAAATTTGTTGTATAACTGAATTCACCAACTCATCTCATCCCCCATAAGGCTGAGAAAGACGTGTCGTTGTTGTCTACTTTATAACCGAGTTTATATATTTTCGCGTAACTGTCTGAATAAAATATTTATTTGTTTTGCTCACGCCTACTTCTGCGTATTGTTGTTTGCATAATACATCAACACAGAAAAACTGAATACGGTGAAAGATATTTTTTACACTCGAATAAAACGAAAACAACGAATAAATGTTTTTGTTAGTCGTTATATAACATCGTGTTCACTACACAGCTGGTTATGACGTTTTACGAATATTTATTTAATTGTAAAATTTTATTTTTATTTTTTGGACACATACCAAGTCGCGTTTATTTCTGTTTGCAACAGACAACGCTAAAGGCATCTCTCTCGTAATCAGACTGTTGTACGGTTTTAAATTAATTAGTAATTGTCACGAGGACTCCGACTAATTTTAATTTAGCAGAGAATAAAAGCAGAGATTAAATAACTACTACATTTTTTGTTAAGGAGTTTCGTCTAACTACTCGTGTGTTATTTTGCGTCCCCTATTTTTTTCGCCTGCACCTGCCGTTACATCATGTTCGATTGAAGTTAAACATAAAACGTTTAAGTTTCGTATAACCTACTGATGAACTTACACGGTTTTTATCCAATTTATATTAACCGAAGTATCTTTCTGCTGAAGCAGCTTGTGTATTGGCTAGCACAGTTTGATGACGGCACAGCGTTATCATGCATAGTGTAATTTACTTATTAAACAATTTCGAAGCAACGTTTGTAATAAAATAGCGCATTTGGGCCCAAATTGAGCCGGCCGGGGTACGCCGCTGCTTCCACTTTCAGAAGAGCACTACTACGGGGCAGTGGCCGCTGGGCTGGTCGGTAAACCCCTAGTAACCTTGGTACGGTTCTGTTTATAACAGCACCGTAACCGGATGTCATAGATCCAGACAGGTTTCAACACTTATTTACAAAGAACTAGCTATTTGTGTAAAGTTTATTCAGATTTTCTGCTTGACAGCGAGCCCGTCTCCTTAATTTGAAATTCAGTTCTCGAGACAACACCGAAGAAAAAAGACTGGGATGGCGGCAATAAATGTTTTTGAGATACCATACTATGTATTAAGTGTTTTAATACTCTCTTTCCTGCGTACCTAGAAGACATACCGGGGAAGTCAAGAACGATGTACTTGTGTTCAGAGAGAGATAGACAGACGGAAAGGACAGAGCGAAAGAGAAAGAGAGAGAGAGAGAGAGAGAGAGAGAGAGAGAGAGAGAGAGAGAGAGAGAGAGAGAGAGAGAGAGAGAGAGAGAGAGAAGTCCGTTTGTAACGTTGCGTGATTTCTTACGGATAAATCCTCTATTCGAACTGCTTTCATCGTAATACTTTTCTTGCTTGACGTTTCGATCCTTGGAATCTAGGATCGCCCTCAGAAACTAAACAACTTACATTAAAATATAAAACAAAATGTTAGCAAAATATACATAACTACAATTAAAAATTTTTCATGACAGTATAAGTCTTACAAACATTAGGCACAACATATAAGAATAGAAATCTTCTTCTTCTTCTTCTTCTTCTTCTTCTTCTTCTTCTTCTTCTTCTTCTTCTTCTTCTTCTTCTTCTTCTTCACTCCATGGCTTGGGATATAGCCCGTTCCGACTCCACAAAGTCTCGGACCAATTTTTCCAGGGTCTTCCACGATCTCTCGTCCCCACTGGCCTATACGCAAAAGCTTGTACGGTGTTATTTTGTTAATTACATTAATTATTTAATTAATAAACAATAAATGTGTATAATAAATTTTTGTTTGTTTACTTTAATTGTTTATGTCTCGTGTTTGGGAGCCAATGTTATACGGTAAATAATTATAGGTAATTAATTAATTTGTTAATTAGTACAAGTCACATCTGTAAAAGGTAAACCTCACGTATTGGTATTAACAATGAAGTTAACAAGACATAGCTTGGCGTTGTAACATTCTTGTGATCATAATCATCATAGGGCAATAGTAATAATGAACGCTTAAGCACATCTGGATTAGAATAACAACTTATCGTTTATTAAACAATTCTTAAATTACAATTATAGCTAACATTTCATCGTTCCTGAAATAAAATCACAAATACAACATATAAGACATATAATGACAATATCATTACTGGCCTACAACTGCAAACATATATGAATTAATTATTACATTCAACAAATGTTATATCTATAATGCATTCATAGTTCCAGATGGCAATATCTATTCATAACTTTTAATTTATGGTTCATGATTATCTTGAAATTTACGTTCGTAATTATCTCAAGGAGTGGGGTCTTTGTGAGAAACAGGTTCAGTAGTAGTGATTATCAATATATAAATATTTTACATTACTTGGTGTGAGTTATCCATTTCATTTGGCTGCAACGCCCCGTGGTTCCCGCTGTCCAACGACGTGGTCGTAACTTCGCATGTTGTTCACAGATGATATTCACTTTCACAAAAACACTAATAAACTTCCGTATAGGCGTAGCGCTGGTTTTGACTGATGTGATTGTTCGTGTAAACGTATATATCAAGTATCGATTTCCTGTGTGAAGATCATGTGTGTCCGTTTATTTGTCTGGGTGAGATCATCTTCGCTATAATGAATATGTGCTTCCAGCCACAATGTGAATTGACTACAAGTGTTCGATGCAAGAGTTCGAAAACATTATAGTTACAGTTATACTTTGTATTGGGAGTGAGTGTTTATGTTAGTGAACTCGAATTATATTTATGAGTGATTTGAAATGTCTGTCGAGTGTTACATCACTATAATCGCTGATTGACGCGCACTGACCTTAACTGTCACTTGTATTATGGTCATTTATCATCGTTACTAACACTGATCAACGTTCTAAGATAATTTGAAATAGTCTGAGTATCACATTTATGTAACCGTTCACTTTTGAAATCGACAAGCAAAATTTTACAGAGTTACCGACTTACTCTTCGATAATAATAAAACTGATTGATTGATACTGATTGATCAACTGGGCGCGTCCGCACGTCCAAAATAATTGAGTAAAATTTTAAGTTTGACTGACTGACTGACTTCGTCCGCGTGGCAAGTAGATAGTTTTATTAACTCCACCCCTACCAGATTACCTCGTCAGATTCCTTCCACAACTTCGTCCTGTTCATCATTGGTCAGACTACCCGATTTCTTTGAAGAATCCACCCACATCTAGATTTCTCCTTGTGAATCTCTTCTGATTTGCTTCTGTCTTTCGTTGGTATGGAAACTCTCCCCAAGACTCGGTTCCTAGCTGAATTCTGTCTTCTGATAGGTCGTCTAACATCCCCGGTATATACGCCGGTGTCATTACCCTGTGTCCTAAGAAAAGTTGTCATTCCTCGCCCGTCAATCATCTTCTTCGTTCGACTCTTGTCCTAGCTTCGTCTCGCTAATGGATGTCTTGTCACCCCAATATTTCTATGTTGCTGGCGTAACGAACCGTCGCATTGTTTACTTAACCTTCCCCTTTCGTACCAATTAATAATTCTTTGACAGACGTCTTCTAGTAAAGTTTCTCTAGCTCTCTCCTCGTAAATCGTATATGTCTCCTAAATGAGCAGTCCTGCTGTGTTACATCGCCGTCTACTATTCACCTTCGTATCTGCTTTGTTGTTCCTGTGAGTTAAACTGTCGTAAACCCTTTTGTGTCCGAGTATGTTTTGTCATTTCACGTAGGGTGTGATGTAACGCGTGTGTCATTCGCCTCGTTTCGTCGTAACTGTGTGAATGGAGTAGCGACTGCTTTGTTCTTATGTTATGAAGCAATAACTTCACGTAAATCCTCTTCTGACGTTTCAACTTTCTGATCAATTGTCTCAACTGAACGAAGTCGTCGCCTTTCCGCCATTTCGTACACCAGTATTATTTGGCTGTCAGTTGATGCTCACCCCTTATTTATTGTCTTACTCGCCAGAAAGTAACTGCCTCGACGTGTCCCTGACGTTTGAGAAATTTTCAAAATTTTTCTCGCTATACTTGTTTAGGAATACGCGTGTCTACCATGCGTTCCACATGGGACTTCAAATTCTGCCTGTATTCATTTATTCTCTCTCAAAACCGACTGTAACTTCAGGTCTTTCCTTATATCGTCGTTTCGTAGATGATCTCTCAAGGTGCATCCCTTCACTGCTCTTAAATATTTCATTTCCGAGGCCCGTATTTTAGAAATATTTTTTTGCAAGAGAGTCCATGTTTCACATCCATACATTAAAGTCGGCACAGCCACGACCTTATAGAACTTTAGCTGTGTCTCCCGCTGCGTTTTATTCTTTAATAGTCGCCTTATTGTTCCACAGATAGAACTATATTTATAGTGTATTTGGTTATATTTATTTAACTTTCTCTCGATATTGTCATCCTTCCCATATGATATATCACATCCCAAATAATTAAAATGTGATACCTGCTCCAAAACACTACTATCAGTTACAGTTTTTGGTCTTACAGGGTTCTTCTGTCTGAAGTAATATATATGTATTTAGTCCTCAGTTTCAGTCCTATGTCTCCATTGCATCGCTACCTATATTAATTGCTGCTTATTTCAAAGAGTTTTTGTTTCTACTCATAATGGCTACAGCATCAGCGTAAGAATTTGTGTGGTGTTTATTCTATATGCCTCCTAATTTTCATCTTAATGATTACTGCTACTTAAAGTACGCCAGTGTAAAGAGGACAGTGCATCCTCTGGACCACTTGTCTAATGCCTGTGATAATTGGAAATGTGGATGTGAACTGAGTGCAGACTTGTATCTTTGCTCTGGAACCGATCCTAGTTACTTCCACGAGTTGTACCAGTTTCTTTGGGAGACTAAGTGGAAATAGGTCATCCAAAATCGTTACGCTGTTAATACAGTTAAAGCCTTGTCTGAAGTCTACGCGCGCGCACACACACACAAAATCGGCTGCTTATCGAAGTAATAGAGTTTCGCACTTGGTCTTTATATGTTTTCATATAACTTTATTCTATGCCTGGTAATGGTTGCAAACATTTTATCAGCTGAAACGTCGCTTTAAAAAGTGGGGTGACGCCAAATGTACGTTCAGACGAAAGACATACCGGTACATAACTGATATCATTGAAACACAGAAGCCAACGCGCAAAATTAGCTGTAACGTGGATGGGAGACAGTTATAACGTTAAAATTGAATACGATGCAATTTTACGGGGATTAATTCATATGTTATAGATATCAAATATAAATCTGTAAAAAACGATGTTAAGTAAATGCAGTTAAATATGACCAGAGCGGTATGTGTTCAAAAGGAACAAAACCTTGAGTTGGCGCCTGCCAGACGGCCAGAAGTACAAAAAGTCACGTAGAAGGCTGACTATCACACAAATGTGTTATACTTAGAAACTAGCAAAAATTAGGTGAAAGCTGGTGAATTTTAAGTGCTTTCAACAATAAAATACCTTTATGTAAGACAGAGAGCGTAGACAGAAAGATTCGAGTAACGCGTCTTTCCCACTATTTCCACACGCGCTGTTGGGGTGACAAATGGAGTAAAGCGTCATTTTTTTAACGGGTGAATTCTCGGGGTAGATTGGGTAAATTTGTATTTCGCGGTGCGTGAAACCAATCAGAGTGTATTTTGTAAATATTTGATGAGGGTAGTTTTAAGTCGGGTATAAAAAACGTAGTTGGAAAAAGTTCAGGCAGTCTGCGGAGATACTACATTTATTTAGACTCGTAACCGGTGTGTTAAGGAATTATTATTTTAGTTAGTTGATAAATTAAACAGATAATATTCTCAAACGTAGTAAATTGTATACAGTGAAGTTATCAAAACAGTAAAACTAACAGTCGTATTTTAATCACCGAAGTAATAGAAATTCATGAAAGTAAATCGTTGAAGAAGTTACAAACAGTAATCATTATTCTAATAAGTATTAAGTATGTATCGAAGCAATCATAATTCGTCTGAGATTGAATCGTAGTTCGAAGTGTAAAGTTACGGTGAGCTGAGAAATTATATAGCGGAACTTGTCGTGTACTAATTAATCCGACGGTATCAGCCTATCGTGTCCGTGTTGGAAGCACTTATATCCAATAACTTATATACAGTGTGTAAGAAAATATTGTATACACTTCACCGTTGTATTCTCACTAAATCATAAAAGGTGAATTGTGCCTGGTGCATGTGAAACTAGTGTATATAAAGTTAAAGAATGAACGAGTGCGACTGACGGGGATCTACATAGCAGCAGTGGACCGTAGAATCACAGGACCGACGACGTTTGAGGAGACTCTCTGCACCGTAAATACGGAATTCAGCAAACAAGTAAAAGTTATATGAACATTCATTTTAAAATTGTAATTAAAGTTCAATTCTTTTGGTAACTCAAACAGTTAAAAAGAATCCACAATTAAAAAAAAGAATAATTATAAGAAATTGAATATTGATATTAGTAATGTAATCTTTAAATTCAAGAAGAGTATTAAACGTACAATTTGTCACATTTATATTTGTTTATTAATTATTACACCCTGAGATCAATTATAAGAGTCGCTACGCCAAAGTAAGAGCTAAGTTCAATAGTTGAATACCAACAATTAGACATATATAACTAGATCAAGTACCCTAAAGATAGAATAAGTGAAATATAAGATAACTTATAACATAAAGTCAGTAGTTATCACATTGACGTTATTTAATATTTAGAAGTAACCCTTGCTTTCAGAGCATAGTTGTAGTATTTGGCACTACAACGTAAAACTTAATATTAAGGAATATTCAACACTTAGTCTTGCTTTGCGAGGTGTAGTACAGTAGCAAACAATAGTCAAAGACATTACTGGGGTAGATTAGGAAGTTCGGAAGTGCGGCGATTAGGAGTCGAATGAGCTAGAAATTTAATTATGGTTAATCATCATCATCAAGGTTTAAAGCAAGCACGGTTTGTTCCAGTCTCAAATAGACAAATATTACAGCTGGTCACTCCAGCGCTTCCTCGGACGTCCCACACCTCCCCGTCCCCTCGGCTTATAGTTCCATACTTGTTTCGGGATGCGGCAGTCAACCATTCGGCAAAGATGTTTCTACCAATTCAGCCGATACTGGGCGATCCTGTCAAGTATAGGCCTACTCATAATATTCAGTTCCTGTCGTATATCTGTGTTTCTTCTATGTTCGTGGAGAGTATACCCTGCTACGTGCCTGAGAAATCTCATTTCAGCCGCTTGGATGCGACTGGCCTGGCTTTTCGTTAAAGTCCAATTCTCCAATTCTCAGACCCATAAAGAGCCATCACCTTGTAGAATTTTAGGCTTGTTCCTTTAGTTGCTGACTTAAGGGTTCGCCTGATGGTCCCGCACATAAGGTTGAACTTATGCAACTTGTACACCACGTCGTTGCTTGCATTATAAGACACACTGTATCCAAAGTATTTAAAACTGCTAACTTAATATGGTTAATAAAAAGTACAATAACGGCTTTAAACGCAAATGATTATTCCGAGATGTTTCTCCGCCTACAGCGGTCGGGAGCAGTTGTTTACTTACAGGCTGGTAACCAGATTAATAAAGAACCTGCAACTTTATAATATTAGAAACTGTACGCATCGATGTTTCGGTGAGCGGGTAATCTTCAACGACGTCTCACTGATTTTATAAGAAATTGTGAATTATATTGCAGCAGTAAGTTAGGCTGGACGCCAAACGTCACGGTATTTTACTGTTTTCCCGTAACAAGTACTGATGAGTCCGGTAATTTAATGACATGATTAAACAATACGTATGAATGCAAGTTCTTAAGTTCCACGAAGAGTAGCATCCGTACCCGCGTCGGTGAACACAACCGCTGTTGTCGCTTGAGGCAGCCGGAGAAGTCTGCAGTAGCCGAGCATGCGCTCTCCAACGCTGATAATTGCGTTCCCTTTGAGGAGACGAAGATCTTGTTCTCGGAGAGTGCCTTCCACCCTTGTCTGCACGTGCAGTCCATCGAAATCTTGAAATATGGTTCCGTCGCTATGAAGGGAGAAAGCCTCCTACTAAACAGGATATGGCGTGCTGTGCTCCCAAGCCAATCAGATACTACTTGATGCTTCTTTCAGCTTAGATCGTTCTGGTGCAAAAGTTTATATAAGAGGGCATTCTCAGGGAAAATACAAAAAAAATATTATACTAGACTCAATTCCTCCGCCCCGTCCACCAACATTATCAATTCCAACCAAGAAATAAGAAAATAAAACAACAAACTCCTAAATAACATAATCACTTATTTTAAAAACCTACAATCCTGCCCCCCCCCGATCACTTGCCGCCTTTACGACGCTTCCCACCACCATTAGCGTCACAAGCTGCTCGACTCTGGACGCATATGTCTATAAGTTTGGCACTAAACACCCCCCTCACCCTCTCCTAGAGGCTGCTCACACTATTTGACACAGTCACTCTCTCTATTCTGGTACCATCACCTTCTCATCAGCCGGTCTGCGCTGGCGTGCGAACCCAACCCAAACAATCCTACCCACACGGCTGAAGGGGGCTTGCTCCAGAACAGTCCGAGAGGTCGTAACAAGGGCTTCTCAAATATCTCGAAAAAAAAAAGGCAAAATACCTCATCGCTGTGGTGAATTAGCGGTCACCGTGCTCAGACACTGATGATAGCCTCCGATGATGGCTCCGAAACGTTTGTCCACAACAACTGGGGACCACGGCCTAACAGCCCGGCTAATAGTAGCAACTTCAACAATTCAGAGCAGACATAATTCGCGTGTTTCCACTTCGAAACGTTGTATGGCCTCTCATTCATAAAGAAATAAAGAGGTAACGAATCTTGTTTACCATCTTACGATATGATGTTTTCGGCAAGTGAGAGTGTGGAAAGTTACGGGTTTACATATTCTCTCAAACGTATTGGGTTTACATATTCTCTCAAACGTATTAGTGCCACACTGAATAAAATTAACATTAATGCAAACACTAAGGCCAATATCTTCACCCCACTTAATAATATTACAGTTTCTAAAAATTTACTGTACAAAAATATCTTTTCTTTTCTTTCTTTTCCTTTGTTTCTGAATAGTCTAGTACCCGTTTAATTCAAACTAAGGAGATTCCGCCTCCTCTTTGGCTGCAACGTCTTCCGCACCATGGTTACAATTATTGGTATTCAAAAATTAGTTGAATGTCGTATTGATTCCTTACGTCTTAACTTTGCGCTCTGAGTCACTTGGGTTTCCCCATAATTTCTCACTAAAGTTTCATTTTCTTTTTCTTCAAGACTTTTGTTGCACAGTCATTTTGTTCAAATACGTAGGTCTGCTCTTCCTTTTTGGTTTATAGGTTGAGATAAATCGTATCAACCATTGTTATTCCCTAATATATAATTCGGGTTTAAAATGTCTATTCTTCACGTGATCCGACAACGGCGTCCCCCCCCCCCCCACCGTACTCAAGGATTATTCTCTTTCATTTCTGAGTTTTGCGCCCCAGTGTCTTGGCCTGCTCCCGCAAAAGCGGATGCTGCTAGCCTGTAGCTCCGTCCGTGATATGATTCCATTTAATTGGCGTGATACTTTCGCTGTATTTACTTATCGATGCTATACATAACCCATAGTACAAAATTATTAAAAAACCATATGCTTACCTAAAATTTACTGCTATATATGAGTCTTGGATCAACAATTGCAGTCCAGTTATGGACGTTCTTCGCAGTCGTTATCAAACTTTCGTTTTAACTTTTTTATAGCAACGGCTAATAAAACAGAATTTTTCTTTCAGTTTCCTGTTTTTAATAATGACAACGTCGACGGAATCCTTTGCGTTGGATACAAAGTACCAACATTGGTTCTAACCTTCTCACACTTTCTCGTATTTGCTTCCACGTTACTTGGTTTAACCAGAATCTTATCTGTTGATATAGGCCTATCTGTGGAAATCCAAACATCTTTAGTGAGGTTCTTCCATTCTCTTCCCTTGCCAGTGAGCCTTATATTAACTCTTTTATTAGTCTTGGTACGAACTCTTAGTTAATCTTTAGTTATTCTTTAGTTTTCACGTTGTCCTCTTGAGCTGCCTCTGGTAAAAAATCCACTCATCTTTTTAAACATGTTTCTGCAAGCCTCTGGATATAAGGGTGAGATTTGTGCCTTCCTCTAGCAATTATTAATCTACAGATTCTCCCTTAATACGATATTGATAGACTCTGAAGACATATTGTCAGGCAACACAACAGTCATGACCAGGAATACATACATACTACACGGCAGAACCTGACGATGTTCCCCCTACACATGATGAGGGGTTATACGTAATTAAGTCCTTGAAAAATCAAAATGCTCCTGGAACTCTGGAACAGATGAAATAACGTCTGAACTATTACAGTACGGAGACGAAGATATCTGGTAAAGGCTACACAATCTAATTACATTAATTTGGATGCAACTTAAAATACCAAACGACTGGCTAGTGGGAATTATACAACCTATACACAAGAAGGGAGACAAACTAGAATTCTCCAACTACAAGCTTATAGCGTTACTCAATGTTACTTATAAAGTTCTATCACGCGTAATATACAATAGGATAGTTGAGTGTGCGGAAGAAATATTAGAATAATACCAATGTAGATTCCAATCGAGCCGGTCCACCCAAGAATGACCAAATATTCATCATAAGACAGATACAGGAAAAAGCGTTTCAATACAACGTACGTCTATATAACCTATTTTTAGACTTCAAACCAGGGGTGCCAATCCCCCCCCAACCCCTATGACACTTCCCCCAATTTTATAAAAAAATCCTCCCCTTTTTCTGACAAAACCTTTTCTCTCTTTTACAGTAAATGCCGGGGCTTTCTAACTCAAAACTATTAAAAAATATTACCATTACCGAAACGATATATTGATTGTAGATAGTTATAAACTAAAAAAAAGGATTTCTAATACTAAATCACAAATTAATATTTTTAGTAAAAGTGATTTGTTTTACAATACCAGTACCGGTACTCTAAGACTTTATTGGAAAGATACTTAGTTTTGCAACTTAAACGTCTCACTTAAATCTATTTTTATAGATAAAATGCTATAAAAATTTCAGTCAGTTTTTGGACCTTTTCGTAGTGTACTAAAATTTTGCCGAAAGCAAGATAAATAAAAAATGTAAACACAAAGTTCTATTGCACACTGTACTTTATTAATACATGAAGATTTTTCATGAAATAGTAAAACAAATTCCCCCCCCCCCAAAATTTTTCTAAATGTCGCCAACGGCGACACGATTCCCCCTGCTTCAGACAAGGCTTTGACTGTATTAACAGAGGAAGGATGTTGGAAGATCTATCATCACTTGGTATCCCAAAGAAACTGGTACAACTCGTGGAAGTAACTATGATAGGTTCCAGAGCAACGACACGAGTTGCCAGTCAGTTCACATCCGCATTTCCCATTACCACTGGCGTTAGCTAAGGAGGTGCATTGTCCTCTTCATTCTGGCGTATTTTTAGTAGCAGTAATCAACAAGATGGAAATTAGGGGACATAATATAGGAGTAAACTCCACAAAAATTCGTTCCTGTACTGATGATGTAGCTATTATAAGTAGAATCAACAATTCTTTGAAAGAAGCTGTAAGTAATACAAATAGCGGGACATGGAGAGAGGACTGAAAGCAAATGATAATAAAGTGAAATACATGGAAATAACAAGAACATCATGTAATATACCCTATTACATCATATAATAGATCTATTACATCATATACTAGACCTATTACATCATGTAATAGACCCTATTACATCTTATAGTAGACTCTATTACATCATGTAATAGATCATCCTGATATTACTACACCTACTCCAAGTAATGAAGTCGAAAGTACCGAAAAAATCATTAAAATTAAAAATATACAAAAGCATAATTAGACTAGTTGTAACATATGCATGTCACACGTGGGTACTAACACAAAAAGACGAACAGTGTCTAAGAATATTAAAGCTTTCACAGCCGGATTTATCTTCAGTAAAATTATTTTCCGGGCTGTTGAGCCGTGATCTTCTTTTTGTAGACCCAAACGTTTCGACTGCAGCTACGGCAGTCTTCTTCAGTGGTCTTCTGTTCTGCTCCTCTGGTGACTGAGTCGCGTCATAATTTAGTCGCCAGAGACACTGAAGATGTTTGCAGCCGAAAAGTTTGGTCTACAAAAAGAGGACCAAGGCCCAACAGCCCGGAAAATAATTTTACTGAAGTCTCTAAGAATATTCGAACGAAAGACACTAAGAAAATTTTCTGGACCACTGCAGAGTGACGACGGTTCATTGAGAATACGAAAGAATGATGAAATAAGTAATCTGATATACGGAACTGATATATTAAGGTTTGTATAGAGTAGAAGGACATAGCTGGAGGGGACACACAATGAGGATGGAAGTACACAGAAATCCCAGAAAAATTGTAGAATGGAGGCAAATAGGTAGGGTAATCAAGAGGAAGGACAAGGAGGAGATATATCGAAGACGTTGAGGAGGATCTGAGGAATATGGGGTTAAGAAGATGGAGAAGGTTATGTAATGAGAGGGCTGAATGGAGAAAATGCCTTTAAGAGGCTAAACCCCATGCTGGATTGCAACGCCAGTGAAGAAGAAGACCACATAAGAACGTATATGTAGAAGAAGAACATATACGTGTTGTACACCACTAAAAGTATTTCTTTCCGTTCAGAATTTTCCACTGACATGGCAGTCATCTCTTACTCATGAGTCCTCTTAAACACTTTGTCATTGCTTATCATATATTTCTGTGGAACTGTCTGTTGTACTATGTCTAAGGACATGAACCCAACCACGGGAGAGTTAAATTGAGATGTATATGTCGGAAATAATCTGAACGCATTCTGGGACGTGAATAATATTTTTAAAGTGGAACTTAATGCGACGGTTATTATGGCGACAGGACGATCTTAATGCCATATTAATACGGCTGATGTCGTGGGCCAACAAGCGGATTCTGTGACAAAGGTCATTTTTCTTCCGGAACTCACTACATTGCATACATTGGATCGTAATGAGCAGAATTTTAACATGATAGTGTTTTTAGGCTGGGGGTCATTCCACAAAATGCGTGATGCGTCATCGAAAAATGTGACGCTTCCACACTTTCGATTCCCCACAGTCTAGAAATCTTTTGTTTACAAAAAATTATCATGCTTCGACGTTTCGGTTTCGTCGAAATTCTTTATGCGCGCACGCGCGTGTGTGTAGGGGGAGAGAGAGAGAGATTTCTTAACTAACACAAGTCTTACTTTAAGTAACGCATCACAATCTGTACAAGAGATGTAAACTGGTTAACTAAATTTAAATTAACTATTGGTTTTTTAAGGTTAGAATTGCAGTTTTAGAAATGCTATATTAATGAACAAAATAATTCATACGACGTTACTGTCAAGACAGATGCAGGATAATAATTTCATATTTTATGGAAGTAATAAAATATAAAAATTGAATCATTTATCAATGACTGGATTTCATGTCTCAGTAGATCTGACATCATTCTGTAGTTGCTATTCTGGCAAGCTGTTACCGCATGACGACATATGGACAACGCTGGCCCCACGTGTAATCTCTGTAGTAGGCTGCAGAGCCGTGGCCTTCGTCGGCGGATTAACACACACGCAAGAAAACCCCATACATAATAATGTTTTTTTTTTATGAACGTGTGACAAATATTTTCCACGTGTCTCGTTAATGACAGAGTAAAGAAAACTCGTCTCGTATTCGTCACTGATCTGATTTTGTTTTTCAAACGCGTGTTAATTTTCGTAATTGGAAAACAAAACACGACGTGCCGTTCTCTGAATTCTCGTGCAAAAGCCAAATTCTTTGGCTACTTATGGTCTGTTGTACGTCTGTTGCTGTGTCTGTCTGATGATACCTCTGTGTACTGCAGAATTACAAGCACAACGAAATTTCAGGCACGTGGCAGTTCGTAGTCGTTTTCGTTTTATCGAGTAAGCGCTTGTAGGAGTAAATATAAAGGAAATATTTACTTGCTAAAACTGGTTTATTCAGAAGAATATGTTGAGAAATTCTTACGTTTGATTTAGGCTTAAAAAACATTATCTTAATTCTGCTTTATTAATGTCGTTTTCTTTACAGAATACTGCGTTGGGGGTTGATGCTGAGTAATGTAGTTATTTCTCGGTACTTCTACTTATTTCTCTTTCTTTCCATCACCAATTTATCTTCATTTCTTCGTCTGCTTTTCTGACGTAGATACTTCTCTTTCTTTGTCCTTTTCATGGTATTAGGTTTGGTGATACCAGTAGGTTTCAGTGTCTATTTGTTTTCTTTTTCAGAATGCTTTATTCTTGGCCAACTGTTACTGCTTCGTGTATGCAGTATCCGTTGCCTCCTTCCACCCATCTGATTAGTTTATCTGCTTCTTGGTTTTTATTTTCAAATTTATCTTGTACAACAAGATTTACCGTTTCTCATTTCCTTCTGGTAATGTGGTCAGAACCTGTTAATCAGTTAATACCCCCTTACTAGTTAATCAGTTTTAATTACCTACCTTTCATTCGTTTTACGTGCCGTCCACGAAATTCTGAAAATAAATCTGTAGAATCACATTTTGAAAATTTGAGTGGGGCTAAAATATTGCCTATGTGCACTTTCTCGAAGAAAAGAAACAACGGTTCAGAATTTATGAGGTCACTTGTATCAGAAAACGTAGGAAAATAAGTTACAAAATTCTCACCCGATTATCTCGAAAACTGTTAGAGATACCGAAAATGAATAGGACCTTTTCTGTAGACCATTTTGTTAGTTTTAATTTGGTACGTAACTACGTTTGATGTACGACCAACCGTTTTCGAGATATTTACGGAAAAGAGACATATTTTTAAAGATGGCGGCTAGAGCTCACCTCTGAATCATAGGGATTTTTGATATAATTTTCACTAGACACCTTCACACGTGTGCAAAGTTTCAAAACCTCCATACTTATCCCATTGCAAGGCACATTTTGAGCGTTCATTGACTGGACTATAAATATCTTGCCCCAAGAAGTAAACTACAATGATCCTCCCCGTTCCCCATTTCCATCTTGGTTTGTTCTTCAGAATAAGGTAACTCCCAGGCGCAGGTAATCTGCTTTCTCATCCCGTTCCTTTCCTTGTAATGTACAACGAACAATTATAGATCCCTCTAAAGCAGTTCCAGAGCTTCTGAAGTAAAAACAGTTATGGGGCTTCCACCCTCTGGGTTTTCGCCCTCTTCCACTTTCAAGATCTCTGATTAGATTTTGGCTGTTACGCTAGGCATGAATCGTTTAAATTGATGTTGTATACGAAGTCAAATTAACCTAAGATTTTAAAGACGTGTTAGGTCTACCTGTCTTCCTTCACATTCTCCCATCGACCTAATTTGTGGTGGTTAGAAACAATGTTGTCAAAGGGTAAATAACAAAGCTTCAACGTAACTGTTTCTATTTACATTATAGTCAGGGGCGACAAGTTATCGTTTATAGCAATATTTTTATGATACAGTAAGGATGTGACACGAGGATTATTAAAAATTTCGAACCGTAAGAATAAAGCATATGAACTGTTTAAAGGATTGACAAGCTGCATTTAAACCGGACAGGATTAAATGGAATTATAAATGTAGATAAGAGAAGAAAACATCTTTGTTTGTATCTTTCGCTTAATAAGAAACAGAAATTACACAGTTGTAGTCAGCTACATAAAAATTCCCGATTAGCGCTTTCGAGCTTCTCAGTTCATCGGCTGACTTAGATATTTTGTATCTGATGATGAGCTGAGAAGATCGAAAGCGCTAATCGAGAATTTTTATATAGTGGAACAGCATAATTTTTGTTTGTGATTACAGCGATTAACACAACTTTATTAATTAAAAACGTCGCTTAATAAGCTCCAGTCTTCTGGCGACATTGTTGAAGATTTAAACTCCCCAAATTCCACTGGTATCGTATAAGTGTTACTATCAATAGGTATAGATATAGGCATAGGCAGGGCTGTATTTGTGACGGTACGCACCGGTACCTCTGAGAGAGAAAAAAAATCAGAACCGGAACGCAATTTTTAGATTTTTAGAAATTAGAAATGTGGTGTGATAACCATAGACGTATATAAGATAGAGGTAGTGAACTGGCTGAGTCGGCGACGCTGAATCGGCTGATCCGCGCGAGTTCCACTCTCGCGCATGCGTCAGTAGACAAAGATAGAAACGAACCAGTGACGTTTCTGCGTGCCACGAGCGCCTATACTTTGCCTCCTCTATCTTATATACCTCTATGGTGTTAACGCTACGGTCGAAGCGTTGTGTACCTACTTGGTGCGAGACTAGACATACTTTATCTAGGTACGCAGTGGCGGGCGGCGGCCAGCTGACTCATTTTCCCGCTCAACCTGTCACCCTGTTCTGTTGTTTGTTCAGTTCTCTCGAGTAGTGTTGTGTTTGTTCTGGAATTTAAGTGCGTAAAGTTCGCTCGCCGTGTTGCGTAAACACAATGCAGAAAATAACTAATTTTTTTAGTAAACCAAAAAAACAAAAACTAGACGATCAAGGTGAGAAAACTCAGTCAAACAGCTTAGAACCGCTTTTAGTTTTACCGTCAACGTCACGGGAAAGAACATCTCATTCTTCACAGTTCCTAGCTGAAAAATGCCGGACACCGCCATCGCCAATGGAATCAGATCAAACTTCTTCTATTGATGAAGTCAAAGAAGGTGATAAACAGTGGACAGACTGTTGGACTCTTGAGCAAAAGAGTGATTTTTGTAAAAAATACGATTGGCTTATTGTACACAACAAAAAATTGGGCTGTAAGGTTTGCCGAGAAGTTGGATCTTTGGGCGTGGAAAAAAAAACTGGCATGAAAATGTCTAACCAATGGACTGGATGTGATATTACTAGTTTTGGGGAAAATCGAGCCCAGCAACAAACAGCGTTGAGAAAAAAGATATTTGATCACAAAGACAGTGCTGCGCACAAAGCAGCTTTAACAATTTTAGAGGACTCCTAAAAAGAAACACTGGAAAACATTTGTTTGAAAACAATATCAAAAGAGAAAGAAGTTACAGCGAGAATTTTGCGCACTGGCTATAAGGTTGCAAAAGAGAATCAATCTTTCAACAACTTTGAGTCAGAAATCGATGTTCAAGAGCTGAATGGATTAAATATGGGCCGAATTCTGCATTAAAAAAACGCCTGTGTGATTATTATTAACCATATCAGTGCAGAAATGAAAAAACTTATTCTACAGCAAATAATAACAGGGGACGATAAGTTTGCAATCATCATCGATGAATCAACTACTTTAAGCAAAAAATCAACTCTGATTTTGTACATTAGAGTTTACCTAAGGAAAATAAATATGGAATCCCCTGTAAACTTATGTTTGGACCTTGTTGGACTCGAAAGTGTGACATCTCTTGGAATTTTTGATGCTGTCATTCAATGTCTTGAAGGCCACAAATTAGATGACAATGTTCTAAAAAATAGACTAATTGCTGTGGCATGTGACGGAGCGGCAGTGATCCTTGGACGCAAATCTGGAGTTGGGAGTCTTTTAAAAGACAAGTTTCCATCTATTATTGTTTGGCATTGCTGTAATCACAGGCTTGAGCTTTGTGTAAGTGACGTTTTAAAGGAAATGGCAAATATCAATCGTTTTAAAGGATTCATTGATAAACTTTATGTTCTATACCACGCCTCACCCAAGAACAGCCGAGAATTGCGTTTGTGTGCAGTCGAACTTGGTGTTCAACTGTTGAAAATTGGAAGGGTGTTAGACACAAGATGGGTAGCGTCCAGTTTTCGTACAGTTTCAGCGGTTTGGGAGAACTACGAGGTTTTAGCAAACCATTTTGTAGCAGCTAAAGAAGACCAAACACGTGATGCTTCGGACAGATGCAAGTGTGAAGGCCTACACAGGAAACTTACATCCACGTGCTTCGTTTTAGATTTGGCGTTGATGTGTGATGCACTTCAAGAACTTTCAGAAGTTAGTGAAGAACTGCAAAACAGAGATATAGACTTATTTCGGGCTAACAAAAAACTTCAGATTTTGGCTAACACATTTGTTGCTCGGAAAGATAACCCGGGAACGTTTTATGAGCAGGCTGTGACATCTGTCAACAACAAAAGATTTATGGTAATCAAACTTTATGAAAAAACTAAAGAAGACCCCATTAATCCTGTTGTGTTTTATGACAACCTTGCACAATCGATTGAAAAGAGAATGCTTAGTGGGGAAGATGCAGCTTTGGCCAATTCAGCCCGTATAGTTGACACAAGCACTTGGCCCAAAGACATTAAAGACAATACTTTTGGGGAAAAAGATGTTGAGTCGCTTGCAGTTCGCCTTCAGTTGAACAAACGGGACACACTTAAAGCATTTCGTGAATATGTTTTTGGTAATTGTGAGAGCTTTGGTGGAAATTGTGAAAATAAAACAAAGTATCCCGAAAAATTGCTTCCATTGACAACTGCCATCAAGACAATTCCAGTGTCTTCTACTGAATGTGAAAGAGGGTTTTCCCAAATGAATCTAATCATTACTGACGGTAGAGCATCTCTGTTAACAAAAACTGTCTCTTCACTACTTTTTCTGAAGTTGAATGGCCCACCACTGACTCGTTTTGACCCTTCAAAGTACGTGTAATCTTGGCTGCTTCGGGGACGGCACTCTGCTCTGGACACCAACAGCAAGGAAAGAAAGAGGGGAGAGACGTACAATGAAAACCTTTCTAAGCTTTGAACAATTTTATAAACTGTGAGTTAAACATTTAAAATTAATTCATCATTTAAAAAATTAATTAATTAAAAAAACACTTCATTTGGACAAATTTTCGGGTGAATTTTAAGACATTAAACACGTCTAAAACGTCATTTTAAGACCTTTATTTTTCAAAATTTTCCCGGGGGAGGGCCCCCGGACCCCCCTTTGCTGGGGGGTACCCCAGACCCTCCTTAGGCGTACCGGAACCTATATTTTTACAAAAACAGCACTGGGCATAGGTATTATCCGTGGTAGAAAAAAAATAGCTTCAATAAACCGCAGGTTAGTGGTACAGTTAAAAATATGCCAGTAAGAATGAGAGTTTCATAATAGTGTTTTGGAGCAAAGTATCACATTTTAATTATTTGGGATGCAATAGCTCATATAGGGAGGACAACGATATTGAGAGAAAGTCAAAAATAAATTTAGATTTACCTGTGGAATAATAAGGCGACTAAAACGCAGAGGGAGACAGAGGTAAAGTTCTATAAGGTCGTGGCTGTGCCGACTTTAATGTATGGATGTGAAACATGGACTCTCCGGCAAAAAGATATTTCAAAAATACAGGCTCCGAAATGCAATTTTTAAGAGCGGTTAAGGGATACAGTTTGAGAGATCATCTACGAAACGTCGACATAAGGAAAGACCTGAAGTTACAGTCGGTTCTGAATAGGATAAAGGAATACAGGCAGAATTGGAAGTCCCATGTGGAACGCATGGTAGACACGCGTAGACATGCGTTTGAATACAGGTCAGTGGGAACGAGAGATCGTGAAAGACCCTGGAAAAAAAATGGTCAGAGACTCTGAAGCCGAAACGGGCTATATCCCAAGCCATGTAGTGAAGAAGAAGAAGAAGAAGGAGAAGAAGAAGAAGAAGAAGAAGAAGAAGAAGAAGAAGAAGAACAACAAGGAAAATAAGGAAAAAAAAATAAGAAGAAGAAGACGAAGAAGAAGAAGAAGAAGAATGTTAGTGATCGAACTGTAAGTAAACGCTTTACAAACAGTTAAATGTGTCCTTGACTCGAAAAATGCCAGCCACGAAGTGCAATGAGTAATCCGTTAATTGATCGGTCATTTCCTGCGGGCCAGACGAAACTCGATACAGTGGGAAGAAAGATTAAGTCTGAACCTTGAAATCGGTAATTAGGTCAACATACCGGTACGAACAACAATACCACACACACACACACACACACACACACACACACACACACACACACACACACACACACACACACACACACACACACACACACACACACACACACACACACACACACACACACACACACACACACACACACACACACACACACACACACACACACACACACACACACACACACACACACACACACACACACACACACACACACACACACACACAAGAATCTAAAGTTTTAGGCCTGCACTTTACAACAGGATATAATATACAAATATAACTTAATATATTGATAATAAGGTACTTCCGAAATTATTATTTAACAGAGAATACCTCCTCCTATGGCGCTACAGCCCGAAGCCGAGCCTTGACCTCCTCTATCCTGACCCTCCACCTCTCTCTATCCGTAGCAAAGGACTTCCATCCTCGCACTCCCAACGTATCTCCTGCATCCAAAGCGACAGCATCTTCCCATCTTTTCCTTGGACGGCCTTTTGGTCTTTTGCCATCCATACTCCCCATAAGGACTCTTTTAGGTGTTCGTTTTTCGTCGATTTTTACGACATGGCCAGCCCATTGCAACCTCCTCAGTTTTACGTACACTTCTACCGTTGGTTCGTTGAAGTGACAATGTGTCTCGTCATTATATCCTCCATTCCCTCATTTCTATATATATTTGAACCCAGGATCCGTCTCAGATCCTTTCAAATATCTTCAGGCGTTCAATTGGTCTTTGCGTTAATATCCAGGTTTCACTGCCGTAGCACAGGATGGGTCGTATGGTAGTTTTGTATACGCGCATTTTTGTCTGCCTATTAATAACTCTTGACTTAAAGGTGGTAATAAGCGCGAAGTTGGCCTTGTCGGCTAGAGTTATCCTTCTCCTTATCGCTCTCGACACATACACACACACAAGAATCTAAAGTTTTATACCTACACTGTTTCTTTGCAAGTGGATAATATAAAAATATAACTTAATGTATTGATATTAAAGTACTTATAAAATTATTACTTAACAGAGAATTAATAATACTAATTCAAGAGTTAGTTAAAAATCACAGCCTAAATATATAAAAGTGTGGCTAGTGTCTGTAGAATCCTTGCTTTAATTTTACTTCCATGTTCCATAAGGAAATGGAAGTATGCTGATGGCGAAAAAATGTGTTCGAGATAAGGCCTGATTCTGATTGTACTACCCTCAAAACAAGAAGAAAGGTAATTTTTCGAAAAGTGTCTGTGTGTCTATGTCTGTCTATGTGTCTATGTGTAGAATCTTTTCTATGGCGAACGATAACTGCCGTAAATTCAAACAGAATCAAATAATTTTTCGCATATGTGCCTGATTTACAGAGGACTCAAGGCCTATTGATTTTGGTGAAGATCGGTTAAGGGAAAGGGATAGTTTACCTGCAAAGTTTTATGTTTTAACAAGAGTAAGAACTTATCCTGAAAAGAAGGTCACAATAATCCACTGTAGAAACGTAGATGAAGTATCTATAAATGAAAAAGGTAGTGAAAGGGGTGGGGGTAATTTTCTATAAATGGAAATTATAGTTGAAGGGGGAGGGGATAATTTTTACTTCCATGTTCCATAAGGAAATGGAAGTATGGTCATGGAAAAAAAATCGTGTTCGAGATAACGGCTGATTCTGATTGTACTACCCTCAAAATATGAAGAAAAGTCATTTTTCGAAAAGTGCCTGTGTGTATGTGTGTGTCTGTCTGTGTGTAGAATGTTTTCTATGGCAAACGATAACAGCCGCAAACTCAAACAGAATCAAATAATGTTTTGCATACAGACCTGAATTGTAGAGTACTCAAGGCTTATTGTTTTTGGTGTAGATCGGTTAAGGGAAAAGGGTAGTTTACCTGGAACGTTTTATATTTTAACAAAAGTAACGTACTTAATTTTGATAAATAAAGTATCCTGATAAGTAGATCATAATAATCCACAGTAGAAACGTAGATGAAATATCTATAAATGAAGATGCTAGTTGAAAGGGGTGGGGGTAATTTTCTATAAATGAAAATTATAGTTGAAGGGGAGGGGATAATTTTTTATGTGTACTACGTTATCGGCAACAAAGAAGTAGTTTTTTTGTTAAAATTCCTTCCCGGGCTGTTTGGCCGTAGTCCAATGTGTTCTGCAAAACCAGACGTTTCGGCAGTGCCATCGACTTCCATCATCAGTGAAAATCGAGTGCGATAACGTGAAGTGGTATACGTTAGTGACCACAGTACTGTGGTCAGGGCTGAAACAGTAAGTAGAAAGAAGCAGTTTCTATTGAAATATTTCATTTCGAAAATGATTTTAAATATAAATCTTAGAACATGGAAGTCATGTATGGTTCTCCATACCGATATTTTTATAAAGTTGTGATCACAAAATACTGGTTACGTAGATCTCTCGCGACGTATTTTTACAATGTTTTCTACAGACTACGTTTGCACTGCACATGTAGGCCTAATACAACACGTACACAGTATTATAATACAATATTTATTGACGTATTGACTAAAAGTTTACACACACACACACACACATTCAATACTAGATTGTTTAACACTGAATTAAAATAGTGATACCATAATTTAATACATCAGGATGATAGCTTTACACTTAATTATTTTGTAAGCGGGACATGCATCGGAACTACATCTGTGTTTTGTTTCTGTCTTTGTGTACATCTGTTTACTGTTTCTGCCCCTTTACGGTTAAGGAGAAAGACGGAAAGTATCAGTGACACAAGGCGAATCCACATAATAACATCTAAACATGTCTCGAGTACATAGTAATTGAAAATTTGTAATTTTGATTCTTTTAATTATATGACTAAACACGTGCGCGCGCGCATATATTTTAAAATCATTTGATGCAGTAAACTAGATAAGAATTACTCAGAAAAACCCTAGTGAGACGTTTGCTAAGCAGTAAGCAGGCAGGGATCGCTAATCGTAATAATGTCTGTTCAGTGTGGATGTGTAAAAGTAGTAACTCGTTTACGTTCCGTGTTGATTATATTATTCATTAACGATAATTATACACGTTGTCGCATAAAGTATAAATGTACTTATAAGAATATTCTGAAATATTTATACGGAGTATTTTGAAATGGGCCAATTAGTATTAACGTAACGCTAAAATTTATTTCAATTTCATTTCATTTCAGTTTCTAATGTTTGTTTATTTTATGACGTAAATACCTTAGACGTTAATGGTTCAACAAAATGTACATTGGAAATTAAAACAAATAATAATAATAGCAACAAACACTGGAATAAAATAAAAATAGGTATATGCAAGAAAAGTTATGTGTGTGTGTGTAATAGTATTATTTATCGACCGTAATAATTATGGTTTCTAGTAGATATCGAGTTGCGGTAGTAATAAAAAATGCAGTTTTTCTGCAACGTTTCAAGATTTATTTAATCCCATAATCACGCCTACAACATAAAATACAAGATAGTATCATTTTACTATTAATATCATGGGACTTGGAAAAATCTATTTATATAGGCTATATGTGCGTGTTAGTAGGTTTCCTGAGCTGCAGAACTTTCTCACTGCTTTGAATGAAATAGCCCTACGTTTATTATTAGATAAAATCAAATTCGCTAAACATCCGGAACAGTGTATTGGTTTTTAGTCAAATTTATAACCACAAATGAGAAATAATATATTGTTACGACGGCCTACTGATCGTCGTATGGTACAGTGGAAAGCAAAATACAAGACACCAATTAAGTCACTAATCACCAGCTTTAATTATCACAATTAAACTGTTTGTAATCAACAAGATAGTCTCTTACAACAAATCAAATAAAAATTGTTCACACGCAATAAACTGTCAACTAGTACAAAACTCAATTGTATTATAATTGTCCCGCACGATTATAAAAACACGTAACATTTCGCCACAATACTTTGGATCGCACTGTGTAAATCACCACTCAAACGCACTGTGTAATCGTCCGACAATAAGAATAACTTGACCGTCGCTGAATGGCTGTATTTGTACCCCGCTAATTTCCAGAATAATCTGTCGCTTCGTTAAACAAACAGGCGCTCTCGAGAATCCACTAGAAACAGGATTCTCGAGAATCCCTGAACACTGCGCTGGCCGGTACGGCTGGAATAGACTCGATAGTTGACACGAAATTGTCTTTCACCGTAAAGCATCACACACACACACACACACACACACACACACACACACACACACACACACACACACACACACACACACACACACACACACACACACACACACACACACACACACACACACACACACACACACACACACACACACACACACACAGAGAGAGAGAGAGAGAGAGAGAGAGAGAGAGAGAGAGAGAGAGAGAGAGAGAGAGAGAGAGAGAGAGAGAGAGAGTTAAGTTTCATGTACAAGTTTTTTTATTACACTTTTTGAAACGTGTTTGAGAACTAGAAGTTACAGGTTACCAATCGATGGGAAGGTTATGCGTCTCTCACGAAGACTCGTACAAAATTGTAATACATAATCTATACGCGTGTGGGGTTTACGGGGAACTACACTAACTCAACACAGATGCAAAATTAGCCCCACTAGTCTTTTATTTCAAGAGTGACTGGAAAACCTCAACGGTAAAACTAAAATACCGTGTTGTTTGTAATAATAGAAATAATAGAGACAGTGTGTGAGAGACATATATCTATTATCGTGTTCAGACGAAACTAATATAAAAGTTTAATATTGCGTGTAAAATTATCAAATTTCTTTATCCTACCTACACTGTGTATGTGGTGTTTTTCCGTTTTCTGAGAATTTGATCATGCACTGGGCAACAGGAAGGCGAGTCGTGTAGCTTTGTAGACAGCCAATGTAAAGAATGGTAGTCAGCACTGAGAGTATTTATGGAAGTGTCATTTTTGAGGTTATATGACAAAGAATGGTTTGATGTATACCTTTAACGCCATCTTGTTTGACTGGCATTCACAGTATTGTTACGACATTGCAGAACCATCTACGTGTTTCTCGAATGTTCCAGAGGAAGCCGGCAATAATGTGCGTACGTGATTTCAACGCCGCCAGCCGCGCCGACTGGGTCAAGGCCGCAATCAATTACGTTGTAGTGTAGAGCTAATGCGTAGTATGTGGAATTTTCTGGATTTTCGGCGGGGTATAAATACAAGTACTCAGCGACGCTCAGTCAGTTTGAGTTGCGATTTACTGAAATGCGATTCGTAGTATAGTTCAGAGTTATTGTCGGGCGATTACTCTCTGCGTTCAAGTGGTTATTAGTGACGATGTGTTATGTGTTTTTATAATTGTGCGAGACAATTGTAATATAATTCTGTTTTATATTAGTAGACATTATTATTGCGTGTGAACAATTTTTATTTGATTTGTTGTAAGAGACTATCTTGTTGATTACGAACTGTTTAATTGTGATAATTAAAGCTGTTGATTAGTGACTTAATTGGTGTATTGTATTTTGTTTTCCACTGTACAATACGACGGTCAGTTAGACCGTCTTAACAGTATAATATTTGTAGGTCAACCGTATCGCTGGGGACGAACAAATACAGCGGTCTTGTCTGTCAGACGAGTAACAAAGTCGCTGTTACACTACACACTCCCGCACGCTCCCCCGTCGCTCACACCCCGACTCCTCTCCACCGCACTTGGTTACTAGATGACTGATTTCTCTTTGGCGGCGGTGGAAAGTGAGTTGAACCTCGACCGGGGGGCGGAACAGGCCGCGGGCCCAATGCTTGATGGGAGAAGAAGATATTTGTACAGCTAGCATTCTTTTTGTCGGCGTACTATAGTTATGCGTACAAATTACGTATTTCATACTCACCTAGTTTACTTGTGTTTGTATGATTCGAATGATACAATATTTTGAACGTTACACTTACTCCTTGCGTTATAGTATAATTATGGCCCTATAAACTGTTTCAGAAAACTTGAGTAGCAACGAAACTTTGTTTCATCATCATCTTCACACCGCGGCATAGGCGAGGTGCTGCCTGTTCGTCCAGCCATCTCTTTCTGCGCGCGCGCACGCACCTGTGTCCTATAACAGTGGTTTCCAAACTTTTCAGTCCGCGGCCCCCCCCTTAAATTAAAAAGTTCACGGACCCCGTCTGAGTTATGAAATAAAACAAACAGTAAATATGATACAAACTCTTATATTTTAATTAAAATCTATTAAAATCAAAATTCTCTTAACTTGCAAAATTATAATATTAATGATATCAAACCTAGTTTAATGTGAACAATAGGCTACTTTTGAACAATTAGCTCTGCAATATTGTATTTAATGTCTGATAATTTCAATATTAAGTCACTCTCGACATCAAGTTTATTTCTTAACTTTGCCAGCCTCGGGTCTATCTTTCCAGCCACACGTGTCGAAATCCAGCTACTTAGGCGTAAAACCAGCTACACGGAACAACGTTTTGCTTAGATACAGTGCTTATACGTGAGATACAGTGCTTATAAGCAAGATACAATGCTTAAACGTGGACTAAAACAGCGCGATCAGTTCTGCGTTGATGCGCAATAAAAGTTTGATATTACTTTTACAACTACAATTAGTTTGAAAAAAAATACTGAAATCTGCTACTAATGGTTTTACGATTCTAAAATTTAGATTTTAGACTATAAAAATTCGGAGAAAATTACGGTATATTCTATTTTATCTTAAAAGTGTCCGGGGACCCTGAAACATTGTCGCGGACCCCCAGGGTCCGCAGACCCCACTTTGGGAATCACTGTCCTATAGGGTTATATTTCCAGACTTGTTTGGCCAGTCTGAAATCTGACATTCTTTCAAAGTGTTTTTTCCACCGTTATTTGCAATCCTTTAATTTTTCATTCAAGTTTAAAAAGTTGTAATTTTCTCTTATGGCCTCATTCTTTATACGGTCAAGTTTAGAACACCTTTTAACTCCTGTTAAGAGGACTACATTTTACTTCCTTGTTTCTTGGTTGTCATCCATACATAATTCACACCCGTAGGATAGTACAGGGACTGCCATAAATTTATAAAACACTCATTTTGTATCTCGACTGCCTTGTTTGTAAAAAAACAATTGATTGTCGCATATATCGTCTGGAATTTACCTAACTTAACGTCAGTATCATAATAATTCCCATCATAGCAAGTATCATTTCCCAAATATTTAAAAATGGCTCACATGTTCTACAATTTGATTTTAATAATACTCCGTACATTCCGTGTCGCGAAACGTTGTTTAATAAATAAATTTAGCGATGATAAATGTAACAGTAATATGAAACGCCAGATGTCAATGTATCATCAATTTATACTTCAACAATACAATCGGTCGAAAACAACTAAACCAGTAATCATCAACAAAACATTAAGTCATTCCTCAAAGAACAGTACTTATCTCGACAGAGTTTACGAGTCATTAACAAGGCCGTTTGACATATTTACAGCTATTAACCGTCATGCATGCAATCTTTACAGGGAAACGGGTGTTATAAGAGAGAAATCAGTCAGCCCGGCTGGAAACAAGCCAGTTCTGCGGTTAACGTAAAAAGTGTGTTCCCTCACGCCGCAAAGAAAAAAAAAAAACATCGCTGACAAAAATTTATTGCCCCAGCTGTGGAAAGTTCTCAACTGTTACTGTTACACGGCTATATTTAGAGTTTTCTGATTACAAAGAGTACGCTGTGGTGATTTAAAACTGTTGAAAACATCCGCAGCATGTGTGGTGTTGCGAACTGTCGATGCTTGTTTATGAATCGATTATAGTACGTCTGTTGACCTGTATAGAGTAGCAGACTTGTTTACATGTAAGTCAAGCGAGGATACCTTGAAACATTAGATACTTATTTTATGTCTGAACGGAAACACGTGGGAATTTAAACTCTTTTGAAGAAAAAAATAATGCTAAACAGAAAAACTAAAAACAAGTAAAAATGAGTACGTCGATTAGAATAACATTTCTGGGATGAAGCTTCTTCTCCTTTAGTAAAAGTGTCTTACAAATGTCTCAATTGGATGATCTCCTGTGCACCCACGATCCATGATCTCGTGTCATTTTTCACGATCCTGTGCATCTATCTTCATTTGTCTGTACCTTCATTTGTCATTAAACATTCCAACTTTTCTTCTTCCCCGTCCTGTCTTTTCTTCCATCTTTCCATCTGCGATCCTTAGCTGTAGAAAGTTTCTACGCAATATGTGTCTTAATCAAGACGTTTTCCTCTTGCTCATAATTTTCAGCAGGTTTCGTTTCTCTCCTATTATCGTCAGTACTTCCCCATTTTTCGCTCTATCGGTCCATTAAATTAATTAATTATTAATCAGTCTTCGCCACAACTAAATTTCGAATTCCTCTAGGTACCTTTCTTCTTTCTTTTTGATGGTCCATATTTCGCTGCCATATAAAACCACACTCCAAATAAACTATTTAGTAAATCTCTTTTGCATCTTAATCGGAATTCTTCTTATTGTCAGAGACGATTTTACCTTTCCAAAGCTCTCTCTTACCCACAGATATGCTACTTCTGATTTCCTCCGTTCAGCTTCCATTCCTGTCACCATATTCCCTAAATACTCAAATGAGTTCACTTGCTGTATATTTTTCCTTCTAAGAATATGTTAACAAAACCTTTCCTTTTTGCCAATTCTCATCGCTTAAGTTTGACAAAATTTATCTCTATTCCGAACTCTTTTCCCACTCTAACAATACTGTCCATCATAGATTGTACCTCGTTTTCTGATTCCGCCAACACTGCTTGATCATCCGAGTATTTAATGGTCTTAGTCTTTCCCCTCCCACCACAATTCCTCTTGCCTTTACTAAGGCTTTTCCAATAGTCTTAAAGGTTACAAAGATGATGGATATAGGGTTACAACTCTTATTTCAAGATTATTATGAAAGCACGATTTGGCCATAACATAAGGAATTAAAGAAAGGAAAAAAGTCATAAGATAATTAAAAGAAAGGAGGATGGATATAAAAAATTAAAAAAAATATGTTGTTCTTATTCTTCTTTACATACGTTTTCGCTCTTTGGTTTACGAAATTATCCTTCCATCTCCTAATAGGACTGCCGACGCTCTTCTTTCTTCTTTGCTTCTCATCTCTTGGTATCTTCACTATCCTGTTGTCAGTAATTTTCAAAATATGAGAATCGCATTCTCGCCGCGTTTTATTCATTCAGTTGTTATGTGTTCTACACCACGTGTGCTTTATTCTTGTTCTTTGATTCCTTGTTCTATCCTCTCTCGTTCACCGTTTTTCTTAAATTTCTATTCTGTCAATTTATATCTTGTATTTCCTTAATTGTTTGGGGTGTTAATGGCAAGAATGGGTCTCATAACTACATTATATAGCAGACAAAATATTTACAAATTAAGGGGGTTTGCACGCACGCACGCACGCGCGCGCGCGCGCACACACACACACACACACACACACAAATTTATATTTTCTTTTTTTTTTGCTAAAAGAAATTCCTTGTTTCTTTCTGTTTAATTTGGTATATAATAAGTTAGGGTTTTTGGACAGGAAATGGATTTTTAAAATGTTTAGTGATGGCATGTACGGCTAAGCAGCGTGCAGTGTGAGCAGAATTCGTTCACATTTCTTCCAGCGACGATCAGCCCAATCATGGCCTGTGCGCCATTGGTAAAGACAGCTGGTGTAAGTTCAGGCAAGCTGAAGAAAATAAAATGACATATAATATAACCACAGTGAACATATCCATCTCCCTTTTGAGGTAATGCAGGAAATAAAACCAATTTTCAAAGATTTGGCAAACCCAGAGCTTTTAAGAAAATGTCTTCATGGGAAGGCACAAAATCCGAACGAGTCTGTGAATGGAATTATATGGGCTCGCTTCCCAAAAACAGTATTTGTTGAGGTAAAAACGTTAATATTTGGTGTTAGCGAAGCTGTAGCAAGTTTTAATGAAGGGACAATAGTTGAATACTATGTGTTTGAAGCCTTAGGGATCAAACCAGGAAAAAATTGTGTGGCAGCAATGATGAACTTTTATCGTGTTAGGATCGGTCAAGCAAAAAAAGAATTAGATGAGTTTGTTAAAAAAGCAAATAGGAAAGTGTAGACAGCAAAAAAAAAGTTGGAGGAAGACTGGGAAGAAGCTGATTAAGAAACAGGACCTTCATATTCTACTGGTGCTTATTAAAAAGGTATAATAAATTTTAAATGCCCCTTACCGTAAACTGTGTTTTTTTAATCTATGTTCCTTTTTTAGGAACTATAAAACATAGAAGACTAAAAATGTTCCTGTAGCTTCTACAATATATACTTCAAGTTTAACGAGAGGAGTTTAAGATTTATTGATTACTTTCTGAAATAAAAAAAATAATAATTATCTAAAACTTCCGGACTGAAAGGCCGTGGTCGAGTGCTTGATCTTCTACAGCTAGACGTTTCGGCCACACCACCGGTGGCCATCTTCAGTAGCAAAAAGTGTTCGAAATAGATGGTACGCCGAACACGTCTCCCAATGAACTGGGAACAAGCAACCAACCCAACCCAACAAGCTCGTTCCCAGTTCATTGGGAGACGTGTTCGGCGTACCATCTATTTCGAACATTTTTTGCTACTGAAGATGGCCACCGGTGGTGTGGCCGAAACGTCTAGCTGTAGAAGATCAAGCAGTCGACCACGGCCTTTCAGCCCGGAAGTTTTAGATAATTATAATGACACCGGCCGTGAAAGCCTACGTACTAAAAAAATAATGTTTCAAAAAAGGATGTAAAAAAATGTATATACAGGAAAAAATCTTTTTTGTGTGGACTAATCAAAATCTTTTTATTTGCCTTCGTTAAAAGTTGTATTATGTTCAAGTAAACGTCCCTGCAAAATATCAGTTCTGTAGCTCTTACTGGTCTTGAGAAAAAGGTACATGAAAATGACTAAATTATCATTGGCAAGATAGAAGTGAGCAAACCCCCTTAAAGAAACTTTTAAAAATTTAAATATTATGTCTATACTGTAATCCTTTTGGTAAGATAATTTCAAGACATAGCGTGGCATTGATAGTGCCTCTAAAAAAATATAAAATAAAATAAATAAAATCAGCCCTTGCTTACTATGTGGAAACCGATTCTCGTTATTTGTCGACTATAGTCAACAGCTGACAGTTTACTTTTGCGATAACTGTTGTACACTTATCAAATGGCTTATCTCTCCACACGTCTTGCTCGTCTTTCGTGTTTTTCGTAGCTAATAACAACACTTTATTACTTTAAAACACGACGTTTTTAGTTTTCCTTAAACCAAACGTTTCGCCAATACTACGATGAGGCATCTTGATTGGCTTGACTGAGACATACCACTAAGTCTTGACCCGTCCTTACTGTCCCGGGACTCGGCGATTTCCGGCAGATTTTAAATTTGAATTGCCGCAGCGTGGGATTAGGCGCCCTTGATTCCTTGACTGCTGGATTCAGCGACAATGTTTGTTAGTTTATAAAGCCGCCTGCAGTGACCTTGAGCGCGACGTAATTCAGTCAGGCTGTGCACGGCGGTGGCGAGGTAATTCAGCTGGCCGATTAGTCAGCTGACCCTGTAAAAAAAAGGGCTCCAGCCATTTTTTTGCTTCATCTAGGCCAATGGTCTAGTTATTAAATTTTAACGTAACGGCCGTAAGTGGCCGTTACAAATGGTACTGCATGCTTACCGGGCCCTGGTCCGCATACAGCAACAACGTTACATTACATTACTTAAACGGTAAGTCCCGCTCTCAATATTGCAAACAAGCCCGCCATTTACAACAAAGTTTTTCCCGTCCAATAGATCCGTAAAAAAAGCAAACTAGAGGAATTGAATCGTAACACACAAGAATAAAATGAGATTTTACTATCGTTACAATTATTTTTTCTTATTAGACTACAACGATCTTGTCACCTTATTTAAAACCGGTTTCCAAATTTTCGGCAACTTATAACTGTCGTTTCTGTTACAATTATTCTTATTTTTGTAAATTTATGTCGCCTTTTTGACCAACCGAGGTAAATAGCTACGAATATTTAGGGGATCGCCGTTTCTTCCAATAACGTGTGTCATGTCTCTTTTCTTCGTACGCCTCACGCGTTCTTGCACTCTCGTTATCATCTGCGTACGCGAGAGATCACTACAGATCATAATGTGGTCATAACTCTTTGCATGTCTACAATGGACGTGATCATTGATTCGCTTAAGGATAGACAACAATAACGTGTGTCGTGTCTCTTTTCTTCGTACGCCTCACTCGTTCTTGCACTCTCGTTATCATCTGCGTGCGCGAGAGATCACTACAGATCATAACTCTTCGCATGTCTACAATGGACGTGGTCATTGTAAACAATTTTATATAGGTCTAAATACGAAGCGCTTCATACGGCGTGGTCACGTGAAACGTTACACGTAGGGGCGAAACGAGGTAGAGAGATAACATATACGATCAAATGGAGAAACGAGGCTTGCAACGAGAAAATTGGAACAACACAAGCCTCTGTGGTGCAAGATCTGTACAAGCACTCGTACACGGTTAGCTGATTTTTGTTTTGTACCACAGGGATGTCAGGCAGTACTAACTGCCAGCTTGAGCATACGACAGAGGTTCATAGAAACAGACGTCAGTATCACTAATGGCTAGAACATCCCTTTACCTTCCCATTATATACGATGAGGATTATAGGAAATTATCACTGGCAATTTTGGGCGATCACACACTCGGACTCAACAAATCTACACACGACGTCACGCTGCCCGTTTGCAGATCGACCACACACACACACACACACACACACACACACACACACACACACACACACACACACACACACACACACACACACACACACACACACACACACACACACACACACACACACACACACACACACACACACACACACACACACACACACACACACACACACACACACACACACACACACACACACACACACACACACACACACACACACACACACACACACACACACACACACACACACACACACACACACACACACACACACACACACACACACACACACACACACACACACACACACACACACACACACACACACACACACACACACACACACACACACACACACACTACCACACTCACTCACGTAAGGAGGAACGCTGGAGGATCACCAACAGCAACAACCCATAGAGACAACAAACACCGCATCAGCATAGTCATCATCATCATCATCAGCATCAGCACACTCTCAGGATTCTGGACACACACACACACACGCGCGCACGCAACGGTAACGGGAGATATACGCTGGTGATACTAAAACAATTATATTTTTTATTGTGAAGAGAGCTCTCGAAAAGAACTTAAATATGAACAGATAATAATTAGAGTTTTAAAGTAAAATAGTAGTTAGATAAGAGAGTGTAATTTAACAACAACTAGTAGAAAAGAAATACTAAGCTTTTGTTGTATATTTAGGTGTGTCAGTATAAATCAATAATAGATTTGAAGTAAATGTGATATCATTGTTATTTGTTTATAGCATCAATAAATTCATTCTTGAATCTTAATATTATTTTTTTGGTAAATGAGTTGCTATAAATAACTAAAATTTGAATTAATTTCAGACACACAAATAAAAAGAATTTAAATAACTTTTTTAACATGTTGCTTAGTTAGTAAGATTAAATGAGTGTTTATTTTTGGTGTATGTTATGAATAGTATATCAGGTTACAGTATGTTTGTAAAGCCTATAAAGGTGAATATTTATCTGTGTAACGTTTGAAATTTTAATATTTGAATATTTCTCTAAAATTAATAAATCTTAAAATGATTATTTTGAAACGGTTTTAAATTATTATTTCATGTCAACAACATATCACTCCTGTTTAAAAATTATATAATTATTGTGCAACCACATGTACTTGGTGCAACGAGAAAAAAAAATCCTGCAACCTGGCCGGTGTAATACACTTTATAGTTGTGTTGAGTACATGATAATATATTTGTATAATTGTTGTAACGTTGCAATACGATAAGGTTTATAAGAAAAGAAGTTAGTATGACGAACAGGGCTTTAATCTCCCATTGTATAGGAAAGAGGATTATAGGAAAATAGGTCAATATGACTAATGGCTAAAACACCACTTAGCCTCCCATTATATACGATAAGGTTTATAAGAAAAGAAGTTAGTATAACTAACAGGGCTTTAGTCTCCCACTATATACGATGAGGATTATAGGAAAATAGGTCAATATGACTAATGGCTAAAACACCACTTAGCCTCCCATTATATACGATAAGCTTAAAATACGTGCCGCCACCAGAATTAAATCAAGAAAAACGATTAATGAATGCGAAAAAGCATAATACAAAAACTAGGAAATGAAAATGATAAAAAAAGAATATGGGAAGTAGGGAATAAAGTAGATAAAATATTTAAGAAAAATTTGTATAATTCAAAAAATGAACAAAAAATCAAATCAACTGTAACTAAACTAAAGAATAAAAAAAGAATGATATTATAGTTACGAAAGCAGACAAAGGAAATACAATGGTACTACTGAGAAAGGACGAATACATAAAGAAAACGGAAGAATTTATAAGTGAAGGACCATATGAAGAAATAAAGTATGATTATACAAGTAAGTACCAGTCAAGAATAAAACAAATGATGAAACAGATAACATTTATACATGAAAATAAGAAAAAGTATTTATTGGAAAGTAATCCAACAGCACCAACCTTTAAAAGTCAGGTTAAGATACATAAAGAAGGAAAACCAATTAGACCGATTGTTTCTTTTAATAATGCACCTATTTATAAATTACAAAGGAAGTTAGCAGAGTACTGAAAGAGAAATGTGAATGTGGGACAAAATACAACATAGAGAATAATGTAAAATTGATAGAAAAATTATAAAATATTAGAATTAATGAAAATACAAATTTGATATCACTGGATGTTAAGGACATGTTTACCAATATCACAGTAAATAAAGTTATTAAGTTAATAAACCATAATAATATGGTAGAATACAGGTATAAAAAGCAATTGATTAAAGTAATTAAAGAATGTGTAAATCAGAACTATTTTAGGTTTAGTAACAAGTTTTATATACAGAAAAAAGGATTACCTATGTGGTCTTCATTATCCCCTATTCTTGCAGAAATATACATGAATGATTTTGAAAAGCAATTAATAAGTTCCACTAAGTATAAAGACAATATAAAATTATGGACTAGATACGTTGACGATGTATTAGTAATTTGGGAAGGAAGCATAGAAGAAGTGCATGAGTTTATAAATGAGGTAAATAATAAGGATAAAAACTTACAATTTAAAGAAGAGATAGGAGGTAAGAAAATAAATTACTTAGATTTAAACATAGAAATTAAAGATAATGAGAAACTACAGTTTGGGTATTTAGGAAAGAATCGTATTCGGATATAATTATACCAAGAGAGTCTTACCACCCTTATAGATATAAAATGGCGGCAATCAATTCATTTTGTTATAGCTCAGAAGTGTTTAAAAGAGACCGAATCAAAAGATAGGGAGTTAAAAACGATAAAGGGAATTGTAAGGAATAATAACTATAACACCAACATAGTGGATAAAGTTATGAAAATGGTTAACATACAAAAAGCTAAAATAGAACCAGAACAAAAGAATTATGCAGGGTCATTGACATACATAGGTTCACATACTAGAAAAATTATAAAATGTTTTAATAAATACGGAGTAGATATAGCTATTAAAAAATGTGAAAAGGTATTTGAGAAGATAAAGAATCAAAATATAGAAAAAATTCCAGTATTACAGAAAAGCGAAATTTATAAATTAAAATGTAAAGACAGCAACAAAGTGTACCTAGGTGAGACAGGACGAAAATTCGTATGCAGGTTGTCTGACCACAAACGTGGAGAAGGTAATAGAACAACGAATTCGTTATATGCAAGACATTTCACAGAAGACAACCATAAGTTTGTTAATCCTTTAGAAATCTACGAAATTGTAAAAGTAGTAAATAACACAGCTGAAAGGAAGCTTAGGGAAGAGTTAGAAATATTGAAAGAAAGAGAAAAAGGGTTAGACAATTTAATTAATACTAAAATTAAATTTGATAATGAAGAAATATTTTATAACATAATTAGGAAGTAAATGATAGAGGATAGATAGATAAGATTAAGAATTAAATTGGATAGGACTAATTGGATGTTTTTAAAATAAGGGTGTGTGACTGGCCCACATGTGTGGATGAGAAAGACGGTTAGGTTTAAAAGGAATGCGCGCGCGTACACACACACACAACACTGAAACACAAGGAATTTGCTAGAAAAATATGTAACTGTCCAGATGATGGGACAGGGCTCAGAGGGTGGGGAAGGGACATTTGAATTATAGTTTGTTGTGTGTGAGCAGGGTGGGAGTGAAGGGTTTCTTTTCAGGTTAATTGTTCATTTCCGACCTGACGATGAGCTGTGAAGCTTGAAAGCGCTAATCGGGATAATTTTTATTTAGTGGTGTGCAACAGTGAAAATTCTGCTTTTGATTTTAACCACTAACACAACTTTCTTCATAAAACTTCTTTATTATAAGAAAAGTTAGTATAACTAACAGAGCTTTGGTCTCCCATTATACACGATAAGGTTTATAAGAAGAGAACTTAGTATAACTAACAGGGCTTTAAACTCCCATTATATACGAAAAAGGATTATGGGAAAATAGGTCAATATGACTAATGGCTAGGACACCGCTTTAGCCTCCCATTATATACGAAAGAGGATTGTTGAAAAATAGGTCAATATGACTCGTGGCAAGAACACCTCTATAGCCTCCTATTATATTCGATGAGGATTATAGGAAAAGAAGTCAGTATGACTAACAGGGCTTTAGCCTCCTATTATTGTCCCAGGACACTAATTTCTACAGGCCGAGTCGACCTTAGACTGAAAAACGCGTCTTGATTTTTGGGTGGTGGTCGGGAGTCGAACACGGAATCTTTAGGTTAATAATCAAGCAATCCTTGTATAGTAAGCCACACACATAAGTTAGGAAGAAATACATAAAATGTTAACAGAAATAGAAATAAAAAACATAATTATTTACACTTTCCACAAAGTATTAAGCTTTTATAAAAATATCTACCTTGTTATTAATTGGACACTACTGTCGTTGTTTTTGCAAAAAATTTTAAAATTTTCAGGTGAAGGGGTGAATATAATGAAGACCGAATTTATTTGTAAATATCACCAGTAGGGAATAATAAGCACGATTGCGGGCGCTGATCGCAAACTGGTTTTATGCAGTCGTTAACGAACCAACGCGATATCTTGGTCCTCTGATTGTCTTCTTGTCGGCGGCAATAACGTACAAACTGTACTTGAACGACTGCAACAAGATGTTAATTTAATAACACACACACACACACACACACACACACACACACACACACACACACACACACACACACACACACACACACACACACACACACACACACACACACACACACACACACACACACACACACACACACACACACACACACACGCGCACACACACACACACACACACACACACACACACACACACACACACACACACACACACACACACACACACAAATAAAAGAGGCAGTACAGACATTTGTCTGGGTGAGAATATGGAAGACAGTGACGAGGTAGAGAGCAGGCGAAGAGAAATAACTAGACCCCACAGCCGCAAAGTATGGAGACGACCTGTCAGTGCTGTGGGTAGAAAAATAATTATAATGATAATGATTATTTTTGTTGTTGTATCGGCCATCTAAGGACCACATGCCAATTTCAATTCTTTACTCTCTGTTCTTTTCTTTTTTCCAATATTCTTTCATCTTCTCACTGTGTCTCTTCCACCTGTCTTCAGTCCACTTTGAACCTCAGTGCTGTGGGTAGAAAAATAATTATAATGATAATGATTATTTTGTTGTTGTATCGGCCATCTAAGGACCACATGCAAATTTCAAATCTTTACTCTCTGTTCTTTTCTTCCAATATTCTTTCGTCTTCTCACTGTGTCTCTTCCACCTGTCTTCAGTTCACTTTGAACCTCAGTGCTGTGGGTAGAAAAATAATTATAATGATAATGATTATTTTGTTGTTGTATCGGCCATCTAAGGACTACATGCCAATTTCAATTCTTTACTCTTTGTTCTTTTCTTTTTTTCCAATATTCTTTCGTCTTCTCACTGTGTCTCTTCCACCTGTCTTCAGTCCACTTTGAACCTCAGTGCTGTGGGTAGAAAAATAATTATAATGATAATGATTATTTTGTTGTTGTATCGGCCATCTAAGGACCACATGCCAATTTCAATTCTTTACTCTTTGTTCTTTTTTTTTTTTTCCAATATTCTTTCGTCTTCTCACTGTGTCTCTTCCACCTGTCTTCAGTCCACTTTGAACCTCAGTGCTGTGGGTAGAAAAATAATTATAATGATAATGATTATTTAGTTGTTGTATCGGCCATCTAAGGACCACATGCCAATTTCAATTCTTTACTCTTTGTTCTTTGCTTTTTTTCCAATATTCTTTCATCTTTTCACTGTGTCTTTTCTTCCTGTCTTCAGTCTACTTTGAACCTGCGTCTTTCTCTCTCCTCCCCTGGACTACCTCCATTTTTAACACTTTTCCCCGAAAAACGTCTCTTTCAATTGCTTCATCTGCGTGTATATTATTTTTTTCTAAATCCTTATGGACTTTTTAAATCCAACTTGATGTTGACTTCTTTCCCCACAGATATTTGAAGATCTGCTTTGTTAACCTATTGTCTTCCATTCTATATAAATCTCCAGAAAATAATAGTCTTCTTTTCTCATTGTTTCTGTTATACTTTCTATAATTTGATATATTTCATCATTACTTTTTAATTTCCAACCTTCTGAAGTTTTTCGTGGGCCTAATATTTTCCTAATAATTCGTCTTTCCAATATTTCTAGTTTATCTAAATGATAATTCAATGTTTAATGAAGAAAGTTGTGTTAGTGGTTATGATCACAAACAGAATTATATTATCACTGTTGCACACCACTATAGAAAAATTATTCCGATTAGCGCTTTCAAGCTTCTCAGCTCATCGTCAGATCGGAAATCCGATTTGTGGATTTCCGATCTGACGATGAGCTGAGAAGCTTGAAAGTGCTAATCGGAATAATTTTTCTATAGTGGTGTTCAAAAGTGATAATTCTGTTTATAATTCAATGCTAGACATTCACTTGCGTATAGGAATTCTTCACTACTGTACTGTAATGCCTTATTTTCGCATTTTTAGATATTCACTTTTTTTGTAAATATCTTTCGTTATAGCATATGTCCTTTCCATCCTATGAATCCTTTCTTTTATAGCAGATTTTCCTAAACCATTTTCTTGAATTATTTCTCCTAGACATACTTAAATTTTCGAACCCTCTCTATTCGACCAATATCTGTTACCAGGAATTTTGGCGCATTTTTAATGTTCGTGAGAAATTTGTTTTTTCTGCAGAAATGTTTAAGTCTGTTCTACTGGCTATGTCCTCTAACAAATTAACTTGTGTTACTGCAGATGTCAGATGTTCAGAAATTGTAGCAAAGTCATCTGCGAATGCCAAACAGTTTATTTCAATACGTTTGTTCCTCTTCTTCTCAACAGGATTAGTGATATTTTGCATGTTTATGATGCTAATGAGATGATGATTATTATTATTTTTATTACAAACTATTACTGTAATGGTCTTGCAGCAGCGCAGAAAACAAAAATAAAGACGTAGAACGTCATTGTTAGAAAATACAGTTCACAATCGCAGTGACGTATTGTGCCGTGGTTATATTGAAAGGTAAACACCACGGCCAGTTTAATTGTATTTTCCGTGCGTTCGGTGCATTATCGCTGCATGTTACGATGCCCGATTTGATATCGAGATTCAGTCGTTCGCGGCGCCCTTGAGTGATGACGTCATTTGGCTGGCAGTGGCGTCCGCTTGTCAACGAGAGTTAGTCAGCAATGTTTGAGTTTTTATAAGTTAGCGCAGCGTCATCATCGGCCTCTTTTTCTCTTTCAACTTTGGTGCGGCTTGGATTGTGACGGCGTAACGTGTTATGCCTAGATAATTCTACAAAGAGCTTCAGGTGAGCCAGTATTGAGGGTTTAGATGTAATATTAATTTAATTGGGGTTTGTGTGTGTGAAATGTAACGATAGTGTGTGCGTGTGGCTCAGGCGGTCCATGTTTGTGCCGGTAAATATACAAGCACGTGGTAAAATTATTTTGCAGTCAAGTTAAAAAAATAATGTTAGAGACAGTTCAAAATTAAAAAATAAAAGAATTAAAGCAAGTATGAATTTATAATTGTGGTTCCATGAAGTCTGGTTGTGGCAGAGACCACGTGCTCGTCAGTCAATCATAATGTGAAGTTAAGCATACGAGGTAACCCATAAAATTGTTTAAGCTTAATGTGTAATGATTTCTGTGTAACAAGGTGAAATTTAAAATTCAAATTAAAAGCCCGAAGGGTGATCTTGACCGGAGTTAATGACCGGCATTTGCGGTACTGAAATTATAGTGACGTGTGTGATCTGAGTGCTTTGATGAAGGAATGTTGGGGTGGTATGTGTATATATATGAATCGAATATACAAGTAAACTTTCCACAGGTTTCCCCGCTTTAGTCGGGAGGAAAGGGGTCCATGTGATAGGCACTCTACATCTTCGCCCATCCGCAGAGCCTGCGTAAGAAGCCACAACGCCGTCACGCCATTCGATATCGCTCTTCACACACCACCGAAAATGCAGGAACATATTTAGTGCCATCCGAAAGATCAGGTGGGAACTTTCCTTTATTTTATAAACGTCACACACGAAGTGCTCCGCAGGCTATCGGGGTAACACACACGTTAAAACCTATTGCTAGAATTAAATAAATAATTACCTTATTTTATCCACTAAGTAATCTTCTTTTTCTTTTTTAATTACTACATGTTTCAGGGCTTATATCCCCATCTTCAGGTAAAAACAAAATCTACCCTATTGTTAGGGTTTCGTTAAAAATTCACAAAGACACAAACACATAACACACTTAAATAAATTAACCTAGAACATTGAATTTGTATCGGAACGCGCTACAAACGAACCAGTGCACTGGCCGAAGTCCGACTTTCAACTGATCCGTACACGCTATTCACGGTTTGTTTTCATAGCTGTGTTATGTAGTTTATTTGACTTGAATGACAACTGTTCATTAAGTACCTGATTTTTATTTCTTCTTAAGGCCTTGTATATTTCAAATTCCTCTAGGGCATCCTAGTTATTATTTAATCATATACAGTGATCTGGAGACCATACAGTAACTATGTCTATTGCTAGAAATTAGACTCATGCTTCAGAGTTAACATTACTGAACATGTTTTGTGAAGACATGCTAAAGTGTGGACACTGCTGACTGTGTTATGAATAACTTATAAGTATTTGTGTTTTGAATTTGCATAGAGTCAAGGGTTACCTTTGTATTATCTAAATAGGCTATTTAATTCTATTACTGCAAAAGAGAAAACCGAATTTAAAATTCTTTTTTTTTTGACAAAATCCAGACCTAAAGAAAATGTAATACTTGGAGAGTACTTGCATCTGCCTGTCATATGACTTGTGATCCTGCACGTTCCAATTCTTTCTCTTATTCTAAATTTAAAGGTCCGTTGTTTTAGTTATTTTTTTGGTTCAGCTTAACTATTCAGTTTATCATAGTCCTATAATATTCCTGTATTTAATTAACTTAAAAAAAAGAAGCGACATATTTTAATATTTATTTAACAACTAATTTACTACATATTTAATATTAAGTAACAAACTTAAACCTCGGTTTACTGTGATCACTGGCTTCAATTTAATGCGATTAATCCTAGTGATGGGGAACGGGTAGATGAAAGTACTGCTACACACTTAAGGAATTAGTTTAATTTAAGTATTAAGTATTAATTCTTTGAATTTAATTATTAATTTAATTATTATCGTATTATCTAATGATCATGGATTGTCTGCTCCAGATACTTATAATTATCATATGTTAATGAATGGTTCCTGCATTACTAATGCAATACAAACAATTCTTTTGAAAGTAAAATACAAGAAGTACAAGTTTATAATAAAAATAATAAATTCAGTAGGTTGGCATGCCATTATTCAATTGTTGAAAATACTTTGATATATTCTTGTTGTAATTAAACCACCATGTGACTTTAAAGAGAGATCTGAATGGATGTCAAGAATTAAGAAAAACTCAAACAAAGATGATTGTAAAACCAATTGTTCAAAAAAAAAAAAAAATAAATAAATAAAATCTTGTTATTGTTGATCAAGTGTTTTCTTGCAAGACCTGTCACTATGGGCTCAGCACATTTTATTTCCATCTAGGCCACGTGCCTAGTCTTAAAATATTAAGTTACTCCTTCCCAGAAAAAAAAAATTAAATTTTTTTTGGATGTTAGAATAAGGGTGTAAAAAATATTCTGGGACTAAGGGGGCGTTTCAGTATCTAGAATTTGGTTTTGGGGGATTCCGGGATCTGGTCGGTTTCCATACAAGAGAAAAAAAAGTTAAAACGAATCAGCAATACCATCTTTAAAGTAGCTGAAATCAGTGCCATTAAAGTAAACGGTAATAACACAATAAAAGTACTCGTTATTGCAACATTGTTTACAAGATACTTATTGATTGAATTGATTTTCCTATATTTCATATTTCAAACGTAGGCCTATGCACTAATGCTGTTTAATAAACCTGTTTGTATAGGTTAAAAAAAGTAATTACATTACTATATTATCGTACCTGGCTGAAAGCAATGAAACAACCTAAAAATTAAGAGATTAACAAAATTCGTCAACTTTTTCGACCTCTGGGGGGGATCCGATCCCGTTCGTCCTCCCGTAAATACGCCCCTGCATAATCCGTGTACGAGGTCTGACAGAAAGCATCCGACCAATCTGATTATGATACGCACCGGAACTGTTCTTTAATAACGTTTAGGACCTTACTTTCTTAACGACTCTTGTATATTAAGAAACTCAAATAGAGTGTTTATAATCGTTCTTAATGCTTGAGTTTCGTGGGTAAAAATTACAGTTATTTTTATTATACTTCAGAGCCAGCCTGTTGGTTCGTTCGCACTTACGAAAAGAACCTTTTTTTGTAACAACTTGGCTCGCCGTGTTTAAATTCCTTTCGCATTTTGTCTTTGTTCCGTTAAAGGAGGCAGTCTAGCGAGCTGTCGCGTGTTTGTAACGGCAGATTCGATCATTGTCAGCTGGCTTACTAAAACGGGATTGCTGTCAGAAACACTAGAGACCCCCCTCCCCCTACCGAAATTGATCTAAAATCATCTACAACAGCAGACCAATGTGGTACCCACTAAGTCACATCGTCGTCGTCGACGTCGTCGTCATCATCATCATCATCATGTCGTCGTCGTCGTCATCGTCAACATCATCACTATATGGAAGTAGGGAGTTGATGTTATTTAGTTAATGTTATTTAGTTAATGTTATTTGGTCATGTTATGTGTTGTGTTGATGTTATTTCCCATCTCAGCCATTTATATTTTCGTACGACCAAGAAGTAATGATTTCTTGATATAATCACTCTACTTTCTCCGTTGTCTTGTTTGTTCTCTTCTTCCAACAAGCTTTATTTCCATAACATAAAGCCGAAGTCCTCCATTAGAGCCTCTAAACAGTGAGCCACGCTTGTTACGATTTCTTTACTTCGAAACTAAAACAAGCGTTTTGGCTTTTCCGTTTAACGCTGGTTTAAGAAATTAAAAAATTGAACACATTTAGGAATATCTGTGGAACAATTCACATATACCTTAAAAATAAAACAACGAAGGAAACAAGGATAAGATTTTTTAACACGGTAGCGGTACCAGTTCTGTTGTACGGAGATGAAGCCAGAGTTATGACACAGAGACAAAGCAGAGAATCAGGCAGCGGAGATGAAGTTTACGAGGAGTACTCTGGGCTGTACAATTCTCGATAGAAAGAAGAATGTGGATGTAAAGACGGGACTAGGGGGTCGACCCATTGTTGGAACAGCTAAAGAGCAACAAACGAAGGTGGTGTGAACATTTGGGTAGAATGGCGGGTGACAGGATTCCCGTGCAATCCCGTGAATACAGACCGGTTGGAACGAGAGGTGTAGGACGGCCGAGAGCGAAGTGGGTCCCCCGGAACAGTTTCAGAATGAGCCTAATCCTTGAGGTTGATGATGATGATGACCTTCCAAGCTGATTTTCAAATTCTTCCAAATTTCAAATATAGCAAACTGACCTCTCAATTCCTGTAAAACGGCTTGCCTTCATTCTTCTCTACCCAACTCTCTGACTGCTCAGGTTGACGACTGCGATGGCTTACGATAATTCCGTAGCCACCAGTACCAAGTAATGGAGGACATCCTTGCACTCAGTCAACACAAGCGATGCATATGAAACTTGTTCGTTTTAAGCGTGACTATTTATTTGCGGAACACAGCTGCGCCAAAAGATTTAAATTTCCCCATGGCTGATTTCGTGTTATCTGCCTCAACAACCGCTAAACTAGAGCACAAAAAGCAGTTAATTACAATAGTATCGTCCTCTTAAAAATGTCCAAAACATTTCGCTCATTCTTAACTTCTGTCTACCCTCTCTTGTCAGATAGTCGTCTCTCTTCTCGGTAACGATGATGAGACGGCCTCATCTTCTGTCTAGTAATCCTCATCATTAACATGCTACATGAATCAATGCAACTATAAGTCAAGGCCATTTAGATTTAGACGTTACAATTCTTTATGCCACCAAATGTTATCGCCTCAATACCACACCGTCTTACCATCTTTCGCCTAAACAGGGGTCATCTTTCTCAGATAGGATGGCGACAGGTATTGCCGGGAAACCGACTGCCTAGTCTCGAGAATGGACAGTAACGACCAGTGGTCAGTATGTCTCCTAGTCTAGCTCTCAAAGGAAGAGAAAGCCTGAATAAGAAGCTGGAGGGACAGATTTGAGGAGATGCAAGATCACCACATGATCAACTGTTGGAGAGAAACGTGTGGTGATTACGAGCCTGGAAACGTCCCAGTACGTCGTGATCTTGTTGTTCGTCGGGTGGCGTGATGTTGGAAAACACAACTTAAGACCAAACACCGGCCTTCAGTATAAGAATTTGACTCACAATAATTACATGTTTACCATCGGTACAAACAAACAATTGGTCGTGGCTTCGTATTTAAGCAGAAGCGACACGTGTTTGTCTAAGGTGAAGCGACACGGGCCGGATCGAGGTTAACATCTGATAATATGCGAGACATGATGTCGCTGGAGCCGCGGGAGCGTTGTCTGTGGGAAAACCGCCGTGGGGATTACCTCGCGTAAACACAAGCGGTCATCGATTAGCACGGCGGCGATAATCGGTCGGTGCCACGAGGCGAAACCGTTCTCATAACGTACATTAATTAACGCCTCTTGTTGTTATTGTTTCTGTTTACTAAAAAATGAACGAATAAAATATAAGTGTTATCGGCGTTTTCCAGAATTCCACTGATTCATCCAAGCGCACGATCGTCGCTGTCGTCTGCCTTAGTGCTTTTTTATGAATCCGATTTATATCGTACGATAAGGTCTGCATCCGATAAGTTCTGTCGTGCGTAAACAATTTTGGCAGTGGGTGTGAACAAACTCTTTCAGCGCTACCATCATCAGTACTGAAGATGGATTCATGCGTGTTATATGCTGCTTGTGGGTTCGTTTTGAAGAGAAGAAGGAAAAGAAGATGCGTAGGTCATCCAATTAACTGTGCACGATATGTAGAAGGTGCTTTTCGTAATCTATACGGAAAATCCATTCAACTCATTGTTTCTTCTTCAAATTTTTGTTTTTATAATCTTCGGAAGCGGGATCCCATACTGCTCTCCGGTATTGGATTTCATCAATGAGTCTTTCTGTATTAATGCCTTCCATATTTACAAAACAATTTATGGAAATCACACCACGACGTGTATACCACCGATTACTTGACATAACTTCCTCGCCGACGCTAAGCAGGAAAACTGGTAGCGCTGATGTCTGAAAGTCATACGATACAAAACTCGCGCGAGTGCATAAACGGAACCATTACGGCCCATGTATCTAGGCAATTCGTCCGACTTTTTATCTGATGCATTTCCTACGACACAACGATTGTTTTTGAGTTCGGAACGATAAATTTATCGTACGACAGTGCATAAAATGGCCCACTTGATCTACATGTAGTACGTTTTTTTATCGTATCCTACATTTTAGACCCTGGCGTCTCAAAATTTAAAAATTTTCAAAAATGAAGACGAAGTATCAAGAAACATGCCATGTGAAAACATAGTGGAGTGGATGCAGGAAAGGCGACAACTCTGGAATGATCACGTCGACAGAATAGTCAAGAGGGCCCGGAATAGTCGTCCAAAAGGTAAAAGACGAATTGGACAACCGCGAATGGAATGGAGCGATTGTATTGAGAGTAATATAGTGGGTTGGGAGAATCTCCTAAATGAAGAAGAAGAAGAAGAAGAAGAAGAAGAAGAAGAAGAAGAAGAGAGTAATATAGTGGGTTGGGAGAATCTCCTAAATGAAGAAGAAGAAGAAGAAGAAGAAGAAGAAGAAGAAGAAGAAGAAGAAGAAGAAGAAGAAGAAGAAGAAGAAGAAGAAGAAGAAGAAGAAGAAGAAGAAGAAGAAGAAGAAGAAGAAGAAGAATTGCTCCAGACTCACGATAAATTCAGACACAAAAACGTAATTTATTCGCATCCTCTTTTACCTTGAATGTGAAGAGTGTTAACAAAAATAAACCATATCATATCTTAGTTATCAGTCTTGTCCTTACTCGCAACACAATTCAGACAACTATTCTATGTAATTTTCACATGATGTTTCTTCTTCCTTTTGGTATTCATCTTTCTTTGCCGACTCCTTTATTCATTTCATTCCATCCGGATATAGATCCATTGTAATAAGACAGTTAACCCTTAAGCATAAACGTTAAATAAGGTAGTTATTAAAATTTCCGACTCCGCAAATCTAAGAATAAAAATAATAAAACTATCTTAACAGACCATTTCTTTTACACATAGGATTGGGTGGCTTTTATATTATTTTAAATATATTATTACGAACTTAGTTATTTTTAAATTAACACCCGAACTTACGCAAATGTTATTAATTGCATAATATTAAAAATCGTATTTGAGTGTGTATATTGGTGTGGGCGCGCGCGAGTGTGTGTATAACACATAGTTTTTGTTATTTTGTATGTCTGTGTTTGTATACAATATGTTTGTTCAAACCACGAATATTGCGTTTTTAATGATATCGAAAGTGTTTTTTAATTCGTATTTACTTCTGACAGAAGCAATTGACTTGTTTGTCGGAAACATTGTTTTTCGAAATGACATAATGTTTTCTTTCATACACGGATTTATAGGTCAATACTGAGTAAGTTGTTTTGCCTCGGATTTATTCAACAACACAGCGAGGGCTTGAACCATCGTTCCACTTACATTCCATTGACATTTAGCAGTCGAACGCATTCTTTACAATCGAATTGTTTGTCGATTACTGTTACTGAATTTCGTTTGTGAACACGTCAGTACTACTTTTTCTTTGTGAATGTGTGCGTGCGTGCGCGCGCGCGCGCGCGTATGAATAGGCCAACACATACCGTCAAGTTACTCTATTTTATACATGTATATACAAAGTTTTGATGACGCATAATTTTTGCTACTTTCAATAACTTTCCAATGGACAACTTTTCGCTTCTGTTTTTATATCATATTTTCACAGGGCTGCCCCAGGGTCTTGCTGTCGTTACGAATAGAGTGTATCTCACACAACAAAACTGTTTTGTATTTTACATAACATACCTAACTTTTCATGTTGTTATTCACCAACTTCTTAAATAATAAATAAAATTGTGATTGCTTATACAAGCTTCGAGCAAAAAAAAAAAAAAAGAGTAAAGGTAAAAATAACGAATTCAGCAGAAGACGTCGTATCTATAGATCCTTTTGTTTGATTAAAGAAATTACTGAATAAAGAATTTTAACCTAAAAACTGTAAGTTAGATATTACTTCTTAATTTTTCAGTTAATTTATAAAGGTTTCTGTTTCAGGTTAATTGAAAACTTGTGTTTAGTGAAACTTAAATTACGTCCCTCAAACCCAGGTGACAGTTTCTAGAGGACAGTGTCCTGAAATGCTTGCTGAAATAATTGTCTGTCTAGATTTCAAATAGCCCGAACGATAATGTTTTACAAATTAAAAAAATTTCCAAACATTAAGTTTTCCAGCAATGTAAAATGCACGCTGGTATAGTTACTTTTTCAGTAAAATCCTTCTACTCTAGAATCGTTCCACCCTTTTCTTTGTTTTTCCTGTTCTGTAACAATTTTCGATTTTATTTTACAGGATATTGAACGAACCGAAATACATAATATTAACTATCGCTATGTCTTATGCAAAAGTACAAATTTTTCATGTGTAGAGAATTAATTTAATTTTTTAATACCTATGTAAAGTCTGTAACAATTGGTTTACATCATCGTTTATATGAGATTTTATAGTACAAAAAAAAAAAATTAAAACCAAATGGATATGAAATAATTTTTTCGTAATTATCTTCCTAAGAAGGGGAATCGCAATTGATGCCCTACAGGTGGTTGTAATCAGGGTAAGTGGACTGGCCTAGTTCGGAAGGTGCGTGATGATCGCATCCTTTTGTTTCAGAAAGGAGGGAAGGATATATTGCACGGAATGTCATTCATTGAGATTTGCACGGAGCAATGATCCTACCAAGAAAGTCACAGTTAGTATGAATTTGAATATTTGTATGATTTTTACATTTGTACGGTAAGTACGAAATTCGGTCCAGTTAGGAAATATTCAGAAAACGAAGGAGATCGGTTCCGTATGTGCTCTGTATTAGCTCATGTTTTGCTGGATACGATTTATTCAGGAAACTGTATATTCAGGAAATCAGCTCGAATTTCCTACTAGAAACTTTCGCATATTGAATTACTACTTTTTCAGTTGTTTTGATGGTTCATCTTCTTCATTCACAGCACTTAATGAATATTAATTGTTAAACTTTCACTTGTGAACTTACTTTGTTTTTTCCCGTACGCGTTTCGGCGTGATGTGCACCTTCTTCAGCGGTGTGAGACAGAATTTCTCTGGGAAAAAACAAAGTAAGTTCACAAGTGAAAGTTTAACAATTAATATTCACTACTTTTTCGTTGAATTACTAGAACATTTCCATAGTATATCTACAAGTATACTTATACATAGTATTCCACAATATAAGATTTCACAAAATTATCTTAAAAAACAATAAATAAAATAAATGTCGAAGAGATGTTTGAAGAAGGCGAGCTTTCTGGTTGGATAAAGTTCAAGACTGGACGGATGTCCATAGTACTGAAGGATTGTTTCGCTTTGCAGAAAACAGGGACGAATACAACAGACTCATAGTCACTTCGGAGGGCACGCACAAGAAGATGAATTACATATTTTTTAATTACGTTAGGAATTTCATTTACTCAGTTGTTTGGCCAGGAAGGAAATAAACGTGATAAGTTAAAATTACTTTTATCACAGTTTTGCAATGCGATGTGTATGGAATGTTTGTAATCCATAATAAAAAGGATAAAAACAAATAAAACGAATTGTTTATTAAGATATAAATTACATTTTTTCTGGTATTTATGAACGTACATAACAATAACAAATTCATATCCTTAACTATTATTGCATAACTCATATTGCAGTTTTCATATTATGAAAACTCGTATTGCATATTACAATTATTGATCGTTTAGTAGTGAAACACGCTCAGATGGGCCTACGTTAAACAATCAGTTGAAAGTACTTGTTAACAACTGCCTTATCAAAAACATATGTTCTGCATTTAATGTTAAACATTTTTAGTATTTAATTATTCGAATATTCATTTAATTATTTTGAGTTTTAGCTTTTACTTTTATTGTTCGTAACATCGAAAGTAATACTTCTTCATCGTCACATGACATGGTCGGTTACTTTAATGTGTAGAAAAAAGAAAGATTTTAGTTAGCGATTTTTCTGTAAAAACTTATGGGTCAGAAGTGTTGAAAACGAATACGAAAACAATAAATTGCGGGAGGCATAGAGAAACTTGCTTAGGAATAATATCTAAGAATAACATACAGAGGGAAAGAAACAAATAAACGAACTAGAATAATTTTAGAATTAAGAAGGTAAAGTGTAAATAACTATGACTTACGCTTGACTTGAAAAGCTCAATGAAGTTGAAACTCCCTAAATACAAACGAATAAGTTAGCTGGATGTATCAATCTCTAAACTTACAAAAGATGATTTATTTATCTTTTTATTTATTTAATTTCGCTGTATGGATTTTGTATGTATGGTGCTGAAACATGGCCAGTGAAGAAAGCACAAGAGAGAAAGCTTGATTAGCAGAAATGGAAATAGTTAAGATGATGTGGAGGATGCTTAACCAAAATGGATAAGGTAAGGAGAACCGAAGGTAGTGTTCGAAGGTAGTAAACGAAGGTAGTTATCGAATAAAATGCAAGAAAGAAGACTACAGTGGTATGATCATATGATGAGAAAAGAAGAATCATACGTGATGATAAGGGTACTGGAGCTAGGGGTGTGAGAACGAGAGTCGGGCTAAACGGGGGTGAATGTATTGTCTAAGGGATGATTTAAAGGAAGAAAACAGCTATTGGTGGAAGATTGCACGACCGGACCAAATGAAGCTTTAGTTTTGCAATCATCCTACCAGTGTTTCCAATTCGCTCTTTACTTCTGCTCTAACGACTCATTTTGGAGTCCATTACGAGAAGGTGACGGACAGGAATCGTTAATAACAGTGCTATTTATTCGGATTGCTGATGTTTAGTAAACTAGCCTAAAAACACCCAGAAACTTGACTAAAGAGACCAGGTTTACTTTTATGAGTATTGAAAACAAAAGTTTGTTTTTTATCCGTGCGTTCATGTTTCAGAGTAATTCACGATACTGTAAGTCAGTAGACAGTATGATGTTTGGTGTCCGTCGATGAAGACGCGCGTTAGAGAGGTTCCGTTCCAAGGTGAAGACGTGTCGTGTCGTTGGGAAGGCGATGAGTTCGCTGACCAGACAACACCAAACAAACAATACGGACTATTTATAGCCAGCGTAAACAACAAGAAGTGAGTAGACAGTATGATGTTTGGTGTCCGTCGATGAAGACGCGCGTTAGAGAGGTTCCGTTCCAAGGTTAAGACGTGTCGTGTCGTTGGGAAGGCGATGAGTTCGCTGACCAGACCACACCAAACAAACAATACGGACTATTTATAGCCAGCGTAAACAACAACATGTGAGTAGACAGTATGATGTTTGGTGTCCGTCGATGAAGACGCGCGTTAGAGAGGTTCGGTTCCAAGGTAAAGACGTGTCGTGTCGTTGGGAAGGCGATGAGTTCGCTGACCAGACCACACCAAACAAACAATACGGACTATTTATAGCCAGCGTAAACAACAACAAGTGAGTAGACAGTATGATGTTTGGTGTCCGTCGATGAAGACGCGCGTTAGAGAGGTTCCGTTCCAAGGTGAAGACGTGTCGTGTCGTTGGGAAGACGATGAGTTCGCTGACCAGACCACACCAAACAAACAATACGGACTATTTATAGCCAGCGTAAACAACAACAAGTGAGTAGACAGTATGATGTTTGGTGTCCGTCCATGAAGACGCGCGTTAGAGAGGCTCCATTCCAAGGTGAAGACGTGTCGTGTCGTTGGGAAGGTGATGAGTTCGCTGACCAGACAACACCAAACAAACAATACGGACTATTTATAGCCAGCGTAAACAACAAGTGAGTAGACAGTATGATGTTTGGTGTCCGTCGATGAAGACGCGCTTTAGAGAGGTTCCATTCCAATGTGAAGACGTGTCGTGTCGTTGGGAAGGCGAGGAGTTCGCTGACCAGACCACACCAAACAAACAATACGGATTATTTATAGCCAGCGTAAACAACAAGAAGTGAGTAGACAGTATGATGTTGGTGTCCGTCGATGATGTCGCGTGTTAGAGAGGTTCCGTTCCAAGGTGAAGACGTGCCGTGTCGTTGGGAAGACGATGAGTTCGCTGACCAGACCACACCAAACAAACAATACGGACTATTTATAGCCAGCGTGAACAACAACAAGTGAGTAGACAGTATGATGTTTGATGTCCGTCGATGAAGACGCGCGTTAGAGGGGTTCCGTTCCAAGGTGAAGACGTGTCGTGTCGTTGGGAAGGTGAGGAGTTCGCTGACCAGACCACACCAAACAAACAATACGGACTATTTATAGCCAGCGTGAACAACAACAAGTGAGTAGACAGTATGATGTTTGGTGTCCGTCGATGAAGACGCGCGTTAGAGAGGTTCCGTTCCAAGGTGAAGACGTGTCGTGTCGTTGGGAAGGTGAGGAGTTCGCTGACCAGACCACACCAAACAAACAATACGGACTATTTATAGCCAGCGTAAACAACAACAAGTGAGTAGACAGTATGATGTTTGGTGTCCGTCGATGAAGACGCGCGTTAGAGAGGTTCCGTTCCAAGGTGAAGACGTGTCGTGTCGTTGGGAAGGTGAGGAGTTCGCTGACCAGATCACACCAAACAAACAATACGGACTATTTATAGCCAGCGTGAACAACAACAAGTGAGTAGACAGTATGATGTTTGGTGTCCGTCGATGAAGATACCAAATATCCGTCGATGTTTGGATACGGTTAGAGAGGTTCCGTTCCAAGGTGAAGACGTGTCGTGTCGTTGGGGAGACGATGAGTTCGCTGACCAGACCACACCAAACAAACAATACGGACTATTTATAGCCAGCGTGAACAACAACAAGTGAGTAGACAGTATGATGTTGGTGTCCGCGATGATGTCGCGCGTTAGAGAGGTTCCGTTCCAAGGTGAAGACGTGTCGTGTCGTTGGGAAGACGATGAGTTCGCTGACCAGACCACACCAAACAAACAATACGGACTATTTATAGCCAGCGTGAAGAACAACAAGTGAGTAGACAGTATGATGTTTGGTGTCCGTCGATGAAGACGCGCGTTAGAGAGGTTCCGTTCCAAGGTGAAGACGTGTCGTGTCGTTGGGAAGGTGAGGAGTTCGCTGACCAGACCACACCAAACAAACAATACGGACTATTTATAGCCAGCGTAAACAACAAGAAGTGAGTAGACAGTATGATGTTTGGTGTCCGTCGATGAAGACGCGCGTTAGAGAGGTTCCGTTCCAAGGTGAAGACGTGTCGTGTCGTTGGGAAGGTGAGGCGTTCGCTGACCAAACCACACCAAACAAACAATACGGACTATTTATAGCCAGCGTGAACAACAACAAGTGAGTAGACAGTATGATGTTTGGTGTCCGTCGATGAAGATACCAAATATCCGTCGATGTTTGGATACGGTTAGAGAGGTTCCGTTCCAAGGTGAAGACGTGTCGTGTCGTTGGGAAGACGATGAGTTCGCTGACCAGACTACACCAAACAAACAATACGGACTATTTATAGCCAGCGTGAACAACAACAAGTGAGTAGACAGTATGATGTTTGGTGTCCGTCGATGAGGACGCGCGTTAGAGAGGTTCCGTTCCAAGGTGAAGACGTGTCGTGTCGTTGGGAAGGTGAGGAGTTCGCTGACCAGACCACACCAAAGAAACAATACGGACTATTTATAGCCAGCGTAAACAACAACAAGTGAGTAGACAGTATGATGTTTGGTGTCCGTCGATGAAGACGCGCGTTAGAGAGGTTCCGTTCCAAGGTGAAGACGTGTCGTGTCGTTGGGAAGGTGAGGAGTTCGCTGACCAGACCACACCAAACAAACAATACGGACTATTTATAGCCAGCGTAAACAACAACAAGCGAGTAGACAGTATGATGTTTGGTGTCCGTCGATAAAGACGCGCGTTAGAGATGTTCCGTTCCAAGGTGAAGACGTGTCGTGTCGTTGGGAAGGTGAGGAGTTCGCTGACCAGACCACACCAAACAAACAATACGGACTATTTATAGCCAGCGTGAACAACAACAAGTGAGTAGACAGTATGATGTTTGGTGTCCGTCGATGAAGACGCGCGTTAGAGGGGTTCCGTTCCAAGGTGAAGACGTGTCGTGTCGTTGGGAAGGTTAGGAGTTCGCTGACCAGACCACACCAAACAAACAATACGGACTATTTATAGCCAGCGTGAACAACAACAAGTGAGTAGACAGTATGATGTTTGGTGTCCGTCGATGAAGACGCGCGTTAGAGGGGTTCCGTTCCAAGGTGAAGACGTGTCGTGTCGTTGGGAAGGTGAGGAGTTCGCTGACCAGACCACACCAAACAAACAATACGGACTATTTATAGCCAGCGTAAACAACAACAAGTGAGTAGACAGTATGATGTTGGTGTCCGTCGATGATGTCGCGCGTTAGAGAGGTTCCGTTCCAAGGTGAAGACGTGTCGTGTCGTTGGGAAGACGAGGAGTTCGCTGACCAGACCACACCAAACAAACAATACGGACTATTTATAGCCAGCGTGAACAACAAGTGAGTAGACAGTATGATGTTTGGTGTCCGTCGATGAAGACGCGCGTTAGAGAGGTTCCGTTCCAAGGTGAAGACGTGTCGTGTCGTTGGGAAGGCGAGGAGTTCGCTGACCAGACCACACCAAACAAACAATACCGACTATTTATAGCCAGCGTAAACAACAACAAGTGAGTAGACAGTATGATGTTTGGTGTCCGTCCATGAAGACGCGCGTTAGAGAGGCTCCATTCCAAGGTGAAGACGTGTCGTGTCGTTGGGAAGGCGATGAGTTCGCTGACCAGACAACACCAAACAAACAATACGGACTATTTATAGCCAGCGTAAACAACAAGAAGTGAGTAGACAGTATGATGTTTGGTGTCCGTCGATGAAGACGCGCGTTATAGAGGTTCCGTTCCAAGGTAAAGACGTGTCGTGTCGTTGGGAAGACGAGGAGTTCGCTGACCAGACCACACCAAACAAACAATACGGACTATTTATAGCCAGCGTGAACAACAACAAGTGAGTAGACAGTATGATGTTTGGTGTCCGTCGATGAAGACGCGCGTTAGAGGGGTTCCGTTCCAAGGTGAAGACGTGTCGTGTCGTTGGGAAGGTTAGGAGTTCGCTGACCAGACCACACCAAACAAACAATACGGACTATTTATAGCCAGCGTGAACAACAACAAGTGAGTAGACAGTATGATGTTTGGTGTCCGTCGATGAAGACGCGCGTTAGAGGGGTTCCGTTCCAAGGTGAAGACGTGTCGTGTCGTTGGGAAGGTGAGGAGTTCGCTGACCAGACCACACCAAACAAACAATACGGACTATTTATAGCCAGCGTAAACAACAACAAGTGAGTAGACAGTATGATGTTGGTGTCCGTCGATGATGTCGCGCGTTAGAGAGGTTCCGTTCCAAGGTGAAGACGTGTCGTGTCGTTGGGAAGACGAGGAGTTCGCTGACCAGACCACACCAAACAAACAATACGGACTATTTATAGCCAGCGTGAACAACAACAAGTGAGTAGACAGTATGATGTTTGGTGTCCGTCGATGAAGACGCGCGTTAGAGAGATTCCGTTCCAAGGTGAAGACGTGTCGTGTCGTTGGGAAGGCGAGGAGTTCGCTGACCAGACCACACCAAACAAACAATACCGACTATTTATAGCCAGCGTAAACAACAACAAGTGAGTAGACAGTATGATGTTTGGTGTCCGTCCATGAAGACGCGCGTTAGAGAGGCTCCATTCCAAGGTGAAGACGTGTCGTGTCGTTGGGAAGGCGATGAGTTCGCTGACCAGACAACACCAAACAAACAATACGGACTATTTATAGCCAGCGTAAACAACAAGAAGTGAGTAGACAGTATGATGTTTGGTGTCCGTCGATGAAGACGCGCGTTAGAGAGGTTCCGTTCCAAGGTGAAGACGTGTCGTGTCGTTGGGAAGGCGAGGAGTTCGCTGACCAGACCACACCAAACAAACAATACCGACTATTTATAGCCAGCGTAAACAACAACAAGTGAGTAGACAGTATGATGTTTGGTGTCCGTCCATGAAGACGCGCGTTAGAGAGGCTCCATTCCAAGGTGAAGACGTGTCGTGTCGTTGGGAAGGCGATGAGTTCGCTGACCAGACAACACCAAACAAACAATACGGACTATTTATAGCCAGCGTAAACAACAAGAAGTGAGTAGACAGTATGATGTTTGGTGTCCGTCGATGAAGACGCGCGTTAGAGAGGTTCCGTTCCAAGGTGAAGACGTGTCGTGTCGTTGGGAAGGCGAGGAGTTCGCTGACCAGACCACACCAAACAAACAATACGGACTATTTATAGCCAGCGTAAACAACAACAAACGCAATGTATGCGTGCAACGTGCGTAGACGCGCGGAGACTGAGAACGCGGACGTGCTCGCACGACGGGGACGTCAGGACGTGCGTAACCGCTTGGCCAACATTACGTCAACTTAACTGACCAGGCCAACGCTGCGTCACTTGCTGCCGCTCATCTCAATCCCTGTAGTGTTAGTATTGCACAGTCCTAATAATTAATTGGTACCACTACATTTTAATGTTCAATTTTGATATCGCGTTTCGGCTGTTAAGCCATTTTCAAGTCATTACTGAACCTACTGTGTACTGGTTCGGTAGTGACTCGAAACCAAATGCGATATTCATAGTACTTTTGTGTACAGTGCTATGAATATTTTCATTTACACTTTTCTTTTCACTGTATTTCACTTTTCATTGTACAGTGGAAAACGTTTAATGCGAAAGGACGTGGACCAGCTGGTTTTTTCGTGGTAACCTAATTCCATATTAGGAATAGATTACTGTATAGATTACAGTACTTACTATATTGTATAGTAAAATAAAGCAATAAAGAATATTCGTAATGTGACGTAATATAATAAACACCTAATTATAGTTAACATAATAAACGTTTCATTTATCCTGCTGGATTAATTTTTTGTTAATTTGTCTTAAAATTTAGGATACACGCCCTGTAGCTGTTCTTGACTTAATCTTACGATTGAGGTTTTCTTGTATAGTATTGTATTTATGTCTTTTAAAATTCTCATAGTGAGAATGTTCAAAACTTTTAAAAATACAGTGGAACTTGCTTATAACGAGATTAAAGGGATCGGACAAATGTGTTCGTTAAAACCGGGTGCTCGCTACATCCGAGTTGTCGACTCGCAAACCTAAATTTTAATACCGTGATTATCGAACACACAACAAAAAAGTCTACTATACTCGTACAAGAGTCTTTACACTATAAAATTTTTACATGTTTTACATTATACGCTTAAAAGTGAAATTTAGACTTTATACATTTTTTAGACGGTAACATTGTTTGCTGAATATTGATGTTCAGTGCATTTGCGAAATAGGGCTATAGTAAAAGTAATTGTGTAGTAAAACGTACAAAATATCACCCGGCTATCTGGCAAATAACGCAAAACTTTCCATGCCATATGTACAATATTTATTTTTAAATTACAAGAAAATTCACTCTAATTTATTTGTCTTTTTGTTCTTCATTTTAAATGGAATCGTCAAAATTATATTTCGAACACTGAACTTAAGCTTATAAAAGTCATCTATTTTTGTTTGTTTAGTAATTTTGTATCTGTTGATATCAAAACAGTTTTGTAATTTATTTAAACATTCCGTGAATTCATCACTTACATTATTAGTTTCACTAAATGGCTTTAATGGTTTTATGGTGTTATTATGCTAATTACGATGTTAATTAATTAGTTAGATCAATTATCAATTTTAATTACCAATTAGCATAATAGACAAGAGACTCTTTAGTAAATTAATCATGTTCTTTTGTTACACATGAAAATTGTACAATTATAAATATTCGTGTAATTGTGTTCTATGTAAAACATTAACATGCGGGTTTCAGTAATAATGAACGCATTTGTTTAACTGTACTTAAATGACTAATTTATTATTCATTAAGTCAATTTATATTCATAACACATAAAAGTTTGCTGTACCTGTAATACATCAAATAACACATATATCATTAAATAAGTTCTAGCTTATATGATAGCTAAAAAAGACATACATACACATAAATCATGATATATAATAAATCCAAATAATAATTAATTAATGCGTACATTAATTCCAGATAGTTTTGCTTACTTGTTCATTATTTATAACTTTAAATTTATTCTTTTATCAAATTTATTTAAAATTCCCAGGGTGGGGATTCTTTGAAAGAGTCAGGACAGTAGTAGTTACTAAGTTAATAGATTAATAATTGTTACTTGTATTAAGAATATCCACTCATGGTCCAACGGTGATCGGTCTGATGAACACATCTTGTTGAATAAAGTTGAATTCACTGTCACTCGTACACACACGTGAACTCGCGTCATTTATAGAGTAGTGTGGATGTGATGTTGCTTTCAATGTTAGTTTGTATAGATCAGTTCGATTTTTAATGTGTGATCATTCTAAAATGAGTGGTGTATGTTCTGTTACATTTAGTGTAATTCATTAACACTGGCTAAATGTAATTCTTTCTAAGTTGTACAGTACACTAATAATGTTTCGTGTATGTGCCGAGATTACATGATAGTTCGCTTGAGTCGCTCGAATTGTTCACTCGGAAATTCCTAATAATGTTAATGCTTAACTAAGTTCGTTAATTCGCACATTTTATACTGTTGTGTTCGAGTAATACGTCCGGTTGCACTTTGAATCTTACAGTTTGAAATTACTAAGTCCGAATACTATAACACTGAGTTTTCACTAAGACTGATAAATTTAAAATGACTGAGCGAATTAAAAATATGACTGAGAGAATTAAAATATGACTGAGACTGAGACTCCTCCGTGTTAGACAGTTTTTATCATCTCGTCCCTACCCAAATTTTGTCTTGAGCCTGTCCACGCCTTTTCTTACTTACGATAGGATAGCTCGATATTTTCTTAGAATATTTTATCCCACTTTTCCAGGGTTTTTGGTTTCTGTTCAATGATTCGCTTTGACTCCTGGTTACCATAGAAACTCTCCTCTCCACCGGTGTCTTCGCAAGACGCTGTACCCTGATAGGTTGTTAGACATCCCCCAGATTTCTTCGTTCGGACGTTGATATTTTTCGCAGAATTTCTGGTCGTTGCGCGCCTGTCAATAACCCTTTTGTTTGGGACATACGCAATGTTGTTCTAACTTTCCCCATCTGTTTCCTTGGTCATCTTGAGGTATTGTTCTATCTTACACCCCTTTTTTGTAGCTATTAATAATTTCTGACATGCGTTGGCTGGTGAAGCCACCCCGACTTTCTAATCGTAAATTGTGTCCGTCACGTAAACGTCTCCTCCCGCTGTGCAGCATCCTCGAGTCTTTTCAACTAGTTATTTCTTTCATTGTCTCTGTAAAGTGCAGCACCCTCAACTCTTTTGTGACATCCTGTCGTTTTTGCAGTACCATCGTATTCTGACGTAACCCGAGCGGACGTTCGCCTTAGTTATCCGTACACGTGTGAGCGCCCTAGCATGGCATTGTGTAGTTTGTTGTGGGGTAATAATTTTTAGCCAAGCTTCTCCTGTCATCTTGAACTTTCATATCTATTGTTGCGTGGAGTCTAACATCTTTCTGTTGTCTGCTAGCGACGCTGGTTTGACATCTTCACATTAAGCCTTATTTATTGCTTCAACTTGAAGCCGTTGACACAACTGCGTGTGAACAAAATCGGTCGAGAAGAAAATTTGAAATTTTTAAATTTTTCACTCGCTATAGTTTTAAACGAATGTTTAAAATTCTGTATTGTAACGAACTATTGTTAGGACCTTAACCCATGAAGAAGCAAGCCTGCGATAAAATGCTCGTTATAACCAAGTCTCTAATGCGTTCCTAATCGTTAAAAGCGAGCTTAGTTATCATTACTAAGGTACAAAACCAAACAAACCGCGTACTTTTGCTCGTTACATCAAAATTCTCGTTATAAGCGAGCTCGTTATTCACGAGTTCCACTGTAGTCCGTTATATTCTTTTGCACACAATTCTGCACTACTTTATTTTCAACAAATTGTTCTAATTTATCAATGTGGTAAAATATTTCACCTTCCGAGCTGCCTTCTAAATTTCGACAAACGGAGCATAGGCCTAACGGTAGGTCAAGTTCTTTTAACTTTCACCGTTTTGGGGTGTGTATGTATGGATTTAGTTATTACTCAGCTATTGAAAATCCGACAAAAATTTATTTTTAACAAAGCGTTTTCGTGTTAACCGATATTTAGTAAAACGTTCGTTTTACCATAAAAACTGCAATTGTAAAACATAAGCATCGATTGGGATTTGAGTTATATTTTGTGTTAACCGATGTTTCATGTGTTAAACGCTTTCCACTGTATTATACATTTCCGCCAACAACAGATATCAATATCAGGGGCGGCTTATCCATAACGCTAGGGTATGCTGCAACACCGGGGGGGGGGGGCTCAGCTGTCAGAGGGGGCATCATCCAGCTGAACTGATTAACCGAAGTATAATTGACTTGCGTTTATGATCACATTACGCAATTGTTTGGTTTTCTTATGCAGTTATTAACCATGGAGAGTGCTGAGTTGGAAAATCATGCGAAAGCTCTTATAGAGCTTTACTCGATCGATTTGAATAACGATCATCTAACAGAATTGAAGCACATTGTGGCACAAGTAAAATTGCAAGAAAGAGTTTTTTTTTTCAAATCGTTCGAATGAAGATGATATATTCCATGATACTACAGTTGTCCGCTCAAAGTATTAAACTGGACTGTTGACTGTAAAATGGCCGATGTATTGCCGAATATATACACTGCTTATCGTCTGCTTTTGACGAGTCCAATAGCTAACTGTGACTCTGAAAGATCATTTTCGGTATCAAAACGCATTACAGATATGTTCAACTATGGGAGATGAGAGATTATCTTATTTAGCAAGGTTGAATATTGAAAGCGAGATACTTGAATCGGTCGATTTAGAAGAAATGATACAAGACTTCGTTAAGGTAAAATCAAGAAAAAATGGATCGCTTGGTATGTTCTAAGCTTAAATGTTCTATGTTCGTCGGAAGCACTATTTAGCTAAATATTTATTGTAATTTGAGAGTTTAATCAAATAACTGTTACTTTCGAAATTGTGTATGCCATTTATCAATGCAAATAATGGATAAAAGGTTGAATTTTGAGTCGGGGGGGGGGGGGAAGAGCACCAGTCTGATGACACCATAGGGCACCACGCGCTTCTAATCCGACCCTGATAAGCATTAAAAATAACATACCATAATTATAAAAACATTTAAAAATTTTGTATTTTAAAAATTAAACTACATACGGTTTTGTGACAGATTCTATAGTTTAATTCACTTAACTGGGTTGTATTAGTCAGCTGGCTGACGACGCGACGCCGACGTTTGACTTTCACTGTCGTTCTCCGCGGTCAGTTGACTGACCAAAGCATAGAGGCGCGTCCGAAGTCGTACACTGCAGAATTACCGTGTCTGCAGACAGACGTGCAAGATATCTTTACCGTAGTTTTGTACCACAAAAATAAAAAAAGAGAAAGTATTGGGTATACCCTCTATTGCAAGAACGTCGTAATAAGTGCATTTTCGGGAAGTCCTTCACCAACAAATAACTCGACAGCCTCATCCCACGGGAGAATTTTTTTCATTTCTCGATTTGAATACTATGCGAATGACACGTCCTTCTTCGTATATATATATATAAAATCTTTCTGTATCGAAAACATCGGTTTCTAATGGAAAATGAATACTCTGAATAAGAACAATGAGTATGAGACAGTTTAACAAAGAATCTGATTTTTACTTCCATGTTCCGTAAGGAAATGGAAGTATGGTGATAGTGAAAAAAACCGTGTTCGAGATAACGGCTTATTCTGATTTTACTACCCTTAAAACATGAAGAAAAGTCATTTTCTGAAAAGTGTCTGTGTGTTTATGTGTAGAATTTTTTCTATGGCCAACGATAACTGCCGCAATTAAACAGAATCAAATAATTTTTTGCGTATGTACCCGAGTTGTCGAGGACTCAAGGCTTATTGATTTTGGTGAAGATCGGTTAAGGGGGAGGAGTACTTTACCTTCAACGTTTTACGTTTTAACAAGAGTAAAGTACTTAATTTTGATAAATAAAGTATCCCTAAAAGAAGGTCGTAATTTCCATTGTAGAAAGGTAGATGAAATAACTATAAATGGAAAGGGTACTTGAAGGGGAGGGGGTACTTTTATATAAATGAAAATGATAGTTGAAGGGTGTAATTTTTTTATATGTATACTATGTTAACAACAACAAAGAACTAATTTCTATGGAAATATTTCATTTCAATTTGCCAAACTTATCAAATTTTAACATTGAAAATGTTTATAAGGACGTGTCGCACATTTGCGGCCGATCGCTGGTGCGTTATCGAAAATAGGAACCGGTGAGTTTCCATAGAAACTACTTCTTTGTTGTCAATAACGTAGTACACATATAAAACTTCGCTTATGAATGCGACTACGTTTAACTTATAATCTGTACATAGGTAAATGAAGAATGAATTCATTGCTTGGTGAATGAAGAATGAATTCATTGATTGGTGAATGAACATAAATATATAATTTTTTAGATTTATTGAAGCATTTCAATGCCCTTCTCTGTGCATTGCATTTGTGCAATGCCTGTTAATTTTTAATTTATATTTAAATGATTTTAAATATAAATTTTAGAACATGGAAGTCACGTATGGTTCTCCATACCGATTTTTCTAATGAGAGTTGCGAACGGTCTCGACTCTGGTTGCTGATTGGTTGCCCCCTCAGTAACAATATGTTATAAGAAATAAGCTTCTCGGTTGGTTGATTTCTCTCTGGTCGTCGAATGAGTTACTCTTTGACTCGTTTGTCTCAGACAACCAACTGGTTGTCGCAACCACGTGCTAAATCGCTAATTTCCTTTACACTGTTTAGTGATTGCAGTTAGTGTACAGTGCCTAAGAGCTTTGTCAAACTAAAATATAAATTTTAAAATAGGTTAGATACCTGATATTCCTTCATGCAACTTACTTTGGTCGCTAGGCACGACGCGTTTCAGGATCAAGGTCCCATCTTCAGGTGCTCACTCGGGTCGAGCTCGTCAGATCATAAAAACACACATATAAAACAAAAAAAAATGATCTTTTATGATCTGACGAGCTCGACCCTAGTGAGCACCTGAAGATGGGACCTTGATCCTGAAACGCGTCGTGCATAGAGACCAAAGTAAGTTGCATGAAGGAATATCAGGTATCTAACCTATTTTAAAATTAACCATTGCAACTTGGTGACCATACACACAATGAATAAAATATAAAGACACATCGTTTTTGTTCACTAACAAAGACCTCCTCCACCCTTCCAGGGATCTCAAAATAGGATTCGTAAGAAATAAAATTTAAAGCTTTTGAAGAAAACATAAGAAATTTCGCCATGAAAACTTTCAAATCATCTAACGATTTATCTGTTAAACGATGGCAGACATAGAACAACGACTTAAAAGAAGAAGAGTCACTTTTGAGTTTGTGTGAAGGTGTAAAGATTTATAGAATAGTGTTATAGATTTGTGTAAAAGTGTTATACTATAGAAGTAGTGTATATATAAATATACAATGAAAACTTACATTTAATATTTAAATGAAAGTAAGAGACGTTAATGAGAAACTCTTACATATATATATATGTCGGTTAAATAAATAGTAAATCGTTCACATCAAAGTCGCTGAATATTTAACTGTCAGCTATATTTTATATATATTTTATTCGTCAGATGAGAAGACTGAAATTGCAGAAAGCGCCTACTGTGAGTTTTATAAATAAAACCTCTTGCACAAGCGAAACCCGGAAAAGAAATATATATTATAAAAACACGGAAATCATTTTTTGAAACGGAAGAAGCGTATTTTGGGGAAGCGTTAATGAATACCCAACAAAGGAAAACAACACGTTTCTTTAAATACTTAATAATTTTTTTCTTACATTCTTAGCTTATACTTATTAGTTGTCATTATCTACCGGAAGAAATAGATTTCTTTCAAGCTGCGTCAACACATCGGAGAAAGTCTTCCGACGTGATCTTTCTTGCTCATTTAATAATATCTCTTCAGGTGGACTTTCGATGAACGACATTCAGAGCTTATACAATCATCTAGAGCGATAAAATCAACCATATCATATAAACAGTTTTTCTCTGCCGGTATGATTTCAACTACACCATTTTTTTTCTGGTTTTGTTTCTTCCTTACTTGGCTACGGCATCCTTATACGAAATTCGACAGTTTTTTCCAGTAAATATTAGGAATTATTTTATTTGGACATTTTATTTGGGCGCGTATGCGTATAAATCGCCTGTTGATCTGTCTAAAGGTCCCGTTTGAGTGGATTAACGAGTTACAATGCAGCCCAACCGATTCCCGTGATATATAAAATAGCCGGATACTTTTCGGTCGGACACCATATGTCCTTTGACAATGCAAGTATTTTGCGCCGTCTTCCATTTCTGGTCTTAACTCTGCCACCGAAACCAAATATTTGTTGTTTTTTTTTTCACAACTGTTGTCAAGGATATACTTTTGATATACCTCTTGTAATTTCGGGAACACAAAATGAACAACATATAATGAGCGGCATATAACGATCATCATATAATGAGCAATATACAATGAGCATATAATGAGAAACATGTAGTTCTTCTTCTTCAGCACTACAGCGCAACGTGAGCCCTGGCTGCCAACAGCAATCTTCTCCAAAGTCTTGCATCCGATGCCATCTCGGTGTTACCCCTCACACCAATTCTTCTGAGATCTTCTAGCACATCATCCAACCATGTTATTCTAGGTCGGCTTCTCTTTCTGTTTTTATAGATTTGCGCCCTCAAGATTTTCATTGGCATACGCAGATTTCATCCATGCGCTCTGGGTGACCTAGCCACTGTATTCGTTGAGCCTTTATTAATCTTACAATGTCCTCATGCATCAATAGCTCATCTATCTCCTGGTTATTTTTTATTCTCGATTCATCACCTTCTTTAACCGGGCCATAAACACGCCTTACGACGTACGTTTCTTTCAAACCTTCTTAGTGTTACGTGTTCCTTTTTTCTCAATGTCCATGACTTGCCTTCATAAGTAACAACTGGTTTGACGCCTTATATTTTTATTATTTTTGTGCTGCGACTAATAAGTTTGCTTCTCAATAGTCTGCTATTGGCATAGTATGCCCTGTTTCCTATTTGTAATCTGTCATGTATTGTCCTGTTTATGGACCCTTCATTATCTACTATGTTACCCAGGTATCTGAACTTATTAACTGCAATCAACTGAATTATCCTCTGTACATAAATTATATGGATTTCTTCTCCTTTCTGATAAAGAAATCAGCATATATTTAGTTTTGCTGATATTTATATTGAGTCCCATTCCCAGTCCCACTGAGCTGGATTTTTGTTTATAAATCAACTATACTTCAACTACCCGTTGTCTTTATCTGGCTATTAAACATGCACTTTTTATTAATTTAAAAACGTTAAATATTCAGAGATATAATTTAATTTTATATACTTTGTTCATATGGCGTGAAAAGAGCTAAGATTTGTTTACTAGGTATACTACTAGTACAGTAGAACGCTGGGTAACTGGAAGCCAGTTGCTTCGTATATTCTCAGTGAGTTTTGAAAAACGCGAGGTGGAGCGTTCTAGGAATCAATTAATGGTCTAGTAAAAAAAAAAAAATGAGTGAGTTCCACAGGAGCGTCATCGTAGTGGGTAGGATTAGGATACTCGCTGAAATTTAGAAGAACTCTCGGTGTTGATTATCCAGAGTAGATAATTTACATAGAAACTAAAACCAAACTATTTAAAACCATTGTTAGAAGTATCATGACTTACGGCTCAGAAGTTTGGACAACTAATAAACACACAAGAACAAAGTTAATGACAGTAGAGATGGACTTTTGGAGACGTTCGGCAAGAGTATCCAGACGTGAGAAAATTGGGAATGAAGTCATTAAGGACAGAATGAATGTGAAAAATTCTATTGATGATTTTATCCAAACAAAAAAATTACAATGGTATGGACACAGGAAAAGAATGGCACAGGAAATATTGCCAAGGAGAATTATGGAATGGACCCCACCAGGAAGAAGGAAAAGTGGAAGGCCACACCTGTCACCTGGATAGAAGAAATTCAGACTATATTGAGTGAACGAGAAATTGAAGATCTTTGGATGGACAAGCAGCAGTGGAAGATGAGAATTCAATCACTTCTGTAATCTTTGGTTCCGGAAAATGTGTAAACACTGTACAGCCGGAATAAATAAATAAGATAATTTACATTCTACAGTAGAACATCGATTATCCGAACCTCTCGGGACGAGGGCCCGTTCGGATAATCGATACTTCGGATAATAGATCGTAAATTGGAAACATTATTTCTCTTTACAAAAACAAAGATTTTTAATACAAAATCATTTCTAACATACTGTTATATAATTACAGAAACCTGTATACTCTACTGTAATGTATTACTAAGGCTAAAAATCGCTGAATTAAAACTAAGTGTAATTAATAAAAACCAAAAGTTAATTTTAACAGTATTAGAGTTGATGACATCAAACACCGTACTATAAAATTAACTAAAAATTAAAAAACAAAACAAAACATACAGTACCATGGATTTACAGTTATTTGAAGAATTGTTCTACCACTGTCTGCTTCAAACCGATACTCCGTTTTCTCGCTGCTAAAGACTGAAGTCGTTTAAGATTCATAAGCTGAATACAATCTATCTTGTCTTCTGTTTCGGCCTATTTTAGAATAGTCTCAAGTGCGTCAAAAGCTTTTACTGCCGTCGGTGGTTTTGTATTAGTAGCATTCTCGCCGTCTTCATCTGAATCGGTTTCGTTTTCATTAGGTTCATTTAATGACTCAACTATCTTTTCATCGGGTAATAACTGAAAACCGGGATCGGCTTCATCCATATTTAGCCAATTCTTTGTTCATCGATTTTAAGGCTGTATAGCTACAGCGTTTATTTACTACTGTACAGTATTGTAATAATTTATAGTATACAATTTTTTTTTTGTCCAATAAATATCCAATACGCCTAGACGTGTCCAATACATTAGGCCTACTGGCCAGTACAGTACAGTACAGTACATAATTGTACTTTTTATTGAATTCGAATAATAGATCGTTCGGTTAAAGGGTGTTCGGATAATCGATGCTCTACTGTACTTTCCTAAGAACTACTCCTCATCGCTTTGACTTGGAAATTTAGTAGTAAAAAAAAAAAAAACTATTAGCAGGCATACACTATTAGCACAGTACTCGTACCATGTACATACTGTTTTAGTACTTCTTTGTATCCACTGTGTTAAGCTTTGTAATGTTTTTAAAAAGTAAACCGTTTTTTAGATTTTTTTAAACTTCCACATTAACGTGTAACGTAATTTTTGCGTTACGCTGAAAACTTCCTCCGTTTAATGTACCTGTTCGCTTACCCGGGAAGCTGCAGGTACTGATTATTCCACCGGTACATATAAATGACGGTCTACCTATTAAATATTCATCGGGATAATTTAATTTTATCCGCAGTTTGTTCACATTACGAGACGCCAAGGCTTGTTTACTACGCGCTGGTACGGCGTGGCGTGCGAGTGTAGTGGTTAGAATGTGCACTGAGGCAAACTGGTCGTGTGACCTTGTGGAGGACACCAACAACAGTTTTTATTTAAAATGATAACCGGACCGAAATAGAATCCACTACACTACACTACACTACACTACAGAGACGGTTAGTTCGAAACTATAAATTTCTCCTGGTTAAGGAATTCAATTCGCTGTAGTTTTGTTTTTCTCTCTCCTCGTCGTCGTCGGCCCGTACACGTAATGGCTTCCACACGTCTTCCTGTCGAACACACACACACACACACACACACACACACACACACACACACACACACACACACACACACACACACACACACACACACACACACACACACACACACACACACACACACACACACGTGTATGCAAGTTTATATGTTCTTGTAGATGTTCGCAGCAGGTTGTAGTTTATGCCATCAGACCGGATTAGAAGGCCGCCATAACACCGAAAGCAGACAACACAGGATATGCATAAAATTGATGATAATATAAACGCAAGTACGAGTATTATTCGGGAAGTAATTTCCCATAGATTAACACTGAAACACTATTATGTATTGATGAATGATCGTAAACTTTCAAGGCCGGTTATCTATCCGTACCATGAGGGGCATTTTTAGAGGCGTATTACGGGGAGGCGGATGAGACAGGACCCACCCCAGAGGGTCGAAAAAATTGACGAATTTCGTTGATCTCATAATTTTTAGGTTGTTTTATTTTTTTTTTTTCAACTGCGTACGCTAATATAGCAGGGAGTCTTTTTTAAATATACAAACAGGTTTATTACACAGCATAGCCATACGCTTGAAATATGAAATATAGGAAAATGAATTCAATCAATAAGTATCTCACAAACATTGTTTCAATAACGCGTATTTTTATTGTGTTATTACCGTTCACTTTAACGGGACTGATTTCAACCTCTTTAAATATAATAATATTGATTAGTCTTAACTTGTTTTTTTCTTATCTATGAAACCGACACGACCCCGGACCCCCTTCCGACAAGACCTAATTGTAGATACGCCATTGGACATCTTCAGTGACGCACGGGAACACGGGTCACAACACTCGCCAACGAATACGAAAAATCGCGAGGGTATACAGATCAGAACACCCGAAAATGAAAACGAACAAAGACTGTCCTGTAATTTCTATTATACTCGAATATAAAATATTTATATGATATTCTATTATTTATATAATACAACAATATTACACTTTAAATAATATCTGTGTATTATATTTATACACAGATCTTTGTTATATTTACACATATTATATTTGTATTTGTATTTGTATTTGTATTCGTTCGCGGGTGTTGTGATCTGGGTCCCCGCGCCACTGAAGATGTCTGTCTTCATTATGGACGAAACGTCTGGAAATAAACACGAACAAACTAGACCACGGCCTAACAGCCCGGAAATTGTGATAATACTATTGTGTATTACTGACAACGCTTGTTTCGGTTGACAACCATGTTGTATTGATACTATCGTATTTAATACCAAACGTTTTGCCCATGCTGAGATTTGGTAAACAACTTTCGATGCGGCATCATCTAATGGACAAAAGTCTGGTATTAAAGATGATAGTATCGACAAAATGCGGTTTCCAAACGAAAAGAGTGTTGTTACTAAAATTTACGTCTACGCAAGTCTACGAGTAAAAATACGCCTTTCCATTCTTCCTTTCTCGTTTCAGCCGTCTTTGGCACAACTTCCCTCGGTGTCTGAAGTTCTTTCCTCCTTTTCCAGTATTCCTTGATTCTGTAACTCGCTCTCGCTCTTTGTTCTTCCGGTGGCGCTCTGTTTGTTCTTCTTGGGTTCTCTTTGGACAGATCCCTTATCTTCGCAATTTCTTTCCGAAAACTTCTCTATTTCTCATCTTCTTCTTCCCTGTTCCACGTTTTTCTAGATCCCCATACTAGTACAAAATACTATTAGGCCTACGTGGCAATTTAATTTATTACATTTATGAATTTCCTTGAATCTTAACCTTCGTTTATCAAAGTCACCGTCATTGTGAATCTGTGGCATTTTTCGTAACACAGGCTTCCTTAATCTGTCTTCAAAGAAGTTGACTATCAGTTTTTTCAACCGTTCTTCTATCACACTTTACACCTCGTCGTTATTCGTGAAACTGTAACCCAAAACGTTTTACAGGCGTTTGAAAAGGTGAAACTGCCTAAGGGCTAAAACTCGTCTGTAGTCTAAGGAAAATGACAGACATGTTCCAGCAGATTCTGGGAGAAAAGAAATTTGAACATCAATTATTTTTCAATTCTTTACAGGTACGCAGTGTTTTGCGTAGGCTCTTAAAATTTGAATAAGATAATATAATTGACTTAATAATAGTATTACAACAAGCTCATATTCTGTTCAGAAGTAAAAAGCTTTTTAAAAATTCAAATAAGTAAGTTCATTCACAAAACAAACAAGTAAACACACACACACACACACACACACACACACACACACACACACACACACACACACACACACACACACACACACACACACACACACACACACACACACACACACACACACACACACACACACACACACACACACACACACACACACACACACACACACACACACACACACACACACACACACACACACACACACACACACACACACACACACACACACACACACACACACACACACACACACACACACACACACACACACACACACACACACACACACACACACACACACACATTGTAGTGTATTAAAAATAACAGTGCATAAAAAAAGGATTTGAATTTTAAAATATTTCAGGAGTTTCGACGACAGTGTGTGTGTGGTATACATCATAAAACAGGACGTCACGACGAGACAAAAGGCCACGTGGTGTGGAGAAGTATCGGAGAGTAATATTGTGGAATAATATTTTCTTTTTAATATTATGAATGTGTGATGTAATGCTTGAACTAAAAAGGTTTTCAACATATCAACAATTATCAGGTTTTTTGTTGAAAAGCGCTATCAACGGACACACAGGTACGAAACAGTTGGCCTAAGTAATAAGTCTTGTTATCAGTTACCTGCTGAAAAGCAACGAACTCTATAAATAAACACTTGGAGCAGTGAATGTACAATGAAAAGGGCTGAACAATCCCGCCACCGGGAGATCAGGCTTGTCACAAGTTTTGTAGGAACAACGCGTTTAGAACGCCATGATTCGTACGGACGGTCCACAGAGGAAATCTCCAGGAACTGGCCGGCATTAAAGCGTGGACCCTGTCGCGAACGAAACTGGAGCCCTGCTCGCCTTGACAATCTCTATACACCCGTTTTACCACCCGTAAATTCTGATGCTCAAACAGAGTTTCGGAGAGCATAGTGTTCCCATCGGCGGGTGTGGCCATTTATAGACAAGGTCTGTATCTACAGACAGCAAAGCATATGACAAGAAATGTTCAATTTCACAGAAACGAATCGATGTTGAACAGAAATTACAGTGTTGCACACCACTATTGAATAAAATTCCGGGTTAGCGCTTTCAAGCTTCACAGCTGATCCTCAGATCAGAAATATACAATAATAAAACGAGACGATTCCTTTATACCCAACAATTTGCCCAACAGGGTGTAAATATTTTCGTAAGCAAGTCCTGTGGTAAACACCCTTACTTTCTGCTTGTTGACGCACATGGCGGGTTCAGTCCCCCGTGTCGGTACTTTACATTTTTTTCTGCACGTTTTGTGTGTGTGTGTGTGTACTATTTCTGTTTGTGATTATGACCACTAACACAGCTTTATGAATTAAATAAAGAATCGATATTGTATACGCGTTAGACCAAATTTCAACAGCAGGTGTGCAAATGTCTTAAAAATATCGTGTTAAAAACTTGGAGAATGAAGGATACAAGATATGGTATATTATCTACTACTATGTTTAGTAAATAATTTGCTGCATCTTACGTAATTACTATTAATAATTTTTTATTTATTATCTAAAAGTTAATGACATTAAATGAGAATACCTTGAACACAATTGGCGAGTCGGTTTTCCACACCATCGGTCGAGTCACATTATTTTTTCCACATGAGGTATATTAGGTCTCTGCTCATCATATACAGATGAAATAGTAAGGCATGAAATGGTTCGCGCAGGTCGTAGCTGGGGGCATGGAAGGTAGAGCTGAAAGTGGGGTGCGCCAACCATGCAGCTGTTCTGAAAACAAAATGAATGTTCCGTGAACAAAGCACCACAGCTACGTATGTGAATGAGATCTTTTTACATTAAGCAACCAGACATGTTTTTTTCATTTTCTTTTTTTTAGCTCTACTTCAGTATCGCATCTGATCCCGTGTCCGACACTCGATTCCTCCGGTATATTTTGTAACGAGCTAACTGTGTTTGAAAATCAAATTTTTTACTCCATCAACTATTAGCGTACTCTCAATAACTTCCCTGCCTGAACTTAGCCAACACCAGTAAATATCGCTGCACTTATTGTCAGTTTGGTCATTAACCGTATTCACTGTATTTCTTCTCCCTGAAACCTCAGTCCGAGAATGGTTGAAGTTGAACCAAAAGTGGCTTGTATTCTGTTTAAGTTTCCTGCAACCTTCAGATCATCTTTTGTCGGCCACTTCTCCATGATATTTTCCATAATTCTTTTCCTTTGTTTCCACAGTCATTGCTTAATTAAATTCCCCAGATTTCGGAATGCTTTTCTACCACAATCTTCTTTTTTCATATATCTTTTGCACACAACTATTCAATTCTCCTTCTATTCAGCACCAGTGTTTTAAACAACTTCCATTTAGTTCTCACGTCGGAAGCCTCTAAATTGTCCCTTGTCTCCTTCTAATTGTTTGTTCAATGAGCTTTTCTTTGTTACCAGTATTTCTTTGAGGCTAGCAGTTTTTAATTTTTGCCCTAGCTAATTAGATTTAAAATGCACGATGGATATCCTTTCGGGCTCTGGTATTCAGGTACTTACAATTGTTTCTTAATTCCAATGTCATATCTCTCAGCTGAATATCCTATTTAGCTACAGGACACAGGTGTGTGGGTAGACCCAGGAAGAGATGACCGTAGGATCTTGTCTATGGCGTGATGTGAAGATGACGATTGTATAATCATAGAAATGTGACGTAGGTAAACGACAACACTTCCACGCGAAGAACAGTTCCTCCTGTCCACAGATGCGGCGTGGCGTGTTCCAGTTCGGATGCGGCTTGCTGACGAAACTGTGCTCTAAGAATAAAGTTGTCACACGAATGACGTAAAGTAAAAGGCGCAAAGTTGTTGACATTGAGAGCTCCTCTGTTTGGCTCTTTGCCGGACTAACGTACACACAAAAGATCAAGGTCTGTTTACTGTTGCACGGCTCAGTGGCAAATATTCCGGTAATGCTAGTAAGCCGAACGCACTTACTGGCATACAAAAACTTTGTTAACACTACAGACAAGGATTATCAATCAAACCATAAACGGGTTTATAAACAGACCATTATAATTTTTGATGTCTATTACTTTTGATGCCAATTCTGAAATATTAATAAAAGATAATATATTATTTAAGCAGCAAGTCTGTTGTTTAATCAGTAGCTGTTAAGTAGACCTCTGAAAGAAGAAACAGAAAGATCGTGAAGAGCAACTGAAACGAATTTTGCTAAGATATTCTGTTCTAACGCAAGGAACTAATAGGAAAAAAAAATAATTGATCAAATTGTAAAACAGGAATTTTATCTGTTTGGGAAATGATATTGGTTATGATACGAATTATGATATTGATGTTAATTTAGATAAGTTCCAGACGATCTGTAGTACAATCATATTTTTAAAAAAAAAAGGTACGTCGAGGTACAAAATTAAAGTTTTACAAAGTTATGGCGGTCCCTATATGACTGTCCTATGGATGTGAATTATGGACGACAACCAAGAAACAAGAAAGTAAAATACCGGCTCCGAAAGTGGCGTTCTTAAGAAGAGTTAAAAGGTGTTCTAAACTTGACTGTATAAATAAAGAGGCCATTAGAGAAGAATTACAAGTTTCTAACTTGAATGAAAGACTAAAAGATTATAAACAACGGTGGAAAGAATGTCAGATTGAAGACTGACAACGTATAATTTAAAGTATCCGAAGAAACTGCATTTCAGCACTCTGATTCTTACCGCTTTCTTTTGTTATGACCCACGCCTCACTCGCATAAATCAACGTGGTTATTGCAATTGTCTTATAAAATTTAATTTTTGTGCTGTGTTTTGTTTTATTTCTAAGATTTCTATGAATCGTATCACAAATATTCCTAAATTTATTTATCTTCTATCTTATATCATTTTCAGATGCATAGGTTACTGCACAGTCGAGATATTTGAAACGGCTCACTTGTTCTAATGTGCTGTTGTTTATAACTATCTTACCTTGTTTGTAAATATCTTAGACCTCACTCGATATTTACCTTTAAAAGCTATTACAGACCTTATTGCGAGGTTGCTATGGATACTACAAGTATTTCAAAGTTTTACATAAACAGGCTACTGGCCTGCTGCACAACCCCCTACCAGGAGGAATAGAGACTCTTCTGTCAGGGTTACCATACCTTAGCCGAGAGGCCTCTTTTTTGGGAGCAGGAAATTCGCTCTCACCTTCTCTTTTTGAGATAGGATTTGGTGGCTTTGTATCAGTTATTCTAATACTGAACGTTTATTAGTATTCCTAGTGCTCACCTATCGGCATCAGTAAACACTCTAAGATGCTAAAATTAAGAAATTAGAATTGAAAAAGGAAGACACCCTAGCCCTCGATTACTCTAAAAGCGTCGGGGTCAGAAAAGAACAAGAAGCAGTCAAGAGACACTAGACAGAAAAGACTAAAATAAGGGATCTCAGCCAGGACAAGATGAACCAAAGTGAGAATCCAGCTAGGGCACATTGGGATTGCCAAACTCGTATTCACAAGATGTGGACCCCTGATATCAAAATTTACACCCCTGATGTGGAAAATCTGTTAAGTTCTGTAATTATTGGTGATGGGGATATTCTGTTCTCTAGGGTATTTTTGGACAGAAATTGGGTGTCACAATTTTGGAAATTTTTGGATGTCACTCGAGATAATCGTATCGCCAAAATCCACATACCTTCCACATGACGTGTACCATGCATGACGTGTTAGTAACCGCTTGTAACAAATTACTAAACGATAAGATTAACCGTATCGACGAGACAAAGCTAAGAAACGAGACACATAATAAGGCGCGATAAATGACTAAGCAGTGAGTATATTAAATTATTAAGGCAACCGCATCATAGGACTTCCCGGATGATGTGGCTTCCTGTTAATTAGATACCTAAGCTTACAACTCTTATGGTAGATAATGACGTTTATCTTCAGGGTTTACACTCGTCAAAACATGATCTTACATACTCCTTCAGTGTAAAAATGGTAGCCAGGTTGTTAAGTAAATGTTAATTGTAAGTGACGCAATTGTCTTCGTGTTCTCTGGAGTTAGTCACTAGAGACAGTAACTCAAATACAGTAATACCACGCTTAGCGCTGCCCCTTTTAGCGCTAGTTCGTCATACCGCTTTTGGATGAAAAATCAAGGTCAACTAAGTTTTATTAGTTATCAATATGTATAGTTTATTTATTCGTTATTTAGTTAGGTCATCATCATCATCATCACCACTCCAAGGACTAGGCCTTAAACCTGTTCCGGAACCCATCTCCTCCTCGGTCTACCGAGATCTCTATTCCCAGTAGGGTGATAACGCAAGGCAGCCACAGGTAGACGGATATCAGGCATGCGATTCAAGTGTTCACACCATCTCAGTTTAGGTCGTTTTTCAGTATTTCCCATCCGATTTCCGAGGCTCGTATGAGTTCTGTAAGTACATGTATTTTTACTTAAGCAGGTTACTGGCCTGCTGTAAAACCCTCAACTTGGAGCACCAGGAACTTTGATTTCGGGCTGCTCTTCCCCTAGAGAGTTGCTTTCACCTCAGCTGACGAGCTCTCTCTGCCCGGTCGCAGTAGACTAACTTAGCCCATGTGTGCAGCCGTTGGCATACTGTAGGCTCCTCCGCCTCCACTCTAGATGCACACCCTGCTGCCGATGTGCATCATCCTGCCAGGCCAGGACCCAGAATACTCCCAGGCTGCCCTGACAGAACCCCATCTCTCGTTTGCTTACCGATCCACTCCGCCGAAGGGAGTGGCTACCACAACCTTGGATTGCTCGGCGTATCAGGGCCCACCAACATGTAGGTGAGAGTGGAGTTGTGGTGGAGAGGCATTCAGTAGTGCATTTCTCATTCAGTTAGGTACTACGTATATTATTTTTATCGGTAGTTCTTGTTATTTTTACGTATTATTTTGCAGTTTTTTCAATTTCTCAGTCGCCATGTTGAGTTTAAAGCCAGATCCTATAAATAAGTTGCAGAGAAAAAACATCAGCTTGGGTGTGAAATTACAGTGTTAAGACGATTAGAGTCAGGTGAGCGTCAAGTGGATGTAACCACTTGGCTAAATTTAATTTAGCACCATCGACAATTAGGACAATTTTTTAAAATTCTTGAAACATAAAAAATCTGTGTCGACGTCATCATAATTATCTATTACTAAAATAACTCGGTTAACTCGGTCCAGAAGCAGTGTGCTTGAAAAAATGAAAGCAAGGCAGCGTTTGGATTGACAACCAAACGCAGAGTAACACGCCGTTAAGTCAGCTTACCATCATGGAAAAAGCAAGAGAAAATTTTTATTTACGTTCCGGACGAAATACGAAACAAACCAGAAACATTTGGCCCTATTCTTGGTTCCACTGTCGTATGAGACAATGGGCGATATAGGGAAATATACTGCGTTTGTGGGTTTTACGTTCCATACTATTATGCGACGTGAAAACCTCGACCGATAAAAATGAAGCACTAGATGCGTCTACAAAATGTACACAGTAGTAACAGTACTTTGAATCTTTACAGTTTGGTATATTTTAAGTAAATTTCTCCCAAAAAATAAGTCGTAAAAATGAAAAACGTAATAAAACCATCGCACACTCGATTTGGTACCGTACGCGTTAAAATATAAACTGTCCTTACGCAGAGTTCTTCCTCTTTAACGATAATTTTTCTTGTACATGTATTCCAAATCACGTACATAATGTACATGCTATTTCAATTTAATAGTATCTTTGTAATAACAAAATAAAAAATAAAGTTTCATATAAAATTTTAATTTTTTCATTCGTCAGGCGTAAAAAGTAGCCGGCGAGAAACGTTTTCTCCATTCAAGATAGGCTAATACATTAAGCAAGTCAATTGTACAGAAATGTTTAAATTTAATTCTGACCTAACTTCAATGTTTTATCTTTATTGGTTTCCAAATAGCAGGTGAATCAGCTAACGCGGATTATCAGGCTGAGTTAAATTAAAATATAAATAAATAAAAGTTAAAGAACAACAAAAAAGAATAAAAGAAATGTTAAACAATAAACATTAAACAAATCGACCCCGTACAGCACTGTTTCGTATAGCGCTTTGTGATAGCGGAATGTATTTCGAGCACTAAGCGGGTTGTTACTTATTGCAAATGTGATCACGCCAATATTATGGCAGGAGTATAACACTTGTGAGTTGCCTTAAAAAAAAGGAATATAGAAATTTTCCATATTTGACAAGCCCCTATCGGGTAGTGATAGCGTTTGTTGTTTACCTTATAATTTGCCGAGATTTTGTAACATTATAGCATAGCACTGCTTAATGCGCCGTGCCTGTAAGAAATATAGCAAGTTTATCTCTGCAGTTGTGTAAACTTCGTATCTTTGGCTTGAAATGTAATGAAACAAAATGTCCAAACAAGCCCGGTTTAGAGCACGGCCACGACCAACAGCAGTATGAATTGGCAGACACCGATTTGAGGTAATTACCTCATTCAGTTCTCTAAGTCAAGTCGGAGGAAAGGGAAAAGAAAAGAATAACAACCGGGAAACATGCAGTCTTTTTTTTTTAATACAATCTTGAAGAACAAATTAACAAACTTCCGAATGAATCCTCTCAACTAAGCAGCACAGTACAGTTATATGACTCTTTTCAGAACAGTTATAAACCTATGAGAGCAAAACAGGACCCATAGCGAGTGTGTAGCAGAGCTCGATGAAGCGGGAAATTACAGTCAGAATGATTACGGAGGCAACGTATAATAGCGGAATGTGAACAAACAGGAAAATTACAAGGGCTTTAGCATTTTATTTTGGACTATACTATAAAGCCTTCAGGATTGTGAAGGAAGTTTACAAGATCATACCGGACACACTGGGAAATTGAAGGACACCTAACCAAAATGGAGAGGCAGCTTTCCGGGTCGTCTCAAACAGCTAAGGTTAATGATCATCCACACAAAAGATCGCAATACGTGCATCACAGAAGAGAGAAATGCAATTAAATGTAGATATATCAATTTTTTGTGCATATGAAGAAGACAGTGAAGAAGGGGGAGGAGGAGGAGGAGGAGGAGGAAGAGGAGCAGGAGGAGGAGGGGAGAATAATAATAATAAGAAGAAGAAGAAGGCCGAGGAGGAGGAGAAGGATGAGGAGGAGGGGAAGAAGAAGAAGAAGAAGAAGAAGAAGAGGAGGAGGAGGAGGAGGAGGAGGAGGAGGAGGAGGAGGAGGAGGAGGAGGAGGAGGAGGAGGAGGAGGAGGAGGAGGAGGAGGAGGAGGAGGAGGAGGAGGAGGAGGAGGAGAAGAAGAAGAAGAAGAAGAAGAAGAAGAAGAAGAAGAAGAAGAAGAAGAAGAAGAAGAAGAAGAAGAAGAAGAAGAAGAAGAACAACAACAACAACACCAAGAACGAAAAGAAAGAAGATTAACCGCAATGCTGTCATGTGGACATTTTGTGACAGCTATATTTTTGTCGGTGACATTTTAATTTTTTCTGCTCTTTTTGTCACTGATAATGCCACATTGTGAACTAAGTTAATTTCTGACGGTGCCTGTTCAGAAGATAAGCGTACAAGCGTGTCCGTTATAGCTTTAATCTTATTTTCTGGTTGGCGCTTAACGGACGTTCGTAAACAACAACCAGTAAGATCATGTTTTGATTGTACGTGTTTCCGTAAAGTAACTTTACGCAGTGGATTATTTTCAAAATGCAGGTTGCTTCGTATCGATTATTTTCCGTCTCGTGTCATTCACATCGGTCAAAAACGCATCGCGTCGTACACGCATTTTTCCTGTACTGACCAAAAACCTATCATTATCTACTTTCACTATTCTATCAGGAGCTCTGTCCGCATAATTACACGTGTCTGCAATTTTCTCTAATAACAGTTCTTGTGATTTACTACGAACGCTTGTTCGTTAGCTGCACCAATAGGTTATGTTTTGTTATTGTCAGTCTGCCGTGTTTTTTTTTTAAGGATACAAATCTGTTTTTTAAGTTTTCAGACTGCAGACGTTTCGTGATGTCTTGAGGTCGGAACTTTGTCAAGGCGTAATGTATTTTGATTTGGTTACGGAGAGCATTGAAATACATGTCTCCTAGTCTCCTATTGGAATTTACCCCTTGGGAGTGTTCGGGGGTTAGGATAACTGTGTTTGAGAATTTTGTTGTCATTGACCCACCCAAACTTACCCCCGAATTCTCTCTGACATAACGCGCTGCGTAGAAAAATCAAATACATTCACACATTGAAAATGTTTCGAGCACAGTGAACGAAACGTCAGCAGTCTGAAAACTCCAACACGCTTGTACAAAAAAAACCTATTACAACAGACATTCCTCGTGAAACCCTTCGTACATGCATGAAAACACACACACACACACACACACACACACACACACACACACACACACACACACACACACACACACACACACACACACACACACACACACACACACACACACACACACACACACACACACACACACACACACACACACACACACACACACACACACACACACACACACACACACACACACACACACACACACACACACACACACACACACGCACGCACGCACGCACGCACGCACGCACGCACGCACGCACGCACACGCGCACACACCATATTTTCACTGTGGGCGTGTGCGTGCGTGTGTGTGTGTGTGTGTGTGTGTGTGTTGCTTTACATATATGGTGGTGTTTTTACGGAGGGGGATCAGGGAGATCAATCCCACCCACCAGAACTATTAAGAAAATTCATTAAAATTTTTTAAACACTTATTTCTGTAAGCCAACTCCGTATCAAACAAAGGCCCATGAACAAATTTATTGAAATAAGAGGTGTTACTATATATATATATATATATATATTGTGACATAGCGAGGCGAAGATCTGCTCTCGGCGCCAGCCGAGACGTGACACGAGAAGGCGAGGCGACCCAATCAAGGATCGGCAGCAGCTTGATTGGCCTCAACGTGACCATCTAACGTGCTCGAGGCGAGCCAACCAGGGACCAGCGGCACTCTGATAGGTTCGTGGCATACGACCTGTCAGGGCATAAAAACAGCGCCGCTAAAAATTTTTGGCGCACTCCATTGGACGTCGTCAAGCCAGCTGGAAGAAAAGGAAGAAGGAAGAATGGAGAACGCAGGAGAAGCAGTGATGGACATCGACTGGTACAGCAGCGGGCTCTACATACCGCTGCCGAAAGAAGAGAACAGCGGACGCAGCCGCCGAACATCACAGCGCGGCTCGGGCAGCGTACGCAAATGATTTAGCGTACCCGACAAACGGTCCTTTTAAGGGCCTAAAAAACTATAGTGTGTACGATTGGCGCCATTTGTCCTGTGACAAGTGGCGCCCAACGTGGGGCGACGATCATCTTGCGGATGCAGGATCCAGCCACGCCAGAGAACTACCAGCCGGCACACAAAACAACATGGCGCCCAACAGCTACACCCAGCGGGACACCGGGTTCGAAATAGAGCAAGGCTTTGCGCAATTCGCCGCAGCTCTGAGGTGCACGTTGCCACCGGTGATCACCGCTACATACCATGGCCTCAAGTACGAGGATCCAGAACGATATCTTCAACAGCTAGAGCGACAGCTGCGGGACTACAGAGTCCCACCTGAACAGTGGGCAGATTACGCAGTGCGGCAGCTCCGAGGAGAAGCTGCCACGTGGGCAGAGAGATACACGGGACTGCAGATAAATTGGCCCGAGTTCTGCGACCGCTTCCGGCATCACTTCTGCGGGATGCAACGAGACGCAGAGCTGCTGGCCGAGCTGTACGGACAAACGCAGCGGCAGGAATCGGCGGAAATCTTCATCCTGAGAAAAATCAAGCTGTTTCGCCGTCTGTACCCCGGAGGTGACGAGAGGACGAGCATAGCCATGCTTACACAACAGCTGCAGCCACGCCTTCGACCTGCGCTGAGGTTCCCGCCGCCTATGACTTTAGAGGAACTTTTACAACGGGCAATGAGCATCGAGGCGGACTTGGATCAGGATAGTCGTGCGCGAGGTCGGGATGACTCTGCTGAAAACTCCCTGGATCGAGTAGGGGGGTCGAAGCAGTGTCGATCGGCCTCAAGCACGAAAGAGGAACAAAGATTGAACAGCCTAACGCCCAAGTGCCGCTACTGCCCGGGAAGACACTTCCATCGGGACTGCCCTGTGAAGAACCGGCAGGGAAACGACCAAGCGCCCCGGTAAATAGCCCACCGGGGCGCGTGAACCAACTAGGTGCGGACATACCGCGCATTCCAATAGAGATCGCCGGCCGAAAACTGACCGCAGCCTTGGACTCCGCCGCAAACTACGACTTCGTACGAGCCGGTCTGCTGCCCGGAGGAAGGAAGACGGAGCCCCGAGTTGTCCAGCTAGCGCTACACGGTCAGCAATGTCACTCAACGGCCACCGTCGTCGCAGACATTATAATTGGAAGTCTCGCGACCACCACCAGTCTGCTAGAAGTGCCCGGACTGCAAGAAGAAGTTTTATTGGGCCACCACTGGCTCACGGCCAACCAAGCAGTTGTGGACTACCGACGGGGCTGCCTTCACATTGGCAGCGAGAACCGACAGACGGTCTTCTGGAATGACCGCGCGGAGCCCGAGGAAGAGGACATTGACGAAGCTAGCCTTCAAACGTCAGCAGGTGGCCAACACCATAAACGGCTTCTGGAAATGTTACACCGTCATCGCAGTTTGTTCTCCCGTGGCCCGCTCCGCACTACATCTGCGGCCAAGCACGAGATCCGGCTGATAGAAGGTAGCCAGCCATTCCGGCTCCCAATGTACCGGTACTCCGACGAGAAGAAACGCACCATCCGGGAACAGGTAGAAGAGATGCTGAGGCAGCGTATCATTGAACCGGCCACCTCGCCATACAGCTCTCCGGTGGTGATTGTGAAAAAGAAGGACAGCACACCCCGGTTCTGCGTAGACTTCCGGAGGCTGAACGATCAGACCGAGGATGTGGACTCACCACTGCCGCTGATATACGAAACAATCAAGGACCTCAGCGGGGCCCAAGTCTTCTCGACCCTAGATCTCAAGAGCGGCTACTGGCAAATCCCGCTGGAGGAAGAAGCAAAGAAGTACACAGCATTCTCGGTGCCCGACGGAGGTCGCTACCAGTTCCGGGTGATGTGCTTTGGGCTGAAGAACGCGCCCAGCACCTTCCAACGGCTGATGCAGGATGTTCTCACGGGACTATTACGGGAGTGCTGCCTCGTCTATCTGGACGACATCATTGTCTACTCCCCCGACTGGGAAACGCACCTGCGACACCTGGATCAAGTCTTGGAAAGGCTGCAGATGCACCAGCTGACCTGCTCGCTCAACAAGTGTCACTTCGGCCGGGAAAAAGTCGCCTTTCTGGGCCACGAGATTACTCCGGACGGCAACCTCCCGCAGCAGCAACATCTCAGAGCGATTGAAGACCAGCCGGCCCCCAGCAACAAGAAAGAGCTGCAACGCTTCCTGGGAACCTGCAACTGGCTGCGAGAGTACATCCCCTGCTTCGCCATGATTTCGGAACCGTTAACGGACCTGCTGCGGACAAGAAAGTGGCATTGGGACGACACAACTCAGCGAGCCTTCGAAGAGGTTAAGGCCGCTTTCCGGCAGCCGTTAAAACTCTCACGACCGGATCGAGACTTGCCGATGTTTCTGCAGACCGACGCCAGCCAAAAGGGACTTGGAGCGGTGCTTTATCAATGCACCGAAGCCGGAGAGAGGCGTATCATCTCGTACGCCAGTGCCAAGCTCCACGAGGCGGAGAAGAACTACCACTCCAACGAACTGGAGTGTTTGGCAGTCGTCTGGGCCATCAAGAAATACCGGCCATACTTGGAGGATCGACATTTCACCCTAAGGACCGACAACAAGGCGCTAACTTGGCTGAAGCAGGCGACGGGGCAGAAGACGAAGTACGCTCGCTGGGCTCTACTGATACAGAGCTTCAAATTCACCGTCGTCCACTGCCCGGGCAAGGAGAACGAGTTGCCGGACTTCCTCTCGAGGGAACCTGGGCTTGAAGATACTGCCGGCGTCCAAGAAGAACCACGGATGCAGCCTGAAGAGAGGCCACTTCGCAGTGTTGCGGCAGCTGCACCCCGACTACAAGAAATCACAGCTGTCGGCATCCATCAGGCAGTGCAGGAGGCGCAAGAAGGCGACCAGGAGTGCCAAGCGTGGAGAAACGACCCTGCGGCGGCTACAGCGAGAGGATACCGGGTGGACAACGGCCTGGTTTGGAAGGACAGACGCAACCAGGAACCAGGATTGTACGTGCCGCCGAGTGTCCGCATGGAGGTCATCAGGCACTTCCACGACTTCCCCGAAGCCGGTCATCCGGGGGCCGAAGAAACGTTTCGGGCCATCGGCAAGGACTTCGTCTGGACCGGCCTAACCATTGATGTCCGCAGATACGTCCGGAGTTGCAGAATATGCGCCCTACACAAGCGCGGCGCAAATCCCGAACAGGACCAACAGCGACCTCACCGACCCAGGAGATGTTGGAATACTGTCGCCCTGGACGTCATGGGACCATATCCGCTGACTCGAGCTGGCAACCGGTACATCGTAGTGGTCACGGATATGATGTCGAGATGGGTGGAAGCAAAGGCCGTGCGCAAGGCGGACGCCGACACCATTATCCGCTACCTGGAGGAAGAAGTGTTCCCTCGTTGGGGATACCCAGAGGCGTTGCTCACCGACAACGGAAAGCCGCTCACGGGCCACAAGTGGAAGCAGATGTGCGACAAGCTGCACATACGACCGTGGACTACAGCCAACTACCATCCCAGGGCGAACCCGACCGAGCGGCGCAACGGCGAGATCAAGAAGGCGCTGCGGATCCAGCTCCATGACTGCAAGGACCATGGCGACTGGGACAAGCGTTTGCCGACGATTCTGTTCTCGCTGCGGAATCGTGCAAACGCCGCCACTGGAGTGACACCGAGCGAGCTTCTGCTGGGCAGAGACCTACGCCGACCCGGCGACTGGAGTCGGCCACACGCAGAACAGGACGTCCGGCCAATTGAGGAACGAGAAGAGGCGGCCAGGTCACACCAGACGCAGTATCAGCGGCGGCGGTATCCGGAACGGAGGACACAGGACCCTACACTGGCCGTAGGGCAGCTGGTGTACGTCAAGAGCCACGCCGGACCAGCCAAAGGACGGAGGTACCCTGGATGGGAGCCAGCCTGGGAAGGTCCCTTTAGCGTTGCCGCAACCCTCGGCGGGCAGATTTACACGGTGGAGAAGGACGGACGTCCATACAAGGTTCACCGCCAACGGCTCAAACCCGCCGGAGAAGAACAATGGGCTGGCCACCGGAGAGCATTCAAGACCCGGGGGAGTTGTGACATAGCGAGGCGAAGATCTGCTCTCGGCGCCAGCCGAGACGTGACACGAGAAGGCGAGGCGACCCAATCAAGGATCGGCAGCAGCTTGATTGGCCTCAACGTGACCATCTAACGTGCTCGAGGCGAGCCAACCAGGGACCAGCGGCACTCTGATAGGTTCGTGGCATACGACCTGTCAGGGCATAAAAACAGCGCCGCTAAAAATTTTTGGCGCACTCCATTGGACGTCGTCAAGCCAGCTGGAAGAAAAGGAAGAAGGAAGAATGGAGAACGCAGGAGAAGCAGTGATGGACATCGACTGGTACAGCAGCGGGCTCTACATACCGCTGCCGAAAGAAGAGAACCGCAGCACGCCCGGAACAGCGGACGCAGCCGCCGAACATCACAGCGCGGCTCGGGCAGCGTACGCAAATGATTTAGCGTACCCGACAAACGGTCCTTTTAAGGGCCTAAAAAACTATAGTGTGTACGATTGGCGCCATTTGTCCTGTGACAATATATATATATATATATATATATATATATATATAACTCAAAGTCTGAGGATTTATGTGTATAGAACACAAATCCACACCGTTACACCGATTGTCACCAAATTTTGCACAGGTAACCTTTGACACAAGGCGCAAAATACTGTCTAACTTGAAGTTTGATATTTTGCCTCGTTCGCACGATTTAGGCCCTTTTAATTACGCCTTTTCGTTGACGCGTATAAAGATGTTAACAACACCATGGAGACCAGAATTAATTACCATAGTAACAACTAAAGAAACAAATGATATTTAGCGACATCGGAACTGTTCCTTTTTCCGTTCCTGCAGTTTTTAATGTTTTTAATATGCGATTGTATCGATATATTTTGTAATTTTGTGTACAGATAAATCTATATATTTTGTAATTGTCTTAAACGATTATAAAATTTATGTTTATACGTATTTCTGATGATGCAATGAATATAATGAAATATATTAAATACTCCTACTAAAGATGTCAACAACACCATGGAGACCAGAATTAATTACCATAGTAACTAATAAATAAACGAAAGCTATTTAGCGGATTTTGTAATTATACATTTATCCATTCCTGCAGTATATTTTCGATGTTTTATATAATAAGCAATTTTATCGATATATTACGGCGTGTAAAAGAAGAAGTGTACTAATTGTAAATTGTCCTATTAATTAATGCAAAGCGAAAATACGTGTTGTTTTCATTTGTGAGGTTAGGTGACAACGGTTTTTGCTTTTCAATTTACTGCTGAAATAAATAAAAGCCATGGTTGAGGAAAACATAACGTTTAATGTGTTATACAATGCTTCTAACACAGTAACACTTAAAATAAAGAATTTAGGTTTTTGATTTAACAGGTACTTTATAAATATCTCCAAAGGCTTTATAAACGCGTACTTTTAAATCTTCAAAATCTGTTGCACCAACATAATAATTTAGTACAAGTTAAAATAGTACAAGTGTTGAAAACAGCTTTGGAGAAAATTTGACTAATGAGTACAAAATTGTTATACGAGCTGACAGAACGCCAAATAGACATAGACAATAAAAATTTTATTAAAATACTTATTAAAAGTCAAATATTCGCTTGCAAAGCCGCGGGTAACAGCTAATAATTTATAAATTAATGAATTAAATTTAGAGGTTTATGGATAATTGCATAAAATTTAATAGCCAATGCTATTTTAAAAAATAAAGATGATTCAATTGTTTAACATCTTACAGTATTTGAAACAAACGGGATAATGAATCTATTAGATATTTCAGTAAAATTATTTTCTGCGGTGTTAGTTGTTAACCTTTACGGTCGGCGTCAACATTGTTAAAATTACCGTATTATTATTGCTAACCGGGCTGTTAGGCCGTGGTCGACTGTTATTGTGTGTGACAGACGTTTTGGCCCCTGATAGTGGATCGGAAGATGGCCTAAAGATGTGTGACTGAAGATAGCCTCCGAATGGGAGTCCAAAACGTCTGTAACACACAATAACAGTCGATTATAGTCTAACAGCCCGGCTAGTAATATTAATAATTTTAACTATTATCCGTGGTGTTGGGCCATGGTCTATTCTTATAAAGCCTCTTCTTATAAGAAGAGGAACACGACCCAACAGCTTGGAATATAATTTTACTGAAGCTGACTTCCGCCGTGAACGTTTTATTGCTACTTGACATTGAGCATATGCTATAGACGTTTGAAGCATAGAGATTAAAGATACAGGAGTCAATCGTAGAAAGAGAAAAGTAGCTTAGCAGTATCTCCGTCCTTGCTTAATGACACACACGCGCCGCTTTGGCAGGAGACTACGCGTAGGAAATGGCAAACAGAGTGGTCGTGCACAGAGTTTTCACGCCGGAAGACAGCTTTAGGCTAGGTGGCCACCAGATGCGGAGTGAAGCGGAGCGGAGCGTAGTTGAGCGCAGTGGAGTTGAGCTGAGTCACTTAGGGGGCGGCAATAGAAAGTGGAGTGTACTGTCAGTTGCGTTTATAACCTCGGCGATTAGACCATTGAATAAAGATTTTTACTGGACAAAAATCCTCCACACACGAAATTTGGTAGAAAGTTAGGTTTTGGGGTCACTTCAATGGGGGAAAAAAATCGGACACTCCAGCTCACCGCTGGGCCCCCTGGGGGGGTTAAAAGGTGGAGAAAAACGGTTTCTTGTAAATATCTCTAAAACTAAGCAAGATGTCAAAAAATGTTAAATACAAAAGTTGTAGCTGACCACATTTCCCATCAAAATGGTCCTTAATAATTTTTTCGTCAGACGCACTGGGACAGAGATTTGAGCGCTCAAATTTGAGACCTTTTTTGCAATTTTTTGTATAAGGCATTTTTACGGAAAAAAACTTGCATTTTTTTTAGTTTAGGCCGATTTTGTATAGTAAAAAGCGCTAAATATGGGTATGTAAGTGTTCGTACATGTAATACCAAGTATTTGGATGTAAATCTTTGCATGTATATATTTATACACACACATATATGTGCAAATATGTGTAGAAATATTTTCATGCGTATATATTATATTATTATCTAAATCCGAAAATGCACATCTATACACATGGATTAGTCAGTTGTAATGATCGAAATAAAAAAAAAAAATTTTAATTCCTCGATCAAGTGGTACGTTCCCACACTCAAGTCGACGGACACAAGCCCAGGTCGTAAATAATGACGAATCAGGGGCACGTCAAACCCGACGACAGTGCGAAGACAAAGAAAAAACGTCTGAGTACTGCACACAATAAGAATTTCAGGGCGTCGCTGACAGCTAGCAGTTTGTCACAATTTACAGCACCCAACAATCTGAAACAAAGACTTCGTACAGCTGCCGAGTTACACGGAATCGAGACGGAACGCCTGCTGTGGAGGTGAAGCGTGCGAGCACAATTATGAAAGGCTTTACTATGTTACAAAAGGAGTACAGAGCAATTTTAACGAAGAAATAGACAATAGACGTAACTCAGTGAATACTGCCAGTGCATCCTGCACAGCATGAAAACAAACCTTTGACAGTTTACTGAGATTTACGACTGGAAAGTAGAGTTCAACCAGAATGACGCCAACGAAGGGTTGATAATCGGCGGAACGGACAACGAGTAACTTAAACAATTAACCAGGACTCTGGAGTCTGTTAAAAAAAGCTCGGTCAGAACCTTAGGGAAAGTCTAAACAAAGGATGACAGAAGGCCATGAAAATTGCCCTAGTTTCTTAGAATCCGTACCACGCTCGTCACATGAAACACTCCGGGGATGACGACGACCAACCAGCGTCAAGCATCTTCTAAGAGAGCTCGTGGAGAGAGTAAGAAGGGTTCGGACGACGAATCGTGAAACAGAGGATGAGATCTGCAGAAGAGTAGGAATTTGTACGACCAATCAAGAATCCGAGAAGGCGTAGAAATCCAAAACTTAGACTTATGGGTAAGATGTTTCAATAAAACTGTTTGGCGAGGACGCGGAGCGGGTAGTTAGGAAGTCAGTCACGCAGTCAGTCAGTAGTAAAAAGTAGTCAATCAGTCAGTCGGTAGTCAAGAGTATGTGGTCAAGAGTTAGCAGTTGATAATTGTAGTTGATAGTTAACAGTTAATAGTCAAAAGATAGTTAGTCAGTCAGTTAATAGCAGCGGTTGATTATAGTCGGAACAGTAATACGGTCCGTGATAGAAACAGTTTGTGCGACCGACCGAATTCACAATTTAGTAAATTCATAAGTGAACAGAGACATCGATATAGTCACACTTATACACAATTCTGTGCGACAAACACAAACTATAAGTGCGCACGGGACTTGGAACTTCAACTGACGCGAACATAATAACATACTAATTAACGTTTCAAAGTAGAACAGTGAGTGACACTTCAAACATTCTCACATTACAATGCGTCACTATATTGAACGATTAATTGAATGAACTGTATCAAACAATTAAAAAACACAGTACGCGCTAGATCCAGATAGACGGAACAGTTAACCATGTACACAAACACGGCAAACTTTCAGAACAATTCAGTTTAATGACAACATTAACACCTCACTATTTGAACTCCGGATACTCGACATCAGCGGGTTACCACAACACCGTACACGTGACGGGAGTGGAGATTTAGTGAAGTGAAGTGATTAGTGCTCTTCATAACAGTGATTATGATCTTCGACGAATCATCCAGAAGATGTCTTCTCACAACGGCGGAATATTGGATAAACATTCTCAAAAGATAAGCTTTATGTCTATTTAATCTTAGTAGTATATACTACAGTTCTGTTGCCTCTTTTCAAAGAACAAACCCCAAGAGATTATATATAGATGAATCATATGAATCATAAAATCTATAAAATAACATTAACGTAATGCATCATCTGAGAATAATGAACGCATTTAGGTAGGGATAAGTATATTTGTTGATTGTTTATTGTTCGTATATGTTTTGTATATTTGCATTATTTACTGCATTTGAATGTACCATGTGTTTATGTTTCAGGAACATCGTACAATTGTATTTTATATCATGTGTTTTAATATGTATGTAATTTGCAGGATATAGTCACTTACTTAAGTAACAAGTGTAATAAATAAGTAGTTAATTTATATTATTCTTGCGTTCATTATTGAAAGTTAACCTTTATTATTGATGTATCTCATTCTAAGCATTACACTAAAAGTCTCACAACGTATACTAAGTATCAATGGACACAACAAACTCGACCATTGAGACGTCCGATTAATAGACTCATAAATCGTATTTAATTAGTCACTGTGTTGAGTCTAATCTGACGAATAGAAACAACTTTTAGATATATCAAATTTAACGTACAACATAAATCTTTAATTAATATGATTCATAATTGATGAGTAATTAATCTATGCAGATAATTAGCACAGATTAATATACACTAGATGTAAATGGTTTACACAATTAATTACCACAAATGTAAATTACATTTACATCACTAAACAGTATATGCATGTAACGCTTACGTTAATTTCAAACAGATGGAACATTCGATACTTATTTCGGAATCTGATGATTCAGACACTGAATTCAGTTATCATGTTTGGAGTGTGTTAGCTACTAAGCGCAAGAAAGAGTGGGAAAGTCATTATCTGAGACGACGAAATGGCTGAGGAGAATTTCACACTCTTTTGATGATTTGACTGCTGATGAGTTTAAAAATTATTTCAGAATGTCACGAGACCAGTTTAACGAACTTTTCGACATTATTCGGAATGATATAACAGCATGTGATACTAATTATTGGACGGCGGTAGGGCTATATGAGAAGTTAGCGATTTGTTTAAGGTAATTTTTTATTTATATATTAATTACAACAGAACAATAGAAATTTACAGATATCAATGAATAAGTTACAAAAATTGTTGAACAAGAATGATGAATCAGATATATTGTCCGAAAGTTTTGTGGCTGTTATCCATATACTTCTTACCACTTGGGTCGTACAACACCTTTTGTTCCCTCACGCATTCAATCAACATTTCCTCAGCTTACATTGCCATTGCTAGCCGCTAACTTACTGAGTATGGTTGTCAGTGGGGGGGAGGTGGTGTGGTGGGGGAAGCGGAGTCAGCTTCCGAACGGACCTCGGCCGAGGCAAAGCTGAGCGGAGTGGATCCGTGCGGCGTCGCTTACTCTACTCCACTCAGCTCCGCTTTCGGTAGCCGCCCTTTCATTGAACAACATTGTTTAATTTTACAAGCTCAGGCCACTACGCTCAACTCTGCGCCGCTCCGCTTCTGGTGGCCGCCGGGCCTTACAGGCATTATGCGCATGCGCCAATCGTTATTCCAAATTCGAAAACATTTGGTGCTTAGATCATACGGTGTCAAGGTAAGGCTAGGTGGCCACCAGATGCGGAGTGAAGCGGAGCGGAGCGTAGTTGAGCGCAGTGGAGTTGAGCTGAGTCACTTAGGGGGCGGCAATAGAAAGCGGAATCTAGTTGGGTTGCGTTTATAACCTCGGCGATGTCAGACGTGCTAAATTTCAAACTGCGGTGAATCTCACACTCTTTTTGACGATTTGATCGCTGATCAATTTTCAGAATGTCACGCGACCAGTTTAACGAACTTCTCGATATTATTCATAATGATATAACAGCATGTGATACTAATTATCGGAAGGCGATAGGACCAAAAGAGAAGTTAGCAATTTGTTTAACGTAATTTTTATTTATATATTAATTACAACAATTGAAATTTACAGAAATAAATTACTAAGTTACAAAAATTGTTGAACAAGAATCATTGTCCTATGGTTGTCAGTGGGAAGGTGGTCTGGTGGGGGAAGCGGAGTCAGCTTCCAAACGGACCTCGGGCAAGGCAAAGCTGAGCGGAGTTGAACCGAGCGACGTCGCTTCACTCCACTCCACTCAGCTCTGCTTTCGGTGGCCGCCCTTTCATTGAACAACATTGTTTCCGTTTTACAAGCTCATTCCACTCCGCTCCGCTCCGCTTCTGGTGGCCGTCCGGCCTAAATTTTTCGTTATTTGGAAAACTAATTTATACTTCATTATTTATTTTTCATACTGCAAAAGAAATACGGTCACTCCACATTTGTTGCGACGACAAAATAGCAACCGTCAGAACCGTCAGTGTAGCCTAGCATTATGGGACAAAGTTGGGCAAACTAATGTTGCAGGTTAGAAAGTACTGTAGTTTGTTTATGTCAGCCACTTACACTTCTCCCAAGTGAACACTTCCACGCGGTACCACCGCGTGATACAGTACGTAGATTATTTGTACCTGTTGCAACCGTAAGGCAAACACAGCATTGCAGATACACCTGAAGATGAAGGGAAAGTGGCTACTAATCTATGTTTCTTTTTTCGCACAGAGAAATCCCCTGTCATTACTCCTCTAGACTAATAACTCTATGGTTTGAACCGTTATTTTAGCCCAGATGTTAGCAGGTTTTCTGAGCCTAATTCGAAAAAACTTGAAGACGTAATAATTGGAAGTGTGTGTGTGTGTGTGTAGAGAAGCGTTTAACACTATCGACCATTGTCGTTTGTTACACCTCATTTGACGTACATTAGTTATTTTAGTTATTGCTTTAGTCATTTAACATGATTTAGCAATTTTTAATTCTACTCAATAATACTATATTTAGCCCACGTGGCAACTCACGTCTCAAATGCGTGGTCATATTACACAGCATCTACAGAAAAGGCAGCCCAAACAGAGCATACATAGGAATACCACAGTCAATATTTTAGAAAAGAGAAGTAAAATAAGTAATTCAATATTTTAAAAATTTTATTTTACCAAACCCGGAGTGACAAGCTCTTCCGCCAGAAGGCTTGCGTTCAGCCAGGTGGTAAGGCAATCAGTGCGCTGTGAATTCACAGTTTATATCTCGTGTTCTATTCACGAATGAGGCGTCATTCACAAAGGATAGAACAGAAAATTTCCATAACCACGATATTTGGTCTGATTTTTGCACTGGGATCAACATAGATTTACTCTGAATGTCTGGTCAGGAAGTCTACACGGATATGCACATCGGGCCTTTCTTTTTGCCTCCTAAGTTGTTACGAGAATCATACTTGCAGTTTATCAGAAATGATCTACCTAAACTTTTAGAAGTCATTCCTTTGCAACTTGTGACACAGATGTGGTTCATGCATGATTGGGCTTCTGATCACTTTGCTGGTGGTGTTAGACAAGAAATAACTAATCGTTTTCAAGAAAGATGGATTGGTCGGGACAGTCCCATTTCTTGGCCTCCACGGTCATCAGATATAATCCATTAGATTTCCATCAGTGGAGTCACGTAAGGAGTGCGGTGTAATCTTCAGTAGTTAACAATACTGAACACTGTAAGAGAGAACTGGGGACTGTTTTCAGTTAATCAGGGACCAGTAGGAAATTTTCGAGCTGTTCAACGATCATTAAGAAGACGTGCGGTATGTTGTGTAAGAATGAATGGGTGCCATATAGAACATTTATTTGTTGCGAGAATTGTTGCAGAAGCAAAGAGGAATAAAGTAAACGTATTCAAATTTGTTTTATAGAAAACGCAGAAAAATATTTACTTTCATTATAGTATACTTTATTTTTCATTACACTTTACACTTTTCACGATATTGATTGATGACTCGTTGGGCACTTGGTGAAACATATTACTACTAAGGTTTTTAAAAAAAACATACGAACACTTCATAAGTTTCACAGTTCATTATTTACCTCTGACAATTATTTCAGCCTATTAAGCTATTCTAAAAGAGATCATAGAAACAACTAATCTAAGAAAGTGAGGGTGGTGAACATGTGTTAAGGATGTGTAAAAGGACATGTGTATGGAGTGTGTATGTTGAAAGGGGTGCAGAAACTAGTATAGGGAAGGTCAAGTGTCTGTAAAAACTAAGTATAATTGGGAGGCAAATTCTCAAAATTAACTAAACTAAATAACAACTTTTAATAATGGGGATTCATAGAGTTCAGTTTGTTCGTTCGTTAAATTTGTGTTAATTTGATTGCTTTTCGAATTTCCAGAATTTCTAATGAATCATTTTTTTACCTTTTTGTATTTTGTGCAGCAGTGTTATGTTTTCGTATCTATGAAGTGGTTTTGTTGTAAGCAATGATCTATATAACCTGTATTGGCTGTATTATTTAAAATCGCTTTCTTATGTTCAGAATTGCGATGTTTCAGAGCACGGCCACATTGTCCGATATAAATAGCATCGCATTCTGCACAGTGTATTTTATAAACTCCATTTTTCTCTAGTATGTTTGATTTTTCTTTATCGTTTACTAGTAATAAAAAAAAGATTAGGTTTATTTACTGATACCATGTTAGACCATGCTTTTTTAACCTATTATTAATCCTATCTGTTATTAACGGAATGTAATTTGTTAAAGGAAAATTTTTGTTACCCTGATTAACACAAAATTCTGCTATAGTTTATTATATCAACTTCTTTATTAAAATTTTGTTTGGATAAAGGAACAATGAGGAGACGAGACTATTAACCATTGCATGAAAACTGCTTAATTTTATGTGCCATGATGTTAGTGACTGTTTATGTATATCGGTATCTATATATATATATATATATATATATATATATATATATATATAGGTTTTCTATATATCTGAAAACTAAGATTATTTTGTGACCTACTAATGGTGAGATCCCAAAAAAATTAATTTTTTCATATTTTCTGTTTACAGTGTAAATTACACAGTACTACAAAAGGAATTAATATAATCTAAGAACATAGGAAGCTGTCTATCTGTTCCCGTCCATAGCATAAAATAACGGTTATGACAAAAGAATAATAGACTCAAAAAAAAAAATTATTTTAAAAGAATTTTATTCCATAGAGCCAGATCAGGGTAACAAAAACTTTCATTTAACAAATTACCTACATTCCGTAATGAGGACATCCACAGGGATTTAAAGATTTGCCTCAGTCGAAGATGAAGTTCAGCGATTCGCCAAGAAGCAGGAGGGGTGTCTGCATAACACCAGAATGTCGAGATGCTGCAACTTCTCGACAATATTGAACTTGTGGATTAAATAGAGAGAAGCCATTTGATTTAGTGTAGTGTGTCAAGTGACAGGCATCACAAGAACAAGTGATTAGTTTTTAAAGGAGTGCGTCGTAGGACGCTCATCCTAACCCTTGTAAATTAAGTTATGAGATGTAAATTGATAGGCTTAGCCCGGTCTCAATAAAATAAATAAGGAACAAATTATTTCCTAAAGTTGTAGAGGCATATTAATGAAATAAATTAAACTAATATTTTCGGTATGCGTGTTTTGTTTTACAAAAAACTCTGTACTTCAACTAACCGGCAGTCGGTATTCATAATTAGGTACTACTGTATTTAAACTTGAAAGAATATCTTATCATTGTTTTGTAATATTAACTGATTTTGTGTTAATTAAAACTAAATATGTTTATCGTTAAAATGGTTTTACAAAAAAACTTTCTGTCGTTAATGGATTTGATTATATAATTTAATTCCAAGGGCCTACTTGGTTATTATAAGAAAAATAGGCCCAAAGTTCAGTAAGGAAGACTTGTAACAACTGTCATTTTTACCCCAAGTACATAAACAAGATACCGTTGGGTTAAGTATAAAAGAAGTAATATTTTTACGTAATATAAAATCAACTCTGCATCTCATCCCGTTCAGCAGTAATTATAATTTTGTTTAAATATATACATACATATAGACAGAAACTATGCTAACAAAAATAAATAATAAATGCAATAAGACATCGATAAACACGAGACCTTACAGAAGATGTTGAAATGTCGAGCTAAAGACAAAAACCGGCCGGTGCTGTCAAATCAGAAAGAACAAGATCTTCAATACATTGAACACACACACACACACACACACACACACACACACACACACACACACACACACACACACACACACACACACACACACACACACACACACACACACACACACACACACACACACACACACACACACACACACACACACACACACACACACACACACACACACACACACACACACACACAGTGAGTACTCACGTGAATATCAGAAACGTCCTCAGAAATGGACAGTTACGACATTTAATGAAGATCAATAAACAAAAGGTCATGGCAATGATAAGAATGATTGATAACGATGATCCACTGGTTAACAGTTGCTATATATAAATTATCGCCGTATGTTCATGACGATAATAATAATAATAATTAAGACCACTTTAATTACAATTACTTCTAAAATTAACAAGCAATTCGGAAAGATTCAGAATCTCATTTATAATTAGTACTTTATGTTGATGCCTATTATAACTAATGGGATTATTATTTAAGTTGCTTGTGTAAAAGCCGTTCTTTGACATTCAAATACTGTGTCGAATAAATTTATACAAGTCTAAATTACACTACTACTATTACTACTGCTATTTCTACTACTACTGCTACTACTACTACTACTACTACTACTACTACTACTACTACCACTGCTACTACTACTTACTACTACTGCTACTGCTACTGCTACTGCTACTACTACTACTACTACTACTACTACTACTACCACTACTACTACTACTACTACTACTACTACTACTACTACTGCTACTATCACTACCACTACTGCTACTACTACTACTACTACTACTACTACTACTACTACTACTACTACTACCACTACCACTACCACTACTGCTGCTACTACTACTACTACTACTACTACTACTACTACTACTACTACCACCACTACCACTACCACTACCACTACCACTACTACTACTACTACTACTACTACTACTACTACTATTGCTGTAACTGCTGCTGCTGTTGCTACAACTTCACTTTTTTAAAGAGGGAATATGCTTCGTGCACCGTCAGATGAAACCGTCTGTTGCCTGGTGTGTGGCACTCTCACTCGCTAAAAAACCCACTTCAAATTTAGGCATTGATATCCATTCTGGAATCACTTAGAGTATTACTTCAGGATGGAGCATTTTGCGCTATTATCGGGAAATAATTGTCTTTTATTTTCTATTGTCCGTTGGGTGCAAGTTGGGTCTGTCTTATATTTTATTGTAAGAATAAATGCGGTCGCATTCCGCCTTGCCGCCAAACTACGCCCTCGGGCGTGAACTACCCGACTTCCATCTCCAAAGCCATCCTCTCTTTTGTGAATCTCCTGTACGTTGAAAAGGTGTGCAGGTTTCTTCATGGGAAGAGTCACCATCGTATTGGCATGCTGAGGTTTAGACTTTTCCCACTTTGTACGGGTAGACATTAAAATTGCCGTAACCAGTGAGGAACCGTGTCAAATGGTAGTTAACCTCACCGTGCTGGCTGTCAGTCCACTCCTTCAAGTTCGATATGAGCTATTCCAACGATCCTGCCACTTGCCAGTGCCGCAGACCGCAGTTCCCTTGCTTCATTTTTTGCGGCGTCTCTGCCAATTTCATGTCTTCTTTCAAACAGGTGCTTTAATAATAATAATAATAATAATAATAATAATAATAATAATAATAATAATAATATAAGAAGAAGAAGAAGAAGAAGAATATAAAATTTACTTTTCATTAGTTACTAATACTTTATTACTGTAATAATGAAGGGATTTAATCCTTTAATTGGAAGAGGTTTAGTTAATGGTAAACTGTACATAATTCTATACTAGGTCTCTCTGCCTTCACACACACACACACACACACACACACACACACACACACACACACACACACACACACACACACACACACACACACACACACACACACACACACACACACACACACACACACACACACACACACACACACACACACACACACACACACACACACACACACACACACACACACACACACACACACACACACACACACACACACACACACACACACACACACACACACACACACACCGTAACAGTCGCATAGTGTTGCAGCAACGGAGACTTCCGTGAATCAGAGAGATAGAGTGTGTGTATTCAAGACAATACAGATCACAATTTTTTAAAACTCGACGCATTGGAAATCCGAATAATACAAAATACATCCGCTAAACCAGTCTACATGACTGCTATGGTGGGTTATAGTAACGAATTAATGGCACATTTCAACCCTCGTACAACTACTACGAGATTTAAAGGAACTAAGTTATATCGAAGATTGGCGTACAAATAACAGGCGAAACGACTCGCAAGAGAGAGAGAGAGAGAGAGAGATAGAGAGATAGAGAGAGAGAGAGAGAGTATGTGTAATACTGAATAATTATATAATTATTAATAATTATCTGACTTTTCTTAAATATTCGTATTTTATTATAATATTCAATTATTATGCAAGCATGTATTTATTTTCTTTTCTGATGTACGTTTCATTGAACTTTGTTTATTTATTTCACAACAACTGTTTATAATAATAATAATGGCTCCCATGTGTACCATTGGAGTAGCTTAGGAGAAGGCAGGGTAGGCTGCCTTTATGTGAGCCGTACGGCATACAAGGAAAGCAGTGTGGCCAGCACTACGCTTCAGCCGCCCATTATTATCCCCCGGATGTTATCCCAGGTACTCATTTTCAACAGGCTGAGTCGACCTGACAACTGTTTATTTATAATGTAAAAAGAAATGCCGCCTATCACACTGTAAATCAGCAACAGAAAACAGTTTAACAACAATCACTCTGACAATGTTGAACAGTAAAGTAACAACAGGAAGTGTCCATCAGAAATTAGAATAAATATATACTTATATATTAACTGTACATTAGAATAAAATAATATGATTATATGTATGTTTTGTCTACGTTCACGCAAGAAAATATTTAAAAATGTAATATTAAGTAATTATGAATAGTTTTTCAAATATTAACTATTTCTGCGAGTAAAACTATATTGTATTATCACCTTACGCATGTTTTAGTGAATAAATCAACATCAGAGGTTAATATGATTAATATATTAATAATTTTATTAATGAGGCATATATGAATAATATATTGATATTACCAATTTATCGATATTATTAATCAATATTATTTATTCATATTATTATGCAATATTAACAATATATTTATTCATATATTAACCTCTGGTGATGCTGATTTCACTAAAACATGTGTAAGGTGATAATACAATATAATTTTACTTGCAGAAATAGTTAATATTTGAAGAACTGTTCATAATATAAAAATCTGCAAGAAATACAACATAAAGATCTATTAAGTAATTATATAGAAAAATGTCTCTCAAATAAAGCACGTGGAACTGCAATTTGTATGGTACTCATTGAGAAACTGTATTATACTAGAGACTAATTGCTTACCGTTGTTTATCAACTAGCTGCAAGCGTGAGATCGCGCACACACACACAATAAGTAACAGTCGCATCGTGTTACAGCAGCGAAGACTTCCGTGAATCTTCTGTTTGTGTTATGAATTATTTATGTGTCACCGATGCAGTAAAGCGTTATCACAATTTCACACTGCAACAGCGATCACGTGGTCTGGTTATTAGCGCGGTGTATACAACAAATTGCACGTGGTGCAACTATTGAGCTTAACGAGAGGCGCTTGTTTGCGACCCGAGACGCGCCATTCAGAAACCGTTTCATTCATAGTATAGTCCATGCTCCGACTGGAGTAGAAGTTTGCTTCCAACCGATGCAAAGACACGCCGTTGAGTTTTACCCCACCAAAAATATTGTTCCTCGCTAACAAATCTGAATTCCCATAAAATTTACAAGAACGAATATACGAGTGACGCGTTGGTAACGTGCGAGCCTCACAATCACAACGGCTGTGCTGCTGTAGCGGGATCCAGTGAAGGTCTACCTGCCCGCCCCCACATAGCAGGAGAATAATACAGCGGTCTTGTCCGGCATGTGTGGAATAGATAAGTGACAAAGGAACAATTACACTACACTCACGCGCGCGCACAACTCACTGTCCACTACGCGGTTCGCCACCGCTCGTGCATACTCGATGGCAGATTTCCCTATCTGGGAACGTGAATTATACCAAGGGGGGCCACGAGGCACAACAGGGCGTAGATCTTATGCCTGAAGGGGTAAGAATAAGACGAATATATTAACCTTAATATATAATCTTAATGTTAATATATATTACTAATTTTAATATATATGAGTCTAAGACGAAGGCCCATTTCTTAATCTTCTGCTTGGTGGGAAAACTTTTATGAACAAATTATTCCTTCATGTAGGACTTTCCTAGAGTTCAGGGGCCTTGCTTGTCCTTGTACAGAAAACAGCTCCATTTAAGGCAAGGGCTACGCACTATTGGAGAAGTTGGGCTGGAATTTACAGAACAGAACATCGAAGAAACCAAAATGTTAGGGGTCTCGTGGGCGACCAAAGGTAGATAGCCGGAGGGCCTGGAACGGAGATCCGGAGGGAGAAGCAGTGCGCGTCATGGGCCAAGAACGTTAAAGTGCAAGAAATAAAAGCAGAGAACTACAAGAAAATATTTGGCATGACTGCCCAACGTTGAGTGAAGGGAAGCGAGATAAAATCAAGGCTGTAGGCTGTAGAACTTAGACAAAATTAAGTTTAAGCTATGTTTTACACTGGCGAAATCAGCTAATCGTGATGTTAACTGATCTTGACAACGAATGGCTATACTTTTTGTAACTAGAAGTTAACAAATAATACTAGTAAAAACTGTAAACCAACAGTTCGGTTTAAAAGTCGGAACGACGATTGCCCTTATCCTAGAGAGGATTTTTAAAAGTACTAATATAAAATCTGTTTGGAACGTCATTTGGTAGAGGCGACAACTACTAGAATCCACAGATAGCGTTTTAATACTGAAGCGGACCTTTTTACGTTGTTGCGGAAATAATGTATTTATCATACTCATAATATAATTCTGAGAAGCTAAGATTTCGTAGTGAACCTGTATCCATGTGGTTCATTTATCCGTAGTAAATATCCGATCAAGTGGCTTTCCGACTAGTTGGTTTTACTCGTTTTGTATAAATTTATCCGTACGCGCCTGTAGTCAGGATCGCGGTCAGTTGCGACCCCGCCAATTCCGATTTCATCGTGCTACCAGCTGCAGACACAGAGGGCGTGTTTCAAAGGCGTATGGAGAGATGAAGGCTAACGCCTGGAATGATAATACAGGGTTGTTACAAATGTTTAGATACTGTTACGACCATTCGGCGCATATTTTTGCATACTTACACTCTATGTACTGAACCCACATGTGACAGACCTCAGCTCTTGCTCCGCTCGCTTCGCGAGACTGAGCATTGTCTATCGATTTGATCTAGTTATTGTTTTACTGTATTTATTTAAAGGGACGTTTTAGTTCTTCTTGTTTTTTACGGGTGAACGTTGATACAAAGAAGACAAATATAAAGGTCTTTTTTATATTAATGTAGCTGAAAGGAAAACAATCTTCTTTTTTATACTACGCGATTGGATCCGATCGCAGGAATTTCTGATTCCGTCGCTTAACCCGTTATCACTTCATCAGGTGCGATTCGTTCACAAGTCGGCCAAAATGATTAGTCACTGAGCACACGTGTTAATTATTGTTACAAACCGTATTACGAAATATCAGAATTAAAGTATAAACTAGTAACTGCTTACAGCTGATGTGTGTCCACATGTTTTAGTGATATGTAAAAGCTGAAATATTTTAAAGACTTGTGTCTATGGCCTAGAAATTGATGTCATATTGAAGGTTGGGTATTCAGGATCGTAACACATCTAAAGCATGTTATTGAAAGAAATCTGCCTTTGAAATCTCGAGTTTGTAACTACGTCCTACTTCCATATGCAAGTCAGTATGAAAACAACTATAAATCATTTGGTACGAAGGTCACGGCCGAGGTCAACATTAACAAAACCTCACTATAAAACATTACTATATTCTGGGCTGTTGGGCCGTGGCCAATTGCTTAAGTTTTCGTTTCTAAATGTTTCGGCCACACTTCAGGAGGCCATCTTCAGTAGAAGAAAGAAAGAAAGAAAACGTTCGTAAGGATGACAAGCCGAAACACCTCACAGTTGAGGAGTAAGCATTGCTGTGAATGAGATGATTCTCGATTAATTTTTCTCGTCGGTATTTTCAAGAATAAAGCTTTCACTTATAAGATTACTAATATATATATATATATATATACTATATAATTATATAATATATAATTATTATATATATAACGGATTTCTACGGCCTAGGCCGCTTCTCCGTCCCTAGTTTCCATTCTCTCCTATTATAGCACATGTCTTCTTCCAGGCCTCTAAGTCTTCATCTACACCCTCTCGCCAACTTCTTCGTGGCCTTCCTCGTTTCTTCCTCTCATATGGTATCCACTCTAAAATTCTCTTGGCCACCTGGTTTCGTCCATTCTTTTTGTGTGTCCAAACCATACTAGTTGTTTTTTTTTCAATCTCTTCCATTATGTTCTTCGTCATGTTCATACTCTGTCTAATTGTTTAATTTCCGACTCTTTCCAGTTTCGATTTTCTACAACTGCGTCTTAAATAATCCATTTCGTTAGCTAAGAGTTTTTCGGTTTTTCCTTGTCATATCCCATGTTTCGGCTCCACATGTGACTATATTTAGGAAGATGCTCTTATACAGTCTCTTTTTTGTGTCTCTTGTGATTGATTTATCCCATAAAACAGAGCTCAACGATCCTATTACTTTTTCCCTTTGTTTAATCGCTAACATTTCTACCTTAAAACCGAGCTCCTTTCACTCACTTTCAACCTTATGTTTCCCGGGAAATTTTCTGTTCATCTTCTGGGCAGAATGGAATCAGATTGCTGCTTTCTGCATTCAACTTCCGCTATTATGCTGCAGACCAATTCCGAGTTGTTCCGAACGCCTGGTCTAACACTGCTCTGCGGTTAGCGGATAACGGAAAGATATGCTCCTGATCGTTTGGTGACGGTTGATGTCCGCATTCTTCCGTTAAATAATAGGTGCGAATCGTGAATTGTTCGGCGTCGTTTAAATACGTTTTAAATTATCGTTTCAATTGCTCTCAGATTCCCGAGAATAATCGTGTTAGCCTCCCCTCTCTGTCTAACATTAGAATAGCAGTTTGCTAAATTTCTGGCTACCGCTTTGGACTCATCTTGGCACTGTAAATCTGTAGGGATGCCGGAAATCAACTCGCTGGAGTCGGAACGATGGGTTTGAACGTTCATTGGTCATCATTATCATCATCATCATAAACCTCAAGGATTAGGCTCATCCTGATCCTGTTCTGGGACTTCACTCTCGGCTGTCCTACATCTCTCTTGCCCCAAATGTGCACACCACCTTCTTTTGTTGCTCCTTAGCTGTTCCAATAATGGGTCAATACCCCCAGTCCCGTCCTTACATCCACATTCTTCTTTCTATCGAGAATGGTACAGCCCACAGTACTCCTCATAAACATCATCTCTGCTGCCTGATTCTCTGCTTTGTCTCTGTGTCATAACTCTGGTTTCATCTCCGTACATCAGAACTGGTACCGCTGCCGTGTTAAAAAACCTTATCCTTGTTTCCTTCTTTCTCTTATTTTTAAGGTATCTGTGAATTTTTCCACAGATATTCCTAAATTTGTTTAATTTTTAATCCAGATCAATTTCTGTCTCATATGCAACGTGACATCCCAAGTAATTGATTTTATTGTATACGTTCATTGGTATTGTGATTATTTTTCAACAATATCGGCTAGACGAACAGGAACGGTCGATCGTTTAAGATAAAAAAAGAATTATTTTTTTTTATAGCGTATTTAGTTTTTTATTACAACAGGATTCATGAGACACGATCGCTTGAGCGGTTAGGAAAGTGGGGGACCGCACAGAAAGAATTTTACGGTTGCGCGTACGTACAGAAGAAAGCGTCCACTCAGCTTCCACCAAATTACGAACTACAATAATCGTTTGTACGTATTAAACTTTATACTCAAAACGATCAACGATCTTAAGCAAAGAGGGACACCAATGAAAGTTTTTAACCACTTTTCTACGATTTTGGGACGTGGTAATAATTCTAAGTGCATAACGAACAATCTGAAGATTACAGTTGATTTGTGATTAACAAAATAACAGACTACTGTATTTGTGGCGAAGACGTTCTAGGTTAGGAATAGTTGTTCATAAAGTTACACGAGTGTACTGTAATTTATACTTGTTTTATTGTCGGAAATATTGTTCGAATTTCACACCGGGAGTGGTGTGTGTCAACCAACACATGTCTCACGTCGCAACGCGTGTTGTTTACACACGTGCGGAAATAGGCCGACGTTGTAAACCAAACATTGTAAATTAAATATTTTGTACTTAGTTCGTACTCTTGAAACGTGTAAATATTTTGTAACCGTTATGTAATACGTTTGTCGATTCCGTGTACTATAACAACGAGATAACGTCTGACAGAGGAAGCGGAGAGGAAGCGGTTGGATGTTATTTCTGTAAGCAGTGTATGAGAAATCACACCCACGCAGCCTTTAAACCGACTATTTTCTGTAGTTGAGCGGAGAATTGGCTGAGCCAAGGTCTGTACGTAGCATGCGATACGCTGGCTGGCTTCCGTACTTTTCCTTGAACACACTATGTCACATTGTCGTTCAGAACTGTACTCTGTATCCGAGGTCTTTATTTACATGGTTTTCTGTATGCTCTTCTACTCAGGGGCGTATTAACGGGGGGGGGGGGGAACGAGACCGGCCCCCCTCAGAGGTGACGAATTTTGTTAATCTCTTAATTTTTAGGCTATTTTATTATTTTTTCACCATCTACATTAATACAGTAGTGACTCTTTTTTGAATAAACAAACACCTGTATTACACAGCATTTGCGTATACGTTTGAAATATGAAATGTAGGAAAAGCAATTCAGTCAGTAAGTGTCTTCTAAGCAGTGTTTCAATAACGCGTGTTTTTATTGTGTTACTGTCGTTTACTTTAATGGAATTGATTTCAGTATGTCATCACACGTTATTCAGTCACTTTACAGATAGTAATATTGATTGTCTTTCCATTGTATGAAGCCGTCTCGACCGGACCCACCATGCCAAATTCTAGACACGCTACTGGTCGAAGAATCCGAATTCCCTGAGATCTTTGCTAAGTAAAAACCAGTAGCGTATCAATAATTTGGTCTTGTGGGGGGTCCGATTGAGTCGCCTTCACACAAAAGAAAAAAAAGTCAAGACAAATCATCATTACTATCTTTAAAGTGACTGAAAAACGTGTGATAACATTCTGAAATCAGTCCTATTAAAGAAAACGGTAATAAGAAAAAGAATACATTGAAACATTGTTTACAGGATACTTCTTATTGACTGGATTGGTTTTCCTATATTCCATATTTCAAACGTATACGCAAATGCTGTGCAATAAACCTATTTGCATATTTAAGAAAGAGTTACTACTACGTTAGCGTACACAGGCAATTGAAAATAATAAAACAGCTTAAAAATTAAAAGATTAACAAAATTCCTCAACTTTTTTCGATCTTCTGGGTGGGTCCTGTTCCATAAGTTCACGCCCATAAATACACCCCTGTCTTCGACACAAATCAAAACCATCATCAGATTTCAAACCACCGTATTTATTATTGTTTACCTTTAACAATGACAATGGAATATGAGATCACTGTAATTTTTTTAAAGGTATTTAAAATCTAGTCTTACAATAAGTTCCACTTATAACTTTGTTTAACAGTTAACCTCTTAAAACTGATATGTTCAGCAGCTGAGTAATAATCTTCCCCTTCAGGTCACGGTGTAGGCAAAAAGTTTATTTGTTTACACGTGGAAAACTGCTTCCATGGCTTCAAGCGTTTACCATTTCTTCTTCTTGGGCCGTAGCCCCTTGCTAGCTCGAGTGTCTACTCTTCAATTCTATCAACATTTTTTCTTTTACAAATAAGTGTTCTAATTTCAGTCGAAAGAAATCCGTTTTTCTTTGGAGTACAATTTAATTTTTGTCTTGAAAATCATTTTTTAATATTTTAAAAATAAAAGTAAGTTTACCACTAAAACGTATGATTTCCTTAATAGTATTGAGGAAAAGGTTTTCCAATATTTTAATGGGCTTTTCCCGACTACTTCTTATGTAGATTCGCCCCTGTCTGTGTAGATTCGTTTATTTTTCATGGTCTAATTACATAATTTCGATTTGTAGTCTAATTTCATATTTTGTTTACAATGTTTTCTACTCCTTTATACACTTTTCTTCTGATATTCTGGAATCCTTTCTTTGTGTTTACTATGAATTCGTCTTCTTCTGTAGCACTACAGCCCAACGTGAGTCCTGGCTTCCAATGCCAATCTTCTCCAATGTCTCCTATCCATTGCCATCTCATTGTAACCCCTCACATCCATTCTTCTTAGATTTCCCAGAACATCATCCAACCGTGTTATCCTAGCTCGGCCCCTCTTTCTGCTTATACGGACTTACTCCCTCAGGATTTTCTTTGGCGTACACTGATCATCCATACGCTCTAGGTGACCCAGGCATTGTATTCGTTGAGCCTTTACGAATCTTACAATGTCCACATGCTTCAACAGGTCATCTATCTCTTGGTCAATTCTTATTCTCCATTCATCATCTAAACATTCGACATATAACATATAAGATTTCTCCACTCTAAAGTATAAGACGTCTTAAACATTCATCTCCACTACCAATTCAATGTTCCTAAATCGTTGTATCTTATAAATCCATACATTGTATCTTATTCTCCATATTTCAATTACTGCAGAAGACGAATAATTATACAAAACGAAACGATACAAGTTTGAAACAAAGCAAAATACAGAAAATATTAATTATTTTAAAGACTTAAATATTTTAACATCTAAAAATTTCCATTCATTTTTCGCGCCTCAAAATAATCTTAACGCTTCCCTTCGCTTTAGATATAATTTAGTACATACATACTGTGTATTCCGATTGGGAATAGAGTAGGGTACGTATACAAATTGTATCGCGATCCTGGCCGCGAAGAAGGCCGTGATTCCCAAAGAAATTCCCAAAGGCACTGTTGGTAAGAAAAATGTCCAACTACTAACTTACGCGAACGGCATAGAACTGTTCGCTACACCGAGGCGGAATCTTATGCATACAAGCTTTTAATGCATTCGAGTAGACTGTCTGGAAAAGTAAGACTGGAGATCACAGGAAAAAAGCAAATGCAATGGATTCCGCTTCATCGGAACACATCGGGACTGTATCAAGTTGAATCGATTAAGCAGCTGGCCCTATTATCAGAAATTTATAAAAACGAAATTTCTATAAACCGAAATTTCTTAACAACGGAAAATCAAACATTATTCTTAACTACAGTAAACGCCGCAATTATAAGACTTGTTACTAACGAAGTACGTCTAAGAAATGCAGTATTAAATATATAATAATACTATAATTACAGCATAATGAAATGGTAAGATTAGGCCTATTTTTAAGAGTCCTGGAGGTCGTAGTGGTACCTGTAGTTGGTTTACGGTTTGTCGCCAAGAACTATCACAGAAAGTCCGGAACCGAACACATATCGTCGGGTTGTTGTTAACAATGTACTGTATTGTTACGGTTTGTCACTTTCACTAGTCTACTCGTGAAAATTACGATCTCAAAAAAAAAATGGCTTATTACTTCTATTTAAGAAGAGAAAAAACTGAGCCATTACTGGACCGAATAACCGGCGGTCCGGACCTATTAAGCGAAGCAACTTTCTGTGTGCGACCCTGTTTTGTTTTTCTATTTCGAATATTGTCCCAATAGAACGGCTGGCCCTAATAACTGGTGGCCCCATTAACCGGAATACACTTATGCAAACTACTATGATAGTGCAAGAAAACCAGGCAATTCAGGGCCTAATCATAGTTGTACAAAAAATAGAGCAAGTAAATGAATTTATCTATTTGGGATCTCAAGTAAATAGCATCTGTCAGAAATTAGTAGAATTTACTTGGTAAATAAAACATATTGTGGACCGATAAAACATCTAATGTCAGATATCATTTCAACAGCACATAATCTATAAAACACTTATTAGGCCAGTGTTAAAGTATAGTTAAGAAGCAAGGACGTTAAAACAAATTAAAGACAATTACTAGAGGGTTTTGAAAGAAGCGTGTTAAGACATGTATATATGCCGGTGGTTGCCGGTGGCGTTTGGCCCACACGCCATAATGAGGAATACAACTCTATAGTGGCGTATCTACAATTTGGCCTTGGGAGAGGGTCCGGTCGAGTCGGCTTCTCACAAAAGAAGAAAATACAATACGAGACTAAACAACATTACAAACTTTAAAGTGGCTGAAAAACGTGATATAACATCCTAAAATCAGTCCCATTAAAGTAAACGGTAATAACACAATAAAATTACACGTCACTGAAACATTGTTTAGAAAATACTTACTGACTGAATTGATTTTCCTATATTTCATACTTCAAAGTACACCCAAATACTGTGTAATAAACCTGTTTGTATATTCAAAAAAGAGCTGTGAAGAACACAGCTGAAAAAAATTATAAAAGGACGTAAAAATTAAGGGATTAACAAAATTCGTCAACTTTTTTCCACCCCCTGAGGGGGGTCCGGTTCCGTTCGTCCCCCCCCCCCCGTAAATGCGCCCCTACAGCTCTACCATCTCTATTGACACCGTGTAAGATTTATTACAATAAGTAGACTCAGGTAGTGCATTAGGTACATAGAAAGATGCACAGCCGACAAAACAAATATTTTACTTTACACAGGTCTAACACACGTAGAGGAAAACCAACAATTATATTGATAGATCAAATGGGCGATGACCCGAGAAGATTTAGTACTAAAAAATGGAGGGCTAGAGAATAGAGAATATAGGGATGAACATAATGGCCGTTTGGAACAGGCCAAGTGGCGTGAAGCCACAGATGATGGCGACAATGGTGTTGGTGACGATATCGTGGTAGGGTCGGACACAAAAGAGATTGTTCAATACGGAGCAGCTAGCTTTAGGCAAATAAAAGTGGTGGCGTTGAAAAAATACCTTAGACGACTTAAAGGAAGACCGTCTGTTCAACAAACATTCTTAAAATCACAACTGAGGTTTTTACGCGCCACGCGCCTTAAAGTGATTTGCTAACGTTAAACGACCAAAAATAAACAAACATTTCGGCGGCAGACGTACTAATCGTGTTAACTGGATAACTGTCTACTCGAGGCGCACTCGGTTAGTTACATAACGCTAATAAGACGCTCTAATCCTTGACACAATAATACACATCGGTTACTGTGTCTAGGTCCGGTAACAGTGTTGTGCGGTACTTAGCTTCTTATCTCTGCATAATTAATCTCGTATCAATGTTTCCGGTGCGAACGTCGTCTGAAATTACCCTAAGTACCATCCCTGCTTGTGTCTGATGTAGCGAGAGAACCTACAGGCACGATGACGCAGAAAACGAAATCTGTTGTTGAGACCTGGCCATTCAGCAACTAACGAAGTGATACGTAATGAGGTTGTGACGACAGTGACAGACATCTCAAACATCTGTCCCCCCCCCCCGTAGCCTGGAGTAATCGCAGGGACCCATCTGATACGTTCGCTCGCGAGAGAAATCGCCTCCGGAGACGCTGGCAGCGGACTCGTGACCTGCCCGACAAGGCAGCGTACAACCTGAAGACCGGAATTTTACGTAGTGAAATGCAGGCCCATCGGAGACGCTGCTGGGAACTCGCCGTGGCCCAAACGGGGGACGCGTAAGTCGAGAGTCACCCTTACCGCTCTGACGGGGTATAGGTGCCGTCCTCGCATCCCCTCCATCGCATCGTTGGACCGTTCGGCCAAGTCCTGGGTTGTCGGGAGGAGAAGACTGAGTACTTGGGCTTGTGTTTCCAGCGACAGTTCGCTCCTAACCCGTCCATGGACTGGCACTTCGCCGAAAAAATCGAAAACGATGTGGAAGACTTTCTATCTCTACCGATCACTGGGGAGCCGAACCCATCTCTAGAGAAGAGACCTCAGATCGGCTCTCTGAACTCCGACCGAGATAAGCTCCTGGCCCGGACGGTGTTTCGAATACCGCTTTAATTCGACTGCCGGAGACAGGAATACTTTTCTTGGTCGTGCTGTTCAACGCGTATCTAAGATTGGTCTACTTTCCCAAGAAATGGCGGAAGGCGACGGTCATAGTGATCCCGAAGCAGGGAAAGGACGCCTCCCGTGCCGACAATCTCCGGCCCATTAGTTTCCTGTCACCCTGACCGGAAAAGAAAGAAGGGAAGAGCGAAATGGAAGAGAAAGAAGATGAAGCGAAGCCCATCGATTGGGGCAGCAGCGAGATCTACATCCCGCTGCCGAGTGAAGAGGACCTTGGTGCAGGACCAACAGCGAAGGCAGCCGCCGAACATCACACCGAACACTCGCAGCAGCAGCAGCAGCAACTATCGTCCTTGCCCAACGGCCCTTTTAAGGGCCACAAATATAATGCGATGCACGATCGGCGCCATTTTCTTGTGACAAGGTATAGTAAACGCACAACTTCTAGAATGTCACAGAATAAACAAGTACGCTCTAGGAGACATCACGATGAATTCGTAAGTCACGGTTGACCTTGAACATGACCTATTTAATGCTGAGGCAGCGGCAACTGCCTAATGATTAGCCAGAGTTTGTGACACGTCATTACATAAGCGATATTGTGCGTTTTTGTGTGACGTCTATATAAGTCCTTTTTAATTTTTAACTCCAGTTACTTCTTCTTCTTCTTCTTCTTCTTCTTCTTCTTCTTCTTCTTCTTCTTCTTCTTCTTCTTCTTCTTCTTCTTTCTCTTCTTCTTCTTCTTCTTCTTCTTCTTCTTCTTCTTCACTACATGGCTTGGGCCCGTTCCGACTTTACAGATTTTATGAATTCTTTTTCCAGGGTCTTCCAGGATCTCTCGTTCCCACTGGCCTACATTCAAACGCTTGGCGTGCTTGTCATGCGTTGCACATGGAACTTCCAATTCTGCCTGTATTCCTTTATTCTATCCAGAACCGACTGTAACTTCAGGTCTTTCCTTATGTCGTCGTTTCGTAGACGATCTCTCAAACTGCATCCCTTAACAGCTCTTAAAAAATTTCATTTCCGAGGCCTGTATTTATGAAATATCTTTTTGCAGGAGAGTCCGTATTACACATTCACACATTAAAGTCTGCACAGCCACCGAATTTATACAACTTTAGCTGTGTCTCTCTCTGCGTTTTATTCTTCAATAGTCGTCTTATTGTTCCTCAGGTATAAATAAATTTATTTAACTTTCTCTCAATATCGTTATTCTTCGTATTGAGATATCACATCCCAAATAATTTAAATGTGATCTCTGCTCCAAAACACTATTATCAATTACAATTTTTGTTCTTACAGCTTTCTACCCTAGGAAGGCCATTGTTGTCGTATATAGTTCAGAAAGTTGGAAATAAATAGATTTCAAATGATATGCGGTACTTTACACAGAACACATGGAAATAAGACAAAGAAAGACACAAAGTAATGGCATTCTATAAAGTAATGCCAACGCCTGTTTTAACTTATGGAAGTGAAATTTGGACGATGACGAGAAATGATGAGCGAAGAACACAAACAAGTTGTATGAAGTCATGAGAAAAACCAAAGGTTGCACCCTTAGAGATCAAATACGAAATGAAAATACAAGAGCCGAGTTAAATGTATATTCTATGGCCAGCAGAATAAGGGGAGGACAAATAAAATGGAGGCAGCATATCGAGAGAATGACACTACCTAAATAAGTAATAAGATACAGACCTCAAGGAAAACGAGATGTAGGTAGACCAAGGAAGCGATGGCTTCAGTGAAGGCGGAACAGGCTGTAAGAAGAAGAAAAAAAAAAGAAGAAGAAGTTGGGTAGCTGTGAAGAACTTCTAAATAGGATACAGGCATAGATGATGAGATTCTTGCTGTCTATTAACGTCTACACACCAAGAGATAGACTCTACAAAGAAAACTTATGCAAGTGTTTAAAACTATAATATCCGAAACCGCACTGTAGTCTATTGCGTGAGGCGTGACAAAGAGCCTGTCTGCCGATTTTGAGTCAGTGTCTACGTAATTTTTTGATTCCTTTCGCTATCGCTTCCTAAAAGGTTCTATAACAAAGTTAAGAAAAAAGTATGGCCCGCTCTTGCCCCTAAAGGGTTGAAAACTACCCCTAAAGGGTTGAAAATATGAAACGACGCGAGGGTTGGACTTGAAAGGGTTGAAAACCACCCAAGCTGAAAACATGAAACAACGGCTAGAAAATAATAATAATAATAATAATATGTATTCAAATAAAATTGCTGCACCATTTTATATCATAACTTTATCTAAAAACGTATGTGATTAAAAATATTTAATAGCGTTTTTCAGAAACTGTTGTTTTACTGTAATCCAAATGATATAAACAAGCTTGAAAACTATTGCTACTGATTGTTTGTATTTTACACACAGTGGCACAGAATCACATACACATACTACACGAAGTTTATATGAATCGGTCTTTTTTAAAAGGACATAAGTCACGATTTCAGCCATTTTGACTTTTTGAACGTTTCACGTTCCTTAAATGTAGGCCTATTGAGTTTTTTTTTTTAAAGGATGTAGGCCTATAGATTGTCTATATTTATGGAGGGAACTATACATTTTTTTTTTTTTTTTTTTTTAGTGGCTTATGCTCTTAAAAAAAAATTATCTGCAAATAATTTTCATCTGTCTTAGTAAGAGATGTTGCAGGCTTGTTATTCTTTTCTATTGTTGTTGATCAGCTGATCAGTGATCCTAATCTTAGTGACTGTGGTTGTACTTTTCATGCATAACATTTTGATTATTATTTATTGAAAACTTTAGACTTTTAAAACCTATTATTATTACGATGTATAATAGTAATATTTTTATTAATTTTACTAATATAGTAGGATCTCCCAGGAAAAGAAGGACAAGTAATCCATCCGCATACAAAGTCAACAAAGTTAAATTAGTCCGTTTGAAAGGTCAGTCATACATTAATCATAAAGGAAATGAAGTTCCTCCAAGACATCCAAAGTTTGCTTGCAGGTGAGCAATAATTTGCTGTGCGATTGTTTTAACTTGTAAACCTGTAACCTGTAACTAATAAAGCTGTTTTAACCTACAAACTTAAGTAGCCCTAACATAAACCGTACTATAAACATGGTGACAGCCTATAAAGTAAATTAAGTTCGGCTACTTTTTTAAAAACAAAAACAATGTAACAACATTAAGTCTAATGATTGTTGTGTCTATTGCTTGTTTCAGTTGCAAAAACCAATGTTTGCAGAAGTTTGGGGAAGATAATTAATTGTGTTGATATATTTACAGAGTTTTACGACTTAAATTCTAAAAATGAACAAGACTTATATATACAAGGTCTGGTAGATATCAATAAAATAAAACAAAGGCGTCCAAGGGAAAATGAAAACAACCAGCCAAAATCTGCAAGTTTTAGGTACCATGTAATTTTGGGGATTGCACGAAAACAGGTATGTTTGTATGCTTTTCTGTCAGTATTTGACATAAAAGAGAAACGGGTCCGTAGAATTCGGGACTTGAAGATAGCAGGGCAAAGCCCGGAAGATAAAAGAGGGCGGAGCATCAGCCACATCTTACGTCAAAGTGTCCATGATTTAGTTAATAATCATATTAGATCTTTTTCATTGAAAGAGTCAAAGTATGGAGGTAGAAAGATGTATTATTATGCAGGTCTAAACATAAAAACAATTTGGAAAATGTTTAGAGAAATGCATCCTGAAGTTGTTATTAGCAAAAACTTTTACTGAATGCATACAAAACAGACTTTAACTATCGCTTTGGAAGACCTCAGGTTGATACATGTGCCATATGTGAGAAGCTGGGGCTGAAAATTAGAACCCCACATCTAAATGATGTAGCTAAAAGACCTGCTGTAGCTGAATTAATTGTCCATAAAAGAACGAGCAAAAAATTGTATGCAGCCCTCCAGTATGAACGATCTGAAGAAGGTATGAAGGAAGGAAATGTAATATCTATTGAATTTTATTTCATGAAGATCATTAGCTTGCCAAAAACTTCAATTCAACAGCTATTTTCTATGAGGGAGTTGTCAGCAAATGTTTTTTCAATTCATGATATAAAAAGTGACAAAAGTTTTATTTTTGTTTACCATGCTTTAGCTTATCGTATGGGGAAAGTGCCAATTAAGAAAGAAAAAATACAAGATATTATAAAATTAAAAGAATACTTTCCTCTTGAACATGTAGATTATTATGAGAAAATCTACAAGTGGCCAACAAAGATAATATCCCACATAGCGACTTCTATGAAAAGGATGATGAAGAGGAAAACTGAGTGGTTTTTAGAGTAAAACTGAAAGATAAAGTGTGTAATGGGAAAAAATTTTGGGACATTGAAAATAAGGAAGTAGGATAACACGAAATTTTCTTCTGAAACTACTTACTATACTATACTACTTATAACATACTTATAATATGACACATGACTTTTCACATCAACCAATGTATGATGTAATATTTTCTTTCATTTCAATTCTATTACTCAATAAAAATCATTTTGTAGCAAAAACCACTAAATTTTTTAACCTTATAAAGCTTTTTTTTTTTAAAAGGGTGTAAGTCTTCAAATTTCAAAAATTTCTATTCACAAGCATAATAATTAAAAAACTATAAAATCTTGCGTCGTATAATGCAAAAGAGGTAAACCAAAAAATAAAAATATTCCAGTTCAAAATTTTTTTTATATTCAAGAAATATAAAGTTTTATTTAATTTTCCGAAAGTTTGTTTTTGTGGACATACGCCCTTTTAAAAAAGTCCGATTCATTTATATATTAGTTACAAATTTTCTTTCTGCAATCGCATTGATTTCCAGTACAGTTACTTAAACATCACAACATTAATTATATTTAACAAAATATTATAATCCTTGCACAATAACAAACTACTCCGACGCTCAGCTGATGCTCTAAAAACACGTGTCAGCTGTAAGCAGTGAGCATCACGTAGCGGTCTCTTCTGGTCTCCGCTAGAGGTCCGTGTTTACAGCGGTCATAATTAAAAATTCAGTCGAAAAAATATATATTTCATCCATGCTTATAAAATTTAATGAAAGAAAAGTCGAACCATAAACATTAGTTATTTTATTAAATTAAATATTCCATTGATATAACGAACCAGCAGTACAGACAGTGACAAATTGCAACAGATATTCTTTTGTTTACAATAAACGTTAAAAAATAATAATAATAATGCTTAATTTTATTGTCAATTTGAAAAAAATTTAGTTTAGTATAAATTAATAGGCTCTCAGGATCGCACCCGAACATATAACTTACGATAACAAAATCTAACTGTCGGAGCGCGTTTACATTTTTGGTCATAACTCGGTCAATTTTTAAGAAAAACAATTTTACCTAAAATTTTATAGGAAGTTTAAAGAGCTACAACTTTTGTCCTATACACTATAGTCGAAAAACGTACTGTACAGCAGATATTTCGCCTAGAAGTCAAACATGTTTTACACGATGTCGGCAAAATACGCCTTTAAACTGCTGTACTCATCAATTTTTAGCCGTAAAGGAATAAAAGAAAAGTCAAACTTTTTGTTTTTTTAAGATTTATTTTTGGCCCATATTAATTTTTCGATAAAACGCATTGTTACTGAGATATTTCATAAAAAAACGAATTTTGGCGAAAATCCAAAAACTTTAATTTTCTTAAAACGTTACCCGTTACTGTACAACAATACATATATGCTTCAAAAAACTTGAGGACACTGCTGATATAATAGACAACCGAAACTACAGTATCTCGGCTTAATGTGCATATTTAACAAAACAGCGGACGTTCCTTTTTAAATTTTTTGGAAAAAATTTGCAGAAATTATGATATTTTCTACATAACTTCATTAATTTTTATGTAGACAAGTGATTGACCCATCATTTTTTAGAAAATTAACAGAGCTTTCATTTGATACTAATCGCCATTTTTTTTTATCGAGCCATTTTTCGCCGAGTTAAGCACGTGATTTGATCAAAAAACGGTGAATCGCCATATTTTTTTGGCTGTATCTCAAGAACCACAAGAACCATTTGACATAATAAAACCAAAAAAAAAGTGGAAAATGTTTGTCTGTTAATACGCTTTAATTTTGGTTAATACAAAGTTTTTGCAAAATGGCGTTGTAAAACTTTAAACCCTTGTAACTCGCAAACAACGCATTTTTTCTGAAAACGTGTATACCACCTTTTTTGCTTAGAATTTGATTGTCTATCGGTTTCCGGGGTTAATTGAATTTTTGGTTTTTACCCCCGAAAAAGGGGTGAAAACAACCCGTAAATTTAAGAGGGGGCCAAAAAATTTCCTTAACTTTATTCTATAACCTTTTATGAAGACATAGCAAAAAAAAAAATCAGAAGGATCCATGGACACTGACTCAAAATCGGCAGAAATTTCCTCACGTAATAGACTACTGCGGAAAACAAAGAGAGATCTGGATTGTTCATCTGAATAGTATGCCAGGTGGCAGATTGCCTAAAGAAGTTTGATAATACAAGCCTACTAGACAAACCTCTAAACAGAAATTCTAACAAAATTAAACATACATGACCCAATACAATGAAACTTGTTTAATTATAAGTTGGGTCTTCACAATAAAACTTAGATTTAAACGAAATTCGAATTAAGCAAGTTCCAACTTGCAGAATTTATTTTTATTGGCACACACAATAGTCCTTGACGTACACGGATAATTTTTTCACAACAATGTCTATATACATCAAAAACGTGTAAATTAATACAGTGATTAAACAGAATTTATCAGTTGCGTTTTAGTTTAACCACGAAGGTCTATAAACTACTTTATATAGACTCTTCTGTAAAATTCTCGATTTTATTTACATGAAAAATACGCATTGACCGTAATTATTAAAAATAAATACTACAGTATTTGCAATTTACAAATGTAAACTTATTAATCGTCCTGCTTCGAAATGGAGAGATGGGGAATCGTTATTAATCGAAATGGGGAGAGAATGGAGTGGGTGGGACTTCTGTTGTCGACGTGTGCCGATGGTCACCCCAAGGGTTAGGATCGAGGTGCGCTAATTCAAAGTGTTCAAGTTTTCATATACTTTTGAATAATATGGACGGACTTTATCACAATTAGGACATTCGAGGTGCGCCAATTCAAAGTGTTCAAGTTTTCATACACTTTTGAATAATATGGACGGACTTTAACCGTCCATAATAATATGGACCTTATGTGGGGATTATCCCAATTAGGACATTCGAGGTGCGCCGGCGGTCACCACAAGGGTTAGGATCGAGGCGCGTCAATTCAAAGTGTTCAAGTTTTAATATACTTTTGAATAATGTGGACGGACTTTAATAAATAGTTGGGCTTTTAAGTCCGTGAGAAAACAATAAAAAGAAAAAAAAATGTTTTCAAATACAATATTTTTACTTTTCACACCTTTACTAAAATTAGTTTATCGAAATGTAATAGTTGTTATACTCTTTAATCCTTTTCTACATATTTTTCGAAAATAAATAACATATTAAGTTACATAAAAATAAAATATCTACCCGATTTATCGTCTGGGGCTGAAAATATTCAGAGAAGTATTTGAAGTATAAAAGTTTCCGTTGAATAAGCTATCTGCTCATAAATGAAACCGACTGTCCCACTGTGATATCACAAGACAATATGACTAACATATTGAGCGGCCTTTTCGCCTTGTTACTTACTTCTTGAATTGTGAAAGCACTCCCTCAGTGAATTGAGGACTTTATTTACAATATATTTACGTTAATGTTTACAGTAAGAGGACTTTTTTCTGCTGTCCACTGGTTCGTTCGTTTGTGGGTTGTGTTATCGTCCGCTGGGCTTCAAGTACTGTAACTGTGACCCACCTTTTATACACTATTATGTGGGTTTTTATGTATTTCTCTTCAGCATTTTGTCACGGATTTTCAGACGATAAATCTCTGTTGGTTCACTGTGACTTTTTTATGACTGTGGTTATTATTTAGGATATTTTCGTTTCTTTTTTTAATATATTTAGTTGTACAGGCTGGATTTCTCACCACAATCTTTGATTTTCAAGGTCGGATGGTCAATAAACGTATAGTATAACTTTGATTGTGAGTTTAGGAGTTGCTATCTTCCAGCGACCATATACGAAAAAATTATAATACTGAATCCATCTTCAGTATTTTCATGTCCAATTTATGTCGTTATATTTGTAAATACTTTATGGCAAATTTTTACCAAGCGTGGTTATTATCAAATATGTGAAAAGAGAAACAAACCCATCGGGAACAAGGCAGGCAGATATATCTGAAACTACAGACGGTGAAGCCAACTTTACTTTGAAGAATTAGAAGGAAGGACAATAGAGTATGAAAAAGAAAGAAAAATATGAAGAGGAAACAATTAGATAATACGGTCAGTTACATTAGTAGACATCTAATCTTGCAGCTATCAGAGCTGCTTCCTGTGTTATACTGATGTGTGGATTGCGATCCCTTTTGGAATTAATTAAACAATACAAATTTCATTAAAATATTTATCCAAATTACACTTATTAAACAGTCCTTCTACACAAACACAACAACCCATTATACATTAATCACGTTAAGCGATAATATCAATTACCAAAGCGATTAAATTAGGCTGTTAAACTTGAGCTTTTCCAGTAAAACAAATAATTGAGAAAAGACACGCCATGAATTTAGAGACACATGTGGCTTTTATAGATTATGAGAAAGCCTTTGATAGTCTGTGTAGACGTAGGCTGTGGGATATTTTAATACGTAGAGGCTTTCCACTTCACGTCGTCCGCGCTATTCAGAGCCTGTATGCAGGGCCAATTATTCGTACAGATTTAGGTAAGCGAAGATTATCTCATGAAGTGGCCATAAATCAAGGTGTTAGACAAGGCTGTAGCCTCTCTTCAAGTTTATTTAGTATGCATATTGACGAAATTTTGCGAGAATGGATAAACGTCTGTCCTGCAGTTATACGAATCTCGGATAAAGGATCACCTACCACATTACTATACGCAGACGACCAAATAATTATAGTGAAAAGTGCAAAATGAGTTACAAAAGTCTATTTATACCTTGCATACAATCGGCCAGAAATACAACTTTAAGATTTCAAATACTAAGACAATGGCCGCTTCCCTTGATTTTCTCAATACCGCTTGTCGATTCGTTCCACGTATTGATTGAAACTTGACCAACTTTTGATCAACATTATAATCTACGATATAAGTGATGTCACAACCAGGATAGCGGAATTATGATACCTACTGTATACTCTCATTATCTAATACAATTTTAGTTCGCAAGGGAAATTTACCACCTTTAGGGAAATAGTTTTGTTGCTTCTGTTCCCGGTTAAAGTTACTCTTCCAATTTCCTCAATACAATCCCCGTTAAGGTATCACTGAACGTAATTTGTTCACCACGTCATAATTTGCCTCTCATTGATAATGATTGAATTATTGGTTAGACGATCGACTAAGGTCATAAGATCGTGAGCTTTGTCTCAGATTTATTGGTATTCAAACCGAGATGAGAACAGCAGCGTGTAAGGGAAAAGGAAAAAAATTAGCATCTCTTAATGAACGCGGTACAGAGCAAGAAGCTGGGCCGGACACGTGACTACTCTAATAGTTACAGCTACTCTGTACTTCAATCTTCTGAACTCCGCCCCGATAACTTTTCACATGACCCTCGTAATGCGGAATGCGGAGCGTGTTAGTGATATGTTTCCGCTTCTTCAGCTGTTTTCGAAACCAACCTGTTTGGGAAAAATAATCTTTCGCAAGTATTCTTGCGATTGGAATTACCTTCAGTTGTATTAAATGCTACGTGGCCTTTACTAGTCTTCTATTTCTTCCTTCTTTTGCGGTTCGCTATATAAGAGGACAGGTCCGGTTCCACAGGATTCGTTATGTTCCACAATCTCTCCCACCGTTAACGGGGCCTGCTATCGACTATATTACTGTAAGCTAAATTCCCCGTCGGCAACCTTCCTCTCTTCATCCTCACCAAACTACCCGTAGGCAACCTTCCTCTCTTCATCCTCGCCAAACTACCCGTCGGCAACCTTCCTCTATTCATCCTCGCCAAACTACCCGTCGGCAACTTCCTCTCTCCATCACCACCAAGATCCCCACGATAACCTTCCTTTCTCCATCCTCACCACATTCTTTCTATCTATTCATGGCCTGTCTATTAACTCCATCCCATTCCGATTTCCTTCCATCTGTGCTGATTCCTCGCTCTGTGTCCTGCTTGGAGCACCGCAACACGCCTCGAAGAAAATTCAATTCAGCTGCAGTTACTCTACTCGAGTCCTGTATCAGGAATTTTTAAATTTATTTTCTTGAACTGAATTGTACGCAGAAAGAAAAATATATCGTTCAACTTTGAGGTCTTGCAAATTATAATCTGTCTTAGCTAAATACGATGAAGAACTGGGGGAATATATTAAGTCCAGTTGACACACTACTAATAGAGTAATTACGAAAGGTTAAGAATAAATAATCAAAAGCAGAAACGTACGAAAGGAGCAAAAACAAAAAATATACGTACAAAATCCTGTGAAATGGGCAGACAGAGGAGGTGATAAAGTTAAACAGATAAACTTGTTTTGCTACATGGGTGGTGTTACATGCTACGACAAGAATAGGGGTATATAAGCATTTTTTCTTCTGGTTTGTATTTGGAATTCCCCTTTTCTTCTTCTCCTCAACCCATTGATTTATTGGCTTTCAATTTCTTCCTTTCCGAAGTCAGTCTCTTAATCATCACATATCATCTTCCTCCACACTTATCTCATCCAAATGCTTCTGTCTGAGCCTTCCCCTCCCACTAAACCACTTAATGATTCCCTCGATAAGGGCGGTGAACCAGTTTGAATTGCGTAGCAGGTGACAAACCATACCGGTTCTTCTTTCGCAATGGTTTCAATCAGAATCCTTCTTTTCGGTGAAGCGAAACAAAAAGTTTCCAAAAATATGGAATTAGTGGGCAGAAAGAAGAAGAAGAAGAAGAAGAAGAAGAAGAAGAAGAAGAAGAAGAAGGAGGAGGAGGAGGAGGAGGAGGAGGAGGAGGAGAAGGAGAAGGAGCCGTAGGAGCAGCAGCAGCAGAAGCAGAAGAACCAGATGAAGGAGAAGAAAAAGGAGGAGAAGGAGAAGGATGAAGAGGAGGAGGAGGAGTAGCAGAAGCAGAAGAACCAGATAAAGCAGAAGAAGAAGAAGAAGGAGGAGGAGGAGGAGGAGGAGGAGGAGGAGGAGGAGTAGCAGCAGCAGCAGCAGCAGCAGCAGAAGCAGCAGCAGCAGAACCAGAAGAACCATAAGAAGGAGAAGATGAAGAAGGAGAAGGAAGAGGAAGAGGAGGAGGAGCAGCAGCAGCAGTAGCAAGAAGCAGAAAAAGAAGAAGAAGAGGAAGAAGAAAAAGAAGAAGAAGAAGAACAAGAAGAAGAAAATGAAGAAGAAAAATAAGAAGTTCAAGAAAAAGGAGGAGGTGGAGGAGGAGAAGCAGAAACAAGAAGAAGAGTCGTAAGGCTGAATCCTTCTGAATCCTTCGTAAGGAGATACAGTGAAGAATACGATACAGAGTCACCAATTAGAGATAGATAGGAATGTAATCTGTAATCCATCGGACAATGAAGTTCGAAAGTGTATGTAGATATTGTAATACAACGAAATATAAAATGGTTGTGTTGTGGTGTAATAGTAGTAATAAATCACACCTTTGATTACTCACGTTGTAATTACTATGAGTTGAAGTATAATGGGTCACACGTTTTAATTATGTGTGTGGGGATGTTTAATTATTATTATTATTTATGATTTATTTGTTCAAGGGGTTTAACAGCTGAAAAGTAATGTTTAAGTCTCTCCTAGAACACTGGTAGATTTACCTTTCACTTACCACTTATTATTGTTGTCAACCTTCCAAAATAGATCCTGTAATGCACTAAAATGACACAACACAGTTTATAAAATTTTTCACAAGTGTATATGTGGATGCACAGTAAATAAAATTATTTTGTATTTTTGAGACTGTTTTGAAATTTCAAATATTGGCCGCTTGTTCGCCGTACTGCCACTTTGTAAAATAATTGCTCTGTTAATGTTGTCGTTACTGTCTACTTTGAAATGAAAGACTGATTCAAGTGTAAGTAAATTTGTAGTTTATTAACAATAAGTTAATTTCAATTAAAACCCTTTAAAACAATTTATAAACATCAAAAAGTAATTCAACTCGTCACCGAGATTCTTAAAGCTCAGGGCTGGTAACACTGATTATTTATATTGTATTGTTCTAACCTGGTTTGGTTAGATTTTTGTTTATAATTACCAAAAGTCGTGAATTCTTTTAGTGTACAAGATACTGGATACAAAAATGCTAAAATACGACAATGGCGTATTATAGAGAGTGATTACAAAATCAAGAAAACAAGTTTAATTATAATATTGAAAATTATCGTATCTGGTCCACCTGCTATCAACCTCGTAGGTTATGTTGTGGAATGTATGATACGATTAAAATTACTGTGTGTCGGAATAATATTCCTTGAATGGTTATTAATAACAAAAATATAATAATTAATTCATAATCTCATTACAATTGAGTATATTTAAGCTTGCTTAATGTGTTTAATGTGCTTAATGTATTGCTGTTATACCTTTTCGTAACAGGTAGGTTAGAGTGCCATTTACTCTAAGTTAATTATTAAAATATTTAAATTGATGGCATTAAAATCTTATAACTATACATAATATTTGTTCATGGTACGTTCATTATTCATTAACTGTATTGATAGTTCTCGGTTATTATTTATAAATGAATTGACTTTCGTTTTGGTTATGGTCAAATCAGCATCTAGGCTTAGCCTTGTTTATATCAGTGTTGGTTAAAATATTAAATTCGATTGTCATCTCTTTCTAAAATTAATAATATTTTATTTAAATAATTAAAATTGAGAACTTCTGTTCAATTATTGGTTAATTAATAATTATTATTTATTTTAGCCATGTACAACTGTACTTGACTAAAGTAGTACCAACGTAAAAATTTATTATTTGATAAACATTAATATTCATTAAAATGTCGCTAAAACTAGATACTCCCTTATTTTCCCACTCATCGTTGCCGATATTATACACTGGCAATGGTTTGTTTATTATCTCACATCACTCGTTGCACTTCACTCAGCACAGAATAGGAAAGCTGCTGTACCGCTTCAACCATTCGAGACGTTGGTAACTACTAAACATTGGACTGTATGAAGCAGGTGTAGGTAAATATGGAATATGGAGATTTGAAGGGATCAGCACAGAATAGGAAAGCTGCTGTACCGCTTCAACCATTCAAGACGTTGGTAACGATTAAACATTGGACTGTATGAAGCAGGTGTAGGTAAATATGGAATATGGAGATTTGAAGGGATCAGCACAGAATAGGAAAGCTACTGTACCGCTTCAACCATTCAAGACGTTGGTAACTACTAAACATTGGACTGTATGAAGCAGGTGTAGGTAAATATGGAATATAGAGATTTGAAGGGATCAGCACAGAATAGGAAAGCTGCTGTACCGCTTCAACCATTCAAGACGTTGGTAACTACTAAAAACCAACTATTTTGTCGGATATAGCTCGGGCGTTGTTGTAATAGTAGCTTCTACATTATGCTAATGGTAAACAACCGCTCGGGTTGTTCACTGTGGGAAAATCAGTCGTACGTTTCACGTACATTGGAAACGTGCCCGCGTAGCGTACGTTACAGCGAATGTGCGAATTCACAATTAGCGTCGCCAGCGTGCCCAATGCGTGCAGACCGGACAACAAATGGACTGCTAATTAGTTTAAATGACTCACACTAAATACCCATTCATGTATAATTTTCTCTTTTGTTGCAATCTGATGGATTGACGGTGGACAACGGTTTGGGTTACAACAAGTTCGCTCTAATGTCTACGTGTTGGCTGTGTTGAAGTAACCATACGATTTCATAGCGATTTATTTGCAGATCATGCAGTTATCACGTTAAAATCAAACCATTACGTTATCTAAAACGCAAGTTATAACTTTTTCTGAGGCAAATCATATTAGAACAAAGATTGTCATACAGGACTCGCCAATAGGTGCCTAAGTATCTAGGGTGCAGCATTACATACCAAGATGATAAAGGAGGTTGAAAGCAAAATTAGTCTCTTCCAGTCGCTTTGTGGCTGTATCATTAAACACTTAAAGAAGAAAACAAGGAAAGAGACGCAATTGAAATGTTATAATGTAATGGCAATACCTCAACTACTGTATGGTAGTGAGACTTGGATTAGAAAGGCCAAATATATATCTAGAATACAAGAAGCGGAAATGAGGTTCTTGAGGACTATAAAGGGTTGTACCAGGGAAGATCTTATCAGAAATGACCACATTAGACTGGAGCTAGGCATAGCTGAAAGCTTAAATGAGAAAATCTCTTGGTACAAAACGGAGTGGCGATTACACGTAGAGAGAATGGATGCAACTAGATTTTCAAGAAGAGCCTTTGACTATCATCCAAAGGAAAAAAGAAGTGTGGAAAGACCCCGTAAACGATGGTTGAATGAGTTCCGTTGAGACTGGAAAAGACTACTAGCCTAAGCCGTAAAGCATGACGACGACAGTTATCACGGTAGGAAAAGGGGAGGATTTACAAAATAATTTGTAGATCTCTCAGAGTCTCTGTAGTTTGTAGTTACAGAGCCTCTGTAGGTAGAGTTTGTTCAATTGTGGTATCGAGAAGATACAAAACAAAACATAAAAGTAATGGTAACAGCGCGGACATTTTAGATAATGGACATGAGGCTTAGACGAAAGAGATTATAACAAGTAAGTACTGTCAGTACGGTCATTCTGGGGCAGTATGGTAAATAAGTACTATAATTAGCCGCGACGCCATAAGGAAATGGAAAGGAAGGAAAAAACGTAAATGTATTGTTACGACATCACAGAACAATCTACGTGTTCGTCGAATGTGCCAGAAGAATCTCGATGTAACGCGTGTGGTGTACGTGCTTGTCGACGCAATTTCCAGACGGTGCGAGAATTCACGCGGCCGCTCTCACTGTGTCACTGCCGCAAGCAATTACGTCGTAGTTTAAAGGTGGAATTACGTAGTATGTGGAATCATCTAGATTTTAGGCGGCAATTACTCAGGAACGCTCAGTTCAGTATAGCAGCGATATATTTTCAGTGCGGTTCGAGTTATTATCGGGCGAGATTACTGTGTACGTTCAAGTGGTTATTAGTGAAGTGTTGCGTTTTATAATCGGGCGGTATAATTGTAATACAATTGTGTTTAATATTAGTGACATTTTATTGCGTGTGAACAATTTATATTTGATTTGTTGTAGTAGACTGTGTTGTTAATTACGAACTGTTTAACTGTAAAAATTAAAGCTGGTGATTAGTGACTTAATTGGTGTCTTGTAATTTGTTTTACACTGTACCTACGACGATCGAGTAGACCGTCGTAACAGTATGAATCAGGAAATTTAAAAAATATTCGACAGTTCAATTTACCAGAAAAAGAAAAATATCGTAGAGATACAAGAGAAGTGGTTGATTTGCAGATAATCCGGTAAGGAAGATTTCCTACAGTATTTTAGGAAGCTTTGTTTGAAAGAAGTCAGAGAAGTAGGGATAATGCAGGGATTATCTGATTTGGCTTGTGTGGATCTTATAGAATACAGTGAATTAGAGGAAGCGCTGCGATTAATGAGGAAGGCTTGTGGAAGTAATGGGTTAAAGGCAGAGATGTTCAAGTACGCTTCGGTTAATTTCAAAGAAAAGTTTTTGAAGTTTCTCAAATTATGCTGGAGATATAAATCAATGCCATCAGATTGGACAGTAGATGTTATTTGTCCCATCTATGGAAAAGGAAGGAAGTCAGCTTTTGAGAACTGCAGAGGGATATGCCTTTTAAATGTCGCTTATAAAATATTTTCTAAGATAATGGCAGTGAGATTGAGATCGTCAGTTGAAATGATTACTGGAAGAACAGTGCTGATTTAGAACAAGGAGGTCATGCTCAGATAATGTGTTTGTGTTGGAGCAGATTATTGAGAAAAACAGAGAATACATTGTTGAGACACACGTGCTGTGTTTTGGATTATGTTAAGGCTTTTGATATGGTGCACAAATTGTAGAGAAGAGGTGGTACCAAATCATCTGGTAGATATTATTAAATGTATGTATAAAGACACAAGGGTGTGTATAGGTGGCAATAACAGTAAGTTGGAAATTGTGAATAGAGGGCTGAGATAGGGATGAAGCCTTTCTCCGATATTATCTAAAATTTAAAATGTGCATAGACGACGTTCTACTGGAGTGGAAGAATTATTTGCCATTTTATGAAGATAGGAACAGTGTGGACGGACAATGAAAAGACGGAGAGATCGGCTGTAACAACGGTCACTTACTAGGCTTTGAGCCTTATACATGCAAAGAAGAAGAAGAAAAAATATTGAGAAAAACAAAGTATGTATTGTCAGATTTTTAAATATTCCTTAATAAATACACTTGTATTTTATAAACAAGTATTATAAACTTGTAATAATACACTTGTTTATACAATACAAGTGTGGGTATATAAACAAGGTTTATGAAACGAAATATTTTTTCGCTAGGAAGGCTTACATCAATTTGTCACAGACTATAAAGAATTACACGTAAAAATTTATTTCTTTTCAAAGTTTTGTAATTTAGATTCGACAAGATAAATTTTATCATTTATTAAAAACAGGCGACACTGACCATACACCCGTTTTTATGATGTGCCACGAAACACAATGGTAGATAAAAAGGATCTTCTATTTAGTATAACAATCCACAAAACGTAGTTCATATATTATCACGAAAATTCGGTTACCGTCCTATGTTGAGGGATATCCTTAATACCATATTTAAAACTGACGTAGAAATTTTAATTAAAAGTTGTAATTTTGTTTCACTTGAAAAATTTCAAGGAATTATGATATTGACGTATGTTAGGTAAGTTCCAGGCGATCTGTGGGACAATAAACGGTATAAAAGATAAGAGAGTAAGATAGAGATATGTCGAGATACAAAATTTAAGTTTTACAAAGTTATGGCAGACTCTGTACTGTCCTACGGGTATGAATTATGGGCAACGATCACGGAACAAGACACTACGATACAGACCTCGGAAATGGCGTTCTTAAGAGGAGTTTAAAGGTGTCCTAAACTTGACCGTATAAAGGATGAGATCATAAGAGAAGAGTTTTAACTTGAATGAAAAATTAAAAGATTACAAACAAAGGTGGAAAGAACACTTAGAAAGAATGTCAGATTCCAGACTGGCCAAACAAGTCTGGAAATACAAACCTATGGGACACAGGTGTGTGGGTAGAACCAGAAAGAGGTGGCTGGAGGATCTTAGAGGGCGGAATAGGGAGCATATGCGTGATATGAAGATGACGATGATGGTGATGGTGATGTTTTAATTGACACTATAATGACTTAATGTACACAAAATTTTTTAAATACAACGTTCGTTTTCTTAATTGGTGTTTATTTTAGTATAGTTTGTACACAACCTTAGTAAAAACAGACTAAAATCCCAGGGAAAATTTACGCAGGTTAGATTTCAGTTCAAATTTGGTAAAAACGGTAAAAATACTTGTATTTTTTTCTGTAGCAAAACGAGTAGGCCGATCTAATGCTATTTGGTATTGCAAATATTTACAGACTAAGCAAATATTTACTCAATAAGGCAAACTGTAAAAAAATTATACAAAACGGTTAACCGTATATGTAAAACGGGCTGCAGTATATGTAAGAAAATTTATGTCAGTTATGTGATATCGTCTATTCTGTTTACATTGTAATCTAAGATATCATCTTAATTGTTTCATGATTTTGTTGAACTGTAGGATATCTATACATGTGTGTGTATGTGTTTTCACGCTTACCCTCTTTATGACAAAGAATGAGCAAATAACCAGTTATTTTTCTTTTAAATTTTTGTTGTTTTAGTCATAAAAATCTAAATCTTCACCACCTCAGAACCTTCCCAAAACCTTCCAGTAGCACATACTGGCTGCGCTTCTGTTTATTTTATAATTAATGTTCGTAATCACTGTGTTATGTTAACCACTGTGCTCCGTTAGGTCGTGATCTCAAAGTAAGGTAAGAATGCCGGAAATGCTTATCCGTACGCTGCTGTAACACTGGTAACTAATATAGACAGCATTTTTTTTAAAAAATAAACAGTACTACTTATTTGTTATTTTTTAACGGACAACTTCTATTTTAATTGACTTTTAGTATACGTCATATGAAGCCGTTGGCAAGTTCACAGTATTTTACATACTGCTTTTGTTAGGAGACAACTTGAAAATTAAATATGTTTTACGAGCGCTTATCGTCGCTATTTTGAATTGGGCCAGCCACAGAGCAAGGCCTATTTGAGCATTACGAAATTTAACGTATACCTAAATTTCAAATTTGATTTGACTTTCAATGTTTAATTAAAATTTTTAACTGTAAGAGAACAGATTTTACTTTTACTCGTCCCACTGACGAGAAACTTTCTTTTTTTTCACAAAACACTGGCGGCAGACGTTGTGCACATCCGACGTTTAAGAAAACATAATTAATGACCCGCTAAGGTAACGGAATTTTTCCACCGCCCAAACTGCCGTCTGTTTGTACTTTACTGAAATTGGAACCAGTTTGTACCGGTGACGGTTTTCTTGGCACACCATTGTCTCGGTTGCAAAACTTGATGTAAATTTAACTCTCTACATCACAACTTAAGTAATAGTCTACATATTTATAGGTTCGCACTACTGTCGTTGTTTCGATTCGTTTGGCTATCGACTCGTCCAATCGAGTTTTTGCTATGTTTACAACGTTTGTTTCCTCTTACACTAATAACGTCATAGCCGACGTTGTTGGCTGAAGATCCTGCAGCATCCGAAAAACAAGAATTATCGACTTAAGTGTGAATATCTATACTGACAGTCGAGAAACGTATCATTCTTGGTTAGGTCGTTAAGAAGAGAATCATAAAGTTCTTAACCAGGTATCCTGGGGATATCATCATCATCATCTATCTGTCCAGGATTAGGCAGGTTGCCTGTTCCGGCTGCACCATCTCCGTCTCGGTCTGCCAACATTTCTTCTTACGGTTGGCTTATAACTCAGGATTTTTCTTGGAATTCTTTCTGGAGACATGCGCATAACATGCTCTTTCCATATTTTTTATAGTTTTTCGCTAGTTCCGTTACTGGTTGTACTTTTAAATCCTGTTTTATACATTCGTTCTTTATGTGATCTAATCTTATACAACCTTTCACAGATCTAAGATATTTCATTTCAGACGTTTCCATCTGTCTATAATCTTTCTTTCTTGGTGCCCATGATTCGGACCCGTATAATAGCATGGGGACTGCCATCACCTTATAGAATTTTATTTGTGTTTATTTCGTGGTCTTTCCTTTGAGTGTTCTCCGTAATGTCCCTCATATTCTTTGGAAGTTGTTTTTTTCATTAAGAATATCTTTGTCTTCTTCATATGTAATATCACATCCTAGGTAATTGAAATGTGATACTTGTTCTAAAATTTTATTTTCAATTACAATTTTTGTCCGAATCGAATCTTTTCCTAGGAATGCCATGGTCTTAGTTTTTCCTATTGAAATGTTCAAATTATAACCTTTTGATAACAGATTTAGTTTGTGGATAGCCAGTTGTAATTTATCCTCACTATCTTTAATTATAAATTATCATCGGCAAAGAGCATATTGTTTAGGAACTCGTGTCGGCTAATCTGTATACCTGGGGATATAAGCATACTAATCTCTCACCGGACAGGAGTTCTATCTGCATTTCTGTAGTATTGTATGTACGTGGAAAGATGTGGGGGGAACCTTAGATGAGTTGGAATCTGTGTTCTAGTTGTTACAATGAGAGAACCAAGAAATTCAAATATATTGAATACATTTGTCGAATTTCATATTACAGATGATGTAGTCTTGTTTACAGAACGTGCAGACAGCCCGACTAAGAAAGTTTAAAGTTTCAATGAGGAAAGATGTTGAAAATCTCATTTCTCAGAAGATACAAAGTTTTACAGATTAACACTTCACTCAGAGGCTTCTTGCTTTATCGGTAGGCAAGTTCAGTGGTGTCCAGCTTCAAAGACATGGGTCCTATCAAAAGTGGAGAAATTTTTAGCGACGCACGTAAGACGTATTTATTTATATAACAGCAACTGGTAAGGAGTTGAGGAACTGCTTATTTATTGTATAATCATTAATAATAAAGCAATATTATCACGGAATCCGAATACGATTTTTTATTTATTATTAATATAAGTAAAACGTAAATTTAAAATTTAAGGACAACACTGAGTTTAGGACTTACCGTTACTTTTCTGTAACATTTCGCCCGTCCTACGATGGGGCATCAGGTCTATTCTATCCACTATGATCGTTACCTAAGTACCGGTTTTTCTGCCTATAATGAGTTGACAGCACACAGCAGTACGGCCACCTCAGCTGTTGACTTTTAATAAAAATGAACACAACTAATCACAACTATTTAAACAGTAGCGTGGCGTCCATGTAACCGCTGTTGCCGGCGGCAACAGTACTGGAAATAGGAAAAAATAATATTAATTATATCGCAGAATAAGTACTTTACTTATTGAATAATTTGAAATCCGAACAATATTAGTAGGAAAACTTGAAGAAGAAAAGCGTAGCATTGGTTTCGAACTGCTGAGCACTTGCACCGTCTTGTGTTGCCGGTTCAGACATCGGCAATATTTTACTGCGTACAGTAATTGACCCCATACTAGTTGTCACTGTACAAACTAGGGGGGGGGGGCACACACTCGTCCGTCCAATGTGTTGCCGCTGTATAAACCGGTAAAACACTCAGCAGCTATGTTCCTTTTCGGAACTGACGTGCAGCAGATAGTAGGTACTTATTTGTGTTTTGTTCGTTTAGGCATGTGTTTCTCTGTTTGTCTTTATTATTTTTGATTCGATTATTTGTGTTTTGATTTATTCTGTGTAAGTATAATGAGAGTCAGATCCCGTTGAACTGCGACCCTCTTCTTCACGCAGGAAAAAATTCGAATTAATTTTTAGGTTAAGTTTTAGGCCTAGCACAACCGGCAACAGGTGTTATGTACCCACGCCACGCCACTGATTTAAACTCAGAAAAAGTAATAAGACGTATCCGATAGCTTAGGCTCTGATGGCCGGTGTCAACGTCTGTTAAAGTTCTGACTAATTGCCAGACTGTTAGGCCACGGTCTAATGCTGTCGTTTCGGCCCCACCATTGGAAACCACCTTCAGTGTTAAGATTCAAAAGGTAACTGGCATGCTGTTCACCAGTTTGCACAGTTTGATCTTGCCAGCTTCAATAGACAGCATTAGACCGCGGCATAACAGCCCGGCAATTAGTCAGAACTTTAACAGACGTTGTGTATTCAGTGCATCAGGAGTTTATTACTGCATCGTCTGTACTAGAAATTCTCACACGTGTCCACAATCTGCAGGTTCCAAACATAGTGAGCAATCCCTATCGATTTAAGTGTGTTGTGGTATAAATTTTGTGATAAATTTGTTTCCATCAGCTAATAGGCTTACATTTGATTACACTTAAAAGAACTGTTAAGCATTTGTTGATTTGTAGAGATTATGACCTAGATAGCCAAAGCGAAAAGAAAAACAGCAGGAAATGAAAGTCGCGTATTAGCAAACGAAGAAGCTGTAATTATCACGAATACTCAACGCTGCTGTCAGTTAATAATTGTGACGGCGCAGGAAAACGGACAAATTGCTTTACTCACATTATAGTAATTAGAACAAAATGCGTAATATTATGGTCTATTTCAGGGAGCAAATAGCAAAAGAAAGATAAAAACAGCTTTTAACTGTGAAATGAAGTTTGAGTGCATCGTTAAGTGACTGTAGTAAACTAATTATGTATTCACGTAATAATCAGGTAAGAGTTTACATTTACACAAGCAATGTGTATTTAAAGTCTTCGTGATGATATGTGAATATCAACCTTTGAGGTAAAAGTCAATTCGATGACAATAAAACAACACAAATTTTACTAAATATTCCTATTCGAACTTTAACGAAAGGCCAGGCCAGTCGCATCCAAGCGGTTGAAATGAGATTTCTCAGGCACATGCCAGGGTATATTCTCGATGATCATAGAAGAAACACAGGTACACATACGGCCGGAACTAAATATTATGAGTATACTCGACAGGATCGCCCAATATAGGCTGAATTGGTGGGAACATCTTTGCCGAATGGATGACTGCCGCATCCCCAAACAACTCTGGAACTATAAGCCGAGGGAACGGAGAGGTGGTGGACGTCCGAGGAGCGCTGGAGTGACCAGCTCTAATCTTTGCCTATTTAAGACCGGAACAAACCATCCTTAGTTTAATCCGTGAAGAAGAAGATGATGATGATGACTGCTATTCGAATCATAATTAGTTCAACAATTCTTCTACACAAACGCAGTGATCATGGACCAACTGTAAGTTTTCCATGAAGGTTTCCGTGAGTAGGTCTAATCGACCTACGCGCTACTCTAGGAACAATAACAGTTACCAAAATTGTGAAAATCCGCAGGTGAATTTACATACACTTGTCACTAATTACAATGCGTAACTGTTTCGCTATATAAAAACTCGCCAACTAACTGTGCCAGCCAGCGTGCCCTTTTGTATAAGACTACTTTACTACTTACTTACTTACCTTTTGTATAAGACCCCGTCAACAAAAAGCATGAAACAGAAAGGTCGCCAGTATGCAGCCGATTATTGTAGAAACTTTTGAATCGTTGGAAAACGAGTCGTTTATAACTCATTACGCATCGCATTGTTTTTTATAACAATAAAATAACAATATATAACAATAATTGTTTGTCGTTTATAAGTCATTAGTCGAGTGTCTTTTGGCGTGTTACGCAGTCAACAATGCTTTCGTGTTAATGATTGTTATTTTTTCGTTTCTTGCGTCATCGTAACGCAATAAATGAGAACAGATATCTCATTTCAAATGTCTAGGGTGCGATGTAACTTATGAGTATGACAACGACATCGATATAAAGATACATAGATTTCAAGTGATATGTGGTACTATACACCGAACACTTGGAAATGAGACAAGGAAAGACACGAAGATAAAATTCTATAAAGTAATGGCAACGCCTGCTTTAACTTATGGAAGTGAAACTTGGACGATGACGAGAAATGATGGACGAAGAATACAAACAAATGAAATGAAGTTCTTGTGGAAAACCAAAGGTTGCACACTTAGAGGTCAAATACAAAATGAAGATATAAGAACCGAGTTAAATGTATATTCTATGGCAAGCAAAATAGGGGAAGGGCAAATAAAATGGAGGCAGTATGTCGAGAATAGAAGATAGAAAATAGAAGATATGAGACTACCTAAACAAGTAATAAGATACAGACCTCAAGGAAGATGAGATGTAGGTAGACCAAGGAAGAGATGGTTTCAGTGAAGGCGGAACAGGCTGTAAATCTATACCTTGACGTAAAGAAGAAGAAGAAGAAGAAGAAGAAGAAGAAGAAGAAGAAGAAGAAGAAGAAGAGTCGCTATAACAGGTAATACAGAAGAAACCAAAATAATCTGCATCATGCAGTGTCTTTTCTTCTTTTCTGTAACTAAAGTTTGCTGAAAACGTGACAATAATAGCGTCTCGTTACTTCGTCCTGAAATGTTTATACATAAAAAACGGAATTCTCTCGACATACGCGATCTGGGCCACCTTGAAATGGCTCACACCGTTCTCTTTTTTAATTGAAATCCGGAGATTACTGGTTGACCACATATTGAAGACATAAGGTTGATCACATCCTGCTGATGCTTTCAAAACAGAACCTACTTCTTCGTTTTCTTCTAGTATTTTTCGTCTACCTCTTTTCTAACATCTTAATCGCATTGTTATTAAGAACATCATTTCCACAATCTCTTTCTTATAAGCTTGTTAAAAACGTCATAATTGTTAACTCTGTACCTCCACGAAATCCTATGACGGTAGCGCCAACACAACCCCTCCAAAACATTTAATATATACACAATTAACGATTTCCAGAAGTTCTTTACCACAGTGTCTAATCTTGAAGTAAACAAAAATTGCTCCCTAGTGACAGCCGTTACTGGGAACAGTTCCTTACCCGAAGAGAAAGCCCACCTCTCCGTTGACAGCTAAACAGTTAAACGATAGGTTTTGGGGAGTGCGTTTGTACAACAAAGCGAGCCTTGGCACATTTTTTGAGGAAATAATAGATTTCATTTGTAAATTAATTGATGCAAAACATTTTATAACATACCAATAAATTCATATAAATTTAAAATGGCTTATTAAATGGAATAATTGATGTTTATTATTTACAGTTTAGTACGATAGTTAAAGAGGTCAATATACGAGGGTCAGTCAATAAGTAAACAAACAAACAGCTGTGGAGCAAAAACGTTTTATTCAATCAATACAATTTTTTTTACGTAATCTCCAGCAACGTCTATGCACTTGTCCCATCTCTTTACAAGCTTTTTTTTATTCCCTCAGCAAAGAATTCTTTACCTTGATGTCGAAGCCGTTTTGGACTTTTTCCTTCATTTCTTCATTGCTGTTGAACTTGACACCTCGCAGTCTCCTTGAGTGGGCCAAACAAGAAAAAGTCAGATGGGGCAAGGTCAGGGACTTTTTTTATTGTTTCGAGCGTCAGTTTTGCCGTGTGTGGGCGGGCATTATCGTGAAGAAGAATCACACCTTTCCTCTGCCATCCCGGAAATTTCTTCTTCAATGCAGGCTTAACTTTGTTCACAATCATGTCAGAATAGTACTGAGTATTGATGGTACGCTGGTCTTGTAGGTAATCACAGAAAATTGGGCCTTGGGAGCTCCAAAAGATGGTTAACATCACTTTACCAGCCGATGGCTGGGTTTTGAATTTCTTTTTGGCGGGTGAACTGGGATGCTTCCACTCCATGCTTTGTCGCTTTAACTCAGGTTCAAAATAATGAATCCAAGTTAGAGGTTATAGTGGTTCCAAATCCAAAAATCTTATAACAGAACGCTGTTCTTCGAAAGTACTGTCCTCAAGAGGACACGGCATCGTAAATAAAACTGTATTGGTTATGTTTATGCAATATATTATTGAACAGCTGATCAAAACTCACAACGACGTTGCCAGGTAACACTCCTGAAAGTTTCAATCAGTTGCTACAATTAATTTATTTTCTACAACTGTTTGTCTGTTTACTTATTGAATGACCCTCGTATAAGCCGACCTTAACTACAAATAATTTAGAAAACGTGAACACTACGTATGAAACGCGCACTCTGTATGTTCAGTGTGGTCGTGCCGGGATGTAGACTAAGGGCGTGGGTCGATCTTTCAACACCAGTTTCCATTCAGAATTATTAATTAATATTATCTCCAGATAAGAAAATTCCAAGTTGAGATAGAAATATAAACACATTATTAAAAAACAAAAAGTACTCTACTCTGTTTATCGAGAAGTAGGCCTACTCCGTAATCTGTGCGTGAAATAATAATAGAGGTAGCTTGTGATTCGTTCCTCGAGTTTAAAGACATTTCTTTTTCGAGTAAAAAAAATGCAACTGTGTGAGTGTGTGTGTGTGTGTGTGTGTGTGTGTGTGTGTGTGTGTGAGAGAGAGAGAGAGAGAGAGAGAGAGAGAGAGAGAGAGAGAGAGAGAGAGAGAGAGGGTCGCATTTCTGCGTTTCTCTAAAACTTAACCATTCATAACTCTAATCACAATACTACTTTTATAATTATACGATAATTGTAGCATAAGGATATAAAATATACCCACCCACTTTATTTACACTCTATAAATATAAATAAAGTATTTTTATATACTCTATTTTGTTAGAGTATGTAAAATATTCTTACACCCACGCCTATACGTTAGCCTATTCAGAGAGTTCCCGAAAGGTGGTTGCAAACTTCGGGAAATTATGGTACCCATTAAATTGATGGAAAAATGCCCATAAATATATGTCGAAAATGTTTCGTTTTCATCTGTAGGCCTATGTCTCTAGAACTTCTTAAAAAAAAAATTAGAAAAAAAAGAATTACTGTCGAATGAGATGAGATGTGGAGTTCAAATTTGGTGTATACTGTACGTTTAACGAAACATTTTCCCTGCTCATAAGAACCGTGCATTTGCGTTTACATTATTTTACCATGACTAGTTGCGTGAGTAGTTATGTCAAGTTGCTTCAGATCGTTTACCACGATTTAACAATTTTTAGTTCTACTGAATACTATTGTGTTCAATCTTGACTGAGGCTATCGCGGCCGGCGTCAACATTGTTCAGAGTATCGTCAGCCCGGCCGTTAGACCGTGGTTTAATCTTGACTGAGGCTATCGCGGCCGGCGCCAACATTGTTCAGAGTATCGTCAGCCCGGCCGTTAGACCGTGGTTTAATCTTGACTGAGGCTATCGCGGCCGGCGTCAACATTGTTCAGAGTATCGTCAGCCCGGCCGTTAGACCGTGGTTTAATCTTGACTGAGGCTATCGCGGCCGGCGTCAACATTGTTCAGAGTATCGTCAGCCCTGCCGTTAGACCGTGGTTTAATCTTGACTGAGGCTATCGCGGCCGGCGTCAACATTGTTCAGAGTATCGTCAGCCCGGCCGTTAGACCGTGGTTTAATCTTGACTGAGGCTATCGCGGCCGGCGCCAACATTGTTCAGAGTATCGTCAGCCCGGCCGTTAGACCGTGGTTTAATCTTGACTGAGGCTATCGCGGCCGGCGTCAACATTGTTCAGAGTATCGTCAGCCCGGCCGTTAGACCGTGGTTTAATCTTGACTGAGGCTATCGCGGCCGGCGTCAACATTGTTCAGAGTATCGTCAGCCCGGCCGTTAGACCGTGGTTTAATCTTGACTGAGGCTATCGCGGCCGGCGTCAACATTGTTCAGAGTATCGTCAGCCCGGCCGTTAGACCGTGGTTTAATCTTGACTGAGGCTATCGCGGCCGGCGTCAACATTGTTCAGAGTATCGTCAGCCCGGCCGTTAGACCGTGGTTTAAGTTGACTGAGGCTATCGCGGCCGGCGCCAACATTGTTCAGAGTATCGTCAGCCCGGCCGTTAGACCGTGGTTTAATCTTGACTGAGGCTATCGCGGCCGGCGTCAACATTGTTCAGAGTATCGTCAGCCCGGCCGTTAGACCGTGGTTTAATCTTGACTGAGGCTATCGCGGCCGGCGTCAACGTTGTTCAGAGTATCGCCAGCCCGGCCGTTAGACCGTGGTTTAATCTTGACTGAGGCTATCGCGGCCGGCGTCAACATTGTTCAGAGTATCGTCAGCCCGGCCGTTAGACCGTGGTTTAATCTTGACTGAGGCTATCGCAGCCGGCGTCAACGTTGTTCAGAATATCGTCAGCCCGGCCGTTAGACCGTGGTTTAACCTTGACTGAGGCTATCGCGGCCGGCGTCAACATTGTTCAGAGTATCGTCAGCCCGGCCGTTAGACCGTGGCTTAATCTTGACTGAGGCTATCGCAACCGGCGCCAACATTGTTCAGAGTATCGTCACCCGGCCGTTAGACCTTGGTTTAATCTTGACTGAGGCTATCGCGGCCGGCGCCAACATTGTTCAGAGTATCGTCAGCCCGGCCGTTAGACCGTGGTTTAATCTTGACTGAGGCTATCGCGGCCGGCGTCCACATTGTTCAGAGTATCGTCAGCCCGGCCGTTAGACCGTGGTTTAAACTTGACTGAGGCTATCGTGGCCGGTGTCAACATTGTTCAGAGTATCGTCAGCCCGGCCGTTAGACCGTGGTTTAATCTTGACTGAGGCTATCGCGGCCGGCGCCAACATTGTTCAGATTATCGTCAGCCCGGCCGTTAGACCGTGGTTTAAACTTGACTGAGGCTATCGCGGCCGGCGTCAACATTGTTCAGAGTATCGTCAGCCCGGCCGTTAGACCGTGGCTTAATCTTGACTGAGGCTATCGCGGCCGGCGCCAACATTGTTCAGAGTATCGTCAGCCCGGCCGTTAGACCGTGGTTTAATCTTGACTGAGGCTATCGCGGCCGGCGCCAACATTGTTCAGATTATCGTCAGCCCGGCCGTTAGACCGTGGTTTAAACTTGACTGAGGCTATCGCGGCCGGCGTCAACATTGTTCAGAGTATCGCCAGCCCGGCCGTTAGACCGTGGTTTAATCTTGACTGAGGCTATCGCGGCCGGCGTCAACATTGTTCAGAGTATCGTCAGCCCGGCCGTTAGACCGTGGTATAATCTTGACTGAGGCTATCGCGGCCGGCGTCAACGTTGTTCAGCGTATCGCCAGCCCGGCCGTTAGACCGTGGTTTAACCTTGACTGAGGCTATCGCGGCCGGCGTCAACATTGTTCAGAGTATCGTCAGCCCGGCCGTTAGACCGTGGTTTAACCTTGACTGAGGCTATCGCAGCCGGCGTCAACGTTGTTCAGAATATCGTCAGCCCGGCCGTTAGACCGTGGTTTAACCTTGACTGAGGCTATCGCGGCCGGCGTCAACATTGTTCAGAGTATCGTCAGCCCGGCCGTTAGACCGTGGCTTAACCTTGACTGAGGCTATCGCGGCCGGCGTCAACATTGTTCAGAGTATCGTCAGCCCGGCCGTTAGACCGTGGCTTAATCTTGACTGAGGCTATCGCGGCCGGCGTCAACGTTGTTCAGAGTATCGTCAGCCCGGCAGTTAGACGGTGGTTTAACCTTGACTGAGGCTATCGCGGCCGGCGTCAACATTGTTCAGAGTATCGTCAGCCCGGCCGTTAGACCGTGGCTTAACCTTGACTGAGGCTATCGCGGCCGGCGACAACATTGTTCAGAGTATCGTCAGCCCGGCCGTTAGACCGTGGTTTAATCTTGACTGAGGCTATCGCGGCCGGCGTCAACGTTGTTCAGAGTATCGTCAGCCCGGCCGTTAGACCGTGGTTTAATCTTGACTGAGGCTATCGCGGCCGGCGTCAACGTTGTTCAGAGTATCGTCAGCCCGGCCGTTAGACCGTGGTTTAATCTTGACTGAGGCTATCGCGGCTGGGGGTTTAAACTTGACTGAGGCTATCGCGGCCGGCGTCAACGTTGTTCAGAGTATCGTCAGCCCGGCCGTTAGACCGTGGTTTAAACTTGACTGAGGCTATCGCGGCCGGCGTCAACGTTGTTCAGAGTATCGCCAGCCCGGCCGTTAGACCGTGGTTTAATCTTGACTGAGGCTATCGCGGCCGGCGTCAACGTTGTTCAGAGTATCGTCAGCCCGGCCGTTAGACCGTGGTTCAATCTTGACTGAGGCTATCGCGGCCGGCGTCAACGTTGTTCAGAGTATCGCCAGCCCGGCCGTTAGACCGTGGTTTAATCTTGACTGAGGCTATCGCGGCCGGCGTCAACGTTCTTCAGACTGTCGCCAGCCCGGCCGTTAGACCGTGGATTAAACTTGACTGAGGCTATCGCGGCCGGCGTCAACGTTCTTCAGAGTATCGCCAGCCCGGCCGTTAGACCGTGGTTTAATCTTGACTGAGGCTATCGTAGCCGGCGTCAACGTTGTTCAGAGTATCGCCAGCCCGGCCGTTAGACCGTGGTTTAATCTTGACTGAGGCTATCGCAGCCGGCGTCAACGTTGTTCAGAGTATCGCCAGCCCGGGCGTTAGACCGTGGTTTAATCTTGACTGAGGCTATCGCGGCCGGCGTCAACGTTGTTCAGACTATCGCCAGCCCGGCCGTTAGACCGTGGTTTAATCTTGACTGAGGCTATCGCAGCCGGCGTCAACGTTGTTCAGAGTATCGTCAGCCCGGCCGTTAGACCGTGGATTAATCTTGACTGAGGCTATCGCGGCCGGCGTCAACGTTGTTCAGAGTATCGCCAGCCCGGCCGTTAGACCGTGGATTAATCTTGACTGAGGCTATTGCGGCCGGCGTCAACGTTGTTCAGAGTATCGTCAGCCCGGCCGTTAGACCGTGGTTTAATCTTGACTGAGGCTATCGCGGCCGGCGTCAACGTTGTTCAGAGTATCGCCAGCCCGGCCGTTAGACCGTGATTTAATCTTGACTGAGGCTATCGCAGCCGGCGTCAACGTTGTTCAGAGTATCGTCAGCCCGGCCGTTAGACCGTGGTTCAATCTTGACTGAGGCTATCGCAGCCGGCGTCAACGTTGTTCAGAGTATCGCCAGCCCGGCCGTTAGACCGTGGTTTAATCTTGACTGAGGCTATCGCGGCCGGCGTCAACGTTGTTCAGACTGTCGCCAGCCCGGCCGTTAGACCGTGGATTAAACTTGACTGAGGCTATCGCGGCCGGCGTCAACGTTGTTCAGAGTATCGCCAGCCCGGCCGTTAGACCGTGGTTTAATCTTGACTGAGGCTATCGCAGCCGGCGTCAACGTTGTTCAGAGTATCGCCAGCCCGGCCGTTAGACCGTGGTTTAATCTTGACTGAGGCTATCGCAGCCGGCGTCAACGTTGTTCAGAGTATCGCCAGCCCGGCCGTTAGACCGTGGTTTAATCTTGACTGAGGCTATCGCGGCCGGCGTCAACGTTGTTCAGACTATCGCCAGCCCGGCCGTTAGACCGTGGTTTAATCTTGACTGAGGCTATCGCAGCCGGCGTCAACGTTGTTCAGAGTATCGCCAGCCCGGCCGTTAGACCGTGGATTAATCTTGACTGAGGCTATCGCGGCCGGCGTCAACGTTGTTCAGAGTATCGCCAGCCCGGCCGTTAGACCGTGGTTTAATCTTGACTGAGGCTATCGCAGCCGGCGTCAACGTTGTTCAGAGTTTCGCCAGCCCGGCCGTTAGACCGTGGTTTAAACTTGACTGAGGCTATCGCGGCCGGCGTCAACGTTGTTCAGAGTATCGTCAGCCCGGCCGTTAGACCGTGGTTTAACCTTGACTGAGGCTATCGCAGCCGGCGTCAACGTTGTTCAGAGTATCGTCAGCCCGGCCGTTAGACCGTGGTTTAATCTTGACTGAGGCTATCGCAGCCGGCGTCAACGTTGTTCAGAGTATCGCCAGCCCGGCCGTTAGACCGTAGTTTAAGTTGACTGAGGCTATCGCAGCCGGCGTCAACGTTGTTCAGAGTATCGCCAGCCCGGCCGTTAGACCGTGGTTTAATCTTGACTGAGGCTATCGCGGCCGGCGTCAACGTTGTTCAGAGTATCGTCAGCCCGGCCGTTAGACCGTGGTTTAATATTGACTGAGGCTATCGCAGCCGGCGTCAACGTTGTTCAGAGTATCGCCAGCCCGGCCGTTAGACCGTGGTTTAATCTTGACTGAGGCTATCGCAGCCGGCGTCAACGTTGTTCAGAGTATCGCCAGCCCGGCCGTTAGACCGTGGTTTAATCTTGACTGAGGCTATCGCAGCCGGCGTCAACGTTGTTCAGAGTATCGCCAGCCCGGCCGTCAGACCGTGGTTTAATCTTGACTGAGGCTATCGCGGCCGGCGTCAACGTTGTTCAGATTATCGCCAGCCCGCCCGTTAGACCGTGGTTTAATATTGACTGAGGCTATCGCAGCCGGCGTCAACGTTGTTCAGAGTATCGCCAGCCCGGCCGATAGACCGTGGTTTAATCTTGACTGAGGCTATCGCAGCCGGCGTCAACGTTGTTCAGAGTATCGTCAGCCCGGCCGTTAGACCGTGGTTTAATCTTGACTGAGGCTATCGCGGCCGGCGACAACATTGTTCAGAGTATCGTCAGCCCGGCCGTTAGACCGTGGTTTAATCTTGACTGAGGCTATCGCGGCCGGCGTCAACGTTGTTCAGAGTATCGTCAGCCCGGCCGTTAGACCGTGGTTTAATCTTGACTGAGGCTATCGCGGCCGGCGTCAACGTTGTTCAGAGTATCGTCAGCTCGGCCGTTAGACCGTGGTTCAATCTTGACTGAGGCTATCGCAGCCGGCGTCAACGTTGTTCAGAGTATCGCCAGCCCGGCCGTTAGACCGTGGTTTAATCTTGACTGAGGCTATCGCGGCCGGCGTCAACGTTGTTCAGAGTATCGTCAGCCCGGCCGTTAGACCGTGGTTTAATCTTGACTGAGGCTATCGCAGCCGGCGTCAACGTTGTTCAGAGTATCGCCAGCCCGGCCGTTAGACCGTGGTTTATTCTTGACTGAGGCTATCGCAGCCGGCGTCAACGTTGTTCAGAGTATCGCCAGCCCGGCCGTTAGATCGTGGTTTAATCTTGACTGAGGCTATCGCGGCCGGCGTCAACATTGTTCAGAGTATCGTCAGCCCGGCCGTTAGACCGTGGTTTAATCTTGACTGAGGCTATTGCGGCCGGCGTCAACGTTGTTCAGAGTATCGTCAGCCCGGCCGTTAGACCGTGGTTTAATCTTGACTGAGGCTATCGCGGCCGGCGTCAACGTTGTTCAGAGTATCGCCAGCCCGGCCGTTAGACCGTGATTTAAACTTGACTGAGGCTATCGCAGCCGGCGTCAACGTTGTTCAGAGTATCGTCAGCCCGGCCGTTAGACCGTGGTTCAATCTTGACTGAGGCTATCGCAGCCGGCGTCAACGTTGTTCAGAGTATCGCCAGCCCGGCCGTTAGACCGTGGTTTAATCTTGACTGAGGCTATCGCGGCCGGCGTCAACGTTGTTCAGACTGTCGCCAGCCCGGCCGTTAGACCGTGGATTAAACTTGACTGAGGCTATCGCGGCCGGCGTCAACGTTGTTCAGAGTATCGCCAGCCCGGCCGTTAGACCGTGGTTTAATCTTGACTGAGGCTATCGCAGCCGGCGTCAACGTTGTTCAGAGTATCGCCAGCCCGGCCGTTAGACCGTGGTTTAATCTTGACTGAGGCTATCGCAGCCGGCGTCAACGTTGTTCAGAGTATCGCCAGCCCGGCCGTTAGACCGTGGTTTAATCTTGACTGAGGCTATCGCGGCCGGCGTCAACGTTGTTCAGACTATCGCCAGCCCGGCCGTTAGACCGTGGTTTAATCTTGACTGAGGCTATCGCAGCCGGCGTCAACGTTGTTCAGAGTATCGCCAGCCCGGCCGTTAGACCGTGGATTAATCTTGACTGAGGCTATCGCGGCCGGCGTCAACGTTGTTCAGAGTATCGCCAGCCCGGCCGTTAGACCGTGGTTTAATCTTGACTGAGGCTATCGCAGCCGGCGTCAACGTTGTTCAGAGTTTCGCCAGCCCGGCCGTTAGACCGTGGTTTAAACTTGACTGAGGCTATCGCGGCCGGCGTCAACGTTGTTCAGAGTATCGTCAGCCCGGCCGTTAGACCGTGGTTTAACCTTGACTGAGGCTATCGCAGCCGGCGTCAACGTTGTTCAGAGTATCGTCAGCCCGGCCGTTAGACCGTGGTTTAATCTTGACTGAGGCTATCGCAGCCGGCGTCAACGTTGTTCAGAGTATCGCCAGCCCGGCCGTTAGACCGTAGTTTAAGTTGACTGAGGCTATCGCAGCCGGCGTCAACGTTGTTCAGAGTATCGCCAGCCCGGCCGTTAGACCGTGGTTTAATCTTGACTGAGGCTATCGCGGCCGGCGTCAACGTTGTTCAGAGTATCGTCAGCCCGGCCGTTAGACCGTGGTTTAATATTGACTGAGGCTATCGCAGCCGGCGTCAACGTTGTTCAGAGTATCGCCAGCCCGGCCGTTAGACCGTGGTTTAATCTTGACTGAGGCTATCGCAGCCGGCGTCAACGTTGTTCAGAGTATCGCCAGCCCGGCCGTTAGACCGTGGTTTAATCTTGACTGAGGCTATCGCAGCCGGCGTCAACGTTGTTCAGAGTATCGCCAGCCCGGCCGTCAGACCGTGGTTTAATCTTGACTGAGGCTATCGCGGCCGGCGTCAACGTTGTTCAGATTATCGCCAGCCCGCCCGTTAGACCGTGGTTTAATATTGACTGAGGCTATCGCAGCCGGCGTCAACGTTGTTCAGAGTATCGCCAGCCCGGCCGATAGACCGTGGTTTAATCTTGACTGAGGCTATCGCAGCCGGCGTCAACGTTGTTCAGAGTATCGTCAGCCCGGCCGTTAGACCGTGGTTTAATCTTGACTGAGGCTATCGCGGCCGGCGACAACATTGTTCAGAGTATCGTCAGCCCGGCCGTTAGACCGTGGTTTAATCTTGACTGAGGCTATCGCGGCCGGCGTCAACGTTGTTCAGAGTATCGTCAGCCCGGCCGTTAGACCGTGGTTTAATCTTGACTGAGGCTATCGCGGCCGGCGTCAACGTTGTTCAGAGTATCGTCAGCTCGGCCGTTAGACCGTGGTTCAATCTTGACTGAGGCTATCGCAGCCGGCGTCAACGTTGTTCAGAGTATCGCCAGCCCGGCCGTTAGACCGTGGTTTAATCTTGACTGAGGCTATCGCGGCCGGCGTCAACGTTGTTCAGAGTATCGTCAGCCCGGCCGTTAGACCGTGGTTTAATCTTGACTGAGGCTATCGCAGCCGGCGTCAACGTTGTTCAGAGTATCGCCAGCCCGGCCGTTAGACCGTGGTTTATTCTTGACTGAGGCTATCGCAGCCGGCGTCAACGTTGTTCAGAGTATCGCCAGCCCGGCCGTTAGATCGTGGTTTAATCTTGACTGAGGCTATCGCGGCCGGCGTCAACATTGTTCAGAGTATCGTCAGCCCGGCCGTTAGACCGTGGTTTAATCTTGACTGAGGCTATCGCGGCCGGCGTCAACGTTGTTCAGAGTATCGTCAGCCCGGCCGTTAGACCGTGGTTTAATCTTGACTGAGGCTATCGCGGCCGGCGTCAACGTTGTTCAGAGTATCGTCAGCTCGGCCGTTAGACCGTGGTTCAATCTTGACTGAGGCTATCGCAGCCGGCGTCAACGTTGTTCAGAGTATCGCCAGCCCGGCCGTTAGACCGTGGTTTAATCTTGACTGAGGCTATCGCGGCCGGCGTCAACGTTGTTCAGAGTATCGTCAGCCCGGCCGTTAGACCGTGGTTTAATCTTGACTGAGGCTATCGCAGCCGGCGTCAACGTTGTTCAGAGTATCGCCAGCCCGGCCGTTAGACCGTGGTTTATTCTTGACTGAGGCTATCGCAGCCGGCGTCAACGTTGTTCAGAGTATCGCCAGCCCGGCCGTTAGATCGTGGTTTAATCTTGACTGAGGCTATCGCGGCCGGCGTCGACATTGTTCAGAGTATCGTCAGCCCGGCCGTTAGACCGTGGTTTAATCTTGACTGAGGCTATCGCGGCCGGCGTCAACGATGTTCAGAGTATCGTCAGCCCGGCCGTTAGACCGTGGTTTAATCTTGACTGAGGCTATCGCGGCCGGCGTCAACGTTGTTCAGAGTATCGCCAGCCCGGCCGTTAGACCGTGGTTTAATCTTGACTGAGGCTATCGCGGCCGGCGTCAACATTGTTCAGAGTATCGTCAGCCCGGCCGTTATACCGTGGTTTAATCTTGACTGAGGCTATCGCGGCCGGCGTCAACGTTGTTCAGAGTATCGTCAGCCCGGCCGTTAGACCGTGGTTCAATCTTGACTGAGGCTATCGCAGCCGGCGTCAACGTTGTTCAGAGTATCGCCAGCCCGGCCGTTAGACCGTGGTTTAATCTTGACTGAGGCTATCGCGGCCGGCGTCAACATTGTTCGGAGTATCGTCAGCCCGGCCGTTAGACCGTGGTTTAATCTTGACTGAGGCTATCGCAGCCGGCGTCAACGTTGTTCAGAGTATCGTCAGCCCGGCCGTTAGACCATGGTTTAATCTTGACTGAGGCTATCGTAGCCGGCGTCAACGTTGTTCAGAGTATCGCCAGCCCGGCCGTTAGACCGTGGTTTAATCTTGACGGAGGCTATCGCAGCCGGCGTCAACGTTGTTCAGAGTATCGCCAGCCCGGCCGTTAGACCGTGGTTTAATCTTGACCGAGGCTATCGCAGCCGGCGTCAACGTTGTTCAGAGTATCGCCAGCCCGGCCGTTAGACCGTGGTTTAATCTTGACCGAGGCTATCGCGGCCGGCGTCAACGTTGTTCAGAGTATCGTCAGCCCGGCCGTTAGACCGTGGTTCAATCTTGACTGAGGCTATCGCGGCCGGCGTCAACGTTGTTCAGAGTATCGCCAGCCCGGCCGTTAGACCGTGGTTTAAACTTGACTGATGCTATCGCGGCCGGCGTCAACGTTGTTCAGAGTATCGTCAGCCCGGCCGTTAGACCGTGGTTTAATCTTGACTGAGGCTATCGCAGCCGGCGTCAACGTTGTTCAGAGTATCGCCAGCCCGGCCGTTAGACCGTGGTTTAATCTTGACTGAGGCTATCGCAGCCGGCGTCAACGTTGTTCAGAGTATCGCCAGCCCGGCCGTTAGTCCGTGGTTTAATCTTGACTGAGGCTATCGCGGCCGGCGTCAACGTTGTTCAGAGTATCGTCAGCCCGGCCGTTAGACCGTGGTTCAATCTTGACTGAGGCTATCGCGGCCGGCGTCAACGTTGTTCAGAGTATCGCCAGCCCGGCCGTTAGACCGTGGTTCAATCTTGACTGAGGCTATCGCGGCCGGCGTCAACGTTGTTCAGAGTATCGCCAGCCCGGCCGTTAGACCGTGGTTTAATCTTGACTGAGGCTATCGCGGCCGGCGTCAACATTGTTCAGAGTATCGCCAGCCCGGCCGTTAGACCGTGGTTTAATCTTGACTGAGGCTATCGCGGCCGGCGTCAACATTGTTCAGAGTATCGTCAGCCCGGCCGTTAGACCGTGGTTTAATCTTGACTGAGGCTATCGCGGCCGGCGTCAACGTTGTTCAGAGTATCGCCAGCCCGGCCGTTAGACCGTGGTTTAATCTTGACTGAGGCTATCGCGGCCGGCGTCAACGTTGTTCAGAGTATCGTCAGCCCGGCCGTTAGACCGTGGTTTAATCTTGACTGAGGCTATCGTAGCCGGCGTCAACGTTGTTCAGAGTATCGCCAGCCCGGCCGTTAGACCGTGGATTAATCTTGACTGAGGCTATCGCGGCCGGCGTCAACGTTGTTCAGAGTATCGTCAGCCCGGCCTTTAGACCGTGGATTAATCTTGACTGAGGCTATCGCGGCCGGCGTGAACGTTGTTCAGAGTATCGCCAGCCCGGCCGTTAGACCGTGGATTAATCTTGACTGAGGCTATCGCGGCCGGCGTCAACGTTGTTCAGAGTATCGGCAGCCCGGCCGTTAGACCGTGGATTAATCTTGACTGAGGCTATCGCGGCCGGCGTCAACGTTGTTCAGAGTATCGTCAGCCCGGCCGTTAGACCGTGGTTTAATCTTGACTGAGGCTATCGCGGCCGGCGTCAACGTTGTTCAAAGTATCGCCAGCCCGGCCGTTAGACCGTGGATTAATCTTGACTGAGGCTATCGCGGCCGGCGTCAACGTTGTTCAGAGTATCGTCAGCCCGGCCGTTAGACCGTGGATTAATCTTGACTGAGGCTATCGCGGCCGGCGTCAACGTTGTTCAGAGTATCGTCAGCCCGGCCGTTAGACCGTGGATTAAAGATATTAACTAGAGACGTTTCGACCTCGCCATGGGAGCTCATCTTCAGTGCAAAATTATTTTTTTCAGTTGTTCGCCAATTAACCCCAGTAGACTATGAGATACAGGGGTTATTTGGCGAACAACTGCCAAAACAATTTTGCACCGAAGATGCCCTCTGGTGGTGAGGGCGAAATGTATGTACTTAACACGTTTAGACACGGCCGAACAGCCCGGCTAACGACACTTTGTACTTAGCCTACATGGCAAGTCGTGTCTTTAACGGATGCTCACTCCTACTGTATTTAGTGGTAGAAGATAAATATGTATACCGTGATTAATATTTAAAAAAAAAAAAAGGAGTAAAAAATTTACTGGCATTGCACAAATGTAATGCACAGAGTAAAACATTGAAAATGCTTCAATAAATCTAAAAAATATATATATTTATGTTCATTCACCAATCAATGATTCATTCTTCATTCACCAATCAATGAATTCATTCTTCATTTACCAATGTACAGATTATAAGTTAAATGTAGTCGCATTCATAAACGAAGTTTTATATGTGTACTACAAAATTGACAACAAAGAAGTAGTTTCTATGGAAACTCACCGGTTTCCATTTTCGATCACGCACCAGCGATCGGCCGCAAATGTGCAACACGTCCTTATAAACATTTTCAATATTAAAATAATTGAACACTTATTTAAAGTTAACTCCTTTAGCATTTGGAAGTCGTAAAAATATAGGCCAGTTTCTTTAAATTTCTAATAACGCAGCAAAATACGTGGTTCTTATAACAAAATTAGGACAAATGTTTTTTTCTAAAGAAATGTAATAAGTCCGTTATTTTTTATCCGAATTCCATAAATAGGATATCGTTGGATTCAAAATGAAAGGGCTAAATGTTTCTGCAATAAGGCATTTTTTGTTATAAATACTAATTTTTTGTGAAATTTCACATTAAAAATTTCAATCAGCTGTCATTCTGAAAATTTTTAAGATAACATTTTCGTTTGTTCTGAACTTATAAGGAATTGAGTACTTACTATGTAGCATATACCAGATTTCAACTCCATACACCATTACGTTCAGCAGAAATGAATTTTTCTTTATAAAAACACACACTCGGAAATAGAAGGAGCTTCCGAAATTGGTTTATTGGACATTTTTCTTTCATTTTAATGAGTAGAATCATTTCCCGAAGTTTGGCACCATCTTTTGGAAACACCTTTGATATATATATATATATATATATATATATATATATATAAAATATACATTATACATATACATATACATATATACTTCATATACATGTAGATCCTAATAAACCTAAACCTCCCGCTCCACAGTCCGTTAAGGACCAAGGCGTACCGCGCGGCTTTTGTGTTAGTGTGACGGTGTATGGCTAGTACTACGCGCCACCAGCCGCTAGTTGCGGTATTCACGGCCAGGAGGCGGCGCTGTTATCTCAGCGCCTACTCAGTTTGCCTCACGACGCTGAGTGCACGCCGTATGGAGCCTCCGCCGGGAATTGAACCCGGGACCACGAGCGCATCAATCGCCCGCGTTAGCCACTAGACCACCTGGAGGGTCAGATCCTAATATTAAATACATTGATATACGCCTATGATCAAATTTGTCTTGTGTTTACATTATTTATTAATAATAACAAACATTTAACAAGAATATATTTTTTATTTTGTAAATAATAAATTTAAAATTTATTACATATTATAAAATATATAAAATTGAATGCCCTGACTGTAACAAATTTTATGTTGGCAAAACTAAAAAACGTTTAAAAGAAAGATATATACAACACAGTAATTCATATTTAAAACCAGAAATATACAAATCAAATTTAGCTACACACTCAATAAAAAAGAAATACACATTTAGAAATTTAAATAATATAGTTTATTAAAACACATTTCCAAAGGTACAAAAATGACATTATGGGAAAACTTAGAAATATTTAAACATTAAACAAGTAATAAATTAATACCAGAACAAATTCAGATTAATACAAAAACGATAATATTTTCAAAATTACTAATTTAATAAAAAATAAATATTTATATTATATTTTACAATTAATATATAACATATTTTATGCACACATATAAAAACATTTAATTTAGTTTACATGTAAACAGTTGTTTTGAACAATTAATTGTTTAAAAAAAGTTTAATTTATTAATTATATCTGATGATAGTTATATTACTATCGAAACATTTGTTATTTACAAAATAAAAAATATATTGTTGTTAAAAGTGTTTTAATATTAATAAATAATATAATATTAAATATACATATAATACATAGTCATCATCACCATCTTCACGGATTAAACCAAGGATGGTTTGTTCCGGTCTCAAACAGACAAAGATTGGAGCTGGTTCCTCCACCGCTTCCTCGGACGTCCTACACCTCTCCGCGTCCCCTCGGCTTATAGTTCCAGAGTTGTTTAGGAATGCGGCAGTCATCCATTCGGCAAAGATGTTCCCACTAAATCAGCCGATACTGGGCGATCCTGTGGAGTATACATTTGTTAAAGCAAATCTGTAAAGACTCTGGATTGCAGATATACACACGTAAGGTGTAAGACCAAGGTGATGGCTTTTCGTGGAATTGATCCCGTACGGGCAAAAATTGTTGTAGATGGTACGGTCCTGGAACAAGTCAGCAATTTTGAATACCTGGGCTATAATGTGTCTTACAATACGAGCAACGACGTTGTGAATAAGTCGCATAAGTTCAACCTTATGTGCGGGACCATCAGGCGAATCTTAAGTCAGCAAGTAAAAGACGCGCATAAATTCTATAAGGTGGTGGCTCTTCCCACACTTCTTTATGGGTCTGAGAATTGGACTTTAGCCCAGGCCAGTCGCATCCAAGCGGCTGGAATGAGATTTATCAGGTACGTGGCAGGGTATACTCTCCATTATCACAGAAGAAACACAGATATAATACATAGTTATATGATTATTTGTTGTATAGGCCTATATATTTTATTTTATTTAAAAATTTTCAAATGCACCCGAGCGGACGTGCGTCGGTTATTTATCTGCGCGCGTTCGTGTGCGCGCCCATCCACACACGTGACTTTTTCGAGTCTTCAAATTCTATCGGATCCAATACATCGATACCACATCCATCGGACTATAGAATCCGGTTTTACAGACGACTCTGTTTCTGTACATTATTCTATTCTTGTTTTAAAGTAGTATACTACTATTGTTTCTTGCATCAGATGTTTGTTGTCATGTTCTTTGCGTAACAGATATTCAACAAATTTGCCTCAGCTGACACCAGGAGACTAGCGGTCCATTGTCCAAGTTCAGCGTATCTTTGTTAAACGTGCGTACAGAGTTTATTTATAGATAAGAAAGTCATGTACAATTAAACATGACTTGTAGATACTGAAATAACAAATAGTGTTAAAGTGTTAATTTCACGTACTCATCGTAACAAATAATTAGAAGTTATGGCGCAACTCCATCAATAAGTTGTGTGGGTCTACAGCTGTTCTACTAGATTGTAACCGCAATAATTGGTTATGCATGTTACTTCTGGTAGCAGATAACTGACAGCTGATAAATAATGACTGGGTACAAGCGCGGATATTTCTCGCACGGGTTTGATAGCATCAGCAGGATTGGCCTGCATCTCCAGAACAGTACTGTAATTCGGTAACGGACGCGTGACAAGTTTGGCGTTAGTGTCCCTTCAATCAAGTCATCAGTGGTTTTATTTTTAGAACTAACCTTCGTTCTGAAGACAACAGTATACGCAAAATATCTGACATGTACGCCAGCTTATATTTAAATACTGTAAATATTTGACATTACCTTTACAAAATAAAGCAGTGTATAGTCTTTATTTAATAAAGCATAATATGGATATTATAATTACGATTGTTTCTTTTCTGTGATAACATAAATATTATATTATTTGACCGATTAAATATATGCAAATTCCTATGCTGACAAAACAGGAAAAAAAGAATTTATGTTATCTATAAAATATATTTTATAAAAATCATAAATTCTGCCCGGCTGTACAGACAATGCTTCCATTATTACACAAATCATTGAGAACTATCGTGAGTTCAACAAAGAAACGCATATAGTTGGCCTTTGAGAAGGCCTTTGATAGAGTAGACAGAAATTTGTTGTGACAAATATTGGAAAGGGAACGGGGATAACCTCAACAACTTATAAGAACTATACAAGGTCTATATAAAGGAACAAGAATGGCTGTCAAAAATAATTGTAGGATATCTCAACAAATATCTGTCAATCAAGGCGTTAGACAAGGGTGCAGTATATCACCTACTCTTTTTAACATTTATACTGACGATCTGGTAAGGAAATGGAAACGTCTAGTATTTAGTTATCACGAGACAGATATTTGAATGTGCTGTTGTTTGCTGATAATTTGTTTGTACTTCAAAATACAGAATCTCACTTGCAAAAATCTGTCTTTAAGATTCATCAGATTTGCAAACAATACAATATGAAAATTTCCAATATAAAAACAATGGTAGTAGCATTCCGAAGTAAGGCACCGATAAGAACAAAAACAATTATTAGTGATCGAATTCTAGAACAGATGAGCCACTTTAATTATTTGGGAAATTATATTGGCTATATGATATTGATGTTAGTTATGTAAGTTCCAGAGGATCTGTGGAACAATCAACTGTATTTTTAGAAACAAGGTACGTGGAGATACAAAATTTAAGTTTTCAAAGTTATGGCAGTCCCTGTACTCTCCTGCGGGTGTGAATTATGGACAACAACCAAATACAACACAGTAAAATACAGGCCTCGGAAATGGGATTCTTAAGAGGAGTTAAAAGGTGTACTTAACTTGACTGTATAAGAAATGAGGCCATAAGAGAAGAGTTACAAGTTTTTAACTTTAATGTTTTCGAAAAACGGTGAAAAGAACACTTAGATAGAATGTAAGATTCCAGACTGGCAAAACAAGTCTGGAAATACAAACCTATAGGCCACGGGTGTGTGGGTAGACTCAGGAAGAGAGGCTGGAGGATTTTTGAAGGCGGAACAGGCAGCACCTTGCCTATGCCGTGTTATGAATGTGATGATGATGATAAAATATATTTCTTTGGCTTGAATGTAATTTTGTTAATTAATGTGACTTCTCAAGTTTTAACACGGTATATAAAAGGGCAATTTTGTACAAGTAATGCTAAATATTGGAGATGCTATACTGGGACTTCTCAAAGTAACTGTACAAGGGTGTTTCTCTAAATGTTTAATGACGTCCTCGGCGTCATTTTATTCATTAACTATATAACTCTTCAAGGACGACGTGTTGTCCTTTATGTATTCGTGATTATTAAATTCATTGTTAAAACTGTTTTGACACGCCCTTCATTCAAATTCATGGCGTGACGTCTGTGTTTGTTTTGCTTCCCTGCGTAAAATAGCCTGACGATGACAATTAGTGGAATAACTACATATTCTTCGCTACCGTTTACAAATATACTTGCTAATCGTCTTCACAGCGCTTGCAATTTAATTCAAAAGAGGAAAACTGCTCTAGGACAAGAGGTTTTTCTGGAAACGATGACGCAAATAGAAAATTGACAAAGAAATAAAGTATTCCAAAACACCTGTTCCACAAAATAAAACTGACTAAAATTGTAAAACGCTAGCAGAAAAAAATTATAATTTGAATAGCGAAGGTAATTGCCACCATTGTTTGTCGCAGTGTTCGGCCACGGTAATGTTTTCTTCATACAGTTATTGTCGGCTGCGTCTTAAGTGTGTCTCAGTGATTTTCCGAGGAAGACCCATCCAATTGTGTTACCTTAACTTTTTTGATAAAACACCTTTTTGAATTGAAGTTTGATTAAAGTAATACCAATACTTTTGTCAATACTACGCTTTATTTACTGATAAAAATGTTATCAATAATATAAAAGTATACATTTATATTATTGCGATAGATTATGAAATAAATTATCTGCCTGACATTATAAGAGAACGATGGGACACGAAAATTGATTATCGGACCCCACTGGAGTTTTAAGGAATTATATGTCTGCGCTTTCATTTTTTTAACAAACTTTGAACAAATTTTTGGAACAAAGTGTTCGTTAAAATCAATACGTTTGTTTATTCCAGCGATTGCTACGAAGACAGCCTGAAGGCTGAAAAATTCTCTTCCACAGCTGTTAACGTCTAACAATGGAAAACGTTTCCACATACGACCAAGAGCGTATTTACGGGGGGTGGGTGACGAACGGGACCGGATCCCCCCTCCAGAGCGTCGACGAAAAGGATTGATGAATTTTGTTATTCCCTTAATTTTTAGACAATTTTATTTTGTTTGTTTGTAAATTTTTTAAAAATATACATACAGGTTTATTACACAACATTTGCGAATACGTTTGAAATACGAAACAAAGAAAAATCAATCCAATCTAAACAACTAAATTGACGGGATTGTGTCTTCTAAACTATGTTTCAATAACGCGTATTTTTATTACCGTTTATTATAATGGAATTGTTTTCGTGGTATTATCAGACGTTATTCAAACCTTTTCAAGATAGTAATGTTGATTAGTTTTCACTTGTTTTTTCTTTTGTATGAAGCCGACTCGACCGGCCCCCCAAGACAAAATTCTAGATACGCCATTCCGTACGACTTTCTTGAAGCCACATGACAGTCAGAGGCAACCAAATTCGGTAAACAGATTGATTACTTCACGGATGCCGATTAATCGATTACTCGTGTTCCATTAATTGTAAAAGGAAAAAACTGATGTAGGTCTTTTTACATACTTTAAGGCAGTTTAGACACAAATTGGTCAAACTTAATTTTGTATTTTTTTTTTAGAATTGTATATCCTTTGTTTCGAACAAAACAGTATATAAGAATTGCTTTTAAAAATGAAAAGATAACTGATTAATGAAAATAAATGACTGGAACCCCCTTAAAATCTTCAGATGTCCAGTTTCCAGAAGTCTATAATGACTTCCATTCAAATGCACACTAAAGCAATTGCTTACTTTTATGAATAAATGCAGGTATGTCATGCCCGCTTAGGCAGTTAAAGAAAAATGTAAAAAATAAGTTTTAGTAACTGCTGTCTAAACGTCTTACAGTATATAAATATATCTTAAAAAGTACATAAAGTAAATTGAAATAAAATATTTCCTGTACAGTAAATAAAACCCGAGTAACAGACTAATCGACTATTGAAAGGAATCGGAGTTGTAGGTCTATTCGGAGTCAGCAAACTGGCTGAAGTGGATTACTTCTCTTAGATGAAGATGAATTAAAAGACGCTTTGTAAAGGACTTTTCAGTCTTGGATACGGAGACGACAGAGCAATGAAATTCTGTGATTATTCGGTTAAAACCTACAGAGACGACTGAAAATTCGTTCCTCAAACTTGAAGGAATTTACCCCAACTGGGTTTCACTCGAACTTACAGATCGCCTTTAACTCAGGGATTTACAGATTGCTTGACTGAGGGATTCCGGTGTCTAGTATTTTATTCACAAGGCTACAAACATTGTTTTTACTGTGTCTCATTTCTAACGTCTTTTCTGTTATTATACTTTATACAAATAAATTTCGGGTCGTTCAATCGTTAAGCGAAACCTCTACGCAAAATTTTGTATTGTATTTGTATTGAATTTTTTGCACATGGAACAAACGAACGTTGACTATAGTGCACGTCACAATTTGAATGAAGGTCTACATGAATAATGTAGTTAATCCGTCAGTATTCCCGCCGCATGTGCAAATGTGCGCGTACGCAAGTAAGACGTGCAGGTTATAACGAACTTTAATAAATGTTGTGTTTGTTCGTTACTTCTTTAAAGCCTCACTTTGGATTCGCCAATTTGTAACGAATTTTATAAATGTTGCGGGCACTTAAATTATATACGCCGCCCGTTGGAAATGTCAATGAGTAACAAATATATATGTGTTAACTACCTTCAACCACACTGTTGTTGTTGTAATTAGGTTACTATTAATAATATATGTTGAACGGCGAATGATTTTGTAATCTGCCGCTCGCTCCCACTATACGTACCGTTTCGATGACGTCACCCACCGTTGCCAACCGTTGTGGTGTCCGCTGTGCTCTGTGAACTTATTTTTTAAATGGAACAGCAATAATAACGACGCAAATATAACAACAAACATATATCTTTATAGGAATCATTTATTCAATAAAGCATGGGTTAACTGTTTCTCGTTTCTTTTATAATAATCACAATCGTGGCAAAAATTATGTGTCTCCTTTACCAGTTGGTACTGTAGTTGTAATTCTTATTGCATTCAGACCAAAATAAAGCGTTGGTTATTATTTCTATTAAAAATATAGATCATCTCAGGGCGTATATGGTTCGGGGATTACAATTAAACAAAATATTATTCCATAAATCAAAGTACAAATTTTACAGTTCAAGGATATTACAAAGTTTAGAGTGTAATGTGCACACGTGCCGTTGAATCGTGGCTGCTAGTTATTATAGGTTATGTCCAGTTCATGTGTTTATTAATTATTATTGAAATCAAAAGTTCTTGTGGTATTTAAAAAGGTGTCAATCTCAATTCGTGTTATTAGTGAGTGTTCTTAGTGTTGGTGTGATATGGTGTCTGTAGTTTAGTTGCTTAATTTTTAAAAAGTCGTGTATACAAAAGTTGGTGTTGATGCATAATATAATAAAATGTCAAAGTCACCAAATCCTCTTCTTTATATGGTTCTTGGTCGAAGATAGGGCCCACGTCTGCTTCTGTCCTCCTCCCTGGTTCTTGATTCTTCTATTTCCAATGCTAGGTGTTCCTCACTTGGTTGTAATAACTCGTATTATGTGTATCTATCTGTATTAACATGTCTGGAACGTGTTTTCACAATTTATAGTTAATTATGTAAGACGTTTTGCAAACGCGTCTGTACGCTATGACCGTTGTTAAAGAAGTCTCAATTATTTATCCGAAATTTCTGGTTGCTATGGGTAAACTTGGAATCTGGTTGGTTGATTCGGATATACATTGTCATGTAATTTCATTATTTCAATGTCGGAATTTGTTCAAAACCTTTAAATTATTATAACTTTTCTGTACTGATTGGGAATTTAAACTATTATCAACCTTATTTTGGTGTTTACATTTGACACACATAGACACTAAACATGCCTACCTTTATTTAAGAAATACAGCTGTTACAATTTTATTATTTGAATTTTTCATAGATAGCTTAAAACGAATTATTTTGTTTCTAGATTTGTAGTGTATACTATTAACTATCAATCTGTTCATCCTTCAATATTTGTTTCATAAAATTCCTAACAGTATTATTTAAAATTTACAAAAGTTGGTTTTTACCTGGCCTATGTACCGGTGTTATTTTCATCACCATGTTTATAAACATTTTACCTTAATGTCATTTTCCATGACTGATATCTTAGTAAACCTTTAACAATTAAATTAACTTTTAACAACCATAAAAACTGTTTAACATATAACACTATCTTAACAAAACAAAAAGGACATACTATCCTATTAGTTTAATCTCATGCCCACATGGCTATGATTCTACTGAACATTTGAACAAATAAACTGCTTTTACTTAATCTATACAATTGTTTAACACTTAAATTTATAACCTTAACATGACTTTAACATAGCTTTAATATAACTTTAATATAGGCTTCATCACCACTCAACAGAATATAACTTACTCTTAGTGCTTATTTTAACAATTATAACTTTTGCACCGTTCTATAACATTAATATTACCATCTCCTCTGCTTTCTTTATGCTATCATAACACTGCTCATAAACATTTACTATATAAACTTACTATCTAAACATTCATAACAATAACATCCTCAATAACATTAGAGGATTTTTATCCTGAATACAACTATACTATTAAGCTACTATCAATTCTTACTATAATAACAATATTTTGGTTACTCTTCATTTTTTACTACTATTTTTTACTACTACTTCATTTGTTTATTCCATTTTTTGGTACTTTTCACCCTTAAACATAGTCATATTCCTATAGGTTTAAGGAATTGGGAATATAAACAAATATTCTCTCAATTGTCATCTAGGTATATCCTTAATATTAGCACTTGACTGGTGATACTTGTTCAAAAAACACTTGTTTATTATTTTATCACTGGTTAGTATTGCACTGTTTGGATTCTATTTGTCACACTTATAAATAATTAATCCATCTAGTTTTGACTGTTTGATTAATTATTTGGTACCTTCTCATGTAAGTATTATTTCCACTTTTATCATGTAATCTTACATATAGTATTTTCTTAAAATTAATGTACATTAGTTTATTCATTAACTGTATTGTATTTCAGTATCATTTTAGAATGGTTTTGTTTTTATATTTATTCTTATTGGTTTTTATGGGTTTTTACATTTTATTGTCCACTCTCACTTTTATAGGCCTATGAGTTCTGATTTATAATTCTTGTGTTTTATCTCTATTTTGGGTTAAACTTGCACTTCGTACCTTTTCACTGTACTTTAGTGTTAATAGTGGTTATTTCATAATATTTATTTCTTTTACTCATTTCACTTTGGTGTACCCACCCTTATTAAATTGTCACTTGGTAAATCACTTAGTAACTACTATTATACGCTCTTGTTATAAAATGTTACTGTGAATAAATTATTATGTGTTGTTTTCTAGACAACCTTATGACCATTATTTATTACAATTAGTGGTATGGTTCATTGTATCTATAATAAGGTTTGTTATATTTTCATTACATCATTCAAATTAATCACTTACTAGTATTTCTCTTTACATAGTATTGTATGTTTGGGCCTACTATCCCTCAATTTGTATTTTGATTACCTTGATATTATGACACATTGAATGGAACCATTTGTTTCCTTATAGCATTGATACATAATCGGTCAGTCTTTATAATACTTATTTTGTCCTTATTTAAAATTCATATCTTAGTCGGGGTTGAATGTATTTTGCATCACTTTGCCTGGATCATTAATTTGGGTACGGTCAGTTGTATTACTAGTCAGTCTGAAATATTTATTCGTTCCTCTTCACTATCATCTTGAAAGATATTCTTCTTCTTGTTTAGCTTCTTATCCATTGTCTTTAATAAATCGGGTACGATATTATGTGGTTCCAAATGTAATGTTACAAGGTATACGCGAAATTCACAATTTCTGTTTATCACAGGTAGGTGTACTCCACTATAAGAAGCTTCTGTCGGATCACTAAGTATACACAACGATAACATCCAGCAGGTAGATTTTATTCATCACAGGAAGAAACCGAAGTTATAGAATCAGATGTTATTGACGATCAGAACCTACTTTTTATACGTGCTCGGGCGTGTAAATCAATAGAGACCGACTTTTTTATATCATGAAGGCCGTAGATTCTGAATCTGCTCTTATCTTTTAACTTGTTTGGTGTAGTCAACAATGTTAAAGTTCCTGCGCAACGTGGAAGCCAGATGATCATGTGAATTGACTCTTAAAGCGAGTTATCTGTCCACCACGTGACTATATTCATCATCATCATCATCATCATCATCATCATCATCATCTTCTTCTTCTTCTTCTTCTTCTTCTTCTTCTTATTCTTCTTCTTCTTCTTCTTCTTCTTCTTCTTCTTCTTCAAGGAGTAAACCAAGGTGGTTTGTTCCGGTCTCAGTCAAAGATTCTATAGCTGGACACTCCAGCGCTTCCTCGGACGTCTCACACCTCTCCGTCCCTTCAGCTTATAGTTCCATAGTTGTTTGGGGATGCGGCAGTCATCCACTCGGCAAATATGTTCCCACCAATTCAGCCGATACTGGGCGATCCTGTCGAGTATACTCATAATATTCAGTTCCTGCCGTATATCTGTGTTTCTTATATGACCATGGAGAGTATACCCTGCCACGTGCCTGAGAAATCTCATTTCAGGCTCTTGGATAAGACTGGCCTGACCTTTGGTTAAAGTCCAATTCTTAGAACCATAAAGAACGTGGGACGGACCATCACCTTGTAATATTTTAGGCGCGATTCTTTACTTGCTGACTTAAGAGTTCGCCTGATGGTCCCGCACATAAGGTTGAACTTATGCAACGTATTCACAACGTCGTGGCTAGTATTATAACACACTGTAGTCCATGTATTCAAAATTGCTGATTTGTTCCAGGGCAGTACCATCTATAACAATTTTTGCCCGTGCGGGATCAGTTCCACGAAAAGCCATTACCTTCGTTTTAAGTGTGGATATTTGTAATCCAGAGTCCTTGCAGATTCGATTTAACAAATGAATTGTTACTATATTTATACTACAGAATATTTACAGAAGGCACGCAGAGAAGAGATTCATACGTCAGACCAGAGATAGAACCCTCTTCACCTGCTGAGCTAGTTTTCATTCAGGGTCACTCTTAATCTGTCGAAAACAGTTGGAATTACCACGCTGTGACTTTTAAAATTATTGTTTTTTGGTGGAAATACTATTCGAAAATGGGAATACCGGTGGGAGGAAACACATCGCACTTTCTGTTTTTTGCAGACAATCAGACGACTGTGGTGTGTTCGCAGGGAAACATAGAATACACGATCTTAATTTTAAAACGGCTAAATATACGTGCTTTAAAACGGCAGATCTATTTTTTTCTTTCAGAAATTGAGAGAACAAAATGTGTAACAAATTTGAATAATTAGGCTCAGTTATTGGGGAAAAGTGGTAAACGAGACGGGGATAAAGAGTTCGGGATAACAAATGGGGAAGGAAATTCTAAGATTCCACAAGGACTTATCAACGTTATGGGGACGAAACCTTTGAGGAAGAAGCTAAGTAACGGATTGGAAACTTAATGTCATTTGAAGTATTCGTGTAGCCTACACATGTCACAGTCTCCCGCAGAATATACCTACTTATTTTCATAACAGGATTGATAAGGGAAGAAAAAAATCACTAACGAGAGTTTCAACGACGTCTCGCGGCGACCCGCTGTAAACCTAGCCAAACAAGGCCCTTGAGAATCCCCCGAACAATAATAGTTATGCGAGCGTTATTTTCTTAACGTAAGCGCCCGCTGGAGTGTGTGTTAGTATGCGTGTGCAGATAGGTAGATGATTGTAACACTGACGTTAAATACCTGACAAGACAGTGATAAGTGGTGGTTTCCGAATACATTCGTAACTGGTAGGTTATAAGAATCGGAGGTACTTTGTTGTATACGATACTCAACGAAAAAAGCAGTCGTAAAACTTACAGACGTATACAATACAATTCTGTCGAAAATCAACTCGCTTTTTTTAACAGAATTATAGATAGTATGTTTTCGAAGTCTCACTTTACTAAGAATGATGACAGAAATGATTAACAAGTGTATTGAAAGGAAACAGGTACCAGCGGAATGGAAACTAGGATTCATGTCCTCATTGTTCAAGAAAGGAGACAGACAGCAATGCAACAATTATACAGGCATAACTGTCACACCAACCCTTAGCCGTCTTTATGGCAGAGTCTTAAGAGATCTAATTGAGGAGGAGTACGCAGAAAATGAAACAGAAGAACAGAGCGGGTTTCGTGTTGGGAGATCTTGTATGGATAATATCTTCTGTCTTAAACAACTAATAGAAAAAAGACTATATGTAAATCCAGAGGTTCACCTTCTCTTCATAGACCTGTCTAAGGCTTACGATAATGTCCCCGTCTTTAAATTGTGGTAGGTTCTACAGAACACTAATATAAACCACACTCTCATTCAGGCAATACAAGAAATTTATAGAGACTCCAAAATAAAGATCAAAATAGGGAAAAAAGTGTCAGCAGGGTTCACAGTATCGAAAGGTCTAAGGCAAGGGTGTTGCATCTCCCCGACATTGTTCAAAATATAAATATATAGACACAGTATTGCGACAGTGGAAAAGAAAGTGCAGAGGTATGGGAATTCCAATAGAAATGTACAGATTAGAGAAATGATAAATGTGAAACATGCAGTAGTAGACGAAATAGAAAGAAGACAGTTAATTTGGTTTGGACATGTTAAACGGATGGGAGGAGAAAGGTTGCAAAAAAGGATAATGGAATGGTTACTCCCGGAGAAAAGCAAGAGGGGAAGACCCAGATGATCATGGGGAGAGAGTATATCCAGAAAGCTCTAAGTGCGAGGAATCTGACAAAAGAATATAGTCAGGACAAAAAATATTGGAGAGAAAGTCTGGAAATCGGACAGCGACGACAGACGCTATAAACCGATGTTATAGCGTCCGATGTTATATATGTCGAAGTCTTCTTCCGGTACAGACCCCGTCAAAAATACAGTGGAACTCGCGAATAACGAGCTCGCTTATAATGAAAACTCGGATGTATGGATCAGAAGTACGAGATTTGTTTTGTTTCGTATCTTAATAACGATAATTAAACTCGCTTTTAACGAGTAGGAACGCATTAGAGACTTGGTTATAACGGGCATTTTATCGCAGGCTTGTTCATGAGTTAGGGTCTAAAAACGTTTGTTACAATACAGCATTTTAAACATTCGTTTAAAATCATTAACGCAATTTAGTGAAACTAATAATGCAAGAGATGAATTCGTGGAATATTTAACTAAATTACAAAACTGTTTAATATCTACAGATACAAAATTACTAAACCAACAAAAATAGATTACTTTTTTAAGGTTCTAGGTGCGAAATGTATAATCTTGACGATTCCATTTAGAACGAAGCAAAAAGACAAATAAACTGGAGTGAATTTTCTTCTATTTGCCAGATAGCCGGCTGATTTTGGTAAGTTTTTACTACACAGCTACTTTAACTATATTTCACGAACGCACTATAGGCCAATATTCAGCAAACACTGTTAACGTCTAAAAAATGTTTAAAGTCTAAATTTGACTTTTAAAGGTAGAATGTAAAACGTGTCAAAATTATATTGTGCAAAGCCTCTTCTATAGTAGACTTTTTTGTTGTGTGTTCGATAATCATTGTATACAAAAGGCGTTCAAGTCGACAACTCGGATGTAGCGAGCACCCGGTTTTAACGAAGACATTTGTCCGGACCCTTGAATCTCGTTATAAGCAAGTTCCAGCGTGTAGTGTATGACGTTTCGCTCATATTACAATGAGTATCCTCGGTCACTTAGACCTGAGGGTACTCATTGTAATATGAGTGAAACGTTGCCATACAAAACATTTTTGACGCGGTCCATACCGGAAGCGGACTTCGAGAACCTAATGGACACCGGTTGCGGAAGCCTGTGTGAGAAGATACACACAGGTATATGTGTATCTGAAAATGAGCGAACGTAACGTTACTTGACTAACGTTGTGTCATTTACATTGTAATTAATTTTAAATTGAAAATTTATTAATTTAAATTATACACTACAACTTGGCGTTTTTTGTGTCACTATAAAATTGTCTTTCGGTATTTACTTTGCGTACGTACTCAGAAAAGCGCAAACTGGCTGCACCGTAAGATTGCGTTAAAACATATTAATCGGGAGGTATGACACTATTAATCCTCTACGATTCATTAAAACACGTCAGTATTTCTTAGACTTTCACGGCCGGTGTCAACGTAGTTGGATTTCTTATTTGCCGGACTGTCAGGTCGTGGTCTATTGTTTGTATTCAAAACACACGTTTCGACTCCACCATGCATCGGAGGCCATCTTCAGCGTAGAAACTATTAAAAAAGATGGCCTTCGATCAGTGGCGGGGCGTCGTCCATGTAACCGCTCTGTTGCCGGCAGCAACAGTACAGCAAATGAAAGAAAATAAAATTAATTATATCACAGAATAAATATTTTAGTTGTTGAATAATTTGAAATGCGAACAATATTAGTAGGAAAACTTGAATAAAAGCATAGCACTGTTTTCGAACCTCTGGACATTTGAATCGCCTCATGCTGCCGGCTCAGGCATCGGCAACGTCTTACTGCGTACGGTCATTGATCTTGTAGTAGTTGTCACTGTACTGACTACAGGGGACACATTCGTCCACCCAATATGTTGCCTCTGTACAAACCGGCAAAACGCTCAGTTGTCAGTTACGTACGTTTCCGGAAAGGTCGTGTACCACTTACTACGCACATATTGCTGTTTTGTTAGTTTAGTTATATGTTTCTCTGTTTTTCTTCATTATTTTTTTTATTCGATTATTTGTGCCCCGATTTATTCTGTATACGTATAATGGAGTCAGACCCCGTTGAATCGGGACCTTATTCTTCTGTCAGCGAATGATAGGAAATACACTTAAACAATATTTTTGTTCTAAAAAGAACGCTAGAAAAAATTTGAATTATTTTTTAGGCTAAGTTTTAGTCCTATCACAACCGACAACAGCTGTTATGTACCCACGCCACGTCACCGCTTCGATGGTTGGCCCGAAACGTCTGTTTTGGATATGAGCAGTAGACCACGACCTAACAACTCGGCAAATAATAATACGGGCAACGCCAGTATTTGTTTACATGAGTTTCTGTTTACCGGAAAATTAACAATTAACAGTCAACATCCGCGGTCTATCAGCGGCGAGTAAATACGGACAGTGACCACGCCACGCAAACAAGGTCTCGACCTGTAAACACTTTATTTTTAAAAACAAATGCACGAAATTTGTTCCGTTTTCTAATCTTAGAACATTTTGATATTTTTGTCTGTTATTTATCACGATGTGTTCGTTTGTTAAGGTTACAGGCATTATCTTATTGTTTTTGTGTTGATTTATTATTGTTAAAAACGTATTAATATCATTTTGATTTGCGTAACAACTGAGTTGTGTACGGAAACACAGCCAGCATCGTCGTCGTCGTCGTCATCATCATTATCATCATCATCATTATCGTCATCATGTCGTACCCGGTTCTCGGCGAAAATCTCCCTAACCATTCGTCAGTGACTTCTTCTCTCCTGGGTAAATCCTGTAAAGATCACTGTGTCACCCTGTATAACCAGATCATCTTCTGAAGGGCTGTCATCGTGGTCTGGTCACGTGTCTTGACATCCAACCTATCAATTTTCAACACCACCTACGACACTTCTTGTCTAGCCGAATAACTTACCAACTTCCATTTTTATTTCTTAATTTTGAATTTAATATCATATATTTAAATGTGGTTGCTTAATCGTTTAATTATATTCGTCACAGTCTCTGCTTATTGTTTTTCTACAGTTCTAGAGCTTATAGGCTATCATTTTCATGTTCACTGCCCGTGTTTATAACGCACTCAGAACTTACTGTAATTACTCATTATAATGTGCTTATAACTCACTGTACATTAGCACGTTCTAAGACAAAACGTTCCTTTTTAAACACAATGGCGGTTTTATATTTTACAATATTTTCAACGTAATGGCTCTTTCGACATGTTGGAAGTTAAGCTTAGTCTTTCTCTTCAGTTAATGACATTATCTCATTATTTTAATAGCTGTAAGAATATATACTCTTATCCAAGGATAAAATTAGCTTAATTTAATAAAATAGCTTCAGTCACTATGCAAAACTGTTTCTCATTACAGTCGTTGTTAAATATTACTTTGACCCAATTACTGTCCGATTTACCAAGTACCGTAAAAGTAAATTTACTAAAATCATAAAATCTTACTGGAATCAGGGAACCGAGATCAGCTCCTAGAGTTGGCCTGATCAATTGGGGAGTACGACAAGGGTGTCCATTGTTACATTCTCTTTTTAGTTTATATATTGACGATGTCATACAAAATGGCATATCTGCCTTTCGGAGCATTTATGATTGTTCACTCTGCAACTGATACTTTGTTGTTTGCGGACAATCAGGCTATTCTGTCGGACTCGAAAAACAGGCTGCAGATGCGTATACATTTGTTAAATCGAATCTGCAAAGACTTTGGATTACAAATATATCCACGCTTAAGACCAAGGTAATGGCTTTTCGTGAAACTGATCCCGCACGGACAAAAATTGTCATAGATAGTACTGCCCTGGAACAAGTCAGCAATTTTGAATACCTGGGCTACAGTGTGTCTTATAATACAAGCAACGACGTTGTGAATAAGTTCCATAGGTTCAACCTTATGAGCGGGACCATCAGGGGATCTCTTCAGTCAGCAAGTAAAGAATCACGCCTAAAATTCTACAAGGTGATGGCCCTTCCCAAACTTCTTTATGGGTCTGAGAATTGGACTTTAACGAAAGGCCAGGCCAGTCGTATCTGAGCGGATGACTTAAGATTTCTCAGGCACGTGGCAGGGTGTACTCTCCATCATCATAGAAGGAACACAGATATACGGCAGGAACTGAATAGTATGAGTATACTCGACAGGATTGGTCAGTGTCGGCTGAATTGGTAGGAATATCTTTGCCGAATGGATGACTGCCGCACACCCAAACAACTATGGAACTATAAGCCGAGGGGACGGAGAGGTGTGGGACGTCCGAGGAAGCGCTGGAGTGACCAGTTCTAGACTTTGCCTGTGTGAGACCGGAACAAACCATCAGTGATTTAATCATTGCAGATGATGATGACGATGACCGTAAAAGTATTTATTTCATTTTTAAATGTAATTTTATTTATAGCCTTACGTTTGTTAATTCAGTGTCATATTGGGCATTGCGGTACACCACATACATCTGTGTAAGTCACAGTCAAAGTCATCAGTGATGCACAAATATTATGCCGTCGAGAGAATGTACTTGATAAGTGGATTGTTCGGGAATATGCTAGGCACATACTATTTACAGCGTAACTCATGCAGCACTAATGTTGAATTATCGCGTTCATTCAGTCAACCACATTATATTCAACTTTCTTCTCTGTTTGGCTGTAGCAAAATGTTCATTTTTACAGTTTGACTTTTATTGTACACCTAAAAAGGACTCTTATTTGGAATGGAAGAACAAAAAATAAACTTAAAAATATATAAAACGTATAATATAGAACTGACAAATTCATGTATCTTAGAGAAGTTATTGAATACAATGTCTCAGAGAAAGAAGCCATTAAAGCACTAGATAATAAGATGAAAATTACTTACAATTTAACCAAGGACACATATAACAAGAAATCAATTTCCATTAATGCCAAACTTAGGCATTATTCAACAGTAATTCGCCGGAAGCACTTCATGCAGCTGAGTGTCTGACTCTGAACAAGAAAATGATGATGGAAGAAATGGAAGTCGCAGAAACGAAAATATTAAGAAAAATCTTGGGATCAATAAAAGATGTAGAACAGTACAGAAGACGCCACAATAATGAGCTGTACACACATGTTGAGAAAATCACAGACGTACTTAGAAAAAGAAGAATTACTTTCTACGGACATGTTCAAAGAATGAATCCTGACAGACTAACAGGGAAGCTTTTTAACTATTTGAAAAAGCTGAAAATGTCCAATACGTGGTTCAAAGAAACAGAAAAAAACTCCAGATGACTCAAGAAGATATTGAAGAATGCTTACCACTAAAAAACAAAATTAAAAAATGCCCAAGGTTTTCAGGAAAACCCCAAGAAGAGGACAGGTGCCATCTGGACTGACGGAAGGAGGGAGAGACATCGATCAAGAACGAAGGAGATGTGGGAGAGGAGGAAGTGAGAGGAGAAGAAGGGAGGAACCAGTTGAACCAAACGTGGTCCACAGTGGCTCATACGAAAAGAAGAAACGTGTAAAACAGGATCAAAAAGGAACCTGAGGACTTGAAGAAACTAATTTTCTGACTTTTATATTCTGTGGCTTTTTTCGTTTTCTGCATCACTGCGACGACCCCTCCCCCGACACACACACACACACACACACACACACAGAAGATGCTAACTTCTTTTCTCCAAACAAACATTTATTGAGAGTAATACTGGAATATGTTTATCTTGGATTGAAAACTGCTTAGTGTTGTATATTAGTCAGTAGTCAGAATTCAGATCTAAACTGTCAGACTTATCTCAAAAGCGCGGCCATTAGAAATACATACAGCAAACACTTTACGGCTTCTTCGTTATTTTTAAACGGGTATAAATCACTAGACCAACCTTAACAACCGTCAGCTCTAAACGCAGAACAACAACATTGTTTCCTAGTTTACGACAGCGTAAACGTCCATCAAAATGTTCTTGTGTTTTGTACAACTTCAAGTTAACCCTAATGTTTGTAGTCGGCTCTGGCTGATTAATTACATCTTGCCGTAGGATCGCTGGCTATAAAAACAGTTACAGTAATTGAGTTGTTTGTAGCTGGACATTAAGAGCGTTCGGTGTGTCCTTTAAAATCCCTGTACGCCTGCCTGTACCAAATTTAACGGCCTTCAATTGGGCGAGCAAACAAACTGTGGGACATTGCGTAGGAACAGCGATTCCTATAACGAATTGTTAGACAGACTTCAATTGTAAGACTGTGAGAAAATTCCAGAACAAAGAAACAGTAAAGAGTCAGTAACCGAAAACCAAACGTATGGGCTAGTAGGCCTACACTTGATCTGTTAAACTACAAAAAGTAACATTAGTAAAAAAAAAAATAAATAAATAAAAATAAAAACAAAAAGAACTTGAATCGGACATCAACGAGAGAAGTCAGAAAACTTCTCAAGGGAACGTAAGTGTCAACAACTTTGGTTTGACACGTTTCCTCATTGCCACAATCCTCATTGACCTGCTGGCATAAGAAAGGAATAAGGAAATAAGAAAAAAAAGTAATTGGACGCAAAACACCTATCCCTTCTTATCTTCGTAACTACCGATTAACAACTAAATGAAAAATTTAGGGAAAAGGCAAAAGATGAGGTAAAGAGTAGGAGTAATAGTAGTAGGAATTGCACATTACAAGCTTTAGAATATGACTGAAAAATGGTAAATTCAAAAAAATGACGGCACGGCATGGAAGAGGGATCTGTGAAGGTCATAACAAAAGAAAGACGTTTAACTTCCCAGTGTCTGCATAAACAGAGATTACGGAGATAACAATTAGTTACTTACCAGTGTACGTCATAGAGGGCACGAACGTGGCACACTGCACAAGCGTGTACAGTACTGACCAGACTCCATTCCACATGCTTATCGTACGAAAGGGATTACACTGTTCATGAAATATTGTCGCGCCCGCAGAAATTACATAGACTCATGTGAACAACATTTAATGTTATGAATGAGCGCGCGCGCGAGAGAGAGAGGGAGAGGGAGAGAGATTTTATGTGTGTGTGTAAGCACACACACACACACACACACACACACACACACACACACACACACACACACACACACACACACAATTGTTAGATATTTATAGATATGAATATTTTATTAATAGATATATTTATACACATAAACATATCCATTTGGAGTAGGCCTGTATAGGCCTAACACATTATATGGCACTGTATTATATCAGATTTTGTGATTCGAAACCTTGTTTCCACACTTATCTTTTAATCCTGACTGTGATTTGTTGTAGACATTTTCTTTTCTCTCATCTTTTGTAGCGCCAGTCGATGTTTTGTAGCGCGTCGATGTTTTGTAGAGCCAGTCGATGTTTTGTAGCGCCAGTCGATGTTTTGTAGCCCCAGTCGATGTTTTTTTCCTGAATTTATTTGTCGCTCTTGTCTGTTGCTTATAAACTGTTATCATGTTTGGTATTTTGTGTGTCTCGTTGTTTTTGAATTTCATTTCTATAATAGGTTTACATGTATTTTTCCATATATGTTTATTTGTTATTTTGTGATGTTACATCATTTGTTTAGTTAACGTTACACCATTTATGTTTACAAAATTGTACACACATACACACACAAACACAACATAATTCTAAACAGAAAATTTATAAAAGCCTTATAAGACCAGTAGTGACTTATGGCTATGAGACATGGACCATGACGAAGAAAGAAGAAGCAGATCTTAAACGATTTGAGAGGAAAGTAATGAGGAGAATTTTTGGCAAATAGTGCAACCAGACGGCACTTTGCGGCTCCGCATGAATCTTGAACTCGATAAACAACGTAAACGTAGTAAAGTCACAGAGAATTAGATGGCTAGAACATGTTTATAGACTGGAGAAGACCAGAAATACGAGAACTATCACAGAATGGAAACCTTTGGAGTCTAGCCCCAGAGGAAGACCGAGAAAGAGGTGGATGGAGTGTGTTGAGGATAACCTGCGAACCATGGGGATCAAAGGATGGAAGATTGTTGCTGAGAACAGAAGGGAATGGTGTAGACTTGCTGAGGAGGCCAAATTTCATAGAGAGATGTAGAGACAGAGGAAGAAGAAGAAGTTAATGGTTTTTATTAATTTTGCATTGCTTTTTATTTTTTGTATTATTTTTTTGCTCTTTTCTTTCATTTTTGTATTTCTACAGGAAATGTTTGTTCGTGTGAGTTTGTCGATTCTAAGCACGATTCGTATTTATAATATTAGAATTATTTCTTCAGCACTCGGATCATGGTTACGGAGTCTTGCTCCACGAGGATATCTGCTTCGGGGCTCAAGGTATTTTGGTGTGCCTCCATTTCTGGCCTTACAATGTGTTTGTCGTCTTTCTGAACGTGAAATTTGTATAACACTCAAGAATATTTCCTTGTTCACTCAGCATTCTCTTCATGTTGCTACATTCCGTTAAGAAAGCAACCTCAGAGAGAGAGAGAGAGAGAGAGAGAGAGAGAGAGAGAGAGAGAGAGAGAGAGAGAGAGAGAGAGAGAGAGACATACGGACAGAGACAGAGACAGACAGGCAGGCAGGCAGATAGACAGAGAGAATAATAGTACACTGTTACCCTGCTACCCTGTTTCCCCGGTAACTTATTGCTTTTACTTCATTTAGGGGTACTACGTTCGGCTCTCCACCCTTTTGTGGAACACTCTATAAACTTTTTTCTACTGAAAAAAAAAACGTTTAGACAATAACAGAACAAACCAATCCACCACAGCAAAACAACCCGGATATAAATTCTTTTATCAATTATCTTATCGTTGATCTACGTGAATGGTTCTCCTTGTATTGTAAAATATGAGCTTCGATTTTCAAGTAACACTGTTCTTCCTGGAGTCACTGTGCATTTGTATACAGTTTAAATTAATATTTTTGCTTATATTAAACAATAACTAACAATAAACAGTAAATAAAACAATAAATAAAAAAACATTTTTGAATGAAATAATTCTATTCGGATTAACAATTAATATAATTATTTACAACGGCGCTTCGAAACTGACACAATTACTTCTAAAATAAATTTTGCTTAACGACGACAGAGAAGTAATTGTTTGGCGACGTTATAATTTTCCGTGACTGTGTAATTAGAGGCGACGGGTGACGCGTGATTTCGTGAGCTTAATGACTAGAAATAGAATTAACTTACAGCAATTTATTTGTTTCGTTGCTCACCTTGCTCATTGTATAATTAAACCGATTTCTGTGGAAATTATATGTTGTGACGGCGTCTTAATTGCGAATAGTCAGGTGTTGTTCGCCATTGTGTCTCAGTGGCCGAATATGTAACTACTAAACAAAGATTCTTGCTACGTGTAATTTTTGTACTAAATAAATTATTTCTTGGCATATAGGTATATCTATTCAATCTGTTTCCCCGATAAAGTTTCTTTTATTGATTATACTGTAACAACGGATGCATTTTGTTTTTAAAGTGCATCTTTAACACAAAACCAAGAAATTTTGATCCGCGGATAAAAGGTACACGGATAAGAGGGATTACTGTATATTTAATCGAAAATACAAGATCTGAGTGCCTACACGACTATAGAAGGAGAAATGTTTTCTTGTCTGCTACGTCGTTTGTTTAGCGATTATACCTGAACCTTGGTGGCCACCGTGACTACATACTGGACATTTCTAAGCGCAAGAGCATTTTTTTACTGTGCTAAAAAATTGCAAAATCGTTATCGTTTTTGAATTCTGGGCAAAATTCTAAGAAAAATGATACCAAACAACAACTATCAACAAGCAATCACTTATTATACAAGTATTAATATCACCAATTATAATTGTAGGGTAGTCGCATTCTGTAATATATTCTCAAAATCATTTCAAAAATTATTATAGGTTTGTTTGCATGACGATAAATGTCATACATGGAAAGGTTAAAGCTATTATTACTAAGATTAAGACTATTGGTAACATGAATAATTTCGGCTGTAGGAAGTAGGATTTATTGTTAGTTATGTAGATAAGTAATTTGATAAAATTTGAATTTGAGTGTAACAATATTTTATTTTTTTTATTTTTCCACATCAAGATTAGTCGCTTGATCAGATTTTTATAGTGTTGAAAACAGAGATTTGTCGCAATTATGTAGTGTTTAAACTCATTTTTCTTAAAATTTCGTGTAGGTTAGAAAAATGGTAATTTCATTTGGCATTAAAATCGAATTTAAAAAGTTGTAATAATGTAGTGAACGGCACACTTTGCGAATCATACCTGCGACGCGCGGGCCGTCTGTGAGTGTGTGTGCGTCGGTGAGGGCACCTCAGGCAGTCTGGCCGGTCCCAACCGCCACCGCTCATTTTACAGACTGTAAGACTGTGAGAGAATTCCAGAACAATGAAACTGTCAAGTGTCAGTAACTGAAAACTAAACACATGCACTAGTACACTTGATCCGCTAACTATGGAATGCAACATCAGTAGAAAAAAATAATAAGAAACTGGAATCTTCCATCAGCGAGAGTAGTTAGAGAGAACTTCTCAAAATAAATCAGCTTGGTTTTCGAAAGCATGTTTTATCTGTTTATTATCAAACTGACCAATAAAGTGGTTTGAATTCTAATAAACATTTCTTTATACATTGAGAAAGAGAATCATGAAAGTTAATATTTGAATAAGCAAAAAATTATGAAAATAATTTTTAAAGTACTTGTTTTATGACGTTCAGACCAAACTACTATTGTTAAGGCCTTTCCAGTATTTCTTTTCCAAGCAGAAACTTGGACAGTCAGGACAGCAGACCGCAAAAGAATAAATTATTTCAAGATGTGCGCGTACAGGAGGATGGATGTTGGATCATGGCTGGACAAAAAACCAATATCTCCATACAACAAGAACTCAACGTGGATAGTAGATTATCCACCATATGCTACCAGGGAGTCGGTTTATTGAAAATACTGTTCAGCGCAGTGAGATAATCTAGAAAAATCCGTCATACTGGGAAAAATAGAGGGATAGCGATCTCGTGGAAGGTGTTCGAGACGGTCGCTGGACCAAACAGAGGAGACGACAGGCTGCACGCTGGAACAACTGACTCGTAAAGAACAAGATCGGAATCGATCGGAATTGTGCAGAATTTGACATTTTGGGTCTCAAATTTCAACTAGGAAAGATGGAATAATGTAATGTACGAGGGGGTACCCAAAAATAACCGGATTTTTTTTTTAAAGCTATGTATTTAATTTTTTTGTACAAAACAACCTTATCACCTTCAAAGTACTCTCTATGAATTCATCGTCATACTACGACCTTTGGAAGTCGTAGCCGCTATTCTGAGTCCTCTGACTCATGAAGACGAGTAGCACTGATAAACATTAAGGATATCTTTGAACGAGCGAAGCGCGTTCTTAGTTTTAATTCGACCGTTTGACATTCATTTGTAATACAGTCGCGTAATACATGGCAAGCGTATTCAAACTTAGACCCCACTCCCTATTGTTTTTGAGATTAGTTGCCCCTAAAATAAGGGCGCGGGAGGCAAAAACGTGACAGCTTAATATTTTGAAAACTCGCAAAAACCCACGTGGAGTATAAAATTAAAGAGAACTTCTACCAAAAACTGGAAGTAATGTTGAGTTTTGGAAATGTTAAGACTTTTAGAAACTAGATACTTAAAAAGGTGTCAAAATTTTGAAAACAAATTGTTAAGAGTCGATGAAGGGCATTTACAACTGCTGTACGGCATATTATAAGATTTAATGTTTTTGTTTGGGTATACAGAATCATTAACTTTGGACTTAGCACATTTCTTGTAACCTCTTCATTCTTCTATTTATACAAATCTATATAATGTTACGACATTAGAGAACAATCTACGTGTTTGTCGAATGTGCCAGAAGAATCTCGCTCTAATGTGTGTGGCATACGTGACTCTAGACGCATTCGCGAGAGTTTTCTCGAAGCCGCCAGCCGCGCAGACTGTGTCAGGGCCGCAATTAATTATGTAGTTCACACTGACGCTAAGACCAGAACCACATGCCGATTTCAGTTCTTTATTCTTTGTTCTTTTCTTTTCCTTTAATATTCTTTCATCTTTTCATTGTGTCTCTTCTTCCTGTCTTCAGTCCACTTTGAACCTGCGTTTTTCTCTCTCCTACCCTGGACCCTTTCCATTTTTAACACTTTTGCCCGAAAACTTCTCTTTCAATTGCTTCCTCTGCGTGTATACTATTTTTTTCTAAATCCTTTTGGAAAAGGGATTCCAAAATAAAAAGGGATTTTATTTAATAATAAAATTTATTATTTTTTATATGTAATAATAAATTTATTGGGTTCAAAATAGTGAGAGCGTTCTGCAGTTCAGTGAGCTTACTACAGGGTAATTCAGGAAAAGAGAAATAAACATAAAATATATACTCTTATGAAAATAAGGTTTTAAATAAATTTATTTATTTCATATAATAGTAAAAATATGCAATTTAATAATACATACAGTAAATTGTTTTCTTGAAGACGACATCTTGCAGGTGAGCTCCATTTTTGCGCAAACATTCCTGAACAGTCTCTTAGTTAAATTTTGCACGGTTTCAATAAATATTTCAACACGAATTTCGGCAATTGCTTCTCGAGTCTTAGCTTCCCGTTCTTCCGTTGTAGTAGGTCGACTACGATACACTTTGCTTTTAAGGTGATCCCACAAGAAGAAATCACACGCTGATAGATCAGGGGATCTGAGAGGCCATGGAATGTCGCCGTTTCTCCAAATTATAAGGTTGCCAAACAACTGACGTACAGCAGCCATCGATATTCGTGCTGTGTGTGACGTTGATCGGTCTTGTTGAAACCATGGGTTGTCAATAATTTGTGGAAATGCCTGTAGTTTTTACTGAACAAAGGTTTCTAGCATGGCGACGTACCGATCCGATGTGACTGTACTCGTTCTTAAAAAGCAATAAAGGCCTATACGACATACTAGGCCACAGCACACCATACTGTAACTTTGTCGCCGTGCAACGGACGCTGGTGTCGCTGAGCAGCACTTTCATGTAACGAAAAGTTTGTTTATTTTGATACCTATTAAGGTGGAAATGAGTTTCGTCCACATCCACAGATTGTTAACAAACTCATTGTCCTCGTTTACTTTTTCAAACATTCGTTAACAGAAGTGTTGTAGCATTAGGTGACCGTCGGGCTCCAGCTCCTGGACGATCCGCAACTTGTACGTAACAACAGGTAAATTCTCCTTTTAAAACAATTTTAACACACCACACAAACCGCACGCAACAGGTATGGTACCGCACGGTTCTATCCTTTGGTTCTTGCAGTTTTAGTTGAAACCTGACCACTGTACGTAGGCTTACGAGCGTAGCCTATAGGATATAAAAATAAAAGAAGGAAAGTTCTATTACCATTTCTCGCATGACTAAATGGCTGTCCGATCATTATTTGAATGGAGCGAAGACAAGATTCAAGATTCATTCTTAATACAAGCGTCCGCTGTAGAACTTACAACTAACAAAGAAGGAAGGGGATCGTAGATTTTTTTAACGAACGTTTCTGGCTGTGTTGTACGATCTATTTATGGCCGCATTCCTGCGAATGGCAGAGAAGAGACAAACAAACAATAGCACGTGTTCGTGAGAACAGGTTGCGTGTCTCCTAGGCACGTGACACCGTGTCCGCTGATTACATACAAAATACGAATTACCCATTACCCGCTACTGACTCATACTACTCCTGTTAAACAAAACGAACTTAATGTACAACATAAGTACCCTCTCTCTCTCTCTCTCTCTCTCTCTCTCTCTCTCTCCCTCTCTCCCCCCCTCTCTCTCTCTCTCTCTCTCTCTCTCTCTCTCTCTCTCTCTCTCTCTCTGTCTATCTCTCTCTCTCTCATCCACGTGTGTTTATTATATAGCATATGATAAAAGTAACTTTTTTATTCCACAAGTACGACACTTTTTCGTCTAACGCATCTTTCGTAGGTTGGATCTGGACCTTCATCACCAGGGACTGAACGAAAATGAATTTTATTAAGCTTCGTATTTTCCTTTGTCTTACTTAACCTAGAAAATCTTAAAACCCTATTTCTTAAAATTGTTCCATCTAAGGAGATGTAAAACGTTGGATAACAGATGTGATGGAATGAACTAGGCTATTTAGAAAAAAATAGTAATAAGACAAACGAAATTTAAAAATTTTCAGTCGGCTAAGAACACGCTGGATTCGTATGGGATGGTGAAAACTGTTTCCTTTATTCGTATTTTCCTCCCTTTCTACATTTTACGTTTTCCTAATTCCTTTATTCGTAGTACAATCAATAATCCATTCTTTCGTCCGCGACTGCAATTTAACTTAATACTACATCATCTGCAAATCTCTTATTGTTTTGACGTGTGTCGTTACATAAGGTCAGTGCCGTATTATCCAAATCGCTAGGGTATGCTGCAGTACCGGGCACCAAGGCGTCAATTGTCAAGGCGTCACCGTAAAGCGCTAAATCACAAAAACTTTTTGAAGATAATAAATGTAAAAAAAATAACAACAACAAATGTCCTCAATCCAAAATCTTAAAAAAATGTGTGCACACTTTTTGACGAGTTGCCGTTATTTTTTTTTAAGCGAGTTACTTGATTCGCTCGATTTATAAGAAATTATCCAAGACTTCGTTAAGGTAAAATCAAGAAAATGGATCGATTAGTATTTTCTAAGCTTAACTACTACTACTACTATCCTCATTGTAATCACCGTATTTGTTGTAATTTGAGAGTTTAATAAAATAATTGTAACTTTCGGAATTTTGTTTGCCATTTATCAGTGTAAATAATGGATAAATTGCTGAATTTTGAACCGGGGGGGGGGGGGAGGCAGCAATTACAATCTGATGGCAGCATAGGGCACCACGCGCTTTTAATCCGCGGCTGCCTATGATTTGTAAGTTTCTGTTTTAATTCAGAATTTCAGTGTCATATAAATCTATATAATAAACGCTTTAATGCCAAAAAACGCATAGGCCATTAAAAAAAATTAATATTGATATTTATTAAATACAAAGTCTCTTATTTAGAACCTTAAATTTAACAAGTCTAATTTAGGAATATACACGATTATTACAAATCTATCTCATATCCCAGTCGTATGATTTAATTACAACAAACATATTTCTAAAAGTAAAAAAAAGGGCCACATAATATAAAACCTTAATATATAATTGTTTAATTACAGAATAAATTTAAATTCAAATTCTTTAAATATAAATAATTAATATTGTAGCATGACAGATAATCCACTAAGTAATAATTCCATTCTGATCATAAATAAATTTAAATTACATTAACTCAAAAGAAAATTCAAAGGAAAATAATTAAATATCAAAGGAAAATACCACCATAAAGGAAAAAGTAAAATTAAATCATAAAAACGCAACAAAAAAGTATCAAGAAAATTAAATCCGAAGAAACTAAAATAAAAATCAGGATAATACCCAGGTAGCATAGGAGCAGGTAATAAAGAAGATACCCCGAACCAACCAACGGACATAATAAAACCAACTTACCTTGGAAAACCCAAGAAGGAAGAAGTGAAGAAAGGAAGAGGTAGGATAGGAGCAGGTAATAAAGGAGATACCCCGAACCAACCAACGGACATAATAAAACCAACTTACCTTGGAAAACGAAAGAAGGAAGAAGTGAAGAAAGGAAGATGTAGGATAGGAGCAGGTAATAAAGGAGATACCCCGAACCAACCAACGGACATAATAAAACCAACTTACCTTGGAAAACGAAAGAAGGAAGAAGTGAAGAAAGGAAGATGTAGGACAGGAGCAGGTAATAAAGGAGATACCCCGAACCAACCAACGGACATAATAAAACCAACTTACCTTGGAAAACGAAAGAAGGAAGAAGTGAAGAAAGGAAGATGTAGGATAGGAGCAGGTAATAAAGGAGATACCCCGAACCAACCAACGGACATAATAAAACCAACTTACCTTGGAAAACCCAAGAAGGAAGAAGTGAAGAAAAGAAGATGTAGGATGGGAGAACTACGAGGAATACTCATGAAAAACCTATTACTAACAATAACAAACCCCGAACCAAATTTTAATATAACCCAAGAAAGTATAACACCCCAAAACCTCATAGAAATGTAAAATAATTATAAACAAAAGTGTTTAGTAGTGTAAATAGAAGTGCACCAACTAAAGTTATCATGTAATAAAATAAACAAATCTTCACAGTCAATTATAACTAAAAGTTTGGTCTTAGAATATTGTAAAACTCAAATATAAACCAGACCGAACAGTGTAAGTGAACCAGTGCAAGTGATTTCAATATAATAAACTTCAAGTAAAGGTGTAACCGATACTTTAACTATGTACAATTAAATAACTTTAATGTTTTATATAAATACAGAGATGACATATCATGAAGTATTATTATGAAAGTATTTCTAATGTTTCATAGAAGAGGCCACCTGTTATCAAAAAACATTCTTTGAAATGTAAATGATAAAGAGAGCAGGTGGGGAATAATTACTGAGACAGGGATTAAAATGTAATACACCATATAAACAGAAAGGACTGCAATCAAATTAAGTTTAAGAAAAAAAAAAATTAAATGGCTAATTATGTTTGTGTTTAAAGCCTATGAACTCCACATTCCAAGGTGGTGTATAGAATAAGAATTATAATTAATATAAGAATGTTTATTATGTATAACAGTGTTCATACAGACTAAAATGTCTCTGTATGTATACCATACTAGTTTATAAAATGTTAGTAATGTATTTCTAAAAATAGTTAAAACTAAAATGTCTAACTTTAAAGACTAGTAATTAATTTTCAATATTGTTTTAGTATTATGAGCATGAATACAATGCTACATGTTCCAATAGTTATATAAGGAGATTGTATTTAATATTGTGTTAACTTTAGAAAGTCAGAAGGAATATAGAAATAGTATTATTAAAAAACCAGTATATGTAAAACCATAAAATCTAGGCCAAATAGGAAATTCCAATAACATTATAATTGAGTAAGGAAGTTAAATAAACCAAGTAAACTAATGAGATTTATATAAGGTGAAACAATAACCAACTACTATAACTAAAACTATACTTTAAAAGAATAATATAAAAAGATGTATAAAAATATTAAAACATTTGCAAATGTAAAATCTAACAATTTCAGAGGAGGAATAGTAAATTCATGAATTATAACTAAAAGAATGATCAAATGATAAATTTGTACGAAATTAAGGAAAGATAAGATTTATAACAATCTGAGATTTATTATAATCATATTTATATAACACATAAGATGGCTAAAATTTTGGACAAGAACAGGAAGCAGATATTGAGCCTATATTTCCAAAATGACAGAAATATATAGCGATTTTGACAAAAAACTTTATAAAGATGGACTATTATATGTCAAATTAAACAAAAGTAGTTAAAGAAACCGATTATGTATCTACTAGTTCATGAAAGTAATCAATAACCAAAACATATTCTGAATATAATGTAATTTAATCATATGCATAGGAAGTGAATAATAATTGAAACAATACTTTTCTAATATTAACTTGGCAATATTTTTTAGAAGACGAAGGAAGTAAAACAGTTCTTAACATTCGAAGCGAACGGTTGATTTAAGGTCGCGCTAAGAACCTATATAGCGAATACTTTAATGGCGTATACAAGTTAAGCCTATCATGCAGTGAAAAACCGAGAGTTACCGAAATTTGTATATTAAACTTAAAATCAATGAACACAACCACCACAAACAGTGAAAACAATTAATACGGAACAGAATATAAGTGAAATAAACTAATAAAACTATAAAACACGAAATATATCGTAACCAAACGAACTTCACATTTTTCATCAGACACGTAGACAAAGTGAACACACCTAATACAAAACATTTAAAGTCAGTGAACACAGAACACTTAACCAGAACACCTCTAACAACACAATAGACATTATTCAATATTGCGGACACAAGGAAGCAGTTGTGAAGGCATCTTTATTGTAAGAAAATTTCACTACGTCGATTCCAGTTTTACCGACCAGCGAACAAGCAGCCATTTTGAGAAATCCCATCATGCAAAGCGTCCACCAGGAATGAGATCTGTCGTCACGACATTGGTTTGACTTTTCAATTTTATAAACATTATATATAATAAACTAATTTTGTAATTATTAATTATTAAGATTTATTTTGTGAATGTTATACTTTCTATACTTGTCCCTTCTCTGACTATTATAATTATAACCGTTCAAAGAACCATTCGAAAATATTTGTATAATATAACATGTATTGATAATCGATTACCCCTGTGAAAGAGTCGAGCTTTATCTAATAATCGATTTTAAATCGATATTCTAACAAATAATTGTCAATAAATAATATTAATTCAACTATCTGGTTTTACTTTTATTTCACACGTTAATATAAGAGTTTTAATTAACCACAGTACAAACAGAAAGGCGACCATTACTCAAGAGGAGTAATATACTTGAGAAAGAAGAAAATCGCCAATCGATTAGTGAAGTGAGACAATCTTATTAACTCCAGATTTATTTACAGTGAATCAGAAGCGAATTTATTGACACAAATAACTTAAAGAACTTTAAAATTTCAACAAAACCTCATCACAAGAATTATTTATTAAATATTTACATTAAAACGAAACATAAAAATTTTTTTTTCTTTTGTACAAGACAAAAGTTATATTTGTAACCGCGTAAAGAATATTTGTTACAATATTCATCATCATCATCTTCACAGATTAAACCAAGAATGGTTTGTTCCGGTCTCAGTCAAAGAGTCCAGAGCTGGTCACTCCAGCGCTTTCTTGGCCGTCCCACATCTCTCCGTCCCTTCGGCTTATAAATCGATAGTTGTTTGGGGATGCGGCAGTCATCCATTCGGAAAAGATGTTCCCACCAATTCAGCCGATATTGGACATCCTGTCGAGTATACTTATAATATTTAATAATAATAATAATAATCCGTTCCTGCCGTATATATGTGTTTCTTCTATGATCATGGAGAGTATATCCTGCTACGTGCCTGATAAATCTCATATCAGCCGTTTGGATGTGACTGGCCTGGCCTTTCGTTAAAGTCCAATTCTCAGACCCACAAAGAAGTGTGGGAAGAGCCATCACCTTGTAGAATTTGAGGCCGTTCCTTTACTTGGTGACTTAAGGGTTTGCCTAATGGTCCCGCACATAAGGTTGAACTTATGCAACTTATTCACAACGTCGCTCCATCCATTATAAGACACACTGTAGCCCAGGTACTCAAAAAATAATTAATATTGTAAACCTTATATACAGTCAGAGAGATTAAATATCTTTTGTTAAAAAATGTGTCAGCTGATTGTAACAGTAAACACAGATCTTTAAAACCTCTAAGCGATGGGTGATTACTTACGGATAAATCATCTATTCGGACTGCTTCCATCGTAATATTTTTGTTTTTCTTGCCTGACGTTTCGATCCTTGGAATCTGCCAGAAGCTAAACAACATAAAAAAACTCACAATAAAACATTATAAAACAAAAAATTAGCAAATTATACGTAACTACGATTAAAAACTTTTCATAACAACATAAGACTTATAAACATTAGGCACAGCATATAAGAATAGAAATATAAGACTAAACTACAAAATAAAATAAATCTTTCTTACATGTGAGTGGCCGCCGAAAGACCTAACAACGGTTGGACAGCTATCTTCTTTCATATCTATAATGTTAACTTTGTTATAACGTTTTTATAATGTTTTATAGTAAGTTGTTTTATGTTGTTTAGCTTCTGAGGACGATGCCAGATTCCAGGGAACGAAACGTCATGGAAGCAGTAAGAGTAGAGCAATTACATGTAAGTAAACACAGAATTTATAAGTAATAAAAAATTGTCTCATTCACTTTTTAAAATTTTGTGATTTAGATGAAGATTGTTATTTAGTTATAGGTACTAATTACGATGTCTAGTCGTAACTCCTTATTTCATAAAAAATGTATTCTTATTGTAAATTATGTATCTTTTACATTATTGGAACGAAAATCTTAGATACAAGTGAAACGATGGCGTCAATTATTAAAACACACACACACACACACACACACACACACACACACACACACACACACACACACACACACACACACACACACACACACACACACACACACACACACACACACACACACACACACACACACACACACACACAGACTTAACGAGGCTTAGAGAGACTGTGTGTGTGTGTGTGTGTGTGTGTGTGTGTGTGTGTGTGTGTGTGTGTGTGTGTGTGTGTGTGTGTGTGTGTGTGTGTGTGTGTGTGTGTGTGTGTGTGTGTGTGTGTGTGTGTGTGCGCGCGTATAGGCCTACCATTCATTGCAATAGAATAAGATTTCCGATCATGTCAATTCTTGAGTAAAAGATTTGCACCTTGGTGTGACTTCTCTCTGCTCTCGCTCTCTCTCTCTCTCTCTCTCTCTCTCTCTCTCTCTCTTTCTCTCTCTCTCGTTCTCTCTTTCTCTTTGTATTTAGTTCTTCCTCCCTCTGTCTCTGTCTCCGTCTGTCTTTCTGTCTATCAGGTTCTCTTTTCACTTATCCATTGATGTACACTTTAAATGATTACTATTATTACCAAAGACAATAGTAGAGTTTCCTAGTCTTATAATTAACTAGTTCGTGTAGGAAAGGATAGCGGACAAGGCTGCAGGAACAACAGCTAGTAAAAGGAGGAAAGCGTTAGCGAAAGGACACGGGGCACAAATAAATCTCCGATAGAAAACACAACACAGTTATTAAATCCGAGAATTGATTAGCAGGTGAATAGAGGTCGTTACACGTTATTGTGTGCGCACTATCTTATCTTCCTTTTCCGTAATTAAACCATTATAGGCGACCTTTCTATGACCGTGCATGTCCGTAAACACCACGAGTCTACTTGTACATAAGTAGCCTATATCTCATACACATGGCTTTATATTCGAATTTAATTATAAATAAATACTAATATACATACATATTATACTAATACGCTCACAACCCTGATAATCTGAAGCAAAAAAAGTTCGACCTTTACATATTAACGGAATATAATTAATTCACTACCGACTCGGAACACACAGTTTTTTATGGGTAAAGACGTAAAAGTTTTACCTTAGAGCCGGAACCAGTTTTCGCTTTTAAAAAGCTTCTTCAGAGGCTGCCGCTCGGACACTGTCCGTCTTGTTCTTGGCGACGGTATCGACTTTTGAAAGATCGCTGTTGTGTGTGGGGTGTGATATGTTCGAATAATGCGTGTGACTTGAATTGTGTCTGTTCGTTTAGGATGCCGTTTTTATGCGTTTTCGTGTGTTTGTATATTTCCAATTGTTCAATAGTGTCTAGTTTTCGACCTTTTGTGTGTACGTGTAGAATGTCCATGTTATTGTCGATGTTTTTGTACGTGTGGTTGCTTCATAACACTAACATACATCAATAACCATACTGAAAAAAATTGCCCACAAATTCAAAAAAGCGGGATACAGAATCGCATACAAAACTACAAACAAAACAGAACACACACTATCGAAACACACACACACAAAGCACAAAACAAATTCGATCTTCCTGGTGTTTACAAACTGAACTGTTCAGATTGCAACAAATTCTACATAGGCCAGACAGGACGTAGCTACAAACAAAGATACATTGAACACACAAAGGCACTACACTCCACTACAGAATCCACCTTTGCAAACAAACCACCTAATTGAAGCAAACCACACATACAAAAACATCGACAATAACATGGACATTCTACACGTACACACAAAAGGCCGAAAACTGGTTCAGGCTCTAAGGTAAAACTTTTACGCTTTTACCCATAAAAAACTTTGTGTTCCGAGTCGGTAGTGAATTAATTATATTTAGTTAAGTAACGGACACGTTATGGACAACGAAATCCAAGTATTAACGGAGTTTTAGAATTAAATATGTAACTTTCAATTCAATACACAAAACCAAACTGCATTAAATATTCAGATATACACTACGCTCAAAACCAAACTGCCAATTAGAAACACAGCTGATATACCTGATACAGAATGTAAAGGTAAACGAAAGGTAAACAAAGACAGTTTGTAAGCATAAACACTGTGTCCAGGTGTGGACATAAACTACGGAAACCAGTCTCTACAGATAACGTTATTATTGTTAGGCTAATAAAACACTTAAGTGTAAGACTATTTTTCCTAAAGCAGTGCTCATCGTCATTTAGCGATTTTGTTACGGCTGTCTCCGCTTCTCTCATCCTGGCTTCCACCGACGCGACGTCGATCCAAACAGTCTTCTTGCACTAATGGCATGTTCAACATCTTTTCTCCGAAAATGTCTAGGCTTTACTTTTTCTTTCCAATGGATGGTGTCAGGGGCGATTTACGGGGGAGGGAAGAACACGGGACCGAACCCCCCCCCCCTAGAGGGTCGTTAAAAGTTGACGAATTTTGTCAATCTCTTAATTTTTAAGCTATTACTAATTTTTTAGTTATCTTTTCACTGTCTACGCCAGTATAGTAGCAACTCCTTTTTGAATATACTGTTACGCAATACGGAACGTTCTGGTTCTATGGAGAACGTTGTTCTACGCGTTTCACGCTTAGCCCAGCACGGGTGTGTTTCTGCCAAAACCGCGCTGAAGTATCTTCTAGAATTTTAGAGTGCTTGTTAAGGACGCATATTATGTAACCCTGCGGACTATAAATAGCCAACACCTGCCGCTCGGAAGTCAGTTTAAGTAGGGCGATTACTTAGTGCGTTCAAGTGGTTATTAGTGAAGAGTGATTATTGTGTGGGACTCTGCTGGTTGACATTATTATTGCGTGAGGACAAATTTAACTGAATTATTGCACGAGTATAATCTTGTTGATTTCAAACTGTTAATTGTGATTAATTAAAACTGGTGATCAGTGACTTAATTGGTGTCTTTATATTGTTTTTCAACAACGATCAGTGAGACGGTCATAACAATACAACAGGTATATTACACAGGTTTGCGTATACGTTTTAAATATTAAATATAGGAAAAGCAATTCAGTCAATAACTATCTTCTAGACAGTGTTTGAATAACGCGTACTTTTATTATGTTATTACCGTTTACTTTAATGGGATTATTTTCAGGATGTTATCTTACGTTTTCAACCACTTTAAAGACAGTAATATTGATTAGTCTTGACTTCTTTTCTTTTTTATGGAGCCGACTCGATCGGACCCCCTCCCAAGGCCAAATTCTAGATCGCCACTGGGTGGTGTCCATTCCCATTCCCGCACTTGGTTACTAGATGGCTGATTTCTCTCAGGTGGTGGTGGAACGTCGGTATACCATGGCCAAGAGGGCCCAACAGGGCACAGGCCTTACCTGTGTTTGACGGAAGAATAAGAAGAAGTAAACGAATAACAATAATAACAACAAGATAAAAACACACTAATTTGTGTATTCGATAGACAAAACACAAATTTATAATTAAAGCCAAAATTAATACATTACTATGTTTTCTTTAATGCATGGTGCTGAAGCTCTTGTTTATTCAAATATATACGACGTTCCATGTCGCATGGCACCCGAGGGTTTAGGAGACCCTTACTAACACACACACACGCAGCTGGCCCGCACTCCTGGTGTATGAATCATTTACTAGGGCGTCCACTACGTAACTGCAACTTTTATAATATGAATTTTTTTACAAACAAGCTTAGCATATTTGTAATCTCCATCAAACTTTAAAGAAAATGACACCAAACACGATGTAGTTGTGATATATTTTAGATGTACAATTAAGTCTAATTTAAAATTCATTTTGTCTTTAGAAATTAGTATTTTGCAAATGTTATTTAATTATCGTTGATAATCACGCACAACTCGATTTATCGTTATTGTAGTAAAGTGTATTATGTGTGTATATTGCATATACTTTTTAGTGCTTTATAATTAACTTTTGACCAAGTACTGTGCTTAAATGTTAATATGATATTTATATTGTAAATATAGTATGTAAATAGGTAATTGTATGTAATTGTATACAATAGTATAAGTTATCATATCAATCCATTTTTTCATTGCAATACATTTTTAAATATAATAATTTCTTTAATGAATATTACATACAAAACAGCATTTTTTATTGTGCAAAAAATACAATTTTCATATTCCTGACGTAATTTTGCACCATGAATGTAAAGTGTAAATACATTTTTGTGTATAATCATCAAGATATCACCAACATACTTATTACTTCATAATAAAATCTTTATTAAGTAATTCAATTCTGGGTTTCCTTTAGAAATCCCTAAAATACTAAATCTATGTCCCATAATGTATATTATTTGTAGACAAAGATTTATAGATATTTAGAGATAAATAAAATTTATCGCAATTATGTGTTGTTTGGACTCTTTTTTTTCACAATTTCGAGGAGATTACAAAAATAATAGTTTAATTTGAATTATAAGCCAAATTAAAAATTTTATTGTTTTGAATTGGACCGTATACTTGTACCTGAACCGCCCGGATCGTCCCTGGCCGGGCCGGGCCGGTTGTGAGTGCGCGTGTGAGATTCTTCTAATCCCTTAGGTGCCATCCGGTTTTGGAACACCCTATAAGTACTTATGCAGACAGTCTGATGGAGAAAAACAATAGTGTAGTTATGTTCAACTTGGAGGGTGATAAAGGCAACAGGGATATAGTAAGACGACTGGTCTACTTACTTAGGGACTCCAGGCACTAGTGCGGACTGAGTTACGGTTAACTGTGAACAGTTGTTGCAAACATAATACGAGTTGTTACGAGATGGAATGTTTTGCCTTTTTCTCGTACCCTGACGTGGGCAATTACATTGGTCAGTTTAACTTTGTTTTCTTCTTCTTCTTCTTCTTCTTCTTCTTCTTCTTCTTCTTCTTCTTCTTCTTCTTCTTCTTCTTCTTCTTCTTCTTAGTCATCCTCTTCTACTCGTCAGGTGTCGAGGTTTTTGAGAGAGCTCTCCATCTCGTCCTGCCCAGTGCCAAAACCCTGGCACAGGCCCAAACTGCTCCTCTGCCTTCTACACTCTTCTTGATATTATCCTCCCATTTCGTTCTGGGCCCTCCTTTTCCTCTTCTGCCTTCTGGTTTCGCCTCCCATGCTCGTCTCGGGTGTCTTTCCTCATTCATCTTACGGACATGGCCAAACCAACGCAGTTATGAGCTTTCAATTTTATTATTTAAAGACAATATCTTCAAATTCTTCCGGATGTTAACGTTCTCATCCTACCAATAAGACTTTTCTTCTCAATTCTCCGCAGGAATCTCCTCTCCGCTGCTTGCATTCTATTTTATCCCTGACATTCCACGACTCGTAACTGTACGTCAATGTTGGAGCATATACAGATTTGTATACACTTTGTTTCCAACTATTCCGAATATTCGTTCAGCTCTGTGCAATTCGGTGCTGTCGCTGATGTTTCTTGACCACGAGGCATGTTTCCTTCTATTTTACTCTTCTTTATCAAATTAATATATAAAACTTTACCTTATTATCCGTCTTGTGACTTTCCTTTTTTAAAACAACACTACGCGTTTCGGAACATTTGTTCCATCATCAGGTGTTATTACTCTTGCGAGGTCGTCGAAACATTAAGATATATCACAAACACATAAAACACTAAACATAAGTTCGAATTCAGTATCTACCGCGCGCGATACGTTTTCGGTGCGCACCTTGACAACACTGAACTAACGCTATCAGTTCACCGCTATCGCTGCTCGCGCATGATGTGTGACGTGTACCTTAGTTGTTCTGAGATTTGCATCGCAGTGGCATACAACGAGTTAGAGTGGAAATTTAACTGATCATTTAATAAATAATCTGGACTGGTTTTAAAGGCCTTATATATTTCAAATTCTTCATTAGCATTCATATTCCTACCTTTATTGCATATGTGTATTGGTTTAAGGTTTGTAATAAAATCCGTATAATTATGTTTATTGTCAATCAAATGTCGTCCAAAATTGGATTTAGTTTTTCCAAAGTCTTTTTTGGAGAGATGTTCTTTGAATCTCTTTATGAAAGGTCTCCCCGTCTGGCCTATATAAAAACAGTTACAGTCATCACATATTATCTTGTATACACCTGTTTTTTCTTCTAAAGGTCTGGCCGTTTTTGGACCAAGTATTTTATATATGTTATTGCTTGTTTGAAAGGCCGTCGCTATATTCATTTTCTTGAAGACATTTGTTAGAATTTTCGGAAGGACATTACCATACTCAGTTGATATGTGTATTGCTCCATCCTTGTTCTTCGGGGGCCTCATTTGTCGGTTTTGTTGTTTCTTGAGTAGTTTATCTATTATTGAACTTTGATATCCGTTAGCTCTGGCTATGTATTTTATTGTATTTAACTCTTTTTGAAAATCAATTGTCTCAAGTGGTATTGTAATTAGCCTATGAATAAAACTGTTATATGCAGCCATTTTTTGAGATATAGGGTGGTGGGAGTCTGCGTGTATAGTGATATCTGTTGTGGTTGGTTTTCTATAGATTTGGTATTGGAATCTATTGTTTGTTTTTATGACTGTTAAGTCAAGAAAATTCAGCTTATTGTCAGTTTCAGTTTCGAGGGTGAATTGTATGCGTTTATGTATGCTATTCATATAATGTCTCAATATATCTATCTGTCGTAGTGAACCGTCAAAAATTATAAAAGTATCATCGACATATCGCGTGTAAAAGACTATTTTGCTGTGAAGTTTATTTTTATTGGACAGTAAATGTGTACTTTCGTAATGATTCAGGTAGATATCTGATAATAAGCCAGAAAGTGGTGAGCCCATGGCGAGGCCCTCCTCTTGAATAAAATAACTATTATTGAACGTGAAATAGTTCTGCTTTAATATAACTTCTAATAAATCAATTAATTCGTTAATTTTTTTGTGAACTTAGTAATTTTGCTTCGTTGAGGAGTTCCCTTAAAGTGGCTATTGTTTCCTGAATAGGTACGTTTGTGTATAAGTTAACGATATCAAATGACGCAATTTTGTAATTAGGCTGCAATTTAATGTCTTTTAATTTGTTAACAAAATCAATATTATTTTTGATACTATGATTATTTTCGAATCTTATGTTGTCTTTTATTATTTTTGCAAGTTTTTTGGCGATTTTATACCCTGGGGCTGTTGTAAAATTTATAAGTGGTCTCATTGGTACATCAATTTTATGAATCTTGGGTAAACCTGTGAATTGAGGTGCCCGGGCATTTATAGGCTTTAATACGCGTCGTGTGGTTTCGTCAAATAGACTCGTGCATCTGTTAATCATGTTATTCAAGTTCTTAACAAAACCGTTGGTTGGATCAGCACACAACGTTTGGATATTGTTATTGTTTATAAATTCATTAACCTTCGATATATATTGGTTCATGTACATTATAACTATGGTGTTTCCCTTATCAGCTCTAGTAATGAGAGCATTATTATCTGTCAGTTTATTTTGTATCTGTTTTAAAAGTTTAAAGTCTGTAATGTGTTTACGACCAACATTACCGATATTATTCGGGGTTTTTAATCTCTTGTTCAGTTTACTGTTTACTATTATGCGTGTTTCGTTCTGCAATCTATGGTCCGGGACCATTTTTATAGCTGCCTCGGCATTAACTATTTCTTGAATTATATGATTTCTATTGTTATATGGGATGTTGTATTTTAACCCTTTGTTTAGAATATTCATTTCTTCGTTGTTTAAATCTATTGACGTTAAATTTGAAACTCGTTCATAAAATTCATGTTGACATTTGATACTATCGTCGGGGTATTGTTTATTTTGGAGATAGATAAACTTTCTATTCTGTTTGAAATATATACGTTGTAGAGTGTGTCTGATATATTTATCAGTGGTTTGCATTACACTGTTTATGATGGCTGGGTGAATGTTATTAAGCATTTCCAGTTGTGCTTTGTATAACTTTATGTTTAAATCCACCTTCTTTGCATACAAATTTCTCAACTCTTCTTTTATCCACATTTGTTCAGGGCGTTCCTTTACCATTATTGCAGTTTTGGATGTGTTCTTAATTTTGATGATAGCATACTTTGGTATTACGTTGTTCTTAATGCATTTTTTGTTGAATTTTATGTGTAGGTTGGTTTTCAATAACTTTATCTTAATGTTTTGATATTTAAATACTATAGATGCCTGACTGGCTTCCAATTTAAAATCCATGATATTCGTATCCAAGTCACACTTTGAATAAATTAATATATAAAACTTTACCTTATTGTCCGTCTTGTGACTTTCCTTTTTTAAAACAACACTACGCGTTTCGGAACATTTGTTCCATCATCAGGTGTTATTACTCTTGCGAGGTCGTCGAAACATTAAGATATATCACAAACACATAAAACACTAAACATAAGTTCGAATTCAGTATCTACCGCGCGCGATACGTTTTCGGTGCGCACCTTGACAACACTGAACTAACGCTATCAGTTCACCGCTATCGCTGCTCGCGCATGATGTGTGACGTGTACCTTAGTTGTTCTGAGATTTGCATCGCAGTGTCATACAACGAGTTAGAGTGGAAATTTAACTGATCATTTAATAAATAATCTGGACTGGTTTTAAAGGCCTTATATATTTCAAATTCTTCATTAGCATTCATATTCCTACCTTTATTGCATATGTGTATTGGTTTAAGGTTTGTAATAAAATCCGTATAATTATGTTTATTGTCAATCAAATGTCGTCCAAAATTGGATTTAGTTTTTCCAAAGTCTTTTTTGGAGAGATGTTCTTTGAATCTCTTTATGAAAGGTCTCCCCGTCTGGCCTATATAAAAACAGTTACAGTCATCACATATTATCTTGTATACACCTGTTTTTTCTTCTAAAGGTCTGGCCGTTTTTGGACCAAGTATTTTATATATGTTATTGCTTGTTTGAAAGGCCGTCGCTATATTCATTTTCTTGAAGACATTTGTTAGAATTTTCGGAAGGACATTACCATACTCAGTTGATATGTGTATTGCTCCATCCTTGTTCTTCGGGGGCCTCATTTGTCGGTTTTGTTGTTTCTTGAGTAGTTTATCTATTATTGAACTTTGATATCCGTTAGCTCTGGCTATGTATTTTATTGTATTTAACTCTTTTTGAAAATCAATTGTCTCAAGTGGTATTGTAATTAGCCTATGAATAAAACTGTTATATGCAGCCATTTTTTGAGATATAGGGTGGTGGGAGTCTGCGTGTATAGTGATATCTGTTGTGGTTGGTTTTCTATAGATTTGGTATTGGAATCTATTGTTTGTTTTTATGACTGTTAAGTCAAGAAAATTCAGCTTATTGTCAGTTTCAGTTTCGAGGGTGAATTGTATGCGTTTATGTATGCTATTCATATAATGTCTCAATATATCTATCTGTCGTAGTGAACCGTCAAAAATTATAAAAGTATCATCGACATATCGCGTGTAAAAGACTATTTTGCTGTGAAGTTTATTTTTATTGGACAGTAAATGTGTACTTTCGTAATGATTCAGGTAGATATCTGATAATAAGCCAGAAAGTGGTGAGCCCATGGCGAGGCCCTCCTCTTGAATAAAATAACTATTATTGAACGTGAAATAGTTCTGCTTTAATATAACTTCTAATAAATCAATTAATTCGTTAATTTTTTTGTGAACTTAGTAATTTTGCTTCGTTGAGGAGTTCCCTTAAAGTGGCTATTGTTTCCTGAATAGGTACGTTTGTGTATAAGTTAACGATATCAAATGACGCAATTTTGTAATTAGGCTGCAATTTAATGTCTTTTAATTTGTTAACAAAATCAATATTATTTTTGATACTATGATTATTTTCGAATCTTATGTTGTCTTTTATTATTTTTGCAAGTTTTTTGGCGATTTTATACCCTGGGGCTGTTGTAAAATTTATAAGTGGTCTCATTGGTACATCAATTTTATGAATCTTGGGTAAACCTGTGAATTGAGGTGCCCGGGCATTTATAGGCTTTAATACGCGTCGTGTGGTTTCGTCAAATAGACTCGTGCATCTGTTAATCATGTTATTCAAGTTCTTAACAAAACCGTTGGTTGGATCAGCACACAACGTTTGGATATTGTTATTGTTTATAAATTCATTAACCTTCGATATATATTGGTTCATGTACATTATAACTATGGTGTTTCCCTTATCAGCTCTAGTAATGAGAGCATTATTATCTGTCAGTTTATTTTGTATCTGTTTTAAAAGTTTAAAGTCTGTAATGTGTTTACGACCAACATTACCGATATTATTCGGGGTTTTTAATCTCTTGTTCAGTTTACTGTTTACTATTATGCGTGTTTCGTTCTGCAATCTATGGTCCGGGACCATTTTTATAGCTGCCTCGGCATTAACTATTTCTTGAATTATATGATTTCTATTGTTATATGGGATGTTGTATTTTAACCCTTTGTTTAGAATATTCATTTCTTCGTTGTTTAAATCTATTGACGTTAAATTTGAAACTCGTTCATAAAATTCATGTTGACATTTGATACTATCGTCGGGGTATTGTTTATTTTGGAGATAGATAAACTTTCTATTCTGTTTGAAATATATACGTTGTAGAGTGTGTCTGATATATTTATCAGTGGTTTGCATTACACTGTTTATGATGGCTGGGTGAATGTTATTAAGCATTTCCAGTTGTGCTTTGTATAACTTTATGTTTAAATCCACCTTCTTTGCATACAAATTTCTCAACTCTTCTTTTATCCACATTTGTTCAGGGCGTTCCTTTACCTTTATTGCAGTTTTGGATGTGTTCTTAATTTTGATGATAGCATACTTTGGTATTACGTTGTTCTTAATGCATTTTTTGTTGAATTTTATGTGTAGGTTGGTTTTCAATAACTTTATCTTAATGTTTTGATATTTAAATACTATAGATGCCTGACTGGCTTCCAATTTAAAATCCATGATATTCGTATCCAAGTCACACTTTGAATAAATTAATATATAAAACTTTACCTTATTGTCCGTCTTGTGACTTTCCTTTTTTAAAACAACACTACGCGTTTCGGAACATTTGTTCCATCATCAGGTGTTATTACTCTTGCGAGGTCGTCGAAACATTAAGATATATCACAAACACATAAAACACTAAACATAAGTTCGAATTCAGTATCTACCGCGCGCGATACGTTTTCGGTGCGCACCTTGACAACACTGAACTAACGCTATCAGTTCACCGCTATCGCTGCTCGCGCATGATGTGTGACGTGTACCTTAGTTGTTCTGAGATTTGCATCGCAGTGTCATACAACGAGTTAGAGTGGAAATTTAACTGATCATTTAATAAATAATCTGGACTGGTTTTAAAGGCCTTATATATTTCAAATTCTTCATTAGCATTCATATTCCTACCTTTATTGCATATGTGTATTGGTTTAAGGTTTGTAATAAAATCCGTATAATTATGTTTATTGTCAATCAAATGTCGTCCAAAATTGGATTTAGTTTTTCCAAAGTCTTTTTTGGGGAGATGTTCTTTGAATCTCTTTATATAGGCCAGACGGGGAGACCTTTCATAAAGAGATTCAAAGAACATCTCCCCAAAAAAGACTTTGGAAAAACTAAATCCAATTTTGGACGACATTTGATTGACAATAAACATAATTATACGGATTTTATTACAAACCTTAAACCAATACACATATGCAATAAAGGTAGGAATATGAATGCTAATGAAGAATTTGAAATATATAAGGCCTTTAAAACCAGTCCAGATTATTTATTAAATGATCAGTTAAATTTCCACTCTAACTCGTTGTATGCCACTGCGATGCAAATCTCAGAACAACTAAGGTACACGTCACACATCATGCGCGAGCAGCGATAGCGGTGAACTGATAGCGTTAGTTCAGTGTTGTCAAGGTGCGCACCGAAAACGTATCGCGCGCGGTAGATACTGAATTCGAACTTATGTTTAGTGTTTTATGTGTTTGTGATATATCTTAATGTTTCGACGACCTCGCAAGAGTAATAACACCTGATGATGGAACAAATGTTCCGAAACGCGTAGTGTTGTTTTAAAAAAGGAAAGTCACAAGACGGATAATAAGGTAAAGTTTTATATATTAATTTATTCAAAGTGTGACTTGGATACGAATATCATGGACTTCTTTATCAGCTGAAGCATACGGTATCGATCATCTCTTAATGTGTGCCCAATATATGCTTCCATCATTTATCATTTTTCAATATATCTTGAAGTGCGTTTGCGCTACTTAAGAGCTCCTCATTGGTTTGCACACCTGTCCAGAGTCTACAGAGACTTTTTCTGTACAGGCATATTTCGAATGCCTCCAGGCGATTGATTTTATAGTTTTCAGTAGCCCATACAACAGCACAGACCATACAGAACATCTAATCATTCTTTTATGCATTAGTGTTCTGTAGTGACAAGGTATGAGTAACCTGATCCCCGTGGAGGCATATCCTTAGCGAGCCAGTATAAATAGCTATATCCTCACACTGTATTCATAATTGTTTAAGATTGTACTTGTATTCATGATTATATTTCTTATAATGTGTTTATTGTTTTCTTAAAACTTCAATCAATGTTTAGTGTTTATCGCTTATAAACCCTAAAATGATGTAAACCCTCCATCATAAGTTGAGTGCACTGAAGTTATAAATAAAACATTGAATTTCAAGATTTTTATATTATTATTCACTAGTGTCCGTTACAAATTCACCAGTCTTTAATTTCTTATCAAAATGCTGAGTAATAATAGATTCAACGAAGTGCCATGAAGGTGATGATGTTAAAGCTTTTATACTCGAAAATCCACTCTATCGGGTATCAAACAATTCTATAGTAACATAAGTATCTAGAAAGATCTGGAAGTAAGAATTTGGTGTTAAAATCATACAGTAAGAAGGAAAACTTATGTTTCGTTAAATATTTATGACAAAGTGGGTAACGAAAGCGGAAAAAGAGAAAGAGAAAGCAATGCGATCGCACACAAGAAGCTCCGTAGAAAACATAACTAAGACAACATAAAACGAATAAAGCATTTCAAATTGGAAGCAACTAACAGTTATAGAGAACAGAGAAAACTGTTGACTCAGAGAACAATGTGAGAGATTTGTTGTTTAAAGGGCAACAGGCGTTAGTCTAAAGTAATGAAAGTCAGTGGAAATTGATAAGTAGGGAGACGGTATGTAAATAGCAGGAGCAAATTGAGAAAATGTTTGGGAAATGAAGTGTTATAGGCAGCGAGCTCTTCCAGGTGAGGGAAACGGTGATGTAATGAAAAAGCATGTCACAGTGATGTCTGTGATAAACACTGGAAAGCTAAAGAAGAAGGCAAAGAAGAACAAGGAGAATAGAATTCTACTTAATCGAACCTACCAAATTTATCTGATGATGCTATCTAATGATGCTATGCTTTGTTATTCCGGACGTTTTCCGAAGTTTTTATGATGAAGATATAAGAAGAAAGTCTACGAGTGACTTAGAAGTAGTGTACTGGTAAATGGCTCAGAATTAAATTTAAAGAGTACGAAATACTTCACGGCAGCAGAAGGAAAGGAAAGAAATCTGGAACTCATTGATGGGCAAGATTAGTTAAATATTTACAGTTCACAAAAACTATAATTGGAACGACAGAAGAAGAGATAAAACAAAAGAAACTGCAGCAATTAAGAACTTGCACTAAAGAAATTGCAGCATTAAGAACTTATAGCCTACTACAGAACTTGGTATGAAATAGTGAAATAGTATGAGAAGAAGAAGATTAGAGAACTGAATCCAATACTATGAAAAAGGAATTTTAATTGTTGCACTAAAAATAAACATTTACAAGACTGTGGTGAGGAGTGTAGAGATTGGTCGGAAAATTTGGTAACAAACTAAAACTACACGAACAAACTCTTCACAAGGGGCGCGGATATTTCGCAAAAATGCTGTACGCTTATCAGGTTAGATAGAATCCCGAACGATGGTACAGACGAGATTCAGGATACAAGATGATATTCCATTTTTCATGAAGAAGAAGAAGAAGAAGAAGAAGAAGAAGAAGAAGAAGAAGAAGAAGAAGAAGAAGAAGAAGAAGAAGAAGAAGAAGAAGAAGAAGAAGAAGAAATCTTGTCTTGTGCATTTGTGAGGACAAGTCAGAAGAGCCAACGATAATAAATATGTGGAGTCTAACAGAAAAAGATAAAGAGGAAGACAGTGGAGAGACGAGATGTACAATACGATGAAGAGACTGCATCTTGAACACGGAGACTGAAAAGACAGAGACGGAGAACAGAAATTTACCGATTCACCGACAGCTGTAGACGATGAAGACGATGGTATCTCGTTCATCTGTTGCCAGAGGCTGTATCCTTGAAAGGTGAAACGAGTTTGTCAGCTACCTGTACAGAACCAAGTCATTGGTCTCTGTTATGTAACGCGTTCTGTATTATGTAATGTGTGTCTGATTGGCGTCACTAACCGGCAAATCGCGTTAATGTCTTTACATTCCTGCTAGGTTGTCTCTCTACTGTACACTGTGGATTGGTTTTTTTCCGTTAACACAACTCGAGCACATCGCCCGCATATGACGCCTTTCTATTTCTGTTTAAGCAGCGCGGCATGAGATCAAGTGGTTCGATCTACGCCATGTAGCCGTGGGACGCGACGCACGGCGCTTTAACAGTTGAAATGCTTAACCCTTGTAATCTCAACCAGGGAGTGGAAGAAAATTATTTTCATTTCGAGACCGTAACACGTCGGAAGGGCAACGACTGGCCGAACAAGCTGCAAAAACTGGTACGTCGAGTCAGTATCACCCTCATAAATTATCTCACAATGACTTTAAAAAATATCTTCATTTAAAACTGCTGGAACACTGGAATGCTGAACGGCTTAAGACACCACCCGCCTAGCTGTTCCTAGTGAAGAAAAATATTTATTAACAACCCACACTTACTACAGAATCCAGAAGAAATCAAGTGGTCACCACAAGACTCCGTATCGGTCACATGTTGCTGATTCACAAGCACACTGATTCTTCACGAACGAGTCTCCTGAAAGATCCAACCACTGTGACACGGCTTTGGCGACATTCCAACTTGTTTCAGAGTGTCCTGTTCTCCATCATCTACGTAGCAAATGTAATAGCCCTTCTGACGTTTGAAGAAGTTTAAGTAGTTGGAATACTTCTTCTCATAAAGGAGATACAGTTATCTACAAAAATATAACTACAGGACTGTTTTTGAAAACAGAAAATTAAAGTTCATGTAATTTCTAAACTGTTTAACTGAGTATACTAATATGCTGTCACGATCCTTATTACTGTTTTATTATATATAATATTTGTTGTTACATATATTATTATACAATATATTTATTATTACATACACACGTATATTGGTTATTAATTAATAATTATATATTTCTATGTTACTGTTTGTATTGTATAGAGCAATATTTACCATTTTATTTTTTATTCTAATACTATTTAATTGGTAACGTTTAATATAATATCTAATACACTTATCAAGTCCTACTAGTTCCTGAGTATACTGATTCAGTGTTTATCTTTGCTTAACAACTTATAGTTTAATACGTAATTTTATTGCATCTATATAAACATTTTCGTGTGATATATTAATTCATTATTATAATTTTTCTGATCCTAATGACCGATGCTGTTGTAACGATCTGATAAATAAATAATAAAAAAATAACAAAAAAGTCTGTTGTGGTCACTCAGAGAAGATTTCGTCAATATTTCGACGTTATTATTTCATGGTCGGGTGCCTACTTGTTGAGGGTGGAGAATTTCAGTAGGACAGCAGCAGAAACAAAACGAAAATCAACGGGAAAACTGTGGTCCTGCCGAACCCCTGAAAACTCCGAAGGACTAAGACCGTTGAGTCTAGCACTCGGCGTTCGGTGCGTCGTCATTCCTCCGGTTTAAACATCTCCGACCGAATTTTCGGAAGAATTCTGCATTCGGACTTACACTTACAGCCTTAAAAAATTATGAATTGACCACTCGACGGAAAAACGTCGACTTTGTACAGAGACGATGTTCGGATGTGGAGGGTGTGAAATATTGAAACTTACGTTATTGGTCTGAAACAAATCCAAGACAGCTTCACGAGCGTCAACTTCGCACTTAACAGGGTGGTCTATTTGTCACAATGATATTTAACATTTTACATTAACTTTACACTAAAGGAATTCCTTCTCGTGTCCCTTCTGGAGCAATTGGTAATTCTGAAATTTTTCACCGAGATGCAATCTTTCCTCGTGTTTTTTTTTTCTGGAAATAATTGGATGTTGTCCTACACGATGCATGTTTCAAAACCTCTCTGATAAGTCCCATTATAAGTACTTTGTTTTAAAAATTGGTGTATAACACCTTAATAAACTTCCTGCTTTGACGCTATCCCAAAGTTTCGTTTATACTGTGCATTCATGCGGGCTTCGTGATATGCTAACACCGGATGTCCCATGAGGAATGGGACATATTTCAGTAGTGCGTTATACAGACTGCAATAAATAAGAAACTTCATACAAACATAGGTCCGAAAACGCTTAGTTTTCGATTTATGGCTTGCGAACAATTTCATCTTGATTTCTGCCCCAAGGCTACAACTAAGCCCTTCTGAAAATCTAGAGTGTTAAATAGTAAATTTGATGCTTTCGTGTGTTTATGGGCCTGAAAAAGTGATAAAGAGGGTCCCAGAACTGTATCTTGGGTAGTTTCGTAGAAACCTTTCGTGAATCTCAAAAAATGTTTTCGAAAACATGTTTTTAGATTTGATGTGAATTTACTTGTTTAAATTGCCAGTAAATAAACGTAAATTTGTAATTTATAAAATTTTAGAATGCATTTATGAAGTAGGTTCCATTCCTCATGGGACACATTGTATAATAGAAGGTTATTGGATTTAAAGGGAGAATTAGGGGGGAATTATCTTTCCATCAACCGAAAAGTTTTTTGTATTTGATTTCTCGGTGTTTCCCCTTTTTAATATGGGCCTTCCATCCGAGTTTAGTGTACAGAGTTATTCCATGGTATTTTGCTGCTTTACCGATATTACCGGTCTGCAGTTAGTGGTGTAATATTTATAGATGCGGATGAAATATTTCCTAACCGACATTTCTTTTTACGTAACAAGAAAAACTGTAGATGACACGAAACTGCTCGCTAAAAATAATGCTTTTAAGTGTGTGTGTGTGTGTGTGTGTGTGTGTGTGTGTGTGTGTGTGTGAGTAATTATCCGTAATTATTTAATTATAGGAATTTTTTAGTTTCATTGTAGGTAACGATAAGACAAAAATTGTTCCTAGTGTTTGTGTAACTATTTTCCCATCTTAACGTGCCGTACGAACCGTAACGGTGAGATTACACTTTTAATTATAATCACTATATGTATAGTTTACACTAAAGTGTTTAAATGTGCTGAGTAAAAAGCTGAGGGAAAAGCAATAAGTTCCCGGGGGAACGGAGTTCCGTATCTAACTTACGAGCCAAGAGAGCCAATCACAAACAGATAAACTCTTGTTTACTATAAAAATATACTTCATGATAATTTATTACAATAATCGTTAAGAAATTGAAATCTGGAGCTACACTGAATTTTGTTTCGGGGAAGACAGTTGAACATTTTTGAGGTAGGCAACTCCAAAGCGATTTTGAGGTAGGCAACTCCAAAGAGATTTTGAGGTAGGCGACTCCAAAGCGATTTTGAGGTAGGCAACTCCAAAGAGAGTTTGAGGAGGAGGACACTCCAAAGAGAATAAAAATTTTAAAAGGTTTATGGACGGTTATTGCTACTTATTTTGTATACCTGATGTTGTCAGTTTTTGTTGCAAACCTGTTTCGCGTCCTTCCGGGCAAGACCTTTCGGGGTCTCCACCATTCTCAAGTCTTGGTCTACAACTAATTTATAAACGTTTTCACTGGCGTGACAGTTAAAGTAGCATAAAACAAATCCTCGTTGTACTAAGAAATAAAATTTATGTTTATACTTATTTCTGATGTTGCAATGAACAAGTAATCGAACATATTAAATACTACTACTAAAGATCTCAACAACACCATGGAGACCAGAATTAATTACCATAGTAACAAGTAAATAAACAAAAGCTATTTAGCGGCATCGGAACTGTTTATTTATCCATTCCTTCAGTACATTTTCGATGTTTTATATAATATGCGATTGTATCGATATATAACGATGTGGAAAGGAAGAAGTGTACTAATTGTAAATTGTCCTATTACTTAATGCAAAGCGAAAATACGTGTTATTTTCATTTGTGCGGTTAGGTGACAACGGTTTTTGGTTTTTAGTTTACTGCTGAAATAAATAAAAGCCATGGTTGAGGAAAACATAACTTTAATGTGTTATACAATGCTTCTAACTCAGTAACACTTAAAATAAAGAATTTAGCGTTTTTGATTTAACAGGTACTTTATAGATATCTCCAAAGGCTTTATAAACGGGTTCTTTTAAATCTCAAAAGGCTGTTACACCAACATAATAATTTAGTCAAAGTTAAAATAGTACAAGTATTGAAAACAGCTTTGGCTAATGAGTACAAAATTGTGATACGAGTTGACAGAACGCCAAATAGATATAGACAATAAAAAAAATATTAAAATACTTATTAAAAGTCAAATATTCGCTTGCGAAGTCGCGGGTAACAGCTAGTATTTAATATTACTTTATTCTGAACTAAATTTAATTTTCACGTAACTTCTTTCATAGCAGCATATTTGCTCTTCGAGAAACGTGTTCAATGTGTTCTTTGAAAGTAGTGGAATCTTTATATTGTCTATTATTGTGTGTGTGTGTGTGTGTGTGTGTGTGTGTGTGTGTGTGTGTGTGTGTGTGTGTGTGTGTGTGTGTGTGTGTGTGTGTGTGTGTGTGTGTGTGAAAGAGAGAGAGAGAGAGAGTGAGAGTGAAAGCAGATACACAGACAGACTTTAGTTTTAAGCTTTCAGTATTATGGATTATTTTTTGACAACAATATTTTTATACCATTATTAATTAAAAGAAATTAATTAATTATTATCTTAATATATTATGTTATTACATTATATTATTAATAAACTATTATTTTATTTAATTTTTAAATTTCTGTTCTTAATTCATTCCCATTACAATATCCACTACATTCAAAGCACTGGGAATTACCTGCTCACCACAAAAACTGTGAACAGTGACAAGTTAAGGTTTATTAAGGACCTTGTTCATCAACATCATAATCATCCTCAAGGTTTAAACCAAGAATGGTTTGTTCCGGTCTCAAATAGGCAAATATTACAGCTGGTCACTCCAGCGCTTCCTCGGATGTCCCACACCTCTCCGTCCCCTCGGCGTATAGTTGCATAGTTGTTTGGGGATGCGGCAGTCATCCATTCGGCAAAGATGTTCCCACCAATTCAGCCGATACTGGGCGATCCTGTCGAGTATATTCATAATATTCAGTTCCTGCCGTATATCTGTGTTTCTTCTATGGTCATGGAGAGTATACCCTGCCACGTGCCTGAGAAATCTCATTTCATCCGCTTGGATGGGACTGGCGTGGCCTTTCGTTAAAGTCCAATTCTCAGACCCATAAAGAAGTGTGGGAAGAGCCATCACCTTGTAGAATTTTATGCGTGTTCCTTTACTTGCTGACTTAAGGGTTCGCCTGATGGTCCCGCACATAAGGTTGAACTTATGCAACTTATGCACCACGTCGTTGCTTGCATTATAAGACAGACTGTAGCCCAGGTATTCAAAACTGCTAACTTGTTCCAGGACAGTACCATCTATAACAATTTTTGCCCGTACGGGATCAGTTCCACAAAAAGCCATAACCTTGGTTTTAATTGTGGATATCTGCAATCCAGAGTCTTTGCAGATTCCATTTAACAAATGTATACCCTTGTTATATTTTTTATTTAACATTAAAAAAGGACCTTGTTGTAATTTCTATTTAACATTATAACAATCTTTCGTATGTCCGATTAGCTCTTATCGCCAACAATTTTTGTCACATAATCATTGTGAACTCACTGAAACTTTATACAAACTACACCAAATACTTAAGCGTATTAAACAGTAGATCCTTAACGTTTCAAAATTAATCCCAATTGAAATAATTCTTTTTTAACTTTAAGTCATAACAATGATTACAGTGAGATATATTATTAACAATATAAAATAATTTACCTAATATTTGACAGATACGACAGTTTTCAGTAATAACAAAATTATGAACACTTCCACATCAAAACTAAATTTACATATCCTATTTTTACAAGTAAAATGAAAACAGAAATTAAATTTCCTTCTGTTAATGATTGCATTGATAACATCTCGTGTGAATGTATCCATCCCTGACAATCAAGGTAAATTACAGATACACTTCAAGGAAACGGAGGAGGTTTATATGTTACAAATATAGAAAAAAAGTTTGGGTGCGTGTATCAGTGTGTACACGCGGAAGAAGTGAAACTTCTTTGGGTTATATCCACTATTTTTTGTTTATCCATTATTATTTTTTTTTTTAACTGTATACTTAAAATTTAATAGGATGGGAGAGGTATCAGTATAAGAAAAATTTTCATTTTTAGTAAATTAAAAATATTTTATTATATACATTTACAGAAATTATTATTATTATTATTATTATTATTATTATTATTATTAATCTATTTCGTTAATATTTAGTGATATTTCATCATACACTTTTGTAACCTTAGGCTTATGGTAACTAAAATAAGAAATGTATGTTTTACATTCAATATTATCCAGAAACCTTGTGAATACTGCATCAATTGTCGTATTCGATTTTGTCGTAGATATTTTTTTATCATTTTGTATAGACAGGTTTAAATAATCTTTTAAAAATTCAACCAGTTTTATAGATTTTTCTAATGCAAAACTGACATTGAAATCTCCACTTAAAATCGTAGGTATTTTATGATAATCTTTACGAAGTATGGCGGCACCTTGTGATGTATACGATAATAATGAACGATGGAGAAAATCAATAATATCATCTAATGTTTTATTAGGAGAAATATACACTGCTACAATCACAACTTTTTGCCCATTTTCCATTTTCCATTCAGCCAAACACAAATCGCCAACTGTAGATGCCATTGAACCATAGACATCAGACTGAGTAACGGAAAAATCCATGGATGGAGTTATAATGTTAACAATATCGTCAGAATTTTGAAATACCCCGACACCTCCCGCTCTAATATTTGGTCGTTTATATTTCACAATGCAGTTGAAATTAAGAACAGATACGTCATCTTCATTGGCTAGCCAAGTTTCTGATAAAACTATGACATTTGAATTTTTCACAACTATATATTTTAGATCAACAGCATGAGCTGTAAGACTTTGGCAATTAAAAATGAATATTGATAAACCTTTTCTGTTATTGATGAAATTAACTAAATTTTCATTTATAGTTTCTAGTTTGTTAAGTGAAAATCGTTTAATATCCCGACACCTTCCGCTCTAATATTTGGTCGTTTATATTTCACAGAGCAGTTGAAATTAAGAACAGATACGTCATCTTCATTGGCTAGCCAAGTTTCTGATAAAACTATGACATTTGAATTTTTCACAACTATATCTTTTAGATCAACAGCATGATCTGTAAGACTTTGGCAATTAAAAGTGAATATTGATAAACCTTTTCTGTTATTGATGAAATTAACTAAATTTTCATTTATAGTTTCTAGTTTGTTTAGTGAAAGTCGTTTAAATTCCTCTTGCAAATCAATTGTTGATGATGATCGTCTTCGGCCATGGTAGAATATCTTCTCGTTGTTATGTGTCATAATATGTAATCCTTCAATATTCGTCACACGTGATAAAGCAAAGTATAATAATGATCGAGGATGACGTCGATCGTATTCATAAAGAATTTTTAACATATATGTCATTAAATTATGTAGGACTAGGTAGATTATTTTTTACATATCGTTAACTTAAAATATCCGTAACAATAATTATATATGACTGTACATTTCCTCATTTTGGTATACTACTAAACACATATACACACACATGCATGCATATAACGCATAACGCGTAACGCGTAACGAACATTTTTCCTACCGTGCCCAAAGAAGTTTCATGCATATAACGCGTAACGCGTAACGCGTAACGAACATTTTTCCTACCGTGCCCAAAGAAGTTTCACTTCAATAAATATTATATTAACAAATGCAAATAATTTTTTTATACTTTATGAATAACTCATTGATCAATTTTATACTATATATTAATATAAGCGTTTCCGCGTACGAGTACAAGAGATTCAGTTTCCAGAAAGCAAGGTGTGGCGGCAGCTTGGAGTGACATCGCCCCGTTAAGGAGGTAGAAACCTTGACCGCCGGACTTTTCCGTTGCCTTCAACGCGCACAGCTGTTCCAAGCGTTGAGTAATCATCATTCCGATCAGTACGCGATTACTTAATACCGTACACGTCTCATCAGCTGATTTGTGCGGTCAGCGGCTGATAAAATCAGAAGCTCGCTGTCCTGTTGGGTTTGGAACCGCCGACCAACTGGTTAAAGACAAAAATTAATTGAACTATTTTTATCGTACTAACGTTTGAGTAGTGTCTCGCGTGTTTGTGACTTGATTAGCATATTTGGGTCATAAACGCTGCGAACAGTTGGCAGAGTTTCATATTTACGCGTTGTCCGACAGATGGTTCGCCTGTTACAGCGTTTTCTACGAAACAAAAATATTTCGTAACTGATACAATTTTATTTCCACTCTATCAGTTTGACAATAAAGACGCGTTGTAAAAGGTTTGTGTATACAAACTGATTCTACGGAGTCTTGACTGTAATATAAAAACCGTAGTGGAAAAACAACAGCTACCTCTTGTTAGATAGCTAGGGTAACCGTAGCGTGATAAAGGCATTTATCCGGTGTGGTCTGTGACTGTTGTTGCAATGCTTACAATGAAACGTTAGAACGGTAATTATCCCGCTGTAACTCAACGACGATAAAGACGAAATCATGATAGTTGTAAAATGCAAATAATACGTGGAAAAATATTCCTTAAGAACGTAAAAAACTTGTTGGAAGGACATGCAGTCAGATTTTTGAAAGTGATAGATTGTTTTGTTTAATTATTTATTTAACTATTAGCAATCAGAAATACATTGTTTAAGCTAATCTGGTGATTAGTGTACACACATAAGAAATGTACAACTAAATGGCGTGAAGAGATGTTCCATCCAGCGGTGTCACCTCGTGGTCCTTAAAGGTCGAATGGCCAAAGTCTTCTCAGTCTTCTGTCTATTGCGGACTGTAGACGTGGCATGGCCAGCGGGTTATACCGTGTCGTAAAATCTCGTATGGTGTCCAGTGCCACGGTCATGAATGACTTCACGGACGTATGGACTATGGAAGTCTGTGTGCAAACTGTGGTTGGACACATGCCACGGGGCATCTGCGATAACTCGTAGGATCTTTGATCGGAATCACTGTATGATCGCTATGTTAGATTTGGTGGCGCAGCCCCGAAGTCCATATGGGTTTAAGGATAGTTTTATAGAGAAGAAGTTTATTGTATAATAGAAGGCTGAAGATTCGATTTTCTGCCTATCAGTCAGTTAATTTCCTTGAATCTAGTTGTTTTTTTCTGTTTTATTACTGTTTGTTACGGTATTTCGACGTGGTTAAGATGAACTGTCAGGGAGTTGCCTCTCCGTAAGGTGAATGTAATGTGTGACGACTTGGATTCGTTGGATTTTCCATTTTCATAGCCATTCTCCAATGAGTTTGTAGTGGTCTTGAAGATTGAATAATACGACTGTAGGATCTTCATTAGTTGAAAATACGGCTGTGTCGTCAGCAAATGTACCGATTGTTGTTCCTCTAGTCGTTTACGCTATAATTAATTACAGGTATTGTAATTATGATATGCCACACGTTGGTTGCGCCATTAATATACGGTGTTATTATGCTAATTACGATGTGAATTAATTAGTTAGATCAATTATCAATTTTAATTACCAGTTAGAATAATAGATAAGAGACTCTTTAGTAATTTAATCATGTTCTTTTGTTACACATGAAAATTGTACAATTATAAATATTCGTGTAATTGTGTTCTATGTAAAACTTTAACATGCGGGTTTCAGTAATAATGAACGCAGTTGTTTAACTGTACTTAAATGACTAATTTATTATTCATTAAGTCAATTTATATTCATAACACATAAAGAGTTTGCTGTATCTGTAAATGCATCAAATAACACATACATCATTAAACAAGTTCTAGCTTATATGATGTAACAGTACATATGTCACCACACCCACCTAAGTACTGAAAATTAATTTAAAGGTCACCACTAGAAAAAATACATTAAAAGGTCTAGAATACCACCAAGTATACTAAAGAAAAGTACCATAAGTTTGAATAAGTGAAGCATCATTGAAAGGAATTCACTAGTAAATGCACCAAGAAAGAAGAAAAGAAGAATAAAGACGAGACGACCGACATACTATACCCAATAGATCAGTGAGAAGGACACAACACAACAAAAGAAAAAAGAAAAATCAGTAAGAAGGACACAACACAACGAAAGAAAAAAGAAAAATCAGTGAGAAGGACACAAGACAACAAAAGAAGAAAGAAGAGTCAGGGAGAAGGATACAACAAGGACAACTTCAAGAAAGACGAAGGAAGAAACAGTTTGAAGAAGACAAGTGAAAACCTCATCATGTATAAAACAAACAATAGTGAGGAGGAGATCAGTGAAGAAAGAAGAAAGAAGAAGGAAGATAACCAGACCAAACACAAGAATAAGGGAAGAAAATTGAAGTATAACAAACTAACATAAACATTGAAAGAATAATTGTATTAAGAAGAAGGAAGAAGTGTTAAATAATTATGTGATATAAATCCCTAAGCTGTATAGTAAAGTCAACACTGACAACAACTCATTTAATGAACACATTTATTGTTTATGTGAAACACGTTATTGTAAATAAGGATTAAATATTGTAAATAAAGAGTCACAAGCAACCTGATTTAGGACAAGATGAGTTTATGATAGCTAAATGATGTGTAGTTATAGAATAAACAGAGGAATATGCAACCAAAATAGTGAATGACCAATTGTACAGTGGGAATGATGTACATACCAACTCACTAATTAGCAACAAATAAGATAGTACAGGAATAAACTAAATGTGAACTATTGATAACCAATAACCAATGTACAAACATGAAACGAAAACCAGTCGAATAGACTAAGATAGAAATACACAGCCATAAACAACACACTAATGTTTACTGAACCTATGACATAACCTAATCTGGGCATTCAGTTTCCAATAAAACTTGATAAAAAATGAATCAAAACAATGTTAGACCAAAATGTAATGAGCTAGGAAGTAAATAGAGCATATAAGGAATGTTTTGTACACGATAGCTAATAGTATAACAGGATATAAAAGCTATATTTATGTAATACAAGTATGACCAAATGCTGGTAATGGCAAAGTGACACTATGCAACCAAAATTATGTAATAAACACATTGTACAAAGAAAGTAACCCAATTAATGATTTGATGTCAGACAGAATATTATTCATAGGAGCAATTGCAACCGAAATAACCATTTAAATCGTTTATATAAATGTAATTATAACTAAACCATTATGACAAGTAGCTGCAAGTAAAGTTTACAGCAACCAAACCTTGCTAATTACAGGGTCAAATGCAGAGTGAACTGCATCACAATAACGATAAGGTCCTAGTGACTATTTCAGTTGTCAATTAGAAAACAATACAACTAAAATGTCTATGATATTAAGCATACTACCAAGTAACGCCATATAGGCATAACAAGCCTGATTCATAAGTGATAGTTAAGGCATTAAACAACTAATGTAGGGAAAAAGAACACTGTCAGTAGTGACTTAACCCATCAATATTTAATTACAACATATTAAAAGCTAATTAAATACTCTTATTACCGAGTAATAAGCAAAACAAAAATGTATGACAATAAGTTTAAGTGTGAATCTATGAAAACGGACATAGTATTAATATTAGGACATAGTTTTAAGGGAAAATTGTACAGTAGCTTAAGAATGAGACATTGCAATAGAAAATAAAATAAAAACCATGAAATATTAATAATTAATGGTTTAATGGACAATAAGCATAAATGCTAAGTGCTAAGTCAGCTAACCCTAATCAGAAATATATGATAAGGGGACTCAAATTAATCGTCTTTCAAAAACACGAACAATGAGAGTAACCACAACATCCTCAGTACAATTATAAGAAAGATATTAGACTTTTAAAAATAATTGTATTGTGCTTAGCCCTTCCGCGTGGGCGTGTGAACCAGAATTTGTTAATCTTGTTCCCAAAGACTGACGCTTATGATAGCGTCTATTTTGACGAAGTCTACCGTAAATAAACGAATTGGAAAAAACTGACCAATCAGAGCCTATAAAAAATCCGAAATTCATCATTCCAATCGAGGAACCACATACAGTCTTTCAACAAGAGCGAAGCGGACTGCACGCTCGCCGACGCCTCAGAAAAACGTGCGTTTGACAGCAACACAGCGTCAACCATATTAACCTCAAAGTGAGACATAGATTACCTACATTGAAGAATCAGTGCAGTATATTTACAAGTGTACTCTATTCGGAGTTTATGCGCATAGGAGTGTGTGCAGTGTTGTGATCAAGTTAAATAATTAATTAATTAATTTTAATTAATTAAAAAGTGTTTATAATTAAAAAAGTGTAACCTTTCGAACGACGAGAGACGCAAGTATTCATAACCACAAATATAATGATATGATTAGTTTATAAGCATAATAACTGAACGCTAAAAGCGATAAAACTTGAAATATAGAAACAATTAAATTCCCTATCCTCAACAGAAGGGAACTGATAAAATACAAATGAACAATGTTGAAATGGAACGTTCTGAGTAATGACAGTTTTAACTATTTGTATACAATGAATACCTAGGATAAGTAAAGACATTGTAACAGCACTGAAGAGTATATGTGCTCTTATGCTATCAGTAGACTAGAGTATGAAGTATTTTGTTCCTAAATTCAATTAATAGTTTTCGCCGGAGTGCGATAACTATAATAAATAAATTACCATTACCTGAAATAGGAATATCCAATTTCACAGATGATTATAGTACCTGATACTGGATTATCACCATTACTATTAATTAATAATAAATAATTCACTACTTTTAACCAAATAAGATTGCACTAAACAATATGTAAAGCATGTGCCTAACTATGAACAGTAGTTCATATTTTATCCTTTTTCATTAATAATCATTGAATTTTTATTTTATAGGTTTGTTCTAACCGTAGCTATTATTCCAAAGAAGTGTATTTTGCAGTCTAAAAGAACCTACTACTTTTATTAATATAATCATTATTAAATTTTCAAGTCGAACCATCCGACATAACCTATATGTTTGTCAAAACACATTGTATTACTAACCAGAGGCAGTCATGCCAACTCGAGCTCATCATTTGTTTTAGAATCAATGTTCACTTTTAAAATATTAATTGTTAACCAAAAAGAAGAGCAAAACGCCTTATTGTATTGAATTTCACTGTGTGTTATTTGAATAAATTATCATTATTATTTTTTAACGGTAAAAGAGTTGACTTTTATTGTATCAGTAAAAATACAGCTTAGAGGAGAAAAACGAGGCGGTTGGTACCATGCTGAGAATGCGAATTATTCAAATTGAATGATTCCTTGTTTTGTTTACAACCGCTCAGATCAACATATTTACAATCTTATACAATAATATTATACGTGAGTTATTATGTGTACCATGCCTATGTTTGTGTATGTTAGTGTATAGGAAGAAACAACTGATCTCCTCACAACCGCTGATCAACAAAGTGTCAACGGAACGTCAAGTGGACATCATAACAGTGAATATACTGTAGTACATAAAATTAAACTATATAAACAGACAGCTAATCCGACAAAACAAAGAGTAAGTACCGACTTATTCAATCTTGGATTCAACAATAGGTTGAATTGAGGGGAATAAGTCCCTAAACGGTAAAATAATAATAAAATTTGATATTGAACAATAACGATTAGCCGAGAGCAAGACCCATTAACAGTAAAAGAACCCTGAGACTACTATTCAATAATAATAATCAAGCTATAAACGAAAGACGCATACGCGTCAAGTTACAATGATAGCTGAAAAAAACACACATACATAAATCATGATATACACTAAATCCAAATAATAATTAATTAATACGTTCATTAATTCCAGATAGTTTCGCTTACTTGTTCATTATTTATAACTTTAAATTTATTCTTTTATCAAATTTATTTAAAACTCCCAGGGTGGGGATTCTTTGAAAGAGTCAGGACAGTAGTAGTTACTAAATTAATAGATTAATAATTGTTACTTGTAATATGAATATCCACTCATGGTCCAACGGTGATCGGCCTCTTTGTTGTGGTGAAGTCTGAAGAACACATCTTGTTGAATAAAGTTGAATTCACTGTCACTCGTACACACACGTGAACTCGCGTCGTTTATAGAGTAGTGTGGATGTGATGTTGCTTTCAATGTTAGTTTGTATAGATCAGTTCGATTTTTAACGTGTGATCATTCTAAAATAAGTGGTGTATGTTCACGCTCGCAAAGTTAATGTCGATGTCCGTTCATCACAGAAATTCACTTGACTTTGTGTTGATGTCTATGCGTTTATACTACTTGGTTGATTAGTTTGTTCAAGTATTTAAATGTTCTGTTACATTTAGTGTAATTCATTAACACTGGCTAAATGTAATTCTTTCTAAGTTGTACAGTACACTAATAATGTTTCGTGTATGTACTGAGATTACATGATAGTTCGCTTGAGTCGCTCGAATTGTTCACTCGGAAATTCCTAATAATGTTAATGCTTAACTACGTTCGTTAATTCGCACATTTTATACTGTTGTGTTCGAGTATTACTTCCGGTTGGACTTTGAATCTTACAGTTTGAAATTACTAAGTCCGAATACTATAACACTGAGTTTTCACTAAGACTGGTAAATTTAAAATGACTGAGCGAATTAAAAATATGACTGAGAGAATTAAAATATGACTGAGACTCAGACTCCTCCGTGTTAGACAGTTAGTTTTTATCAACTCGTCCCTACCCAAATTTTGTCTTGAGCCTGTCCACGCCTTTTCTTATTTACGATAGGTCAGCTCGATATTTTCTTAGAATATTTTATCCCACTTCTCCAGGGTTTTTGGTTTCTGTTCAATGATTCGTTTTGACTCCTTGTTACCATAGAAACTCTCCTCTCCACCGGTGTCTTCGCAAGACGCTGTACCCTGATAGGTTGTTAGACATCCCCCAGATTTCTTCGTTCGGACGTTGATCTTTTTCGCAGAATTTCTGGTTGTTGCGCGCCTGTCAATCACCCTTTTGTTTGGTACATACGCAATGTTGTTCTAACTTTCCCCATCTGTTTTCTTGGTCATCTTGAGGTATTGTTCTATCTTACACCCCTTTTTTGTAGCTATTAATAATTTCTGACATGCGTTGGCTGGTGAAGCCACCCCGACTTTCTAATCGTAAATTGTGTCCGTCACGTAAACGTCACCTCCCGCTGTGCAGCATCCTCGAGTCTTTTCAACTAGTTATTTCTTTCATTGTCTCTGTATAAAGTGCTGCACACTCAACTCTTTTGTGTCATCCTGTCGTTATTGCAGTACCATCGTATTCTGACGTAACCCGAGCGGACGTTCGCCTTAGTTATCCGTACACGTGTGAGTGCCTTAGCATGGCATTGTGTAGTTTGTTGTGGGGTAATAATTTTTAGCCAAGCTTCTCCTGTCATCTTGAACTTTCATATCTATTGTTGCGTGGAGTCTAACATCTTTCTATCGTCTGCTAGCGACGCTGGTTTGACATCTTCACATTAAGCCTTATTTATTGCTTTAACTTGAAGTCGTTGACACAACTGCGTGTGAACAAAATCGGTCGAGAAGAAAATTTGAAATTTTTAAATTTTTCGCTCGCTGTAGGTTAGTATAATAAGAGTGTACAGGACGTATAGTGGAGGGCCAAGAATACTGCCCTGAGGTACTCCTGATAAACGTTTCTCCGTTAACCTTGGTTTCGAATAAGGTGATAGATAACTCACACTACTGTATTAATGCGAATACAGATTGTCGGAATACAGGCCTTATCAGGAGAGATAGAAGCCATTGCAAAACAGAATACAGTTAGCAGTGATGATAATGTACCTGCACTCTCAATTAAAATACAAACATTTATTTTAATTCCTGTATACTGTAATGACAGAATGGTTTCAAAGGATTTTATGAATTTTGAAACAGTCCGATTGTCCAGACTGATGTCCTTAAAGTAGACGACTTTTCACGAAATGTAGGGTTCTCAAAAGACCATTGTTTTGCACATATTTTGATGAGCGTAATGCTGTTGTGATGTTTATGAGGATAAAACGAACTAAATTTCGGAACTTTCATGTCTCTTCTAATTTACCTGGTAAATGATGAAGAACCCAGAAGTAATGAAGACAGCGCTTGAATTCTGTCATAAAGTATAACTTAATATATTGTTACGTCGTATGGTACAGTGGAAAGCAAAATACAAGACACCAATTAAGTCACTAATCACCCGCTTTAATTACCACAATTAAACGGTTTGTAATTAACAAGACAGTCTCTTATAACAAATCAAATAAAAATTGTTCACACGCAAGAGAAAAAAGTCAACTGATATATAACACAATTGTACTACAATTGTCCCGCGCAATTATAAAAACCCATAACACTTAGCCACAATATTACGAACGGCACTAATAAGCACTTGAACGCACAGAGTAATATCGCCCGATAATAACTGATCAAGGCCGCTGACGATTTGCATTTATACCCTTTCATAGACCAGAACATCCCACAACTACGCGTCATCATATACGTCCATAGTTGGTGACGTATCGGAGTGTTTGGATTTGAATCCTGTCAGTCAGACCGTGTACTGGCGATTGCAGGCACCAAAACGTGAGCGCCGCATATGTAAAGAATTGAGTAATGAATTGTGTTAAAAATATTGAACATGAAGGGAGGGAATAAGAAAGAACAAATAAAAAGATGAACAGAAATGTTTCCACAGTCGGGTCAAGTTTATCACAGGCAGAACGGATTGATTGAGACTGACTGACGAAGTTTTGACATTTATTTCACAAAAGTGACTGAAACGTCTGATTGAATTCCAAATTCTGAACTCGGAAAGTACGAGTTATAGTAGTAATAGTAGTAGTAACATTTGTTCACTCTTAGAATGGAGCCTGATGTAAACAAAGCAGAGTGATACAACACAGATGAATGTACAATACAAAGTCTAAACTTCTAAATAGATACAACGAATTTATAATGTCATTTACCTTATTTATAGTTTTATTTATCCCAATTATATAAAAAAAAATGTTTGGTTCCGAAAGAATGGAGTCGGGCAAAAGTGATTTCGGTATATAAAATAGGAGACAGAACAGTTGCAAATAATTACAGAGCTGTACTCAAAGTACAAAATATATACAAGAATTCTCAATCAGAGATTAAGAGTCCATTACAGATGCATTACTTCTTGAAGAATAAATGGGTTTCAGAAAGGGTAGGTTAACTGTGGATGCATTGTTTTTATTACAACAGATAATAGAGAAAAGGCGGGAGTATAACCAGGAAACCCATATCGCTTTTGTTGGACTGGAAAAAGCGTTTGATAATGTAGACCGTCAAAAGTTATAGAAAAGGATAGAAAAGGATGTTCACAGCACTTAATAAATTCAGTTAAGATCATCTACAAAAGTACATCTGTAGTCCTGGATTTGAATGCTAGGCTCTCAGGTGACATTCCAAAAAATAAGGAAGTTAGGCAGGGATGCTGTGTATCCCCAACCTTGTTTAATATATACATTGACAACATGTTGAGAGCACGAAAATACAGAGTGACTTCGGGAATACAGCTTAACAAATCAATTTTTATAGTTTCCCTGGTATATGCGGATGACATAGTTCTTATTCAAGAAAATGACGATGATTTACAACAGCATTTTAAAACAAGTGAGCCGTTTCAAATATCTCGGCTGTGGAGTAAGACATGAATCTGAATGCGATATAAGAGAGAAGATAAATAAATTTAGGTATATTTGTGATACGATTCATAGAAATCTAAGAATTAAAACAAGACACAAGGATTAAATTTTATAAGACCGAACGTTACACGGTTCGCACCGAGTCGGACACGTGTGTTTAAATAATGTACTTTTATGAATTTTAATATTTGACGATCTCTTCCCGTGTGATACGTCTGATGATGGGACATAGTTCCCGAAACGCGTAACAACAAAAACAACGCAACGAAGTCACAGGACGGATTTGAAATAAGGTAATTTATTATTTATAAGACAATTGGAACACCCACATTGATTTATGAGAGTGAGGCGTGGGTGTATACAAAAAAGGAATGCGGCAAGATTCAAAGTACTGAAATGCAGTTTCTTCGAAATACTATAAATTAAACATTGTAAGATAGAAATAAGAAATGAACATATCAGAGCAGTAATCGAAGTAATTTACAGTAGACAATGGTGGGATCATCTACAAAGGATTACAGAGGATCGATTGCTGAAAGCGGCACTGAACTATAAAGCCATTTGTAGAAGAGATGTGGATCGTCCGAGAATAAGATGGATGCCGGAACAGGTTTATATAACCTGATCCTTGAACGGGGGAATAAGAAGAAGAAGTTTGGTGATATAGCTTTAATAAATTAATTATCATCAATTGGGAACTACTTTATTTCTAGCTACTGAATTAGTGATGCGGCCACTCGTCTGTGCAATCCGGTTCAAGCACATGGTTTTGTTTACATCAGGCTCCATTCTAAGAGTGAACAAACTTTAGTTAGTAGTAGTAGCAGCAGTAGTAGAAGTAGGGTAGGTACAGTAAGAGATGGAATATACTTATTGGATAAAGTAACAGCCTTATACCTGAGAAACGGAAAATTCTCAAGTATAATGCCACATAAAAATATATGCATAAAAATAAAAATACACACGTAAAAATAATTCGAGACAAAAAGATTAGGAAGAGAACATAGCATATAGAGACGTGATTGAATAGGACTAGGTACCAAGATTGAACAACTTAACTTTAGAAGCCAAACAACGATGATGTCAATGTACTGAATTAGAAGAGGTTTTAGCCAACAAGAATCTGGCACAAATAGAACTAAGCAGGCGGTGATCGTGACGACTTTCCCCTCAGTACATAAAAGTACTATAAAAAGTATAATAAAACCCCCCGCAGTAGCAGGCTATGAGAAATAAATAAATAGTAGTCCCACAGAACTTACCTTTAAATCTGTTAAATCAATCTGTTCATAGTAGATTGTTTACTCAGAACTAGACGGTTTCTTTAGCTAAAACTCTAAACGGATCCGTAACCGCATCAAGAAGTGACGTTGTCATTGAGGTGTCTTAATGTCACGCGAAGCGAGAATATTGTAATCGATTCTATGAAACAACAATCTCGTCCATACCACAATCCACAATAAACAAACGATATCGTTGGCAACTTTCCCATCTCCGGAACATTTCCATCACTGAGCAACATTAGAGTTGCAAATAATTTTACGTACGGTCGGTAAGCTAGGCTCAACACACCTTGCTAGCGCTATAATAGATTCTAAAACGGCTCGATTGTAATTCAAAATTAACTTTTATTTCTTTTTCTTCTTAATTTTCTTCTTCTGCAAAACACAATCTTTTGCGTGATGTTCTTACTTACGTTTCTTATTTCTTTAGGTTCTTGTTTCAAAATATAGGTCTATTCTACCACCCTACCCACATATTCAGTCCAAATTCTTAAGCTTACAAACATTTTTTTACATTCATTTACTATTACATCGTTTCTGATTATGTCGTTTATTATACTCAAAATTTTCATCTTTGCAGCTTAAATATCGTATAACTTTTCTTAGGTAACCCACGTTTTGGAATCAAAAGGTTGAAGTCGGCCATAGCCATTAAAATTTCATTGATTTTCTGTCCTGTTTTTCTTACTAAAATTATTTAATTGGGCCCGCAAATGCTCGAAGTCTGTGTATAGTTTCCTAGACGAGGTCATGCAGAACCAATACCGTCGACACAGAACCAATACAATATTGAACTGAACTGTTGTGACATTTAAGGGCAGTGGCAAATCGTCGGCTAATGTCCAAGGGGTAAGACGTTTTCTCATGAGAGAATTCTGCTTAAGTTTATCAGCAAATTCTAACCAGAATCGTAACATTATTTGTTTGAGTGGGCGAAATTGCTATGTTATTTAATAATAGTTTTGTAGTCAATACAGGCGTAGTAGAATTTTTAAAACAAAAGGATGATCAAACAAAAGACTAGGTCCAGGTGTTCTAAAAACGAAGACACTGGCCTGATAGTCGTCACTTACTTCAGAAAGTCATCATCATCTTCAATAATTAAACCAAGGATGGTTTGATCCCGTCTCAAACAGTCAAAGAGACTACTCCAGCGCTTCCTTGGACGTCCCACACCTCTCCGTCCCTTTGGCTTATAGTTCCATAGTTATTTGGGGATGCGGCAGTCATCCATTCCACCAATTCAGCCTATACTGGGCAATCCTGTTGAGTATACTCATAACGTTCAGTTCCTGGCGTATATCTGTGTTTCTTCTATGATCATGGTGAGTACACCCTGCCACGTGCCTGAGAAATCTTATAGCCGTTTGGACAAGACAGGCCTGGCCTACTTCAGAATGTCTCGATTTTTTTAATTAATACAAAGTATTCTGCGTGAAGATAATTATATTAATTGACAGCAACGGAGATAACATTTTATTGCCAAGACGTAAAACACTTGCCCGCGTAGAAGTATTCAATCGGAAACTGTGCCAAGCGTTGTACGTCTTGTGTATGTGTCCGTAAGTGTACGTTAATGTTTGGACAGTCTCGCAAAGTGTCACTGCGATGAAACGTACGTTCTCATGTAACTAACAATAATACAAAAAAGTAGCACAAGTCGGACAAAACATTCTCCTTCATTTTCTTTAGCCATCAGGCGATAGGGGAGCAGTGGCGTATCTTGAATTTGGGTGTGGGGGAGGGTCCTGGGTCGCATCGGCTTCATACAAAAGAAAAAACAAGTTAAGACTAATCAACATTACTCTATTTAAAGTGGGTGAAAAACGCATGATAACATCCTGAAATCAGTCCCATTAATGTAAACACAATAAAAATACGCATTATTGAAGCATTGTTTAAAGATAACTTATTGACTGAATTGATTTTCTTATTACTTCCATGTTCCGTAAAGAAATGGAAGTATGGTGATGGCGAAAAAATCGTGTTCGAGATAAGGGTTGATTCTGGTTGTACTACCATCAAAACATGAAGAAAAGTCATTATCCGAAAAATGTGTGTGTGTGTGTGTGTGTGTGTGTGTGCGCGCGCGTAGAATTTTTTCTATGGCGATCGATAACTGCCGCAAATTCAAACAGAATAAAATAATTTTTTGCATATGTGCCTGAGTTGTAGAGGACTCAAGGCCTATTGATTTGGTGAAGATCGGTTAAGGGGAAGGGGTAGTTTACCTGCAACGTTTTATGTTTTAACAAAATTTTGATAAATAAAGTATCCTGAAGAGAAGGTCATAATAATCCACTGTAGAAAGATAGATGAAATATCTAAAAATAAAAAGGGTAGTTGAAGGGGGAGGGAGTAATTTTCTATAAATGAAAATGATAGTTGAAGGGGAAGGGGAATGATAATTTTTATATGTGTACTACGTTATCGGTAACAAAGAAGTAGTTTGTTGTTAAAATTCCTTCCCGGGTTGTTTGGCCGTGGCCCAATGTTTTCTGCAAAACGAGACGTTTCGGCAGTGCCATCGACTGCCATCATCAGTGAAAATCGAGTAGGCTAACGTGAGGTGGTATACGTTAGTGACCACAGTACTGTAGTTAAGACTGAAGAAAGAAGTAGTTTCAATGGAATATTTCATTTTGAAAATGATTTAAAATATAAATCTTAGAACGTGGAAGTCATGTATAGTTCTCCGTACCGATATATTTCATATTTCAAACGTATACCTTAACGCTGTGGAATAATCCTGTTTGTATATTTAATAAAGAGCTACTACTATAATATTAGCGTACACAGTTGGAAAATATAAAATAAAACAGCATAAAAATTAAGAGACTAACAAAATTTGTCAACAACTTTTACGACCCTGCGGGTGGAGGCCCCGCCCCCCGCAAATACGTTCCTGTAGAGGTAGAGGACTCGCCTTTTCCTGTCTCAAATATATCAAATCCGCATAATCGCATTAAACTCTTTTGTGTAAATTTTGTAGCAAGTCAGGTCTGTAGTGTGAGATTCTTCAGCTTCACAAATGGCATGAACGCAAACAATATTCTGCTTTCAATGTTAACATTTATTTGCAAATAAATTTGCTTGTACTACACTGTACGTAGTAATGTGTATGAAATGTTGTTTTATAAAAGGACAAACAGCTGGCTAATTGCTCGTGAACTCTACCAATAAACTGTCCGCGGAGACTGATTTATGCTGGAAGAAAGAAAGCACTGAAGCAGATTATGTTTTAGGAAAATACTACGCCGTCAATAACCGATAAAACGGTTGTTATTATAACATACTGTAAGGTTGTAAAACGCGATAGTGGTCGTTGTTTATTGCGACAGTAAACGGCTTTCGTTTGAGTACTATAAAATAAACCGTTATTGCTCGAAAGTTTATGATGTATCCGTACGGATGAATGATGTGCCAACCCAGTGTGGTATTTGTGTCTGAACACGGTAATTTTACGGTTTACTAAAATTTAAAAATAAAAATATTCCTTGGCATTTATTTCGTAAACTGTAAAACTATTTTCGTCACCAGTTTTTTTTTTGTTAATAACAAAGCAACGTTTCTACTGTGAAGACATGCAGTGGTTGTGATCATCATCATCATCATCATCATCATCACCACCACCACCACCACCACCATCGTCGTCGTCGTCGTCGTCGTCATCATATTGTCACAATGGTCTGACATATCGTCGTATGGTACAGTGGAAACAAAATACAGACACCAATGAAGTCACTAATTACCACCTTTAATTAATCACAAATAACAGTTTGTAATCAACACAGGGTACTCTCGTACAAAAATTCAAGTTAAATTTTCCACACGCACTGATAATGTCAAGTAATAGAGTTCCACACTAATTATACACAGTAAACTTCTTCTTTAGCGGCGCAACAACCCACTACTGAGTCAAGGCCTCCTTTAACAGCCTCCGCCAGTTGTCCCGGTCAAGTCCAACTGCTCTCCAGTTTCGGGTCCCAAGGATGTGGCGCGCATCATAGCTCACACCGTCTTTCCAACGTAGTTTGGGTCTACCAACTCTCCTGGTGCCATAGATCTGTTCTGTGAGTGCCTTTCTTGGTTGAGTGCCATTCTCCAGTTAAGGTAGCCGATCCGGCCCACCTGAGTCTCTCAAGTTTTATAATTTTCACAATATTCATTCAGAAGAGTGTTCAGTTCTTGGTTGGTTCTTTTCCTCCATTCACCTCCTACACATTTTGGACCAAATATACTGCGGAGGATTTTGTGTTCATGAACCAGCAGGCTTGACTCAGACTTTCTAGAAATGGTCCAGGTCTCAGAACCATAGGTGAGAATTGGGCGGATCAGTGTTTTATACAAAAGAAGCTTGATGCTCCTGGCAATTATTCTGCTCTGGAACAGGGGTCAGAGACCAAAGAAGCACCTATTAGCTGAGGTGATTCTTCGCTTTATTTCTTCTGTTGTTTCCCCATCGGAGTTAACTTGGCATCCTAAATAAACAAAGTTGTTGACTTTTTCGAAGGAATAGATACCAATTTGGATGTACTCTCCTTCTCTAGCCTCCTGTCCTGTGGCCATGTATTTTGTCTTGCTTTCATTTATTATGAGACCCAGCCTCCTTGCGGGGCCTTCAAGAGCAAAAAAGGCTTCAGCGACTGCTCGAAGGGACCTCCCGATTATATCTAAGTCATCAGCGTATCCTAGGACCTACACCAACCTGTTGAATACAGTCCCGGAGGAATCTATTCCAGCATCTCTCATAGCTTTTTCTAAAGCAAGAATGAAGAGGAGGCAAGCAAGAGCATCGCCCTGGAGGCGTTGCTCGTGATAATTCATTCTGAATCCTCACCATGCCTTTCACTATCAGCATTGTCATCCTACACAATCTTATTAATTTCTTTGGTATATGCCCAGTTCTTCAAGAGCAGTGTAAAGTTCTTTTCTGTATACACAGTAAACACTTTCCACTAATCTTCAACAACCACTCGATCCGCACTAAGAAAATCGCTCAACGCAACTGACTGAAGCCAGCCTCTGTCCTTTATATAGGTAGCGAACGTGTTCCAAAGTAACTTTCCATCCTTACTCCAGCGTCCCAGCATAATGTGTATTTCAAGTACTCTCCAGAACAATCTCGAATCTACATTAGTGCGGCCTTGAGTGAGACGCTACACCTGGAGCGTCCATGCGAGCTACAAATATTGTTGATATTCCTGTTGTGGAGCAGGTCAGCAGTTTTGAATATATGGGCTGTAATGTGTCTTACATTAGAGTACGAACATGCCGACGCAGCATTACTGGTAGTCAGCAGCATACTGTGCGACATTACTGCTGGACTGTATGTACGACAGTACTGACCATCGATCTATGGTGCTGACATAACAAATGTGTAGGTTTAAATAGGAGCGAACAGGTCAAAGATGCTTACTGTACAACATTACTGTGCAGCTTACTATTTTTGCAAGAACAAATTATTTTGTTTTTGCCTCACGGAAGACAGCAATGTAGTAATGTGGCGCGCTACCTGGTTGGTTCACTCGAATCACATGACTTCCCTCACTCCTCTAGCGCCTCACTCAAAACATCTGTATATCAAAACAGTATTGAGTGTTTCAATTACGAAAACACTCGACATTGTCAACTAGGTGATCACTCCTACTTTGGTTGAAATACTTTCTTCAATATTGTCAAATTTACAGTTAATCTAGTAGGTGGAAATGTTTATAAGCGAAACGTTTATTTAACACATTATAATGGCTATTTTTATTTTACTGTATTAAATTTGATTGAAAAAGAATTTTTTGAGGCATGCAATTTTGAAAAATAAATTACTGTACAGGATTTGTAAAATTATATATATATTTTTTTAATTTTTACGTTTTCTTATCTTATGGTAAAGTCAGTCTTTCTACTGGAAAAAATGGATTCGTATGATAATTGTTCTTCCATTTTCCATTTTCGTTGTCATACTGTTGTAAATATATTCAAATGTATCAGACGGCACTCTCATATACGCATGAAATCTTCTTGGATCTTTTTTTATTTGTTAAAATAGGTGATGCCATTTGCCTAAATCTTGTTTTCTCTAATTTATGGAGTTAGCCCACCATTGGTGGTTTAAGAAGTTAGATATTAGCCACCATTTTCTACTTAAAAACATATACGTCTCGTCACTGTCACTATCACTTGATAACATAATGAGTTATGATTTAATGAGTATATTTCAATCAATCAATAAAAACTATGTATAGGCCTGCTCGATAGGGTTGCCAAGTATCGGATAAATGTGTAGCATGTCATAACCGAATGGATGACTGCTGCATCCCCAAAGAACTCTTGAATTATAAGTCGAAAGGACGGAAAGGTGTGGTGCATTGGAGTGACCAGCTCTAGTCTATCTGCCGAAAGGACGGAGAGGTGTGGGACGTCCGAAGAATCGTTGGAGTGACCAGCTCTAGTCTATCTGCCGAAAGGACGTAGAGGTGTGGGACGTCAGAAGAATCGTTGGAGTGACCAGCTCTAGTCTATCTGCCGAAATGATGGAGAGCTGTGGGACGTCCGAAGAATCGTTGGAGTGACCAGCTCTAGTCTATCTGCCGAAAGGACGGAGAGGTGTGGGACGTCCGAAGAATCGTTGGAGTGAACAGCTCTAGTCTATCTGCCGAAAGGATGGAGAGGTGTGGGACGTCCGAAGAATCGTTGGAGTGACCAACTCTAGTCTATCTGCCGAAAGGATGGAGAGGCGTGGGACGTCCGAAGAATCGTTGGAGTGACCAACTCTACTCTATCTGCCGAAAGGACGGAGAGGTGTGGGACGTCCGAAGAATCGTTGGAGTGACAAACTCTAGTCTATCTGCCGAAATGATGGAGAGCTGTGGGACGTCCGAAGAATCTTTGGAGTGACCGGCTTTAGTCTATCTGCCGAAAGGACGGAGAGGTGTGGGACGTCCGAAGAATCGTTGGAGTGAACAGCTCTAGTCTATCTGCCGAAATGACGGAGAGGTGTGGGACGTCCGAAGAATCGTTGGCGTGACCAACTCTACTCTATCTGCCGAAAGGATGGAGAGGTGTGGGACGTCCGAAGAATCGTTGGAGTGAACAGCATTACTCTATCTGCCGAAAGGATGGAGAGCTGTGGGACGTCCGAACAATCGTTGGAGTGACCAGCTCTAGTCTATCTGCCGAAATGATGGAGAGGTGTGGGACGTCCGAAGAATCGTTGGAGTGACCAGCTCTAGTCTATCTGCCGAAAGGACGGAGAGGTGTGGGACGTCCGAAGAATCGTTGGAGTGACCAGCTCTAGTCTATCTGCCGAAAGGACGTAGAGGTGTGGGACGTCAGAAGAATCGTTGGAGTGACCAGCTCTAGTCTATCTGCCGAAATGATGGAGAGCTGTGGGACGTCCGAAGAATCGTTGGAGTGACCAGCTCTAGTCTATCTGCCGAAAGGACGGAGAGGTGTGGGACGTCCGAAGAATCGTTGGAGTGACCAGCTCTAGTCTATCTGCCGAAATGATGCAGAGCTGTCGGACGTCCGAAGAATCGTTGGAGTGACCAGCTCTAGTCTATCTGCCGAAAGGATGGAGACGTGTGGGACGTCCGAAGAATAGTTGGAGTGACCAAATCTAGTCTATCTGCCGAAAGGATGGAGAGGTGTGGGACGTCCGAAGAATCGTTGGAGTGACAATCTCTAGTCTATCTGCCGAAATGATGGAGAGCTGTGGGACGTCCGAAGAATCGTTGGAGTGACCGGCATTAGTCTATCTGCCGAAAGGACGGAGAGGTGTGGGACGTCCGAAGAATCGTTGGAGTGAACAGCTCTAGTCTATCTGCCGAAAGGATGGAGAGGTGTGGGACGTCCGAAGAATCGTTGGAGTGACCAACTCTAGTCTATCTGCCGAAAGGATGGAGAGGCGTGGGACGTCCGAAGAATCGTTGGAGTGACCAACTCTACTCTATCTGCCGAAAGGACGGAGAGGTGTGGGACGTCCGAAGAATCGTTGGAGTGACAAACTCTAGTCTATCTGCCGAAATGATGGAGAGCTGTGGGACGTCCGAAGAATCTTTGGAGTGACCGGCTTTAGTCTATCTGCCGAAATGACGGAGAGGTGTGGGACGTCCGAAGAATCGTTGGAGTGAACAGCTCTAGTCTATCTGCCGAAATGACGGAGAGGTGTGGGACGTCCGAAGAATCGTTGGCGTGACCAACTCTACTCTATCTGCCGATAGGACGGAGAGGTGTGGGACGTCCAAAGAATCGTTGGAGTGACCAGCTCTAGTCTATCTGCCGAAAGGAAGGAGAGGTGTGGGACGTCCGAAGAATCGTTGGAGTAACCAGCTCTAGTCTATCTGCCGAAAGGACGGTGAGGTGTGGGACGTCCGAAGAATCGTTGGAGTGACCAGCTCTAGTCTATCTGCCGAAAGGACGGAGAGGTGTGGGAAGTACGAGGAATCGTTGGAGGTACCAGCTCTAGTCTATCTGCCGAAATGATGGAGAGGTGTGGGACGTCCGAAGAATCGTTGGAGTGACCAACTCTACTCTATCTGCGGAAAGGACGGAGATGTGTGGGACGTCCGAAGAATTGTTGGGGTGACCAGCTCTAGTCTATCTGCCGAAAGGACGGAGATGTGTGGGACGTCCGAAGAATCGTTGGAGTGACCAGCTCTACTCTATCTGCCGAAATGATGGAGAGGTGTGGGGCGTCCGAAGAATCGTTGGAGTGACAAACTCTAGTCTATCTGCCGAAATGATGGATAGCTGTGGGACGTCCGAAGAATCTTTGGAGTGACCGGCTTTAGTCTATCTGCCGAAAGGACGGAGAGGTATGGGACGTCCGAAGAATCGTTGGAGTGAACAGCTCTAGTCTATCTGCTGAAATGACGGAGAGGTGTGGGACGTCCGAAGAATCGTTGGCGTGACCAACTCTACTCTATCTGCCGAAAGGATGGAGAGGTGTGGGACGTCCGAAGAATCGTTGGAGTGAACAGCTCTACTCTATCTGCCGAAAGGATGGAGAGCTGTGGGACGTCCGAACAATCGTTGGAGTGACCAGCTCTAGTCTATCTGCCGAAATGATAGAGAGGTGTGGGACGTCCGAAGAATCGTTGGAGTGCCCAGCTCTAGTCTATCTGCCGAAAGGACAGAGAGGTGTGGGACGTCCGAAGTTTCGTTGGAGTAACCAGCTCTAGTCTATCTGCCGAAATGATGGAGAGGTGTGGGACGTCCGAAGAATCGTTGGAGTGACCAGCTCTAGTCTATCTGCCGAAAGGACGGAGAGGTGTGGGAAGTACGAGGAATCGTTGGAGGTACCAGCTCTAGTCTATCTGCCGAAATGATGGAGAGGTGTGGGACGTCCGAAGAATCGTTGGAGTGACCAGCTCTACTCTATCTGCCGAAATGATGGAGAGGTGTGGGGCGTCCGAAGAATCGTTGGAATGACCAACTCTACTCTATCTGCCGAAAGGACGGAGAGGTGTGGGACGTCCGAAGAGTCGTTGGAGTGACCAGCTCTAGTCTATCTGCCGAAAGGACGGAGAGGTGTGGGACGTCCGAAGAATCGTTGGAGTGAACAACTCTACTCTATCTGCCGAAAGGATGGAGAGGTGTGGAACGTCCGAAAAATCGTTGGAGCGACCAGCTCTAGTCTATCTGCCGAAAGGACGGAGAGGTGTGGGGCGTCCGAAGAATCGTTGGAGTGACCAGCTCTACTCTATCTGCCGAAATGATGGAGAGGTGTGGGGCGTCCGAAGAATCGTTGGAATGACCAACTCTACTCTATCTGCCGAAAGGACGGAGAGGTGTGGGACGTCCGAAGAGTCGTTGGAGTGACCAGCTCTAGTCTATCTGCCGAAAGGACTGAGAGGTGTGGGACGTCCGAAGAATCGTTGGAGTGACCAACTCTACTCTATCTGCCGAAAGGATGTAGAGGTGTGGAACGTCCGAAGAATCGTTGGAGCGACCAGCTCTAGTCTATCTGCCGAAAGGACGGAGAGGTGTGGGGCGTTCGAAGAATCGTTGGAGTGACCAGCTCTAGTCTATCTGCCGAAATGATGGAGAGGTGTGGGGCGTCCGAAAAATCGTTGGAGTGACCAACTCTACTCTATCTGCCGAAAGGACGGAGAGGTGTGGGACGTCCGAAGAATCGTTGGAGTGACCAGCTCTAGGCTTACTGCCGATAGGACGGAGAGGTGTGGGACGTCCGAAGAATCGTTGGAGTGACCAGCTCTAGTCTATTTGCCGAAAGGACGGAGAGTTGTGGGACGTCCGAAGAATCGTTGGAGTGACCAGCTCTACTCTATCTGCCGAAATGATGGAGAGGTGTGGGGCGTCCGAAGAATCGTTGGAATGACCAACTCTACTCTATCTGCCGAAAGGACGGAGAGGTGTGGGACGTCCGAAGAATCGTTGGAGTGACCAGCTCTAGTCTTACTGCCGATAGGACGGAGAGGTGTGGGGCGTCCGAAGAATCGTTGGAATGACCAACTCTACTCTATCTGCCGAAAGGACGGAGAGGTGTGGGACGTCCGAAGAGTCGTTGGAGTGACCAGCTCTAGTCTATCTGCCGAAAGGACGGAGAGGTGTGGGACGTCCGAAGAATCGTTGGAGTGACCAACTCTACTCTATCTGCCGAAAGGATGTAGAGGTGTGGAACGTCCGAAGAATCGTTGGAGCGACCAGCTCTAGTCTATCTGCCGAAAGGACGGAGAGGTGTGGGGCGTTCGAAGAATCGTTGGAGTGACCAGCTCTAGTCTATCTGCCGAAATGATGGAGAGGTGTGGGGCGTCCGAAGAATCGTTGGAGTGACCAACTCTACTCTATCTGCCGAAAGGACGGAGAGGTGTGGGACGTCCGAAGAATCGTTGGAGTGACCAGCTCTAGGCTTACTGCCGATAGGACGGAGAGGTGTGGGACGTCCGAAGAATCGTTGGAGTGACCAGCTCTAGTCTATTTGCCGAAAGGACGGAGAGGTGTGGGACGTCCGAAGAATCGTTGGAGTGACCAGCTCTACTCTATCTGCCGAAATGATGGAGAGGTGTGGGGCGTCCGAAGAATCGTTGGAATGACCAACTCTACTCTATCTGCCGAAAGGACGGAGAGGTGTGGGACGTCCGAAGAGTCGTTGGAGTGACCAGCTCTAGTCTATCTGCCGAAAGGATGGAGAGGTGTGGAACGTCCGAAGAATCGTTGGAGCGACCAGCTCTAGTCTATCTGCCGAATGGACGGAGAGGTGTGGGGCGTTCGAAGAATAGTTGGAGTGACCAGCTCTAGTCTATCTGCCGAAATGATGGAGAGGTGTGGGGCGTCCGAAGAATCGTTGGAATGACCAACTCTACTCTATCTGCCGAAAGGACGGAGAGGTGTGGGACGTCCGAAGAGTCGTTGGAGTGACCAGCTCTAGTCTATCTGCCGAAAGGATGGAGAGGTGTGGAACGTCCGAAGAATCGTTGGAGCGACCAGCTCTAGTCTATCTGCCGAAAGGACGGAGAGGTGTGGGACGTCCGAAGAATCGTTGGAGTGACCAGCTCTAGTCTATGTGCCGACAGGACGGAGAGGTGTGGGTCGTCCGAAGAATCGTTGGAGTGACCAGCTCTAGTCTATCTGCCGAAATGACGGAGAGGTGTGGGACGTCCGAAGAATCGTTGGAGTGACCAGCTCTAGTCTATCTGCCGAAATGATGGAGAGGTGTGGGGCGTCCGAAGAATCGTTGGAATGACCAACTCTACTCTATCTGCCGAAAGGACGGAGAGGTGTGGGACGTCCGAAGAGTCGTTGGAGTGACCAGCTCTAGTCTATCTGCCGAAACAAACCGTTTTTGGTTTAAGCCTCGTTGAAGATGATGAGTCTCTAATTTAAGTAAGTAATCAGAGATTAGGAATCAACTGTCTTCTGTTATGAGCTTTTTTTTTATGATTTAACCATATAGTCTTGTCGATTATGAGTGAATATGCATATATAGGCTCACAGTCCCCGAAACAGAAAATGTTCAAGCGGTTATGAGGAATTACGGACAATATTTGGGATAGAAAACGTTTTTGCGAATACATAGTGCTCGTGTTGCGAATACGATTCACAGTTGACGACGAGACGAGACGAGAAAGTTCATATGACGGGTTATTGACCTCGTTGCGCAACACGACAGACGTCATCACACGAATGCCGACTGCGTTACAGATACATGTGTTACGGCTGTTTTAGAGAAACTGTTTGGCGGAATGCGTGCGTCACCTAGGCGACAGGTGAACACCTGGTTCAAAGTACAGCCGGTCTTCTGAAAGATGACGCCTATTAGTATAAGTCTGCGGTACCCAGTAGCACCTCGCGAAACTCACCCCCATGTGTGCTGATGTGGGCTGATGCTTGACATAGTCCACGTGGACTAGATGAGTCGCTGTCTTACGTACGTTGTTCCGTTCCTGGAATCAGTGTTAAGGCTCTGTTTCAAAATCACATCTGCTACTTCTGGTGTAGCGTGTCGAATTCTCTTATTGTTGGTACGCTGACGATTTCCTCCGTCGACTTGCGGGTGACATAACATCTGTGCTCTCCCTTAGCGTCACTTAGTCGCCTGTCCTATTGTCCTTGCATAAACCATTGTCTTTGAGAAGTCGCACACATGGTTTTGAACAATACTCTCGCCGTTGGTTCTGTGTTTTTCTCGCTACTGGACAGATGTAACGGTATCCTCCTTTTGTCCTAATTTTGGAGTCGGGCATTCCCACGCATGGTCCAGCTGGCTGCAACATGTGCCGTACAGCTCATTGTTCGAGAATAGTTTTTACGACGTCTTAATGGAAAGGAAAGGTTTGTTCCCTTTCGCCACCCACCCTCGAACAACGCTAACAAGTGTCACTTTTAACGGGCTCTAATTGCTGGCGTACTTCCCTCACAATAACCCAAAAAATTAAAAAAAAATATATGAAATATTAATTATATCACAGTGTCCCCAAATATGATTCGTCGTGCAGATTAATCGGAACGACTAATTCATATTTCGCCCTTACTCGCGTACGATCACTAAGTACATTGGCCATCTCCCATTGGGACGAGTATAGCTGACCTATATCTTCCTCTCGACTGACCTACTGTTGTTTAGAACCGTTTTTCTCTCCCCTTTTTTTTCATTCACCTGAGTGTTTAATTTATTGTTCACCAAATATAAATACGAATCCATTTACAAAATATACGCTCTAGTGCGTTCCTAGATCTGTCTATACACATACATTACATAAACAAATGGTAATTATTTTGTTTACAAGCTATCTTTTTACTTACGTATACAATAGAAACTATATAAATACTAGCAGTAATTTATTGCTGATGGATACTTCAAACAATTTTATTATTACCTTCAAAATTAATTTGCGATTAAAAACATTATTTTTCAAGACATCATATACTTACTTACAAACATTCATCGTACTTCCTACCCTCTGGTACTTTGAATCTACATTTCTGTTAAACACACGTATAATTATTTACAACAAAATAAATCGAATTTGTATAATTCTACAGGTCAAATAAGCATATTTTATATCCCTTCTTTCTATGCTTCTAATACAATCTTAAGTTCAATAATTAATTCTAATAACTTATTACAATATTTAGTTCTGTTATGCAACTCAGTTGCTTATATCTGTCCTTCTATAAACAAATTTTAATAGTATAACAAGTACGTCTGTTAATTAATTTACAATCTATACAATATATAAAATCTGACATTTTAAATTTATTACAAGTTTAAGGTTTCGTCTAGACAATTCTGAATGAATTAACTAGTAGATTGCATTCGCGCCTACTACCGTTATTCTTTATCATCTAGATCGGTTTTTTCTCCTCCTATTCTGACGCTTAGCTCATTTCTCTTTCTGCTGTCTATTAGTGAAGTACGTATAGTCCGACTATAACATTGTCTCGCATGGAGAGTGTCCTTACTAAGTACAACTCTACCTGTTGTCGTCAGCCTCGCCAGCTGGGCTTACTTCACTTCACACCTCCCTCTCTGTTTATTTACTACTTCGCCTTTCAACAAACACTTTTGCCTCGCACGCATGCTGATGCCGTGTTCCGCCACAGTTACTCTCCCCTTACATAATATGGTTTCAATAGTCTTACATTGAATTTGCCGCGTATTTTAGTTTCGTCGCAATTATCTACTAATATATATGTAGATTCGCCTACAATATCTTTAATCTTAAAAGGTCCTGTGTATAACTCACAAAATTTTTCGATTCTTCTCTGCATCGCATCAGATTGGTAATGTGTCCGCACTAACACCAAGTCTCCTACCTGAAATCTTGTCATTTTGTTCGCTTCATTCACGCGTTTTGCGTGTCGCTCTCTTTTCCGTTTAATCCTAACGAATATCTGGTGGTTATCCACTGTCTCTTCTTTCGTATCGCAGCCTTCCTTTATGAATTTCTCCCATACACGACTCGGCTTTTTTCCGTGATGTGCTTTCATACGGTGTAACTTCTATTGTTTCATGGTAGACCTCATTTATGCAACATTCTATGGTATTTATGAATTTTGACCATTTTGTGTGCTGGTCCCCTACAAATATCCTAAATAGGTTACCCAGTTGCCTATTTACGCGTTCGGCAAGGTTTGTTTGCGGGTTTCTTATCGCCGTGTATTTAGGTATAATTCCAAGTTCCTCTAGTCCTTTAACCCATTGTTTGGACGTAAACTGCGTACCGTTATCAGTGAGTATTGCTTTCGGTCTTCCACACTCATTTACATACTGCCGGAGTCTACGAAGCGTAGCTACTGTTGTGGCTCTTCTAAGTGTGTATAATTTTACATACTTGGTAAAGTTATCTATAATGACAAGGATATACTTTACTCCTGCTGCTGCTGTTGGAAGCGGTCCATAAAAATCGCCACTAATCAATTCACCTTTACTCGTCGGTATAATTGGCTTCGTACCACCAAATAAGTTACGATTGTTTGAATCCTTACATTTTTGGCACTTATCGCACGTCCTTACGTACGCCTGTACGCGCTTCGACATTCGGTCGAAAGTGAAATGTTCCTGCAGTAACTTTATACATTTCTTACTGCCAACATGACCGTACATTGTGTGTATTTCTTCGATGAGTCTCCCCGTAACGCTTTCCGGTACGTAGAGTTTCCATCGACCCTTACTTATCCTATATAACTTATCATTACTACACTTACAAAATTTACATAAGTCATTCTTATCATCCGTCGTCAAATCCTTCATTATTTGCTGTAGCTTCTTATCTTCTAACTGGTACGTCGCGAAGTTCTTTAACATCATGTTCATTTCTTTACTCATTTTAATTATTGTATGGTTCATTTGATACTCATAACTGTCGTCGACTGGATCTTCCTTCGTCATATCCTCTGGGTAACGACTCAAGATGTCGGCCACAATATTCTCCTTTCCCTTACAATGAATGATATCAAAGTTATACTCTTGAATACACAGTATCCAACGTGTGATCCTTGAGTTGTTTAGGTGACACTTACTCATGAAGATCAACGCCTTGTTATCTGTTATTATGGTCAATGGTTGTCCTAAAACGTAAATTCGGAATTTTTCCAGACATCGAACTATGCTTAGAAGCTCTTTTTCCGTCGTTTAGTTCTGCACCTTTGAACGTTTTGCAAGTATACGCTACCACGCAGATGTTTTTATCGTCGTCCAACTGGTATAATTGTCCTCCGTATGCGAAATTACTCGCATCACATTGTAAGAAGTACCTCTTATTTACCTGCGGAAAACTTAAGATAACAGTATTGATAAGCAAGTCCTTGACCTGTTGGAAACACTGGTCAAGATCGGGCGTCCAATTAAATTTCTGACCCTTTTTAAGTCGACTTAACAAAGGTTGTGTGACTTCTGCATATTTGCTTGTAAATTTGTTGTAAAAATTTGTAAGTCCCAGGAATCCCTTTAACTGCTTTTGATTCTTCGGGGTCGGGAACTTCCTGTTTGCCGCTACTTTCTCTTCGGATGCTCGTATACCATTAGTAGTAAGCTGATACCCAAGGTATGCGATCTCCTTGCGAAAAAATTGTGATTTTTCCAAATTTATTGTTAGGTTGGCTGCCAATAAATTTTTAAGTAATGCTTCAATATTCTCCAAATGTGTGCTTACGTTAGACGAATAACAAAGACAATCGTCGACGTAGATGATTGTATTCTCTTTCACCTCCTCGGATAATGCCATATCTAAACCTCTCGTCAGGGCTGCGGAACTGGTACTAAGTCCAAATGGAGTTACGGTATATCTGTAACACTTTCCTTCGTACAGAAATGCGGTGTAATCTCGGCATTGTTGTTTCAACGGAACCTGCCAAAAACTACTCGTTAAATCTATTGTTGATAAGTATTTCATGTTACTGCATCTCGCCAGGATTTCTTGAATCGGAGTCGGTCCTTCGTAGTCTGGAACAGTGACACTATTTATCCTCCTCGCATCTAAACACAAACGTACTTTCCCATCTTTCTTTATTACGGTGACCATTTGGTTGACGTATGGACTACTGCACCTTTCAATCACGCCATATCTTAGCATCTTGCTGATTTCGGCGTCCACCTTTTCCTTATACGCTATTGGGATTGGCCACCCGCGTTGGAAATATGGTGTTTTATCCGTCACTCGAAACTCATGTTCGTAGCAATCCATCCGTCCTGGACATTCCCGGAATACATTCTGATACTTTACTAAAATCCTTCTTAGTTCCTCCCTCGTCGTTTCGTCCTCACATGTCACACTGTCGACCTTCTCATCAATCCTCCTCTCGATTCCGTCCCAGTCCTCTTCTAACAGTTCCATATGTATGATTGGTATCCGCAGTTCCTGTTCACCAGTCCTCCCTTCGAATTCGATGGTTCCCTTCTTCATATCGATTACGCATCCCTCTTCTTTTAAAAAGCTGATTCCTAATATGCAGTCCCTAATTAAATTCGGTATTACTAGGAAAACACAATCTAACCTAACATCATCAATATAAATCTCACACATAATTTGTTTTCTAATTAATTTAGACCTTCCGCCGACGGCACTTACAATTAACGCGTTGTTCATGCGGAGTTCTTCGTATGGACGCAGGCGTTGTTTATTTCTGTTAAACCATTCTTCAGATACTCCGTTAATGGCAGAACCCGTATCAATCAAGGCTAAAACTGTAACATCACCATTAAATTTTACCTCAATCTCTGGACATTTTGAAATTCGCTTTTCCAGTTGCGTTTGTTCATCTAGGACTAACTCATGTCGTAAATCAGGTAACAAAATATCAGTCTCGTACTGTTGTGGTGTATGTCGACGAACGGCTATCTTTCCATGTGACCCACTTAATTTTTTTTTCTACTGTTCCACTAACCTTAGCGGTAGACGTTGAGGCTCCATTGTTTACAAATTCAATGGTATTTATTGCCGGCTTGTTACTGAAATGTTGGGGTTGTCGGTAGCTCCCTCCTTCCCCCTTTCTATGTTGCCAGTGTGAAGGTTTTGGCTCCGTAATTACCTTGTTTACGGCGTTATTCTGTTGACCATGAGGCACCCCTCTTGTGTCCCGGTCGTTCAACTTGTCTGTCTGACGCACAAACCGATCATCTCTACTGTTTCTTTGCCGGATCATGGCATATTCAGAAATCAATGATTCGAGATTCTGGATCGTCCTGACGTCCCTAGTGACGCTCGCTATCTCTAGTTCTCGTCCATAATGTCGCGTTATCTTCCTAATCAGTTGATAATCCGTGAGCGGCGGTGTAAGCTGACGGCTTTCCAGAAGTTGTCGTTCTATGTATTTGACAGCGCTCATACTCCCACGCCAGTCGAAGCGACCATACTCCAGCTTGTTCCGGACATCATCCTGCTTCTCCGGGCCCCAATACTTCTGCGTAAAGATCTCTTTAAATTCATCGAAGTTCTTGATCTGGTCACGTACCACACGCCACCATATAGCTGCATCGGCCTCGAGATGTTTCCCAATCCACTTCACGTTATCCGCCGGGTAGTACATCAGCTGGTGCTCGGATAATTCTTTTAGGAACTCTATAGGAAAACGGTCTGTTCCGTTTTATTTGAGTTCGGAGTTATTATTTCCATTCGCTCTCGTGGACGGTCCTATCTCAGTTTCCGCTATCCGTCGCAGTAGTCTTTCTTGTCCACTTTTAATATGATTGATGTGACTTCTTAACTCTTCAATTATCACATCCTTCTCCTTCTCCGTTGTTGTGGTCTTCTGTTCCACCGTGCGTTGACGGTCGTCCACTTCAACGATCTTCTGCTTTAATACTTTGACGGCTTCTCCCTGCTCTTGTTGTTGTTGTATTATATTGTTCTGTACTTCTCTTCTCCATTCCTCGTTTCTATTGTTCGTCTCTTGGATTTGGTGATCTAAGTTTTGGTCGACTTGTTCGATTGCCTTCTGTGTATTATTTATGGCTTCCTGCCACTCTTGACGGTCTTTCTCTCTCACTTCTTTATTCTCTCTTACCTGTTTCTTCAGTTCATTCTTCAACTCTTTTATACCACTTTCACTCTTCTTTTGTAGATCGCTAATTTTCTCATCCCACTTCTTAGCGTAATCCTGCAGATCTAGTGTTATTTTGCTGATCTGTTCTTCACTGTGTCTTTTTAATTCCTCCTGCATTTGTTTTCGTTCCCTGCTATGCTGTTCCAATTTCTCCGTAATTAAGTTTTGTTTTTCGTTTTGTTTTTCCTGCATCTGTTTCAGATCATTCTTCTGCTGATCTAACTTCTCGGTCAGCTTCTCGAGTAGCATTTGTAGATTTAATTCGCCGGGTTGGGACACCTGTCCCCCCGCCCTTATCTCAGATTCACACGCGCTAACGTCGTCGCTGGGCGTCGCGTTCTCCTCTCGTCCTTCTATGTTTAACTCATTGTTAACGTCGAATTCTTGACTTTCGGAGTTATTATTATTAGTCGCCATTCTTGCTCGACTTCGTGTAATCATTCAGAGTTGTTTTACAAGTATTTGTTTTTTTTTATTCTAGCTTATGTTATACTTTATCAAACTACTAGCTATTCTACTATACCACTGCCTGCATTTAACCAACTCGTTTAACAAGGATTATCCCTATTAATCGGCCATCAGGTTGGGCGCCATATACAACGTTATATTTGTTGTATATGTAGTTTGAAATGCCCCACGTTGGGCGCCATGTACAATGCTAATATTTGTGCGAATTATTTGCATAAATTGATTAATTATTAATTATAAATTTATTGATCTGTAATTATGAAATTGTTGCCGGTACGAACTTTGTCGTACTTACATGTATCTAACTCTGAGCTTGGGTTAGCATATACGATGTAATTAATGTCATGTGTTGATCTCCCATATGTAATGTTAACAAATTCATTTCTTTAAATAACGAATAATTGTATGAATTGAGTTAGAGTTAATTAATTATTCACACTCCAACTTGCTACATATGAATTTACTTTTGACTTTAACTGTCTTCGAAACTTCTATCTTGTGCATCTTTCTGATTAGTTGAATTGATAATCGTTACCTTGAATTATTAATATAGATACTGTTTAATGAAAGGTTAAGTTGTGAGTCAGGTTTGTTACATAAATCAATAGAATACTAACGAGTCCATTCTAACTTATATTTATTAAATCATATTCATTCTTCTTCATGTCATAACATCAATTTAAGAGCACTTATAATTCTTCAACAAAACAATAAAATTCTATTCCACATTTAACAATTCAATGAACAAATTTAAACAATTAGGTGAGCGATCAAATATTGACGCTTCTTCGCCTGCAATGACGTTACTAACTAAAATGTGGTGTGCTCATAATTCGTATTTAGTATTTACGTTAAAACACATTGAACATTTATATGCATGAAATAATCATAATTAATAATACACATATCAATCATATACATAGATAAAATCCTGCTCCTGCAACAAACACATCAAAATACATACATAGTACAAAATATATTAACAAGAAGACATGTATAATATTCTAGAACATAATATTCCCTACTTATGGATTCGTATCTATCTGACTCATATTTATATAACTTTCTAAGGTGGTTTTGGTTCTAAGTGTCAGGTCAGTGGTGTTTGATAAATTACTAATTATAAGAAGAGATTAGTTTTGTACTTTACTCGTTCTGCCGTGCTGTCTCCCTGCATTGATGAGTGAAGTTAATCCATAGGACACTTGATCGTAAACACTCCCGCACTCCGCGACAGTCACTTCGAGCTTTGAGTTTAATATAATACAAGTAGTGGCATTGTACTCGTAATCGGTCGGTTAAGTTCTACTCGCGTATGTGTCTATTTCGCGGTACACAGTTCGCTACCGTATGCTTCTAATAACTGTCTATGCCGCACGACAACTCTTTTCGGCGCCTAGGTCGTTTTCGAGTTCAGTAGGCACTTTTCACAATTCTATTTATTTGAGTTAATTACTAAACATTGTAGTATCACTACTTTTTCTGTAATTGTTCAAGAATATCACTTCACAATGTCCGTGTCTTTATGACGATGAATTACATAGAAATTATATAGATTGTTACTCGCGTTTCATCACGAAAACTACTGTTCCGTTTACGCTCTGAGTTTTATTCGCGCACTTCCATTTATTCGTAATAATGTCTTAATCGTCTCCACCGAAATGCATTTTAAATTACGCACTGCTTTAAGTTCTTATAACTGAATCATTATAAAATGAAATACAAGTTCAATAGACTGTTCGAGATTCTGAGTAAACCGAGTTAAGAATTATAATACAATTTGTAATAAACTGAGATAAAATTTGTAGTAAACTGAGGTTAAAAATTGAATGAACTGGGCTCGCGTCTCCCCGTGTAAAAGGTTTTTATTTCTTCTGCTGTTCCCACTCTTGGGACTCTGATGAACACTCAAACTTCCCACCAATTCATCTTTGATAGGTTCATTCCATGAACCTCCTTGTGTCCCTTCGTCTCCAGTCTGTATTTCCAACGAATTCTCCACCCAGTGCCGTTTGGAGAGGGACGTTCATACACGAGATTCGCTCTCTGGTCTCAAGCTTATCTCTGAACCATCCCCTACGGAAGATCCCTCCGGAATTCTCGTTCCTCATTGGCTGGTTGGCTTTTTCGACTTAAATTTGACATAGTCCACGTGGACTAGATGAGTCGCTGTCTTACGTACGTTGTTCCGTTCCTGGAATCAGTGTTAAGGCTCTGTTTCAAAATCACATCTGCTACTTCTGGTGTAGCGTGTCGAATTCTCTTATTGTTGGTACGCTGACGATTTCCTCCGTCGACTTGCGGGTGGCATAACATCTGTGCTCTCCCTTAGCGTCACTTAGTCGCCTGTCCTATTGTCCTTGCATAAACCATTGTCTTTGAGAAGTCGCACACATCTTTTTGAACAATACTCTCGCCGTTGGTTCTGTGTTTTTCTCGCTACTGGACAGATGTAACGGTAGCCTCCTTTTGTCCTAATTGTGGAGTCGGGCATTCCCACGCATGGTCCAGCTGGCTGCAACATGTGCCGTACAGCTCATTGTTCGAGAATAGTTTTTACGACGTCTTAATGGAAAGGAAATGTTTGTTCCCTTTCGCCGCCCACCCTCGAACAACGCTAACAAGTGTCACTTTTAACGGGCTCTAATTGCTGGCGTACTTCCCTCGCAATAACCCAAAAAATAAAAAAAAATATATGAAATATTAATTATATCACAATTGTTTAAAGATAACTTATTGACTGAATTGATTTTCTTATTACTTCCATGTTCCGTAAAGAAATGGAAGTATGGTGATGGCGAAAAAATCGTGTTCGAGATAAGGGTTGATTCTGATTGTACTACCATCAAAACATGAAGAAGAGTCATTATCCGAAAAATGTGTGTGTGTGTGTGTGTGTGTGTGTGTGTGTGTGTGTGTGTGTGTGTGTGCGCGTAGAATTTTTTCTATGGCGATCGATAACTGCCGCAAATTCAAACAGAATAAAATAATTTTTTGCATATGTGCCTGAGTTGTAGAGGACTCAAGGCCTATTGATTTGGTGAAGATCGGTTAAGGGGAAGGGGTAGTTTACCTGCAACGTTTTATGTTTTAACAAAATTTTGATAAATAAAGTATCCTGAAGAGAAGGTCATAATAATCCACTGTAGAAAGATAGATGAAATATCTAAAAATAAAAAGGGTAGTTGAAGGGGGAGGGAGTAATTTTCTATAAATGAAAATGATAGTTGAAGGGGAAGGGGAATGATAATTTTTATATGTGTACTACGTTATCGGTAACAAAGAAGTAGTTTGTTGTTAAAATTCCTTCCCGGGTTGTTTGGCCGTGGCCCAATGTTTTCTCCAAAACGAGACGTTTCGGCAGTGCCATCGACTGCCATCATCAGTGAAAATCGAGTAGGCTAACGTGAGGTGGTATACGTTAGTGACCACAGTACTGTAGTTAAGACTGAAGAAAGAAGTAGTTTCAATGGAATATTTCATTTTGAAAATGATTTAAAATATAAATCTTAGAACGTGGAAGTCATGTATAGTTCTCCGTACCGATATATTTCATATTTCAAACGTATACCTTAACGCTGTGGAATAATCCTGTTTGTATATTTAATAAAGAGCTACTACTATAATATTAGCGTACACAGTTGGAAAATATAAAATAAAACAGCATAAAAATTAAGAGACTAACAAAATTTGTCAACAACTTTTACGACCCTGCGGGTGGAGGCCCCGCCCCCCGCAAATACGTTCCTGTAGAGGTAGAGGACTCGCCTTTTCCTGTCTCAAATATATCAAATCCGCATAATCGCATTAAACTCTTTTGTGTAAATTTTGTAGCAAGTCAGGTCTGTAGTGTGAGATTCTTCAGCTTCACAAATGGCATGAACGCAAACAATATTCTGCTTTCAATGTTAACATTTATTTGCAAATAAATTTGCTTGTACTACACTGTACGTAGTAATGTGTATGAAATGTTGTTTTATAAAAGGACAAACAGCTGGCTAATTGCTCGTGAACTCTACCAATAAACTGTCCGCGGAGACTGATTTATGCTGGAAGAAAGAAAGCACTGAAGCAGATTATGTTTTAGGAAAATACTACGCCGTCAATAACCGATAAAACGGTTGTTATTATAACATACTGTAAGGTTGTAAAACGCGATAGTGGTCGTTGTTTATTGCGACAGTAAACGGCTTTCGTTTGAGTACTATAAAATAAACCGTTATTGCTCGAAAGTTTATGATGTATCCGTACGGATGAATGATGTGCCAACCCAGTGTGGTATTTGTGTCTGAACACGGTAATTTTACGGTTTACTAAAATTTAAAAATAAAAATATTCCTTGGCATTTATTTCGTAAACTGTAAAACTATTTTCGTCACCAGTTTTTTTTTTGTTAATAACAAAGCAACGTTTCTACTGTGAAGACATGCAGTGGTTGTGATCATCATCATCATCATCATCATCATCACCACCACCACCACCACCACCATCGTCGTCGTCGTCGTCGTCGTCATCATATTGTCACAATGGTCTGACATATCGTCGTATGGTACAGTGGAAACAAAATACAGACACCAATGAAGTCACTAATTACCACCTTTAATTAATCACAAATAACAGTTTGTAATCAACACAGGGTACTCTCGTACAAAAATTCAAGTTAAATTTTCCACACGCACTGATAATGTCAAGTAATAGAGTTCCACACTAATTATACACAGTAAACTTCTTCTTTAGCGGCGCAACAACCCACTACTGAGTCAAGGCCTCCTTTAACAGCCTCCGCCAGTTGTCCCGGTCAAGTGCAACTGCTCTCCAGTTTCGGGTCCCAAGGATGTGGCGCGCATCATAGCTCACACCGTCTTTCCAACGTAGTTTGGGTCTACCAACTCTCCTGGTGCCATAGATCTGTTCTGTGAGTGCCTTTCTTGGTTGAGTGCCATTCTCCAGTTAAGGTAGCCGATCCGGCCCACCTGAGTCTCTCAAGTTTTATAATTTTCACAATATTCATTCAGAAGAGTGTTCAGTTCTTGGTTGGTTCTTTTCCTCCATTCACCTCCTACACATTTTGGACCAAATATACTGCGGAGGATTTTGTGTTCATGAACCAGCAGGCTTGACTCAGACTTTCTAGAAATGGTCCAGGTCTCAGAACCATAGGTGAGAATTGGGCGGATCAGTGTTTTATACAAAAGAAGCTTGATGCTCCTGGCAATTATTCTGCTCTGGAACAGGGGTCAGAGACCAAAGAAGCACCTATTAGCTGAGGTGATTCTTCGCTTTATTTCTTCTGTTGTTTCCCCATCGGAGTTAACTTGGCATCCTAAATAAACAAAGTTGTTGACTTTTTCGAAGGAATAGATACCAATTTGGATGTACTCTCCTTCTCTAGCCTCCTGTCCTGTGGCCATGTATTTTGTCTTGCTTTCATTTATTATGAGACCCAGCCTCCTTGCGGGGCCTTCAAGAGCAAAAAAGGCTTCAGCGACTGCTCGAAGGGACCTCCCGATTATATCTAAGTCATCAGCGTATCCTAGGACCTACACCAACCTGTTGAATACAGTCCCGGAGGAATCTATTCCAGCATCTCTCATAGCTTTTTCTAAAGCAAGAATGAAGAGGAGGCAAGCAAGAGCATCGCCCTGGAGGCGTTGCTCGTGATAATTCATTCTGAATCCTCACCATGCCTTTCACTATCAGCATTGTCATCCTACACAATCTTATTAATTTCTTTGGTATATGCCCAGTTCTTCAAGAGCAGTGTAAAGTTCTTTTCTGTATACACAGTAAACACTTTCCACTAATCTTCAACAACCACTCGATCCGCACTAAGAAAATCGCTCAACGCAACTGACTGAAGCCAGCCTCTGTCCTTTATATAGGTAGCGAACGTGTTCCAAAGTAACTTTCCATCCTTACTCCAGCGTCCCAGCATAATGTGTATTTCAAGTACTCTCCAGAACAATCTCGAATCTACTTTAGTGCGGCCTTGAGTGAGACGCTACACCTGGAGCGTCCATGCGAGCTACAAATATTGTTGATATTCCTGTTGTGGAGCAGGTCAGCAGTTTTGAATATATGGGCTGTAATGTGTCTTACATTAGAGTACGAACATGCCGACGCAGCATTACTGGTAGTCAGCAGCATACTGTGCGACATTACTGCTGGACTGTATGTACGACAGTACTGACCATCGATCTATGGTGCTGACATAACAAATGTGTAGGTTTAAATAGGAGCGAACAGGTCAAAGATGCTTACTGTACAACATTACTGTGCAGCTTACTATTTTTGCAAGAACAAATTATTTTGTTTTTGCCTCACGGAAGACAGCAATGTAGTAATGTGGCGCGCTACCTGGTTGGTTCACTCGAATCACATGACTTCCCTCACTCCTCTAGCGCCTCACTCAAAACATCTGTATATCAAAACAGTATTGAGTGTTTCAATTACGAAAACACTCGACATTGTCAACTAGGTGATCACTCCTACTTTGGTTGAAATACTTTCTTCAATATTGTCAAATTTACAGTTAATCTAGTAGGTGGAAATGTTTATAAGCGAAACGTTTATTTAACACATTATAATGGCTATTTTTATTTTACTGTATTAAATTTGATTGAAAAAGAATTTTTTGAGGCATGCAATTTTGAAAAATAAATTACTGTACAGGATTTGTAAAATTATATATATATTTTTTTAATTTTTACGTTTTCTTATCTTATGGTAAAGTCAGTCTTTCTACTGGAAAAAATGGATCCGTATGATAATTGTTCTTCCATTTTCCATTTTCGTTGTCATACTGTTGTAAATATATTCAAATGTATCAGACGGCACTCTCATATACGCATGAAATCTCCTTGGATCTTTTTTTATTTGTTAAAATAGGTGATGCCATTTGCCTAAATCTTGTTTTCTCTAATTTATGGAGTTAGCCCACCATTGGTGGTTTAAGAAGTTAGATATTAGCCACCATTTTCTACTTAAAAACATATACGTCTCGTCACTGTCACTATCACTTGATAACATAATGAGTTATGATTTAATGAGTATATTTCAATCAATCAATAAAAACTATGTATAGGCCTGCTCGATAGGGTTGCCAAGTATCGGATAAATGTGTAGCATGTCATAACCGAATGGATGACTGCTGCATCCCCAAAGAACTCTTGAATTATAAGTCGAAAGGACGGAAAGGTGTGGGGCATTGGAGTGACCAGCTCTAGTCTATCTGCCGAAAGGACGGAGAGGTGTGGGACGTCCGAAGAATCGTTGGAGTGACCAGCTCTAGTCTATCTGCCGAAAGGACGTAGAGGTGTGGGACGTCAGAAGAATCGTTGGAGTGACCAGCTCTAGTCTATCTGCCGAAATGATGGAGAGCTGTGGGACGTCCGAAGAATCGTTGGAGTGACCAGCTCTAGTCTATCTGCCGAAAGGACGGAGAGGTGTGGGACGTCCGAAGAATCGTTGGAGTGACCAGCTCTAGTCTATCTGCCGAAATGATGCAGAGCTGTCGGACGTCCGAAGAATCGTTGGAGTGACCAGCTCTAGTCTATCTGCCGAAAGGATGGAGAGGTGTGGGACGTCCGAAGAATCGTTGGAGTGACCAAATCTAGTCTATCTGCCGAAAGGATGGAGAGGTGTGGGACGTCCGAAGAATCGTTGGAGTGACAATCTCTAGTCTATCTGCCGAAATGATGGAGAGCTGTGGGACGTCCGAAGAATCGTTGGAGTGACCAACTCTACTCTATCTGCCGAAAGGACGGAGAGGTGTGGGACGTCCGAAGAATCGTTGGAGTGACAAACTCTAGTCTATCTGCCGAAATGATGGAGAGCTGTGGGACGTCCGAAGAATCGTTGGAGTGACCGGCTTTAGTCTATCTGCCGAAAGGACGGAGAGGTGTGGGACGTCCGAAGAATCGTTGGAGTGAACAGCTCTAGTCTATCTGCCGAAATGACGGAGAGGTGTGGGACGTCCGAAGAATCGTTGGCGTGACCAACTCTACTCTATCTGCCGAAAGATGGAGAGGTGTGGGACGTCCGATGAATCGTTGGAGTGAACAGCTCTACTCTATCTGCCGAAAGGATGGAGAGCTGTGGGACGTCCGAAGAATCGTTGGAGTGACCAGCTGTAGTCTATCTGCCGAAATGATGGAGAGGTGTGGGACGTCCGAAGAATCGTTGGAGTGCCCAGCTCTAGTCTATCTGCCGAAAGGACAGAGAGGTGTGGGACGTCCGAAGTTTCGTTGGAGTGACCAACTCTAGTCTATCTGCCGAAATGATGGAGAGGTGTGGTACGTCCGAAGAATCGTTGGAGTGACCAGCTCTAGTCTATCTGCCGAAAGGACGGAGAGGTGTGGGAAGTACGAGGAATCGTTGGAGGTACCAGCTCTAGTCTATCTGCCGAAATGATGTAGAGGTGTGGGACGTCCGAACAATCGTTGGAGTGACCAACTCCACTCTATCTGGGGAAAGGACGGAGAGGTGTGGGACGTCCGAGAATTGTTGGAGTGACCAGCTCTAGTCTATCTGCCGAAAGGACGGAGAGGTGTGGGACGTCCGAAGAATCGTTGGAGTGACCAACTCTACTCTATCTGCCGAAAGGACGGAGAGGTGTGGAACGTCCGAAGAATCGTTGGAGCGACCAGCTCTAATCTATCTGCCGAAAAGACGGAGAGGTGTGGGGCGTTCGAAGAATCGTTGGAGTGACCAGCTCTAGTCTATCTGCCGAAAGGACGGAGAGGTGTGGGAAGTACGAGGAATCGTTGGAGGTACCAGCTCTAGTCTATCTGCGGAAATGATGGAGAGGTGTGGGACGTCCGAAGAATCGTTGGAGTGACCAACTCTACTCTATCTGCGGAAAGGACGGAGATGTGTGGGACGTCCGAAGAATTGTTGGAGTGACCAGCTCTAGTTTATCTGCCGAAAGGACGGAGATGTGTGGGACGTCCGAAGAATCGTTGGAGTGACCAGCTCTACTCTATCTGCCGAAATGATGGAGAGGTGTGGGGCGTCCGAAGAATCGTTGGAATGACCAACTCTACTCTATCTGCCGAAAGGACGGAGAGGTGTGGGACGTCCGAAGAGTCGTTGGAGTGACCAGCTCTAGTCTATCTGCCGAAAGGACGGAGAGGTGTGGGACGTCCGAAGAATCGTTGGAGTGACCGACTCTACTCTATCTGCCGAAAGGATGGAGAGGTGTGGAACGTCCGAAAAATCGTTGGAGCGACCAGCTCTAGTCTATCTGCCGAAAGGACGGAGAGGTGTGGGGCGTTCGAAGAATCGTTGGAGTGACCAGCTCTAGTCTATCTGCCGAAATGATGGAGAGGTGTGGGGCGTCCGAAGAATCGTTGGAGTGACCAACTCTACTCTATCTGCCGAAAGGACGGAGAGGTGTGGGACGTCCGAAGAATCGTTGGAGTGACCAGCTCTAGTCTATTTGCCGAAAGGACGGAGAGGTGTGGGACGTCCGAAGAATCGTTGGAGTGACCAGCTCTACTCTATCTGCCGAAATGATGGAGAGGTGTGGGGCGTCCGAAGAATCGTTGGAATGACCAACTCTACTCTATCTGCCGAAAGGACGGAGAGGTGTGGGACGTCCTAAGAGTCGTTGGAGTGACCAGCTCTAGTCTATCTGCCGAAAGGACGGAGAGGTGTGGGACGTCCGAAGAATCGTTGGAGTGACCAACTCTACTCTATCTGCCGAAAGGATGGAGAGGTGTGGAACGTCCGAAGAATCGTTGGAGCGACCAGCTCTAGTCTATCTGCCGAAAGGACGGAGAGGTGTGGGGCGTTCGAAGAATCGTTGGAGTGACCAGCTCTAGTCTATCTGCCGAAATGATGGAGAGGTGTGGGGCGTCCGAAGAATCGTTGGAGTGACCAACTCTACTCTATCTGCCGAAAGGACGGAGAGGTGTGGGACGTCCGAAGAATCGTTGGAGTGACCAGCTCTAGGCTTACTGCCGATAGGACGGAGAGGTGTGGAACGTCCGAAGAATCGTTGGAGTGACCAGCTCTAGTCTATTTGCCGAAAGGACGGAGAGGTGTGGGACGTCCGAAGAATCGTTGGAGTGACCAGCTCTACTCTATCTGCCGAAATGATGGAGAGGTGTGGGGCGTCCGAAGAATCGTTGGAATGACCAACTCTACTCTATCTGCCGAAAGGACGGAGAGGTGTGGGACGTCCGAAGAGTCGTTGGAGTGACCAGCTCTAGTCTATCTGCCGAAAGGACGGAGAGGTGTGGGACGTCCGAAGAATCGTTGGAGTGACCAACTCTACTCTATCTGCCGAAAGGATGGAGAGGTGTGGAACGTCCGAAGAATCGTTGGAGCGACCAGCTCTAGTCTATCTGCCGAATGGACGGAGAGGTGTGGGGCGTTCGAAGAATAGTTGGAGTGACCAGCTCTAGTCTATCTGCCGAAATGATGGAGAGGTGTGGGGCGTCCGAAGAATCGTTGGAGTGACCAACTCTACTCTATCTGCCGAAAGGACGGAGAGGTGTGGGACGTCCGAAGAATCGTTGGAGTGACCAGCTCTAGTCTATGTGCCGACAGGACGGAGAGGTGTGGGTCGTCCGAAGAATCGTTGGAGTGACCAGCTCTAGTCTATCTGCCGAAATGACGGAGAGGTGTGGGACGTCCGAAGAATCGTTGGAGTGACCAGCTCTAGTCTATCTGCCGAAATGATGGAGAGGTGTGGGGCGTCCGAAGAATCGTTGGAATGACCAACTCTACTCTATCTGCCGAAAGGACGGAGAGGTGTGGGACATCCGAAGAGTCGTTGGAGTGACCAGCTCTAGTCTATCTGCCGAAACAAACCGTTTTTGGTTTAAGCCTCGTTGAAGATGATGAGTCTCTAATTTAAGTAAGTAATCAGAGATTAGGAATCAACTGTCTTCTGTTATGAGCTTTTTTTTTTATGATTTAACCATATAGTCTTGTCGATTATGAGTGAATATGCATATATAGGCTCACAGTCCCCGAAACAGAAAATGTTCAAGCGGTTATGAGGAATTACGGACAATATTTGGGATAGAAAACGTTTTTGCGAATACATAGTGCTCGTGTTGCGAATACGATTCACAGTTGACGACGAGACGAGACGAGAAAGTTCATATGACGGGTTATTGACCTCGTTGCGCAACACGACAGACGTCATCACACGAATGCCGACTGCGTTACAGATACATGTGTTACGGCTGTTTTAGAGAAACTGTTTGGCGGAATGCGTGCGTCGCCTAGGCGACAGGTGAACACCTGGGTCAAAGTACAGCCGGTCTTCTGAAAGATGACGCCTATTAGTATAAGTCTGCGGTACCCAGTAGCACCTCGCGAAACTCACCCCCATGTGTGCTGATGTGGGCTACGAGTTAATTCCAGCAAATATTGAAAGCGGCTCGTGTTTATAACACCTCAGTAGTTTAGGAGAGGTAGACAGGAGCAGCTGTAGTCATGTCTAAAAATATTTTATCTTTACGAGTGTTCCTAATAGTAGCCTACGTATAAGTTTCACCTATAATTACACCAGACAATGAAGCCAGTTACCCAGAAGAATTACACGTTCGTAAAACACAAATTTGCACCGTGTGGGATGTGGGGATATTATCAAGCAATTATGCTTTATTCTGCCTTGGTATGTTGACTCAGTGCTTACCAAACTAATCTGCCACCTATTTTTAAATAAAGGTATTAACATAATACTCTATCCAATTCTTTGGGATCTTTTTATACTTAAACAAGTTGCTTGACAGTGCAGTTGATTCCTCACTTGATCCTACTCTTACAATTACAATTTGAGTAATTCATTGTTTATACTACCTTCACCTGAAGACTTTACGTATAGTGTGAACGAAGGATCTACCCACCCCCGGCCTAGTTGGTATTATTTGTTCAATACTTAAGCTATTGCCTGGAATTTGAAATATTTAGTAATTTTCCGTTTGAAAAACTTAGTGAAATACTATACCCACTTTTCAATTGTTTTCTTTACCGTCTGAATATGTTCTTTTAATTCTGTTTATTGGTTTACTTGAAGATTCTGCGTGTCTCTGGTTTCCATAATTCCGTCTCTGCTATCACACACGCTTCATAAATATCCAATTTTCTTGTTTCAAGTATTTTAAACTACCTTATAATTTTAATCATGTCTTCTTGTGGTCCTATATTTTAGTCATGCTCTAAGATTTAATTCAGCCAGTTCTTTGACTTTTTTTTTAAGAAAAGACACACTTCAAGTATATTTCCCTACATATTTGACTAAACTTGATATTTGAACCAACAATAAGACCTCATATGGCTAAGGTTTTTCATTTACGAAAATTAAAAAAATATTTTGTACCTAAATATAACGGCTAAGTTAAATTAAAGGTACTGGTATTTATACTATCTTATTTTTCTTTACAATCTTATACTTGTGATGAAGTTTAAACTTTAAATGTGATGGATGTAAAGAAACTAGAATCATTTTTGCAGCTACTTTAGAGTAGACTGCTTTTTGATGATGGTGCATGTGATCAGTAAATAATAAGATACAATGATGACTATAAAAAGTAGAAAACTAGAGTGATTATACAACGTAAGGAGAGACGAACAATAATTGAGGGAAAATAAAATCGTGAAGGGAGAAATGAAAGACTCAGAAAAATATTGAAAGGCGGCTTTTCTCTTTACGTATGTACCTAAGGTATTGGTTCTGGCCGACTTTTGGTCAACTAAGTAGACCTACTGCAAATAGATTCTTATAGGCCTACTACAAATTGCTGTGGTTATCTCCAATTCCGATAGGAATTTTACTAAGGTGAAGGTTAAAAGACGTGAAGATAAAATTGTATGATATTATTTTATTACTTACGATGTTAGCCTACAGTCAGTTATTTGTTAAGACGTATAACCGTAAATACAAAATTTTCAATCCAAAATCTATAATTTGCATAATAAGGTTGATGTAAGTTTTACCCAGAAAAAATTGTATTTAAACTAAGGTCATGGCAGCTTTCAAATTAACTGTTTTCCGCGGAACAGAGACCTCTCGTTGTTTCAACCAGATCAGCTACCAAAGTAAATGGCGTTCATTTTCATTGTGTACACGGTATAACAATAATTACATGTGTGTTCATTACAAGTAAGCCTAAACATTCCAAGCACTGAGAACCGATTTCGATTTTAATTCGGAGATCTGTGAGTAAAGGAGTTGAAATCAAACGCGGAAGCACAAAAGCAAGGCGAGGTTTTAACAATTCGCTTCAAACGAGAAAGAAGTTATTTTGAATTTCATTAGGCCTATTTAAGAAATCTCTTATATGGAAACAAGTAATTGAGTTAAATGTCATTCTCCAGCTTCCTTGTTCAAGAATATTTGTATTTGCAAGGTAGTTATGGTTCTAACTCGATGTTATACAGGCCGGAATGTTGTTGATACATCAACACGGATTGTTTCCAATACTTGTTTACAGAAAACAAAGAGGTTTCACATGGCACCGCCTTCCAAACACGGTCAGACGAGTTAATCAATTACAAGTGCCCATTTCTATGAGAGTTAGGATTATCTGTTTCATACTGGTTTAACTTGTGATTGTTTAACTTTATTAACTTATTATAAAACGTCTTTATTTTTTGGACTGTCATTTTCGGTTTTGTATTGTAAGCACGCTAAATACCTATTAAATGATTTTGACGTCATATCATTATAAAGCCCCCGACTAGTGAGACTATGGCTGTTATCGGTTCGGGTAAGGGTCACGTCTGTTACCCCCTTCCCACCCCCGGGCATAACGTGTGGGGTAGGCTTGATTGGCTGTCCAATACGAGTAAGGAGGACGCGCCTACGACGTGAGACGTCAACTACGCTTTCTGTGCGCTCCTTTCTGTACCATTCGACATAAGATTCAGACTCGCTTGGGGAGATGCAATAAGAATTGTCCAACCATATGTTGCAAATAGACTTAAAAGGAGACAATGTAACGGGATAACAACAGGACTTGGAAGACACATAAACATCATCATCTTCACCAATAATTAAACCAAAAGTGGTTTGTTTCGGTCCCAAGCAAATAGACTAGAGCTGGTCACTCTGTCCTTTCGGCTTATAATTCAGTAGTTGTTTGGGGATGCTGCAGTGATCCATTCGGTTGAGAAGTTTCAACCGCTTTGACAGTCCTCTCGAGTATACACAGTTGCCGCCGTACATTGACGTTTCTTTAGTGATACTGAAGAGTATATCCTGGCTTATGCCTGTGAAATCTCATTTCAGCCGTTTGAATACGATTGGCCTGGAATTTCGTTAAAGTTCAATTGTCAGACCCATAGAGAGGGGGGGGGCATCACCTTCTAGAACTTTAGGCGTGTTTCTTTACTCGTTGATTTTAGAGTTCTCCTGATGGTTCCACACATATGGTTGAAGTTGTCTAACTTCTTCACCACAGCATTGTTTGAATTGTAGAGACATTATAGCCCAGATATTCAAAATTACTCAGATATTTCAGAACAGTACCACACAAACAATTGTTGCTCGTATGGGATAAGCTCCATGAAAAGTGATAACTGCAGAAATCATAAAATCATATCAATCATAAAATTTTCTGGAAGGTTAATCTGCCAGTTGTGTCGTCGTCTATATACAAATCCAAAAGAGACGGTGACAATGGACACCCTTGTCCTACTCCACAATTGGTCACGCCCACACCAGCAGTTGTGCTTCGACCTCCTGTTTCAATTCTGGTTTCTGTTTTCCACATAAAGACTTTGTATGGCTGTAATGAGGTGTCGCGGAATCCCTTTCTGTACCATTCTTGCCCACAACCTGCCCCGATTCACACATAAACATTGTTCTTTAAATCACTGAAATACTATTAATGGTATTAATACTAGTAATAACAGACATAGTAGTAGAAGTAGTAGTAGTAGTAGTAGTAGTAGTAGTAGTAGTAGTAGTAGTAGTAGTAGTAGTAGTAGTAGTAGCAGCAGTAGTAGTAGTATTATTATTATTATTAGTAGTAGTAGTAGTAGTAGTAGTAGTAGTAGTAGTAGTAGTAGTAGTAGTAGTAGTAGTAGTAGTAGTAGTAGTAGTAGTAGTAGCAGCATCAGTTATAGTAGAAATAATTTAGAATATGTAAATAGGAATGTAATTATAGTAGGAATATGAATAGGACAGTATTACCGTATTCCCACGGTTATCCGAAATGATCAAGGGACAAAAGTGTAAGGGGAAGGACACTGTAGTATACCATCCTTTTCATAATACTTCCTCATAGTTACACTTTCCTCGTTTAATATTCACATACGGTTTGCGTAACTTTGTGGCAATAAAAGATTCTATGACACTCCACAAGGGGTCGTGTTATATTAGTCTGGAGAACTTTCTCACAGTAGGTTTCTCGATCTATCTGTTAAAAACTGTTCTAGCGATTGGTTGACTCGTTTTGCAAAGAGTGTTTTTAGTTTGTGGTAAGGACACGGTAACGCAGAACAAAAGCTACCGTACTTCGAACACTACAAATTAATTATAGATCAGTGAAACTTCTTAATATAACATACTTTGACACATAACCAGGACAGTCGACATTGAAGTATCTTGTAACACAAAACAAAATAGAAGGCAGAAGTCGTAAAGGTAGACATTAAATGAGACGAACAATGGAGGCAGCAGGATATTCATTATATGTAGCAATATGGTGTCCGAGGAAACGCTAAAATTCTGACGGTGTCATCAAAGTTTGATAAATTTAAAATGACAGAGTAAATGAGGAAATGACAGAGTTAATCTACAATGAGGACTTAAACTCAACCATTGAAGGTGCGTTGGCAAATATTTATTCAGTTCTACAACTATGCAAGAAGGTATGTTTAAGTGTCCCAGATCGACTTTGGATATGTGCCAACGCTGAAGGAAAACAATTTGTGAAACAATGTTATAAATAATTTTGTAGATTCAGTAAAGTTCTAGTTTGATATTGTGGTGTTTTTCTTTTTATTAATGGGTAATGACTTTTGGGCGACTCGGTATTTACAATAAATACTGCGTCTAACTAGGCCTACTGGTATATACACGGTGCTCAGTTTCCGAGAATTTTATATAATAATTATCATTCTTCGTCTATTCTTTGTTAGGTGATCTATCCTCTTGGCTGGTGATTCTATCTGTCCGCTTTATCATCATTGTGCGTCTCAAGAATCATACCTTAAAAGCGTCTGAGGAATTTTTTCCTTTTCTGTAAGCACCCATTTTCCAAACCTAGAGGGCTGTGATCCCTGTAAGCAAATTCCTGCCTTCAGGACATCATTTACAGCCCTAAATAATTGCTGCTTTGTGTACAATTATACTTGAGGAATTTGAAGTTAACGTTTGTATCTATTAACGTTTGGAATGTTTTATATCCAAGAACGCATTGCAGAAAACAAAGATGAATTGCTCATCTGAATAACGTGCAGGATGGTAGGTTGTCCTAAGGAACTTTGACAATACAAGACTATTGGATTAAGAAGTTTAGGAGGACGTAGGAAGCGTTGGTGAAATGGATCTGTTTTCTTTGGGACCGGAACAGGGGATTCGCCTATTCCCTGATGGAAGAAGAAGAAGAGAACGTTTATACCTGTAAGAATATTTCGTGCAAACTCAAGCCAGTGAGAATTAACCATTGCATCTAACACATCTGATTTACAATGATGTCCATGAGGAATAGAAACCATTGCACATGTGTCTCTGCAAGGTTTTATAGAATTGTTATAGGTGGTTATGATGTCCAAAATATGTTGAAGACGATAAACTGAATAGGCCTATTACCTAATACACCTAATCTGAAAAAGCTGTATTCAACTCGTCAACCAAGCATCATGCATCACTAAGAAAAGGACATTCTATTAGTTACTGAAGAGCTATCCTTTAGTTTTCCCTATTCTAATCCAAACAGGAAGTGTTACTTGTAAGTGGTTTTCGTTTGACTTCAAAATGGCTATCGGTGGTTGGAAAACATTCCAAGTATTTTTACTGTTAACTTTGTGAAAATGTGTCAGTTTAATTTGATATGGTGGGGTGACAACGATCAGTACCTAAATTGTTTGGTAATTTCAAGATCCTCTTCCTGGGGTCGTCCGTCTTTCGACTGGTTTGTAATCTCCCTGCATATACCCGTGGTACGTGTGTTACGGAGTCTATCACAGGTGGGACCTACAGTTTAACGCCAGATCCGAACGGCAGAGTTGGAGAGGGTTTATACTAGGCAGGATACCTCTCGCTGGTTTGCCATCGCCTTGGGAGGAGGAACGGTCGTATCTAAATCAGATGGGCTCGGCGGGAATAGAACCTGCGCCGACAACGTAGCAGCGCCACACACTAGCTACTACGGCACGACTTTCAGGATAGGGAGCTCAAAATGAGTAGACACAATGTGAGGTATTGTATATTGGAAAGGAAGTCTGGAACCTTTGTATCAATTTGCGTATTAAAAGGCAAATAATATAAGCCTATGTTACACCCACGATAAAATTTTATTATTATAGAATCAAACATTCTGGTCTCTTCTGTGGCCTCTTTCGAACCATTGCTTCGAGTCGTCATGGTGATGACTTGACAGTCATTTGGGTTGCGTGAGCAGTTTTGATTATATCCTTTTTTCGAACTGGTGTATGTTTGATGACAGAGAAGTTAAATAATGAAATAAGGGATTAAATAAGATGTTACACATTAAATTTAAGACGATAAACTCAATAAAGACTAATTGAGAATCTTCGTATACATTACTAATCGAAACCCGCATCACGGCTTCGAAAAATGGGAATCGATATGAATAAAATTTATATTACTTTGATTTTCTAGTAAAATTAGCCTCCATTTAGGCAATTTTCATGTTTCGAAAGCTAGAGTTCCCTTTGTAAAGATGATTAATCTTATGAAGAATAACAAAGTATATTCGGGTTTAAAATAAACGTTTTTAATCTCTGTGTGTGTGTGTGTGTCTCTCTCTCTCTCTCTCTCTCTCTCTCTCTCTCTCTCTCTCTTCTCTCTCTCTCTCTCTCTCTCTCTCTCTCTCTCTCTCTCTGTGTGTGTGTGTGTGTGTGTGTGTGTGTGTGTGTGTGTGTGTGTGTGTGTGTGTGTGTGTGTGTGTGTGTGTGTGTGTGTGTGTGTGTGTGTGTGTGTGTGTGTGTGTGTGTGTGTGTGTGTGTGTGTGTGTGTGTGTGTGTGTGTGTGTGTGTGTGTGTGTGTGTGTGTGTGTGTGTGTGTGTGTGTGTGTGTGTGTGTGGACCACTGTGTTGGCCAAAGCGTAGACGAGAATAAAAAAATGACACGAAAACTGCATTTGCGCAGAGAACATACATGAATATATTATAAGAAGGGGAAACATACAAGAATGTGCAGCCAAACTATAATAAATAATGCCATACACAAGATATATAAAGTGGCTATACAAGGAGACAAGCAGGTTGCCATATTGAAGGCTACAAGGCACAAGGAGCTTTATTCTGTAAATGTGGAAGGATGACGTGGTTAATTATGCTGGGAAGCATCAGTGGTTAGAAACGTGCTAATGATGATGATAATGATGATACTGTTCATTAATTACAGAAGATTTAATATTCCGTTCAGAACTTGAGAACTGGTGTCAACTTTCTATAAACCGTAAAGAGTGCGGAATACCTTATTAACTGCTTTGTTACACGTAGCTCAGCTGGAGTCGTGATCTGTTTGTCAATAACTTGTTTACGACTGAGGAGCTGATAATCTTTAAGTATTGTTTTACACGTAGGCCGTGCTCTTTGGATACAGTGCCTGTCATGCAAATAAAATACAACACTTCGTAGGTATTTATAAGAATCAATGAATCAAAATTTAAAAAAAAATTTAATTTTGACAGTCATTTTTATCATCATCATCATCATCGTCTTCTTCTTCTTCTTCTTCTTCTTCTTCTTCTTCTTCTTCTTCTTCTTCTTCTTCTACTTCTTCACAACACGGCATATGTAAGGTGCTGCCTGTTCCGCCTTCAATGATCCTTCCTGCGTCTACCCACCTACCTGTGTCCTATAGATTTCTACCCACCTAGGTGTGTCCTATAAAAACAATCTTACATTGTTTCTAAGTGTGCTTTCAACCGTTGTTTGTAATCTTTTTAATTTTTTATTCAGGTTAAAAACTTGTAATTCTTCTCTTATGGCCTCATTCTTTATGAGGTCAAATGTAGAACAGCTTTCAACTTCTCTTAAGAACGCCATTTCCAAGGCCTGTACTTTACTGTCTTGTTTCTTGGTTGTTGTCCATAATTCACACTCCTAGGACAGTACAGGGACTGCCATAACTTTGTAGAACTTTAATTTTGTATCTTGACGTACCTTGTTCCTAAGAGTACGGTTGATAGTCCCACAGATCGTCTGGAACTTATCTAACTTAACATTAACATTAATTCCTATCATAGTCAGTATCATTTCCCGATTAATTAAAATGGCTCACCAATTCTAACACTCAACCATTAATCATTATTTTTGTTCTTATTGGTTCCTTGCCTGGAAATGATTTGCCTCGAATACCTTTGTGTTCGTAATGGACATTTTCATATCGTTTTACTTGCAAATCCCATGAAGCTTAAAAACAGATTTTTGCAATTCAGATTCTGCATTTTGAAGTACCAGCAAGTCGTCAGCAAACAACAGCACATTGAAATATCTGTCCCGTGATATCTTAATACCAGGGTTCACTAGATGTTCTGAAACGTTACTATGAACCTGTGTATTAATTTAATATGTATATAAACACATATAATAATAAATCAAATATTAATGGTAACTATAACAATATATAATAATATAAAGCATTGTAATTTACATAGATGTAAGTAATATATAAATGAAAATTTGAATCAATAGAGGCTCGACTATGCGACAGTCAGGCACCGACAAAATAAGTTACAATAGACCCAAAACACCCTTACATGTCATAAAAGCATAAAATATTTTGTACAGTAAATACAGCAAAAAACGCCCATGTGCCGTTAGGTCAACGGTACTGTGTCCTTCAAGAGACAATAGATGACACGCCAATAAGTATGACTATTTTAGAAAGTAGCGTCACTTTTAGGAGTCTAACTAACGTCCGCGTAAGTTTATCGCCCGCTCTCTGGCAACCAATCACGGATAGCGTCGGTAGTGAGCGCGAAAAAGATACAGCACCGGAATGGGTACGTTCGAATTTACCGGCAAATATTTCAAATTCAGGCCAATGGAAGTATGATCAACAAGAGCTGTAGTGAGGGAAGGACTCGGAAAACTATAAAAAAACAAGTGAAGCAAACGAAAAGGGAAGTCTAAGTTTAAACTTCACGCAAAACACGGGAAACCTGCGTCACTCGATGTGAGCATTTTAATACTATAATTCTAAGTTCAAATCAATAGATTAACTCGGTTAAATAGTTGAGAAAGAATTACAGTCATCAAGAAGTTTATTTTATATGTGTACGCGATAGTACGTACGGACCAGAAGATGTTTAACTTGTGCGCATAGATTGCGGCAAGAAGTATACTTATTTATAGTGATCAAAATTTTAAAAATTTATAATTTCTTGATCAAGTGGCACGCTCACACACTCGAGTTGACAAACCCAGGCCCGAGTCGTAAATAAGAACGAATTAGGGACACGTCAGACCCGACGCCAGTGCGAAGACAATGATAAAAACGACTGCGTACACACCACAATAGAATCTAAGGAACGTCGTTGACAGCACGAAGTTAGCTACGATTTACTGCACCGAACAAACGAAGACAAAAGGCATAGTCCAGCAGCCTGGTTACGCAGAAGTGAAATGGGACACATGCTGTGGGGTTGAGTTGTAACGAGCACACGTATGAACGTTACACCCAGTAACAAAGGGTGCAGAGAAATCTCGACAAATATGTAGACAATAGAACGGACATTCAATGAATACTGGAGATACGCACAGCCCAGCATGAAAACAAACCCTGACATCTAGCCAGATTTACAACTAGAAAGCGTGGGATTCGTCCAGGGATGTCACCAACGAAGAGTTGATAATCGGCGGAACGAGCGAAGGGTAAATGAACAATTGACCAAGACACTGCAGACTCTTAACAAAAGCTAAGTCAGAGTGCCTCGAAAACGTGGAAACAAAGGTTGATAGACAGGCGAGGGAATTGCTCTAGTTTCTGAGAATCAGCACAACGTTGGTCGCTGGAATATTCCGGGGATGTTGACGACCAACCAGCGTTTGGCATCTACCTAAGGAACTGGTGGAGAGAGTAATAACGACTCGAACAACGAATCGGGAAAACGATGACAAAAATCTACAAGGTGGTAGGAATTTAGGGAACCTATCAACAACGGCAGGAGGCGTGGAAATGTGGAAATTGCCTTCTGGGATAGTATGTTTGATAAAAACTGTTTGCGAGGACGCGGAGCCCAGTAGTAGTTGGAGCAGTAGTTATGGTAGTAAGACCATAACTACATAATACAGTTATAGTAGTAGTTGGAGCGGTAATAACAGTAGTAATTGAAATAGTTTACGCGACTTACCAACTTTTAATTCAGTGAAATCGTAACCAAGTCGCGGGCTAAAGTGAACTTAGACATTCAATTCGATCGCAATTATACAAATCGTATGTTCGATAGTTTATATGAGTTACCGATAATCAACAGTGCGAATAGACATAACTATCGTTAAATACCAGTGTATACGTGACTCTAAACTACGACCGACACGCAACATAATAATACAAGTGAGTAACAATCCGAGAGTAAAACAGTGAGTGACAGTTCAAACACTATTCCACCATAATGATTCTAAATTTTGAGCATCTGAGCTGAGTGAATCAACACGAACACTATTACGCACATTGCATACACTACGTCCAAGGTAGATGAAATAGTTAGCTACACGAACACGCACACAGCAAACTCCAAAAGCAAACCATTTTAATGACGATGATAGCTTCTTAACACTTGAACTCATAAAACACTTGACGCCAGCGGGGAGTCCAACACCACACTATACATAACGAGAGTGGGGAATTTCAGTGAAGTGAAGTGAAGTGAAGTGTTCTTCGATTAACAGAGATTAGGATGTACGAGGAATCCACCAGCGGATGTCATCTTACAGCGATGGAATTTGTGGATAAACCTTTTGCAAGATAAGCCTTTATGTTTCTTAATTCCTAGTTGATACATACTACTGCACTGTCTCAGCTTTTCAAAGAGCTACTCCCGAGAGATTTCTGTAAATTTATATAAATCATGAATCAAATAATGTTAATATTAAAGTCATTCATCTGAGCATAATGAACGCATTTAGCTAGGGATAAAATATATTTGATTGCTTATTGTTTGTATATGTATATTATTGTGTTGTATTTGAATGTACCATATGTCTTGTGTTTTCAGGAAACAACGAACGAATATTACTGTAATTTTGTATTATGTGTTTTAATTATGTATTTGCAGGTCATAATTTCATTTGTGGTTCAGTAATTTACTTAATCAATAATATAATAAATAAGTAATTATTATCTATATACTTATATCTTGCGTTCATTATTGCAATTAACCTTGACAATTAATTTATCACGTTCCAAGTAATTTCATAAAGAGTCTCAGAGTTATGCTAATTATCAATGGACACAACCAAATCGACCATTGAAATGTCAGATTAACAGGCTCATATTGATTTGATAACTATATTGAGTTAAATCCGACGAATATAATTTACTTTTCTATATGTGTGTTAATTATAAATAATACCCAAGGAAAGTGGGACTTTATAAATGTCAATTACAACCCTATTTGGTTAAATATAATTAGTATACGAATTTAATTAGACCCAATTAATTAATTTATAATTGGATGATTTAATAATTCATAATAATTAGCATAATTGCACTACAGTTCATCATTCTTTTACTTGGAATTCAGTAACAAGTAACAATATATCGTTTATGATTCACAACTCAATAACTTAACATAGAATTTGCATCTAAAAAAAAAATAACTCATCTCATTCTCAAAAGACCCAGGAGTTCAGATATTAACTATAACTATTACAATTTATGCTAAATGACATGTTAGGAGAGTTATTGTATAGTAAAGTAAGGAAACAAATTATAATAATTATAGAAATGGTAACGAAGTTGAATAACTGAATCTATTGAAGATTATAGAAGTTCATAGTAGTTAAGAATTTATGATACATATATGTTTTGATTAATATATTGAAGATTTAAATGTGTTAGGGAGTAAATTTGAATCTACTGATTGCTCATTTGAATAATACTTGCTTAATATGATTTTGAAGAATCCGTAAGCTAGAGATAGTAATAATTTTGTTATTAGTTATAAAGAATATTAATGAGTATAGATTTGAAAGATGATATTAATGATTAATTCTCAGATGTCTTATGTAATAAGAAGATAACAATATAAATCTTAGTATCTGAACGAAGTGTTATTATTTCATAACAATCCTGAGATACTCTGCTCTGGCGCCCAAGCAAATTAATCAATAATACAAAAATGAGTGGAAGTATTCAGTAATAAATATATCTAAATATAATTCGTAAAAACATAAATCAATGTAAGTACCGATTACATACAATACTGTCTTGAATAAATTATTTAGTCAACATTCGAAAATTACGCGCGCTTCACGAGTAGTTATATTTGGCGCCTTAACGTAGAACCGTAAGTGATATTTGACGTAACCATACTTGAGAATCTTTATATTTGGCGCCATCAACGTGGTGCAGTTGTAGTACCTCTTTATAGTTTCCACTAAATTTAATTAAAATTAGGAAGCGCACGCGTTTCCAAGAGGAACCATAATTTATAAGATGTCAATCACCAGTATTGTTTGCAAAATATCTTTTTATAACAAAGGCTGTTTTGTAGACTAACATATGTATTTTCTAAGTAAAGTGGGATACGGAACAAATACTTTCTTCGTAAATATTTGCTACCGACAAACTGACATAATGTCTTACGAGAAACTACTCTTGGGTGTTTTATTTTAAGAAAAAAAGATTTCTTAAAAAAAAAAGGAGGTGTTGTCTACTGGACGCTTGTTTATGTTGTGAAAGGGATGTGTGTGTTGTGTGTTGTGTGTGTGTGTGTGTGTGTGTGTGTGTGTGTGTGTGTGTGTGAAGATATATGTATGAGATTCATTTTTCCAAAGGTCCTAAAATGAATCTTTGGGAGAGTATGAAAATTTATAGACACAAATAATAAATTAATAGATAAACAAATACAAATTAATACCAAAAACTATAACATTTTAAAAATTAATAATTTAATAAAATAATATAAACTTCTAAAATAACCACCAAAATTATGTAGGGCCTACTCCGTTTTTATATAAACATAATTTAGATACCAGTGTATACAAAACAGATGTTGGAACAATTATTTTCAAACTTATTTAACGATTTATTATAAATTATAGTTCTGGTGATGACAGTACATTAAACATTTCTCAAAACATTGAAATAAACAAAAATCTCAAAATGAAATTGTAAACAAAAAGCAATAAAATATGTTGTTGTTTCAAAACCTAAAGTATTATTATTTAGTATATGTTTACCAGGATGAAAGATCCGTCCAATTTTTGGATTGGGGCGAAATAAGGAAACAAAAATAACGAAATATTTTGAAACAATTCGTATACACCTAATACTACATAGATGTTTTGTCATTACATTTTATATAATATTATGAAACCATTCAAAAAACTAAAACAACTACGTATCTGGCGTAATTTGAGAATCTCTGTCCTAAAAACAAAGATTTTGTTTTTCTCTCTAACAGAATCTATTTGCAATAATATCCGTTAGGGACAAGATCGGTTAGAAGATAGAACATTGGAACAAATAACGGGTTCTAAATATCTGTGATACTATAATTCCTTTCAGTGTAGCAATAACACCAGGGTTAAAGAATTGGGAGCTTTAATAGAGTGTAGCATTATCAACTGGTGTTTTAACATTGAAAATGTTTATAAGGACGTGTCGCACATTTGGGGGCGATCGCTGCTGCGTGATCGAAAATGGGAACCGGTGAGTTTCCATAGAAACTACTTCTTTGTTGTCAATAACGTAGTACACATATAAAACTTCGCTTATGAATGCGACTACATTTATAATCTGTACATTGGTAAATGAAGAATGAATTCATTGATTGGTGAATGAAGAATGAATTCTTGATTGGTGAGTGAACATAAATATATATATTTTTTAGATTTACTGAAGCATTTTCAATGCCCTTCTCTGCGCATTGCGTTTGTACAATGCCTATAAATTTTTTAACAAACAAAAGTAAGACGTAAGGTAATGCTAAATTTTCAAGACGTAGACAGTACCGACACTCGAGCGTCGGATATAGATTCCGTGTAGGATATATACACTTGGAAAGTTGTAACCCTGACACACCAGTTCAGTAACAGTATTGGTTCGCGGTGTGAAGTTGTATGTAACCGTGCCCGCGAAAAATATCTTCACGCCCGGAAGCGACCCTGAAGTCGAACAAAGTAAACTGATCTCCGTATTAATTCAGATAATATCAACCCGTCGTCTGAAAACTTTATAACACATCGGAACTTGCGTTATAAAAGAAGCACAAAAAAGGTATCCAAGCGCAGTAAGAGTTAAAAAATGCAAGTGAAGATACATGAAAGTAAGGAAGGAACAATAGAGGATCTTCAAATATTAATCGTGTAATAAACCAAAATATTACAAATGAATGTTTAAATAAGCTCCACGTTGGAAAAGCCAATTTGTAATAAAACGAATAAATTCTGTTTTGGTGTTTTATTAATTGTTAATAAAATTTTTATATTTATTTATTTTTTAATTTTGTATAAATAATTAATTTAATTTTTTAATTATTTAATTATTTTTTATTATTATTGTTCAATTAATTAAACTATGAATTAGTAATTGTGTATGACTTGGTGAAGAAATATTTGTTTCTCCGCGTTAAATAGATTGTCGTGGCCAAATCGATTGCATGCCGCGGTCCATTCAGTATCTTTAGTTCTTCTTCTGCTCGATTCCTTTCACTTATAAATTCTCGTTTATAAGTTAATAATTAATATACTTTAAATTAGTTCTCAACTAATCAATAAAACGATATTTTAGAACAATAATTATATTTATTATGCTCAAAGTAATTATTCGACTTGCGTCGACTAATTCGAGTCGGAGTCGAGACTAGATCCCAGGTCGATTATTACATATTCCAAACATATTCAAATTAAATTATTATATAACAAGGATTCTTTGAACTGTCGAAATAGACAGGAAAGGCAAGATAATTCAATACTTACAATTATAAAAACTTATTCATTAACAGACAATAATAATAAAATATAGTGTATATAAAAAATTAGATCCAAACCAGCTGATTGTTCTGACGTCACTCGTCCCCTCCTCGTTGGATTTCGTTCGACTCGAAATGACAAGATGGCTGCCTTCGTGAGTTGTTCTACGATGCAAATCAGACTCCGAGATTTCCTTCAAATAAACGTAGCAGTTGATTAATTCCTCTTCTGTGATGCCTCTATTGGAATGTCCACAAGTTGTAGTGTTTAGTTTTAGTCCTCCACTGGATTTCGTTCGGTAATAGGTGTATAGTGTCGATTTGTTCTTTCCAATCAATGGCTTGTTGTATGAGGTTATAGTTATTATTCAATCGTGTCCATACGTTGTGACAGATAGATTTAGTGGTGTTTAATTTAGCTTTATTATTCAAATGACTGTTTCAATCGTATTCATTAATTTACTGTACACTCTTTATCTCTTTACAATTCCATAATACCTCTTGGCTTGAATTAGTCAAAACTTCAATTCATTTGGTTTTTTAAATATACTCTGACACGTCCGTTCTGCTTGGTGTTTAACAATCAACTAACTATATTTGCTTCTTCATATAGAAAATTCTGTAAGATTTTGGTCTCATTTCTCATTGTTCATTGTCAGCTGTTTTCCTAATTACCAATTAAATTTTATAGAAATAAATAACATTTTTTATATTTTTCTGGCTATAAATTATTTGTTTAGTACTTTTATGGAATTCTAATTACATAACAATATTCCTGCTTTTATTTTATACAAGTTAATATTAAACTTGACCTATTTTGGTTTGAATTAAGCTCTCGAATTACATTCCTTAAAATTTACCTTTAGGCCTTATTATAATTCACATAATTACCCATTAAATGGTTTACAATATGTTTTATGTTACAATTTTCCTCAAATACAATTAATAATTAAATTATTGTAATTTGGTTTCTCTACCTGTCTATTATTCTAAACATTTAATAATTTATTTGTATTTTACTAGTAGTTGCTTTACTGATTATGGCATTATCTTGTACAATCACAATTTAAGTCAATTTTACACTCTGATTCTTTTAATCACTACTATAGGTTGTTGTTATAATTATGATAAAGTATTTGTATTCTGAATGGGATAATTTATATCAATTTGGTCTAGTTTCTATTAATTTATTTCCTATGATTTGATTTACAGGGTCAAAGTTGAATTTGACTTGACTATCAATTTTCAATTTTCCTGTCAATGTTATAATCAATTCACATTACTACTGTATTATTATATTTTCTGATTCACTATTTATAGGTCGTTTGACTTAATATTTTGCCTTTCCTTTCTTCACAAAATTCTGACATTAATTAACATTATTTAAATACAATAAACACTTATATATACTAACATCTAGTATCTACTACTATTAACATGGTCTGTATTGTATACACATATAATAATTAAATAACTAAACAAATTAAGGTCTTAGCCTAATGATTGTCTTTTATTGTCCTTTTAGAACTGGTTTGGAGTGTTCCCCTCAATCACACTATTTTATTTATACCTAATTTTACATTAGCTCTGGTTATTTGGTATTGTATTCTCTTACTTTGTTATTTGTTTTTCTAAATTGGTATAACTACTATAGTTTAAGTTCTTTCCTTTATGTGGTTTACTGAGATAGAGTGTTCTGTCTTTAAAGTAGGTTTTTTGGGTATCTTGAGATTTTTCTTTTTAATTAATTTGTTCTTGGCTGTAACTCCTTACTACTCCTTATCTTACTGGGTATCCTGATTATTTTACTGGGATGATAATCATACTATTTTTTTTCAACACATTTTGCTATAAATTGAATATATGTAATTTCTTTGAATCGAGATTTTTTCTAGTTCTGTTAAGGCATTTTATTTATGATTGTGATTACTTTTTGTTTTTCTGTTACTTCTATTTAAGTTTACTTTACTCCTTCCAGATTGATTCTTCCCTTCTTCTTCTATGTGATATTAAATTGTAGAATAAGGTAAAAATTTCGTTGTGCTACAATCGGTATGGGAAATTAATCGAGTCCTACGTAATATCGTGAACTTGTGAATAGGTTGCAAGAAGGCATGTTGCCGCTAAAGGTGAGAAAATAATCGGAAGGAAGAGGCAGTCTGCAAACCATAGCAGGGAGGTGCGTCTAACATGTTAGGATAATGAAAATGCAGAATAATATTTATATCAGAAAACAATATTAAAAATTTGACAATTTTGTAATTTAACAATGAAAAATTATGGAAATGCAACCAACTTCTCATAATTTGTTTTTATTATGCAAGCAGTTGTGAATTTCTTTTTCTTTGAGACGTCCACATAATTTGCACATCCACATAAAAATGATGATATAAATACGTCTTTATGTATAGGCCTACATAATATTGCAGCTATCACCATCTTTCGGTAGCGGTTAACCTTCTACAAAAAAAAGGTTGTACTTTCGTCAGACTTCTACCAGTGGCGTATCTAGAATTTAATCTGTTGGGGTTTCCGGTCTAATCGGCTTCATACAAAAGAAAAAACAAGTAAAGACTAATCAGCATTACTATCTTTAAAGTGGTTGAAAAACGTACGATAATATCCTGAAATCAGTCCCATTAAAATAAACGGTAATAACACAATAAAAATACGCGCTACTGAAACGTTGTTTACAAGATACTTATTGACTGGATTTATTTTCCTATATTTCATATTTCAAACATATACTCAAATGCTGTGTAATAAACCTGTCTAATAAGCCTTACAATAAACCCGCCCCCCCGTAAATTCGCCCCTGACTTCTACAAAACTTATTTCTGCATCCAGTTTCTCTACACTCGAGTTTTACTCGGTCCGGAGAATAACAGAGAAACGTAGGCGGTCGACTGACCTACAGATATGTTCACTGATGGCCATACGAAATTTCTTGATCGATTCCAACTAAGTGTTTCGAAACATAAGAAATATTGTCAATAACATGTCAAGTTAGAGGCCAGATTTCACATGTGTTCGCAAAAAATATACTTGTTATATTCGACTCTGTGTGTGTGTGATCTGTGTGACGGCAACGATATGTGCCAAAATTCTCGACCGAATGAGATGAAATTTACAAAGATTGTTTATCCCTACGGCACGCCAAGGTCTTTTAATTTTCGTGCCAGTTGGATACATCCTACATCATTTCGTCAACGAAAACTATAAAAAATTTAGCCATAGAGGACAATGAAACACAGATTATGTTTCCTCTTTTTAGAAAGCAAAGTTTATTAATTCTCAGGTCGGATCGATAATTTACATTTCCCAATATAAAGTTATATGATTTATAACTGATACAAATTGCAAAATTAAATACATAAATTATCATAAATGTTAAATCCAACACTAAACAACACTAATTATTAAGATTATGAAGAACTCTCATGGTATCTGTTTTACACACACACTCTCTCTCTCTCTCTCTCTCTCTCTCTCTCTCTCTCTCTCTCTCTCTCTCTCTCCCTCCTTTCATGCATCTAATTTCCTTTTTACACACAAAGGCAATCTTGAACCTAACTTTCATTGGTACGATAACAATATCAGAAGGGTCAGGTCGGACTATAACTATCGTTGATATTTGTCACACAACGTTTCGACCATTAAGAAATCTGTTGTCGTCTTCAGGTATAAGTTAAACTAATACATTATATACAAACGAGATTTGTTCACTAACAAGCGTTAACCGTCACAAGAATAAACAACCATCACCTACAAACTAAACATAACTACAGAAAAATTATATAAAAAAGAACCGCTACTTGCTCTGTAAGTTCTCTGGACAGAATGGTTGTGTGAACTTGCTTCAGTGCGATTGTGGCGCCCCGTTGTGTCCAGCGGTAACACGGTAGGTAGGTGTTCTTTTTTATATAACTCTTCTATAGTTGTGTTTAACTTTCTTATTCTTTTGAAGGTTCACGCTTCTTAATCAACGAATCTCGGGCAAGCTTAAGTATGTATTTAATCTACTAGTGTAACTTACGCCTGAAGACAACCGCCGATTGTTTAGTGGTCGAAACTTTTGTGGCAAATTCTAACGACGGTAACAGTCCGATCCAAGCACTCTGTGGCAATTGTTCGTATTCCTTCTTCATAATAATGCTTATATTTTCCAACACCAATTTGCGATTATTTTGTTCTCCTGACAAGATCTGACGCTGTATATCTTATTTTTGTTTTTAGTATTTTCCTCAAACACTTTATTTTACCGCTGTCAGACCCTTATCATCAAATTTACTTCTTCAGACTGCCTACACGAAGGTTTAGATAAGACACCGCTGGCATGGCTGTGCATGATCTTCTTCTTCACCATACCCGGTATCCAAAATCTTGATTAATTAGACAACTGTCGAACACTCTCGGCGTGCAAGATGGCCAGTGTGGGGGGCGTGTCTACAGCTCCTAGACAGGGTACAGTACAGGAATCTTGCTGAAACATACGCAGTCGTCAACTACTAGTATATTCTTCTCCCCAATACTTCGAGCCGTTACGTCTGACTACAAGTCCTGTACAGTTGGAAACGGTGGATCTCGTTTACTGAAGCAAAACGGCCACCTGTTATGGTTACGATGAGGCAGATCGTGTTATGAATAGCCTATTCTTTCTTATTCCAATCCTCTTCTACCACAAGGTGTAGAGGTGAACAAAGGTCTCGCCACCGTGGTCTCTGTATGGCCAGGGCCTTGGCTTCATTCCACTGCAATCCCGTCCCCTGCAGAGAACACCTCCCAAGTCACTCTTCTCCGGCCCCTGGTTTTTCTCCGAGCAATTCTTGCCTCATACAGTTGTTTTGGAGGTCAATCCTCTTTCATACATTGAATGTGTCCAAACCAGCGCAATTGTGCTTTCTTAATTTGTTCTTTCAAGGGTACTATTTTAAGACTCACTCTTATAGTAGTGTTTCTGACTCGATCTCTTCTTGTCTTTCCTTCAACCTTCCTTAGGTACCTCATCTCCATAGTTTGGAAATAGTTCAGATGCTTCTCAGTTAGAGCCCAGGTTTCAGCCTCGTAAGTAAGAACTGGCATTTACGTGTTTTTTTAAAATATTCATCTTACTTTTTTCGTAATTTTTACCTTACCAATGAACTTGGTCTTTAGTGCTTGGAAAAGTCTTGAGCTACTGCTTATTCTTGAATTAATTTCCGCATTGATTTTACCATTCAGAAAATGTTGCTGTGGTTGTTACACTACCAACTTTTCTTAGCTCTACAAATCATTAAAAACAAAATTTATAAAAACATTACCTTACCGCACTATATTACACTCACAAAAACACACGTAGAGTATACGTGGTATTGAGTCTTAATATATATATATATATATATATATATATTTATAGTGGGGTGATTGAGGGTTACATTTAGCGCAGGCGCGGCAATTCTCAGCTGCACCACCCCTACGGATAGGGTGATATTGTGAGACTTATGAAAACAATTAAACTCAGGTGAGCTCGGCTAGTGGAAAGAATGAAGGTGACAAGGCAAATATTTTACCGGAGGCTTATGGGGAATAGACCCAGAGAATGGCGTGAACTCCTTCTTTAGGAAGGATTAACTGGACGTGGGAAGGCTACAGCGAAAAGTAGGGAAGACCCAACGAAATCGGCTCGTGGGCACAAAGAGTCGTGGAGCCATAGACGAAAAAACTGGACAAGAATTTTTTTCGGGAAAAATCACTACAAAATTACTGGGTAAGTGTCTGCACCGTAATGGACGGATAAGTGCTTATGGTATGCAAATTACAGCCCGTATTAGTTTTTCACGGAGAAAATAGAAATCGCATCTTCCGTTTGAACTCGAGAAGAACCAATTTGTAGTAACGTTTCAGTATAGCGCCATGTGGTATCCTTTTGCTATTCGGTGTCTCTAATAGTCTGAGACTCTTGAACCTTCAGAAACTCCTGAGCAAGAGTATCAAACAGCCAGAACATGACAGATGGGATTAACACGGTGAAGTTCCAACAAATATTGTACTTCCCAAAGAGCAACTCAGACAGCTACGTCAGAAAACCACACACGCGCGCGCGCGCGCACACACACACACACTTCGATGGTAGTAAAAGAAACACACGCACAAATCGTCTTTAGTAAAAGTAGAAACCGTCTTCCCCGTGGCATTGGCGCATCTAGAATTTGTCTTAGAGAGGGGGGTCCGGGGTCGGGTCGGCTTCATACAAAAGAAAAAACAAGTTAAGACTAATTAACATTACTATCTATAAAGTGGATGAGATCAGTCCCATTAAAGTAAACGGTAATAACTCAATACAAATACGCGTTATTGAAACATTGTTTACAAGATACACTTAGGTCTATTGACTGAATTGATTTTCCTATATTTCATATTTCAAACGTATACGCTAATGGTGTGTAATAAACCTGTTTGTATAGGTTAAAAAAGAGTTATTACCATATTATCGTACAGAGCCGAAAATTAATAAAACAACCTAAAAATTAAGAGATTAACAAAATTCGTCAAATTTTTCTGACCCGGGGGGGGGGGTCCGGTCTATTTTGTCCCTCCCCACGTAAATACGCCCGTGCTTCGTGGAGCTGTTCTCCATAGAGAACTACGCTTAGGATCACCATCATCATCATCTTCACGACACGGCACAGACAAGGTGGTGTCTGTTCCGCCTCCAAAATCCTCCAGCCATCTCTTCCTGGGTCTACCCACACACCTGAGTCCTATAGGTTTGTATTTCCAGACTTGTTTGGCCAGTCTGGAATCTGACATTCTTTCTAAGTCTTCTTTCGCGTTTGCAATCTCTTAATTTTTCAGCCGAGTTAAAAACTTAACTCTTGTCTTATGGCCTCTTTCTTTTACGGTCGAACACCTTTCAACTCCTCTTAAGAAGGCCATTCTGAGGCCTGTATTTTACTGACTTGTTTCTTGGCTGTTACCCATAATGCATACCCAAATGACAGTACAGAGACTGCCATAACTTTTTAGAATTTTAATTGTGTATCTCGCGACGCAACCTTGTTTCTGAAACTGTGTTTGATTGTCGCACAGATGGTCTGGAACTTACCTAGCTTAACATAAATATCATAATTCCTGTCATGGCTAATGTCTTTTCCCAAATAATTAAAGTGACTCACCTATTCTAGAATTCGATCACTAATCACAATCACCTTTGTTTTTATAGTGGAGATTTTCACATTGTATTGTTTGAAAATCTGATGAAGCAAAACAGATTTTTGTAAATTAGAGTCTGCATTTTGAAGTACAAGTAAGTCGTCAGCAAACAACAGCACATTCAAATGTTGGAGTACACATTTCTCGTGATAACTTAATACCAGGGTTCAACCGAATGTTTCCATTTCCTCACCAGATCGTTAATATAAATAATGTTAAAAAGAGTAGGTGATATACAGAATCTTGTCTAAGTGTAGGATTATTATTACATTAATTGTAAATATGTATATATTTACGAGAGAGAGAGAGAGAGAGAGAGAGAGAGAGAGTGAGAGAGTGAGAGAGTGAGAGAGTTTCTATTTCGGGAATAGTCATGCTTACGAGACGTGTCTGAGAGAATGATAAGCATCAAACGTTACATTACGCCCTTGACATTATCAGAAGCGGTGACGTCACAGCATGCCGATAGTCTCTGCCTCTGCACGATGCCTACAATCTGCTGGGTTTTCCTTGACCCCTATAGTAAAGTGGAACATTGTTTTTCTCCATGCCGAAGATAACAACATAACGATTACGATCGCTGAGCGTTACTTTGAACGATAACACACACACACACAGCACTAACTTGCTTCTCATGTACATGTATACAAGTGTACATGATGACGCAAAGACAGAAACTGTATTTTACCAATAAAGTTTAGTTATTTGATACTTAATTATATGGATTTATGCACATCAGTTTACTCTTTAGACAAATTTTGTTATTATACTCTTGCTCAACAATAATTATACTATTATAATTTAATGTACAAAAATATCGTGGAGGTTTCCCCTTGACAGAGTACACTACCTTTTTCTAAACTGTTATGTGTATTAGTTTCTTTTTGTGTTACGTTTGTAACTCACATGTAGGTATGTCTCAAACCGCGGGCGGCTGCAGTCCATTTAGTAGGCCCATGGTTCTCACCAGTACCGCCTTCCGAGCATAATGGCATGTCTCTTTCGGATTAGCATACACACACTTGTTGTGGTACCTATAATCTGAATCTTCTATTGCGGTGTATTCATTGTTCGTAACCTAAAGATACCATACACATGATTTATAATAAAGTTTTAATTACTCACATTCTTAAATTCGATCGATTTCGGTCATAGACCATCGTCAGGCCATCCATATACACTGTGTACTTGCGGTCACAATATCGTAAAACAGTTACTATTTACAAAAAACGAATTCGTAGACATTGATTAATGAACGTGAAACGTACGTTTGTGCCCAAAGTTTCTCGAGAACTGATTTAGTTAGGGAGTGTTTATGTTTACATTCAGGTCTGTATATTATATCAGCTGATTACTGCATGTTGATTTTCATTTTGCCGCAACATTTCAAATGTGATACAAGTTTTGAAGTCCATCATGATGTTCAATAGATTTTCGTGGCCCTCTTCTTTCACATGTTTGTATATTCGGTATTGTTCATATATATATTAGATCTTATTTCATCACTGCATGTTTTCAATACGGTTAAACGTGGCACTGTATTGGATCATATTCACAAGACTGTTGTTTTATGTGTTTGGATACTGTTGAGTTCGGATTTGAATGTTGACAATGTCTGGCGTGTTCCATATATCTGTGTTTAAAGGATCTTGAAGTGAAACCTATGTATTTTTTGTTGCACCGCACATTATATTCTGTCGAGTTAGAAGGCTGATATTGATATTGGTAGATTCCAGCTTTTTCATAAACGCTTTTCTTTTTTGTATTGTTTATTTTCATATTGTTGTAGATGTCATTGTTTGTTCTGAACTCTAATTGATAGTCATATTTTGCAAATGTTCGAGCTAATTTTTGAGTTTTCGTCAATATAATGTGCAGGTAGGCTATTTTAAGGTTTCCTTCCTCTTAATTGATATGTTATTTGTTTTTGATTTATTTCTTTTTTTCAATGATTTTAATCGAATATAATGAGTGTACGATTTTCGTCATAAACTGACGAAATTTGCCGCTATTGTTGTAAAAAATTATATTTGAAGTATGTATAATATACATGTATATTGAAACATTTTTCTAATTTGATATCTTCAATCGGTGTGCTCATAAGGTGCTGCATTAAACTGGAGAATGTTTCTGTAAACTGTTCCAACCTAAACGCTTAGACCTTTCACAAAACTCTTTACGTTAACGAAGAAGAAAAGGTTTCACTGAGTAACATGAAATGCCAGTGGAGAAATTATAACAAAATAAATAAATTTAATCAGTTCTATGGAACAGTCAAAAGAACGCTCAAACACACTCGGCGGGATACAAAAATTAAATTTCTGCAGAGTTGTGACAATTTCCGATTTAATGTATTGTTCTGAATTTTGATCCTTAACGATCCAACAACAACAACAACAACAACAAAAATTGATGCAGCGAAATTAAATGTTTACGCAGGGTTGCCGGGGACAGTCCACGGGTCTACCAAGACTGGAAAAAAACAAGACATTTGGGAACAATTAAATGTCTTCAATTTAAGTAGCAAGTCTCCGAATAGAGATGCTAGTAGTGCTAATATTTGGATGTTCGTGTTCATGAAGTCTTCTGTCATATCTATCCGCAACCCGTTTAATCTCGTCAGCAACCGTAGGCATTTACAGGTCCCGATAGATGTCGTCATTTCTTACGTACCATGGTGCATCAACAATACTGCGGAGAACATTATTTTGAAAAGCCTGAATTATGTTAATATTAGATTTCTTAGTACAACCCCAAAGCCGTACTCCACAGACGCAAACTGGTTTCAAGACTTGTTTGTATAACAACAGCTTGTTATGCAGCAACAGTTCAGAGTGTCTTCCAAGCAACCACCACATTTTCTTCAATTTAAATCCAAGTTCTTCCCGTTTCTTCTGAACATATTCTTTCCACCTAAGTTTGTCATGCAGAATCATGCCCAAATACTTTCACTGAGCTTGGGTGTAGAATTCTTTGCTGATCGATTACGACTGGTAAATAATCTATTTCGTGACACCGATGATGATGATTGTGAGGATAATATATTATAATTACTAGAAACAAAAGTTTAAAATATTTTAAAAGTTATTTTAAACAGTTATATCTTTAAACAGTCATTAAAGAAGTCAATCCAAGAATAAAAATAAGGAAACGAGACGAAAGCATTTAAAAGGTAAAGTATGGAATAATTGTAGGTTATTTGAGGAAAAGTCATATAGGCGTTGTTTTATGGTGTCATAAGAAATATAAGATTATGCGAAATGAAACTGGGACAAAAGAAAACTAATGATACGTGTCTGCAGATTCACATACGGACTCGGCATAACATTAAAGCTTCCACGGCAGGAGTCGTCTTCACTGAAATTGTTTCCCGGACTGTTGGAACGTGGTCCTCTTCTTGTAAGTCCAAACCTTTCTATTGCGCTGCGGCAGTAATCTTCGGTGAGTCTTCTGTTTGCTCCTCTGGCGACTGACTACCTACGTGACCCCAAACCGTCTGCAATCCGATTGCATCAGATGTATGCGGACTGTCGTATGAAAACTCGTGAAATTGTCACTCTCCGTTTTGAAGCCCCAGAAAACGAAAGCTTATACAGCGAAATGGTAACCGTTGCGAGTGGTAACACAAGTGGTCGGAGAGAAAGCGACACTCCAAGGACAGAAGAAACGCATGACGTAGTCAAAATGATGATGGTGGGTAAACAACTATATGTTAGCGATTACGAACATAAGAAACTTAGGGAGACTGAAAAATCTTCTTCCTCTTCTTCCTCTTCTTCTTCTTCTTCTTCTTCTTCTTCTTCTTCTTCTTCTTCTGGCCGTGGAGCTTACGATCTGTTGCGTACCTCTTGGTTCGACCATCTCTTCTTTGGTCTTCCAATATTCCGCCGTCCTTTCGGATTACAAACCAAAATTTGTTTTGGTATCCTGTTCTTATGCATCCTTTCAACATGGTCTCTACAATACTGTCTGTATTGCTTTATACTTTCGTTTAGGTTATAGGCCTACATCCTAAGGATGTTCCTTATATCATCATTTCTTAGCCGGTCCCTCCGTGATACTCCTAGTACTGATCGTAAAATTATAATTTCACTAGCTTGTATCCGGCTTTGGGTCTTTGCGTTCAGTGTCCAAGTCTTACTGCCATAAAGACCGTACGGCATTGCCATCAATTTATAAAATTTCAAAAGAGTATCTCTTCTGACCTTTCCATACAGTGTTCTTCGTATCGTTCCACACACATGGTTACACTTTTCTATTTTTCTGTACACATCTGTCTCACCAACTTAAGAAAAGTCACATCGAAGGAACCTAAATGAATGCACTTGCTCAATTAGTTGATCATTCAGTACTAGTTTACACCTTACAGAAAAGCAACTTTTAAAATTCATGAACTTAGTCTTTATAACAGACATTTCCAGACCACACAGCCCGGTTATCTTCTGCAATTCATAGAGGACTCTCTGCAGGCTGTTTCCATTGTCTGCTATTAACTGAAAAATATTTATCTTGAAAATGGCAAATCTTCAGCAGAAGTAAAGAAGAAAGTATATTATTTTAAGGTTCAACACTGGACACGCCTGTCCAGGCTCCGGAGCCTGTGGCCGCCTATTACAACGAACCACCCTGGGATATGGTGGAGATGGAAATAAGACTTGAGCTTCCTTCAAAGCTAACCAAAGCGGACCTGCCGGGAGAGCTGCGTAGTGAAACCCTAGACATGCTCAGTACTCAGTGCAGCAACTTTGTGAAGATATTCACAGACGGATCGGTGGACCTAAGACAAAATAAGTCAGGAGCTGGGTTCTTCAATCAAAACTCTGGCGAGATCTTCTTTGCTCCATCAAATGCAGCCTCAAGCATGGACGCTGAACTGCTTGCTATTAACGCAGCCTTGGTGAGCTGCTTGGACCAGGAAGAGAGGCATATATATGCATACTTACAGATTCGAAAGCAGCCATGGAAGCCTTGAGAATGGAGGACCCGGGAGATTACTCCTTTCGTATCTCGGAATTGAGGGCGCTGTTGCACGGCCTCAAAGACAAGGGAAAGCGTATTGTATTCCAGTGGACCCCGTCTCACTGTGGGATTGAAGGGAATGAAAGAGCGGACATTATAGCGAAGGAGGCTGCGAAGATGGTGCCAGTGCAGCCTCCTCAATATTCACTGGCAAAATGCAGGAAAGCAGCAGCAGACAAATTTCGAATGGAGTGGATGGAGCGCTGGAGAGAGGCAAAGACAGGAAGAACACTCTTCCGGATCCAAAAAGAACCTGCTGACTCTTCCCTGTACCGCGGTGTGGCGAGAGCCACAGCTACTTTCGCATCAAGAGAAGTCGCCAACCACTACCTGTACCGCTTCAACATGAGGGACTCCCCAAGGTGTGGAGTCTGCCAGGGAGAGGATGAAACGTTGGAGCATGTTCTGCTAAAGCGTCCTTCCCTAAAATCCGGCCAGGGGGTCGCTGATTGCACTGATGGGCGGGAATGGCAGTCTGAACGACGTGCTGAGAAGCAGGAGTCATTGGGCGCTTGCGGCGGCGGTGTACCATGGACATCGGGCCATCGGAGTTACTTGACTCTGGAAGCCCGATTCAAGAAGTAAGAAGTAAGTAAGGTTCAACACTAACGAAGATTCGCACCTAGGTTCTCCGTTGAGGATGACAAAGAGATTTTATTCCACTTACGGATTCAAGTAATGTCTTTATGACCATCTGCCAGTATCATGATACTGCCAAAACCAGCCCATTTTCTCAAAATAACCCATTTCCTTATTTCACGCGTGCATACTGAATGCTAACGAGCGTTGTTCTCTGATCGCTTTTTGTATAAATTATTCTGTAACACTTATAGTGTAGTCCTTGGTAGCTTAGAATATCCAATTGTTAAATATGTGGTTAAGAATCCGATTATCGTGAATGGTAATATCTTAGTTCTCGGAATTCAAAACAGTTTTCCGAACTTCGTACAATACACTCTGACGCACGTATGAAATTTTCTAAAAGCGTTAATGAAATTCACATTACTGGTATGTAACAACAAAAAAGTACTTAAGCGGTCGACGACAAAGTGAATGCCAAAAGTAATTGAAAGGCCATTGTTTACGTTTACGCTCGACCAACCGTGGTGCGAGTGCGTACCTCGCACGCCTAACTGTTGTGGCCGCGGTGTCGAGACTCTGCGGACGCTAATTACCGGTCTTGTTTCGCTTTGTCTGCGTAGTGTCGATTTTAAACAATGAGTTAATAACCATTAAACGTTATTCGTAACCACTGCCGAACAGCGCCGTAAGATTAGACGTAGGTAAAGAAAAGCAGTGCCAGAGGTCAAAGGCAATAATAAACTCTGAAGGAAGAAACGATACTCTCTCTTCTTCACTGCAGTCTCAGAAAATTCTACTCGGAGTGTAAAAAACATCAAATAATTTATAGAAGTTAAAATTATTCAAAACTGGGCTTAAGTAGCCGATGATTAGGACACCTACGCAGTAGAAATCCCTAGTTCGATTCTCAGGCAGCACCGTAAGACAATGGTAAATGCAGCTAAATGAACCAACACTTGGCACAATATTCTAACGTAACAGTGAACGGAAGAAGATTATGCTGGCCACTCTACCTAACCTTGTAACCTATATGGTGATGCATCCTACTTAAGCTATTTTATCAGGTAAACTCTCTACTCAGACTCCCTCCATCGTGATATTATTGTCTAGACGATTCTGTTCGTAGAATCTGAGATAATCTTCAGAAACTAAAAAACTTGAAACAACTTTCAATAAAAAATTATAAAAGAAAATACTGGCAAAACAGAAATAATTACAATTAAAATCTTATGTACAAGTCTTACAAACATTAGGAACAATATAGGTCTATAAGAATAGACATGTAAGAATAAAATAAAAATTATTGAAAAAAATAAAATAAACCTTTCTTACATGTGAGTGGCAGTTAAAAGAAAAAGACTCTGTTGATAGACCTAACAACTGTTGGATAATCCAAACCAATCCAATCGTAGGAGTTGCAGCTGGGCGTGTTCCAATGGTTGCAGTGTACGGGCAAACCAGATGATGTAGCGTGATGCTACAGATAGTCTGAGTAGCCATGCGTGTTTAAGGATGAGACCTACTATACTAGTTTGGAGGGATAGAGGGTGTTAGTACGATTCTGGACCGCAGAGCGATCCGCAACGGCTTTCTTTTTGGATTGAAACGGACAAATTGGATTGAAACGGACAAAGATGGGAGGGAACGATGGTTAAAAATATTGTTATACCTTGAAAAGGAAGGAATAATGTGTGAAAAGGACGCAAGGGTCAACCAACGCAAGGGCGGCGGTGTGGGACAGAAGATGGCTTACGGAGGGTCGTCAAGCAAGGATCAGCGACGCTAATGTCTTCGTGGAGGTGGACCTTAGTCTGTGCTAAGGCGAACGGCTGGACAGCTGTCTTCTTTCGTATTTATACACTCCACGTGTCTGCCAAAGATCACGCTTCCTCCTCTATTTCTCACTCCTACACAAAAAGAGAATTCCAAACCTACACGGAAATTTCCACCGTCCTAACACCTGTCGCCACCGTCGTAAGTTGTAAGTTGTTTTATGTTTGTCAGCTTCTGAGGGCGATCACAGGCTCGAGGTGTCGAAACGTCAAGTGAACAATATTGCGATAGGGGCATTCCGGGTAGAGGGCTTAACTGATAAGGACCACCCACCACTTAGTAGTTTTAAAAGAAGCTACTTTAGTAGTGCAAAAAGAAAGCACTGCTTTAAAAATGACTCACTCATTTCTAGAGACCACCATAATTTACCCGTTATTGGTTAAATAACATTGCTTGTACTTTCCTGGGCATTACTAGGCAGCTCAAACTGACGATTTCAGCCGAGAAAACCAAGTTACTTGCTTTCAAGGAAAATATGCAGCAAAAGGGAAAATAATGTGTGATAATAATAAATCAATTGAACAAATAAACGTTTTTAATTACTTAGGCTTTCGTGTAAGTTTTGGTGTTAATTTATCACTTGAAAAAATTTAAACCTGGTAGTCGTGGGACTACCGGTAGACATGGAATCATGGGCAGACTTGTGCTTTGGGAAGGAGTGAAGGGTTGGTTAAATAAACAGCTACATAAGTTTCAATGTATTTTATTTATTCAGAATTTTCAGAGTTTACAGTCACCTAACGCTAGTTGATGGAATATGGAGCGATGGTAGCTGAAGTACGATACGAATATCTGGGCGAAGAGTTGCATGTTGCGACTGAACGTCAGGTCTATGCTCGTGTTTCCGAGTGTAGTTGATGGTAAGCTATGGAGTTGTAGGCCGTACTCGTCGTTGATGTCCTGTAGTAGGTTCTCGTGATCGGGTGCATGCTTGTTGAAGTCGCCGCAGAGCATTATTGGTGTAGTCATGTCGGCGATCATCTTAGGGATCACTTTACTGATGGACTTGCCGTATCTGCCGAGCCCGCGATGTATAAGATACAAGACTTCGGTGCCGGGCGATCCAGGATGTATGTAGACTCCGACTAGAACGAATTTGTACATGTTCTGGTAAGTGATCTCCACGGCTGTGATGTCGCCGGCGATGTCTCGTGTCTTGTCAGGAGGTTGGATAGTTAGAGGGTTACAAGTGCTCGTGCTCTCAACGCTGCGGTAGATGGCCACGCCGGAGGCCTTTCGATCTTCCACGTAGCTTTCGTCCTCGTCGTCGGGTGCTTTGCTTGTGGATGCCCGTGGCTGACCGAACGAGGCGATCCCGTCTACGAGTTGCAAGTTAGCGGTTACATTGTATCGCTTGTACAGCGGTGTCTCGACTAGATACTTCAACCAAGGAGTCAGTACTGACTTGCGCACAGTCCCGGAGAGATATGAGGACTTGTGAATTATCTTCCATATTACTCGCACTTGAGTACTCGTCCGCTCCGAACACTGTGGCCAAGAGACTTATGTATGATGGTACGCACGGTCTTAGATCACTCTTGAACCACAAGCGATCGCAGATCCCACACACCGAGCCGAACGGATTGTTAATAAAGTGCTTAGAGAATTCCTCGTCGACTCCTTTGAAGCGGCGACTTGGACCGGGCTGTTCTGTGCAGAGCATCGAGGGTCCAATGTTGTCGAAGCACAAGTTATTAATGTTCTCATCGTCTGTTTTCTTGCTAGCTAGCCGTACGCTCGATCTGAGTCGCTTTGGGGGCACGCCGGATGACCCAGGTATCGGAGATGCGGGCCGCTTGGGCGCTGACGGGGTTTCGTCAATCTTCAAATGGTTGCCATTTTCTAAGTTCACGGCCGATTTCTTTGATTTTAGTCTCAAACGATAGGCCTGTTGACGCTCTGCATAGGATTTGCCGGTTTTCGGTTTGAAAATTTTGGTTCGAGTTTTATCGCGATTTTTAGGTCGAGGCATTTCAAATTTTTGAGTTCAAATGTTGTTATTATTTTCTGTGAGTGCTTCTGATACTCGGAATTGGTGTTATTGGATAGACTTAGTTCTGAGGATCACAACGCACTTTGTATTTTCGCGATCGGACTTGTAGTTCCCGAGATATTTAAGTTTTAGTGGAGCAATTTCGAAATTTTCGGCGCAAAAACATCCTCACGCAGACAAAGCCTAGAGGCGACTGAAGTCAGTTGTCAAAATTCTCAGTACTATTGTTGGAAGGGGGCCGAGTGACTCGATCACCTGACACCTGGTTTGCTGGGATTGGTTGAGCGGTTCGTGAGATAGTGGTATGCCGAAAGTACATTTGAAACATAACGGTCGATTTTCGCGAAACGTGCGAGTAAGACATTACATACCTATGGATTCCATGTCAGAACTTGAAACAACTTTCAATAAAAATTATAAAAGAAAATACTGGCAAAATAGAAATAATTACAATTAAAATCTTATGTACAAGTCTTACAAACATTAGGAACAATATAGTTCTATAAGAATAGACACGTAAGAATAAAATAAAAATTATTGAAACAAATAAAATAAACCTTTCTTACATGTGAGTGGCAGTTAAAAGAAAAAGACTCTGTTGATAGACCTAACAACTGTTGGATAATCCAAACCAATCCAATCGTAGGAGTTGCAGCTGGGCGTGTTCCAATGGTTGCAGTGTCCGGGCAAACCAGATGATGTAGCGTGATGCTACAGATAGTCTGAGTAGCCATGCGTGTTTAAGGATGAGACCTACTATACTAGTTTGGAGGGATAGAGGGTGTTAGTACGATTCTGGACCGCAGAGCGATCCGCAACGGCTTTCTTTTTGGATTGAAACGGACAAATTGGATTGAAACGGACAAAGATGGGAGGGAACGATGGTTAAAAATATTGTTATACCTTGAAAAGGAAGGAATAATGTGTGAAAAGGACGCAAGGGTCAACCAACGCAAGGGCGGCGGTGTGGGACAGAAGATGGCTTACGGAGGGTCGTCAAGCAAGGATCAGCGACGCTAATGTCTTCGTGGAGGTGGACCTTAGTCTGTGCTAAGGCGAACGGCTGGACAGCTGTCTTCTTTCGTATTTATACACTCCACGTGTCTGCCAAAGATCACGCTTCCTCCTCTATTTCTCACTCCTACACAAAAAGAGAATTCCAAACCTACACGGAAATTTCCACCGTCCTAACACCTGTCGCCACCGTCGTAAGTTGTAAGTTGTTTTATGTTTGTCAGCTTCTGAGGGCGATCACAGGCTCGAGGTGTCGAAACGTCAAGTGAACAATATTGCGATAGGGGCATTCCGGGTAGAGGGCTTAACTGATAAGGACCACCCACCACTTAGTAGTTTTAAAAGAAGCTACTTTAGTAGTGCAAAAAGAAAGCACTGCTTTAAAAATGACTCACTCATTTCTAGAGACCACCATAATTTACCCGTTATTGGTTAAATAACATTGCTTGTACTTTCTTGGGCATTACCAGGCAGCTCAAACTGACGATTTCAGCCGAGAAAACCAAGTTACTTGCTTTCAAGGAAAATATGCAGCAAAAGGGAAAATAATGTGTGATAATAATAAATCAATTGAACAAATAAACGTTTTTAATTACTTAGGCTTTCGTGTAAGTTTTGGTGTTAATTTATCACTTGAAAAAATTTAAACCTGGTAGTCGTGGGACTACCGGTAGACATGGAATCATGGGCAGACTTGTGCTTTGGGAAGGAGTGAAGGGTTGGTTAAATAAACAGCTACATAAGTTTCAATGTATTTTATTTATTCAGAATTTTCAGAGTTTACAGTCACCTAACGCTAGTTGATGGAATATGGAGCGATGGTAGCTGAAGTACGATACGAATATCTGGGCGAAGAGTTGCATGTTGCGACTGAACGTCAGGTCTATGCTCGTGTTTCCGAGTGTAGTTGATGGTAAGCTATGGAGTTGTAGGCCGTACTCGTCGTTGATGTCCTGTAGTAGGTTCTCGTGATCGGGTGCATGCTTGTTGAAGTCGCCGCAGAGCATTATTGGTGTAGTCATGTCGGCGATCATCTTAGGGATCACTTTACTGATGGACTTGCCGTATCTGCCGAGCCCGCGATGTATAAGATACAAGACTTCGGTGCCGGGCGATCCAGGATGTATGTAGACTCCGACTAGAACGAATTTGTACATGTTCTGGTAAGTGATCTCCACGGCTGTGATGTCGCCGGCGATGTCTCGTGTCTTGTCAGGAGGTTGGATAGTTAGAGGGTTACAAGTGCTCGTGCTCTCAACGCTGCGGTAGATGGCCACGCCGGAGGCCTTTCGATCTTCCACGTAGCTTTCGTCCTCGTCGTCGGGTGCTTTGCTTGTGGATGCCCGTGGCTGACCGAACGAGGCGATCCCGTCTACGAGTTGCAAGTTAGCGGTTACATTGTATCGCTTGTACAGCGGTGTCTCGACTAGATACTTCAACCAAGGAGTCAGTACTGACTTGCGCACAGTCCCGGAGAGATATGAGGACTTGTGAATTATCTTCCATATTACTCGCACTTGAGTACTCGTCCGCTCCGAACACTGTGGCCAAGAGACTTATGTATGATGGTACGCACGGTCTTAGATCACTCTTGAACCACAAGCGATCGCAGATCCCACACACCGAGCCGAACGGATTGTTAATAAAGTGCTTAGAGAATTCCTCGTCGACTCCTTTGAAGCGGCGACTTGGACCGGGCTGTTCTGTGCAGAGCATCGAGGGTCCAATGTTGTCGAAGCACAAGTTATTAATGTTCTCATCGTCTGTTTTCTTGCTAGCTAGCCGTACGCTCGATCTGAGTCGCTTTGGGGGCACGCCGGATGACCCAGGTATCGGAGATGCGGGCCGCTTGGGCGCTGACGGGGTTTCGTCAATCTTCAAATGGTTGCCATTTTCTAAGTTCACGGCCGATTTCTTTGATTTTAGTCTCAAACGATAGGCCTGTTGACGCTCTGCATAGGATTTGCCGGTTTTCGGTTTGAAAATTTTGGTTCGAGTTTTATCGCGATTTTTAGGTCGAGGCATTTCAAATTTTTGAGTTCAAATGTTGTTATTATTTTCTGTGAGTGCTTCTGATACTCGGAATTGGTGTTATTGGATAGACTTAGTTCTGAGGATCACAACGCACTTTGTATTTTCGCGATCGGACTTGTAGTTCCCGAGATATTTAAGTTTTAGTGGAGCAATTTCGAAATTTTCGGCGCAAAAACATCCTCACGCAGACAAAGCCTAGAGGCGACTGAAGTCAGTTGTCAAAATTCTCAGTACTATTGTTGGAAGGGGGCCGAGTGACTCGATCACCTGACACCTGGTTTGCTGGGATTGGTTGAGCGGTTCGTGAGATAGTGGTATGCCGAAAGTACATTTGAAACATAACGGTCGATTTTCGCGAAACGTGCGAGTAAGACATTACATACCTATGGATTCCATGTCAGAACTTGAAACAACTTTCAATAAAAATTATAAAAGAAAATACTGGCAAAATAGAAATAATTACAATTAAAATCTTATGTACAAGTCTTACAAACATTAGGAACAATATAGTTCTATAAGAATAGACACGTAAGAATAAAATAAAAATTATTGAAACAAATAAAATAAACCTTTCTTACATGTGAGTGGCAGTTAAAAGAAAAAGACTCTGTTGATAGACCTAACAACTGTTGGATAATCCAAACCAATCCAATCGTAGGAGTTGCAGCTGGGCGTGTTCCAATGGTTGCAGTGTCCGGGCAAACCAGATGATGTAGCGTGATGCTACAGATAGTCTGAGTAGCCATGCGTGTTTAAGGATGAGACCTACTATACTAGTTTGGAGGGATAGAGGGTGTTAGTACGATTCTGGACCGCAGAGCGATCCGCAACGGCTTTCTTTTTGGATTGAAACGGACAAATTGGATTGAAACGGACAAAGATGGGAGGGAACGATGGTTAAAAATATTGTTATACCTTGAAAAGGAAGGAATAATGTGTGAAAAGGACGCAAGGGTCAACCAACGCAAGGGCGGCGGTGTGGGACAGAAGATGGCTTACGGAGGGTCGTCAAGCAAGGATCAGCGACGCTAATGTCTTCGTGGAGGTGGACCTTAGTCTGTGCTAAGGCGAACGGCTGGACAGCTGTCTTCTTTCGTATTTATACACTCCACGTGTCTGCCAAAGATCACGCTTCCTCCTCTATTTCTCACTCCTACACAAAAAGAGAATTCCAAACCTACACGGAAATTTCCACCGTCCTAACACCTGTCGCCACCGTCGTAAGTTGTAAGTTGTTTTATGTTTGTCAGCTTCTGAGGGCGATCACAGGCTCGAGGTGTCGAAACGTCAAGTGAACAATATTGCGATAGGGGCATTCCGGGTAGAGGGCTTAACTGATAAGGACCACCCACCACTTAGTAGTTTTAAAAGAAGCTACTTTAGTAGTGCAAAAAGAAAGCACTGCTTTAAAAATGACTCACTCATTTCTAGAGACCACCATAATTTACCCGTTATTGGTTAAATAACATTGCTTGTACTTTCTTGGGCATTACCAGGCAGCTCAAACTGACGATTTCAGCCGAGAAAACCAAGTTACTTGCTTTCAAGGAAAATATGCAGCAAAAGGGAAAATAATGTGTGATAATAATAAATCAATTGAACAAATAAACGTTTTTAATTACTTAGGCTTTCGTGTAAGTTTTGGTGTTAATTTATCACTTGAAAAAATTTAAACCTGGTAGTCGTGGGACTACCGGTAGACATGGAATCATGGGCAGACTTGTGCTTTGGGAAGGAGTGAAGGGTTGGTTAAATAAACAGCTACATAAGTTTCAATGTATTTTATTTATTCAGAATTTTCAGAATTTACAGTCACCTAACGCTAGTTGATGGAATATGGAGCGATGGTAGCTGAAGTACGATACGAATATCTGGGCGAAGAGTTGCATGTTGCGACTGAACGTCAGGTCTATGCTCGTGTTTCCGAGTGTAGTTGATGGTAAGCTATGGAGTTGTAGGCCGTACTCGTCGTTGATGTCCTGTAGTAGGTTCTCGTGATCGGGTGCATGCTTGTTGAAGTCGCCGCAGAGCATTATTGGTGTAGTCATGTCGGCGATCATCTTAGGGATCACTTTACTGATGGACTTGCCGTATCTGCCGAGCCCGCGATGTATAAGATACAAGACTTCGGTGCCGGGCGATCCAGGATGTATGTAGACTCCGACTAGAACGAATTTGTACATGTTCTGGTAAGTGATCTCCACGGCTGTGATGTCGCCGGCGATGTCTCGTGTCTTGTCAGGAGGTTGGATAGTTAGAGGGTTACAAGTGCTCGTGCTCTCAACGCTGCGGTAGATGGCCACGCCGGAGGCCTTTCGATCTTCCACGTAGCTTTCGTCCTCGTCGTCGGGTGCTTTGCTTGTGGATGCCCGTGGCTGACCGAACGAGGCGATCCCGTCTACGAGTTGCAAGTTAGCGGTTACATTGTATCGCTTGTACAGCGGTGTCTCGACTAGATACTTCAACCAAGGAGTCAGTACTGACTTGCGCACAGTCCCGGAGAGATATGAGGACTTGTGAATTATCTTCCATATTACTCGCACTTGAGTACTCGTCCGCTCCGAACACTGTGGCCAAGAGACTTATGTATGATGGTACGCACGGTCTTAGATCACTCTTGAACCACAAGCGATCGCAGATCCCACACACCGAGCCGAACGGATTGTTAATAAAGTGCTTAGAGAATTCCTCGTCGACTCCTTTGAAGCGGCGACTTGGACCGGGCTGTTCTGTGCAGAGCATCGAGGGTCCAATGTTGTCGAAGCACAAGTTATTAATGTTCTCATCGTCTGTTTTCTTGCTAGCTAGCCGTACGCTCGATCTGAGTCGCTTTGGGGGCACGCCGGATGACCCAGGTATCGGAGATGCGGGCCGCTTGGGCGCTGACGGGGTTTCGTCAATCTTCAAATGGTTGCCATTTTCTAAGTTCACGGCCGATTTCTTTGATTTTAGTCTTAAACGATAGGCCTGTTGACGCTCTGCATAGGATTTGCCGGTTTTCGGTTTGAAAATTTTGGTTCGAGTTTTATCGCGATTTTTAGGTCGAGGCATTTCAAATTTTTGAGTTCAAATGTTGTTATTATTTTCTGTGAGTGCTTCTGATACTCGGAATTGGTGTTATTGGATAGACTTAGTTCTGAGGATCACAACGCACTTTGTATTTTCGCGATCGGACTTGTAGTTCCCGAGATATTTAAGTTTTAGTGGAGCAATTTCGAAATTTTCGGCGCAAAAACATCCTCACGCAGACAAAGCCTAGAGGCGACTGAAGTCAGTTGTCAAAATTCTCAGTACTATTGTTGGAAGGGGGCCGAGTGACTCGATCACCTGACACCTGGTTTGCTGGGATTGGTTGAGCGGTTCGTGAGATAGTGGTATGCCGAAAGTACATTTGAAACATAACGGTCGATTTTCGCGAAACGTGCGAGTAAGACATTACATACCTATGGATTCCATGTCAGAACTTGAAACAACTTTCAATAAAAATTATAAAAGAAAATACTGGCAAAATAGAAATAATTACAATTAAAATCTTATGTACAAGTCTTACAAACATTAGGAACAATATAGTTCTATAAGAATAGACACGTAAGAATAAAATAAAAATTATTGAAACAAATAAAATAAACCTTTCTTACATGTGAGTGGCAGTTAAAAGAAAAAGACTCTGTTGATAGACCTAACAACTGTTGGATAATCCAAACCAATCCAATCGTAGGAGTTGCAGCTGGGCGTGTTCCAATGGTTGCAGTGTCCGGGCAAACCAGATGATGTAGCGTGATGCTACAGATAGTCTGAGTAGCCATGCGTGTTTAAGGATGAGACCTACTATACTAGTTTGGAGGGATAGAGGGTGTTAGTACGATTCTGGACCGCAGAGCGATCCGCAACGGCTTTCTTTTTGGATTGAAACGGACAAATTGGATTGAAACGGACAAAGATGGGAGGGAACGATGGTTAAAAATATTGTTATACCTTGAAAAGGAAGGAATAATGTGTGAAAAGGACGCAAGGGTCAACCAACGCAAGGGCGGCGGTGTGGGACAGAAGATGGCTTACGGAGGGTCGTCAAGCAAGGATCAGCGACGCTAATGTCTTCGTGGAGGTGGACCTTAGTCTGTGCTAAGGCGAACGGCTGGACAGCTGTCTTCTTTCGTATTTATACACTCCACGTGTCTGCCAAAGATCACGCTTCCTCCTCTATTTCTCACTCCTACACAAAAAGAGAATTCCAAACCTACACGGAAATTTCCACCGTCCTAACACCTGTCGCCACCGTCGTAAGTTGTAAGTTGTTTTATGTTTGTCAGCTTCTGAGGGCGATCACAGGCTCGAGGTGTCGAAACGTCAAGTGAACAATATTGCGATAGGGGCATTCCGGGTAGAGGGCTTAACTGATAAGGACCACCCACCACTTAGTAGTTTTAAAAGAAGCTACTTTAGTAGTGCAAAAAGAAAGCACTGCTTTAAAAATGACTCACTCATTTCTAGAGACCACCATAATTTACCCGTTATTGGTTAAATAACATTGCTTGTACTTTCTTGGGCATTACCAGGCAGCTCAAACTGACGATTTCAGCCGAGAAAACCAAGTTACTTGCTTTCAAGGAAAATATGCAGCAAAAGGGAAAATAATGTGTGATAATAATAAATCAATTGAACAAATAAACGTTTTTAATTACTTAGGCTTTCGTGTAAGTTTTGGTGTTAATTTATCACTTGAAAAAATTTAAACCTGGTAGTCGTGGGACTACCGGTAGACATGGAATCATGGGCAGACTTGTGCTTTGGGAAGGAGTGAAGGGTTGGTTAAATAAACAGCTACATAAGTTTCAATGTATTTTATTTATTCAGAATTTTCAGAATTTACAGTCACCTAACGCTAGTTGATGGAATATGGAGCGATGGTAGCTGAAGTACGATACGAATATCTGGGCGAAGAGTTGCATGTTGCGACTGAACGTCAGGTCTATGCTCGTGTTTCCGAGTGTAGTTGATGGTAAGCTATGGAGTTGTAGGCCGTACTCGTCGTTGATGTCCTGTAGTAGGTTCTCGTGATCGGGTGCATGCTTGTTGAAGTCGCCGCAGAGCATTATTGGTGTAGTCATGTCGGCGATCATCTTAGGGATCACTTTACTGATGGACTTGCCGTATCTGCCGAGCCCGCGATGTATAAGATACAAGACTTCGGTGCCGGGCGATCCAGGATGTATGTAGACTCCGACTAGAACGAATTTGTACATGTTCTGGTAAGTGATCTCCACGGCTGTGATGTCGCCGGCGATGTCTCGTGTCTTGTCAGGAGGTTGGATAGTTAGAGGGTTACAAGTGCTCGTGCTCTCAACGCTGCGGTAGATGGCCACGCCGGAGGCCTTTCGATCTTCCACGTAGCTTTCGTCCTCGTCGTCGGGTGCTTTGCTTGTGGATGCCCGTGGCTGACCGAACGAGGCGATCCCGTCTACGAGTTGCAAGTTAGCGGTTACATTGTATCGCTTGTACAGCGGTGTCTCGACTAGATACTTCAACCAAGGAGTCAGTACTGACTTGCGCACAGTCCCGGAGAGATATGAGGACTTGTGAATTATCTTCCATATTACTCGCACTTGAGTACTCGTCCGCTCCGAACACTGTGGCCAAGAGACTTATGTATGATGGTACGCACGGTCTTAGATCACTCTTGAACCACAAGCGATCGCAGATCCCACACACCGAGCCGAACGGATTGTTAATAAAGTGCTTAGAGAATTCCTCGTCGACTCCTTTGAAGCGGCGACTTGGACCGGGCTGTTCTGTGCAGAGCATCGAGGGTCCAATGTTGTCGAAGCACAAGTTATTAATGTTCTCATCGTCTGTTTTCTTGCTAGCTAGCCGTACGCTCGATCTGAGTCGCTTTGGGGGCACGCCGGATGACCCAGGTATCGGAGATGCGGGCCGCTTGGGCGCTGACGGGGTTTCGTCAATCTTCAAATCGTTGCCATTTTCTAAGTTCACGGCCGATTTCTTTGATTTTAGTCTCAAACGATAGGCCTGTTGACGCTCTGCATAGGATTTGCCGGTTTTCGGTTTGAAAATTTTGGTTCACGTTTTATCGCGATTTTTAGGTCGAGGCATTTCAAATTTTTGAGTTCAAATGTTGTTATTATTTTCTGTGAGTGCTTCTGATACTCGGAATTGGTGTTATTGGATAGACTTAGTTCTGAGGATCACAACGCACTTTGTATTTTCGCGATCGGACTTGTAGTTCCCGAGATATTTAAGTTTTAGTGGAGCAATTTCGAAATTTTCGGCGCAAAAACATCCTCACGCAGACAAAGCCTAGAGGCGACTGAAGTCAGTTGTCAAAATTCTCAGTACTATTGTTGGAAGGGGGCCGAGTGCTCGATCACCTGACACCTGGTTTGCTGGGATTGGTTGAGCGGTTCGTGAGATAGTGGTATGCCGAAAGTACATTTGAAACATAACGGTCGATTTTCGCGAAACGTGCGAGTAAGACATTACATACCTATGGATTCCATGTCAGAACTTGAAACAACTTTCAATAAAAATTATAAAAGAAAATACTGGCAAAACAGAAATAATTACAATTAAAATCTTATGTACAAGTCTTACAAACATTAGGAACAATATAGGTCTATAAGAATAGACATGTAAGAATAAAATAAAAATTATTGAAACAAATAAAATAAACCTTTCTTACATGTGAGTGGCAGTTAAAAGAAAAAGACTCTGTTGATAGACCTAACAACTGTTGGATAATCCAAACCAATCCAATCGTAGGAGTTGCAGCTGGGCGTGTTCCAATGGTTGCAGTGTCCGGGCAAACCAGATGATGTAGCGTGATGCTACAGATAGTCTGAGTAGCCATGCGTGTTTAAGGATGAGACCTACTATACTAGTTTGGAGGGATAGAGGGTGTTAGTACGATTCTGGACCGCAGAGCGATCCGCAACGACTTTCTTTTTGGATTGAAACGGACAAATTGGATTGAAACGGACAAAGATGGGAGGGAACGATGGTTAAAAATATTGTTATACCTTGAAAAGGAAGGAATAATGTGTGAAAAGGACGCAAGGGTCAACCAACGCAAGGGCGGCGGTGTGGGACAGAAGATGGCTTACGGAGGATCGTCAAGCAAGGATCAGCGACGCTAATGTCTTCGTGGAGGTGGACCTTAGTCTGTGCTAAGGCGAACGGCTGGACAGCTGTCTTCTTTCGTATTTATACACTCCACGTGGCTGCCAAAGATCACGCTTCCTCCTCTATTTCTCACTCCTACACAAAAAGAGAATTCCAAACCTACACGGAAATTTCCACCGTCCTAACACCTGTCGCCACCGTCGTAAGTTGTAAGTTGTTTTATGTTTTTCAGCTTCTGAGGGCGATCACAGGCTCGAGGTGTCGAAACGTCAAGTGAACAATATTGCGATGGGGGGCATTCCGGGTAGAGGGCTTAACTGATAAGGACCACCCACCACTTAGTAGTTTTAAAAGAAGCTACTTTAGTAGTACAAAAAGAAAGCACTGCTTTAAAAATGACTCACTCATTTCTAGAGACCACCATAATTTACCCGTTGTTGGTTAAATAACATTGCTTGTCCTTTCCTGGGCATTACTAGGCAGCACAAACTGACGATTTCTGCCGAGAAAACCAAGTTACTTGCTTTCAAGGAAAATATGCAGCAAAAGGGAAAATAATGTGTGATAATAATAAATCAATTGAACAAATAAACGTTTTTAATTACTTAGGCTTTCGTGTAAGTTTTGGTGTTAATTTATGACTTGAAAAAGAGAAAATATGCGTGTCACAATTATAAGCGCCTTAAAAATTAAAAACCTCTGAAACACGCTGCTCTCAAGTTTTATTAAGTGATGACAGTGCCTGTGGTTGTAAAACGTGGACTTTTAACTAAGAAAGACTGCCAGCGTATAGAGGTCGTGGAAATTATTTCTACGAGCTGTCGCTGTGTATGAGCTTATCGACCGGAATACGAATGCAGATATTAAGACTGAACTGGATATATATATTATCTTTGCAGTAAAATAAAAGAATACAGTCAGAAATTGGTAGCCCAAGTAAAGCGGCAACCATCAACTATCACGGCGAGGCGGGTGCTGCATTGCGTTGCGAGAGGACGGCCAAGAACCGTGTTTGACCGGAACCGGCGTTCCAGCCTAATTCTTGGAATTCGTAGATGATGATGACAATTCTTATGCTCTGGATCGCGTTTCAGACACCACTACTTCGCTTCAAAATGACATGAGTTAACTATAACTGTTATAGGCTATAACTTAAAACGTAAATAGATAAATATCAAGAGATGTAGTTTTCTTTTTGAATATTATATACAGCAAAATTACAGGATATGAATAACATGAGATAGCTACTCTGTGGCTCACGAGTAAGTTAATTGTGGCTGTAAATAAATACAAAGTAATTGTATAACAGTATCCAATAGACCTCGCATCAGTCCAGTTGTACAGCAATCCAACAATGAAAAGTGGATAAGGAATGTACACTGACACCAGAAGCGGAAGATGCCTGCCATACCTTGATCATCCTCCGGGCCAAGAAGAATAACAGACTTGACGCCAAATCGTCTGCTCTCCGCCGTTAAAAGACCTTGAGGACTTAAATATGTGGTCTTCCAGTACCTCGTGGGTTCAATCCAGTACTAGTCACCCGTGTGGGAACAGACGTGTTTGCCCATCCGTAACCTGAGCTTGAAAGCGCACTGCCATATTTCCTCTGCCTCACTCGCAGCTAAAAATGACAAACCAACAGATGAATCTCCGCGTCTGTCTTGAGGTGCTGGAAATTCTTGGGTTCGTCTTGAGGCAGTATTTCGGGAAGCGATGACCAGCTAGTGTAGCGCCTCTTCTTCCATTGCATTTCTTCCCCTGGCCAATTTACGGAGATCCAGTACACTGACAACTAACCAAGGCCGGTCACTGAATACACAATCCCGCACATGTGACACACATAAGAAGAGATTAGCGCGAGGGAGGAAAACCTGAAAATCACATCACTGTAGTTATGAAATAACGTAAATTTAATTTTTGCCCTTCGTTGTGGATCTTCGTTCAACAACTCGTCAAGAAAATAAATTCTCTTTTCCGTGTTTACAGTACTTTTGTAACGAGAAAGCTCAACTGTTTGACTGATATCATTGGAAAACAGTGAATGGTTTCCGAGGTACAAAGCCGTCCGAGGTAAGTTACTCATCACCTTCAGCAAGAATTATGCCAAAAATGGTTTGTTCCGGTCTGAGGCAGGTAGACTAGAGCTGGACACATCAACGCTTCTTCGAACGCTCCACACATCTCTGTTCTTTTGGCTTATAATTCCATAGTTGTTTGAGAATAGTTCTTATCCATTCGGATTAAGATGTTTCAAGCATTCTAACCGATATTGGGTAATCCTATCAAGTATAGTCATAATATTCGTTCTTGCCGTACATCAATTTTTTTTTTTTTTTTTATCTTGAAGAGTATATCCTTCCACGTGACTGAAAAATCTCATTTTGCCCGCTTGAATACGACTGACCTGGGATTTCGTTAAAGTTAATTTCTTAGATCCATAAAGAAATGTGGGCAAGACTGTTATAGAACTTTAGGCGTGTTTCTTTATTCATCGATTTTACAGTTTTAGAGTCCTCAATGATGGCCACACACATATGGCTGAACTTGTGCAGCTTATTCACCTCATAATGTTAAGACGCACTACAGCCCAGATGTTCAAAATTACTTACCTGCTCCAGAACAGTAGCGTCTACAAAAATGTTTGTTTGTATGGGATCAGCTCCATGGAAAGCCATTATCTTCGTCTTCAATGTGGAGACCTGTAATCGGAAATTCTTGTAGATTCGACTCAATGAATGTACATCTCCTTGCAAGCCGGTTTCCGAGTTCGTCAGGAAGACTTGGTCATACGGAGCAAAATCTGTGACAAATCAGTGCAGTGAAGGAAATGACTTAGACCACTTTTTGCCTCCACCCTTCAAACGAAAAAGTCAGAACTTTTGTGACTTCTTTGTTGAGTTGTGTCTCAACAGTGCATTCACATTAAGTTACGAGGAACAAGCATTGAGAAAAAGCAGATTAAAGACATAACCAAAGGGGGCACTAGAAACTAAATCCACTTAGTCATCTTGAAAGATCACATATATATGCGTATGTCACTCATGTCATCGATGGATTAGGCTAATAGACCTTACCTACAATAGATTGATCTTTTAGGCTGTAAGGAAAAAGATCAATAAAAGGGCGCGATTAAGGTTGACGAGATAAGTAGAAGAACTTTAAGAACTTTGAAGGAAACACAATGTGAACATATGTTATTGAAGTTTTGTTTTCTTATGTAGCCTACTGAAAAAATCTATCTGGAAACAGCTAATAGTTGTGTTATGAAACGATGATATCATAGTGGTATTTATTTTAATTAAGTATAATATGAGAAAAAGTAATTTAATAAGTATTAATGTAAAGAAATTGGCATTTTGAGCACAAGTTATTCAACTCTCATGATGGAAGGCGCAATATGAACGGTCATTCAAAATCGGACAGTATTAATGACCTCTATATCGCCTAGAACATTTCTAACGGCCCTCGTTTGCAGATCAACCCACATTCGTATTGGGTCAGAGCCCTGCCTGCACATAGTGAAACAGATCTCATAAATTACATTATTTTAGTAGTAAATTAGCTCATTACTAAACATGTGTCATCTTTAACACCAGCAGCGACATTGTGTCAGTGATGACAGTGATACAGCCGCTGGTGAAACAGTATCAGTAGTGAAACTCTCGCCACTATTATATCTATATAGATTTGGAAGGCTGTTACTATTGATCGTAAAGGTGAGTAGTAAAGGTTAGTTGTTAATAATCCAACGTCATGATCGTACATAGCGAAACAAGCCCAGTCTTGACGCCATGCATATGACTAAAACATTCTGGCCACAATACAGTTTCGTGTGCCGAGAGAAGCAATCGTACCACGGTTAGCCGAGCGTAATCGAAAGCAATGCACTCCGAGAGAAGCAATCGTACCACGGTTAGCCGAGCATAATCGTAAGCAATGCACTCCGAGAGAAGCAATCGTACCACGGTTAGCCGAGAGTAATCGTAAGCAATGCACTCCGAGAGAAGCAATCGTACCACGGTTAGCCGAGAGTAATCGTAAGCAATGCACTCCGAGAGAAGCAATCGTACCACGGTTAGCCGAGCGTAATCGTAAGCAATGCACTCCGAGAGAAGCAATCGTACCACGGTTAGCCGAGCGTAACGTAAGCAATGCACTCCGAGAGAAGCAATCGTACCACGGTTAGCCGAGAGTAATCGTAAGCAATGCACTCCGAGAGAAGCAATCGTACCACGGTTAGCCGAGCGTAATCGTAAGTAATGCACTCCGAGAGAAGCACTCGCACCACGGTTAGCCGAGCGTAATCGTAAGCAATGCACTCGATTACGTTTGACATTCAGCTTGGAATTTTTTGACACCGCTTTGAATTTTGTTGTTGTTACACACCGGTAACGTGAATTCCTTTATTCCCTTTGCGAAATTTCTCATGTGCGTCAACATTTACATTCATCACGTTCAATAAATTTCCGTAGATTAGCAGTATTAATAACATTTGTACGTTATTTCCAATTTAAAATCAGCCACTGATTATCCCAGTATTAGCCTGACTGGCTAGATATAATCTACAGTGCATATCTTTCCTCTGACATGAACAATATTCAAGAAATCTAATCATATATATTGCGATGCATAGGTGTCCCAAGGAATAAGTAGTCGATATATATATTATTGGAATGAAGTGGATTTATTATTGATCCTGTTATTTTCTGACAAGCTACTGTACTTTTAATACAGTTGATAAAAATAATTAATCTGTCTCTGTTGACCTTCGTAACAGAAACTAAAATTAAATTTCTTACAATAGAATAAATTAATATTTAAAACGTCCTTTTTGTCTTAATTAAACTATAATGTCTTTACTGATATAACTTGTCTTAAAGTCTTTCTTTTAAATAAGTTTTTATAATTATAAAGTAGCCTAATATAAGTTTACTTCCCTTTAATGTCGACTGCAGATCCTTCAGACGATGGTTGATCCTATCTGGATGTATGCGTCGGTCAATTTACTATGTCTGGCTTTACGATTACTTTCGGGCGTGTGGATATTTCTCGCAGGCATTGTTTGCATACAATTTCAAACCGCGAACCGATACTGTTACTGCTTAACTGGTGTGTCAGACTTACACCTTTCAGTCAACTTGACGTGTCTATAATCCCTAATCGTAATATCTTGCATTTTCGCGAAATAACAAAATTATTTACTATATACTTCTCAGAGTAACTCAACAGGAATCTCCTAACTTGTGTTCGTCGGGATTGGGAGACCTATCGTCTGCACCAACCAGCGTTCAGTCGTTATCGAATCCGAAGAGAGACTGATCTCTATGTCAGAGTCTTATATTTGAAACTGGACTTCTTGTAATATGATTGATTCTTCGGTATCCCCTACTTCTGATTTTCCTACAGATAATAACTTTCCTGTGCAAGAAGGTTTCGGAACAGAATAAATTCTTGTCAAAAAAACATTAAATATTTTACGACCGATTTTATGGGCTACAAAACCTTTTTACTTATAAAAAGCATAAATTCAGTTACTAATTTTTAAAATAACTACTGTCATCAGCTGAGACTTTTTATTGCGAGTATTTTGATAGAAGTTCCATCTCAACACATCCCATATCTCAATAGTTATCCAAATTTATGTGTTTTTTAAGATATCCCGTAAAATAATTACGTGCCCTCGCACATGCGCAATACGCACGGACATAAGTATCATTACGCACCATTTCATTGCACATAACTTTGCTTTTAAAGCCTAAAAATACTTAAAACCAACATTTTTCACAATTTTTCTTATCAACTAATTTATAATGTTCAAACCTCCAATCTCTACTTATTCATATAGCGTCTTTATATACTATCATATCCTTCATTCACTATTACATACCATATGCCATTGCAATATATTATCTAAACTTTTATGTTCAGACAAAAAGTTTTCTTTCACTTTCTACTTAACTTATTGTTTCCATCCTGATTATTCCCCGACATCCACATCCTGGAACGAACTAGCTAATTAACGTTCGTTAGCTATAAAAATCATTTTGTATAGTTTTAAATCTGTTAAAATCATCTCTTTCATGGTCACTAATCTCCACTGCCTAGAGCAATATAATGAAGCAATCCTGAGTAAGGTAAGCAAAGCACGTTTCTAACGGAACTGTTTGTTATCGTATTCATTACTGTAATCTCTTTACTTTCCCTCTAATGTAGATCCATTTCCACACCGCACTAGTAGAATTCAGAGACGTGCAAATTATTAGTTTCAAATCAACGTTTCTTAAAATTTGTGTTTTCGTCTACTTTTTGCCACTGACTAAGATTATGTGCAAGGTAGTCAGTTTTTATGACATATTACCTATCGTCACTAATACTCTCCTGAAGAAATTCATCATCATCATCATCATCAACCTCAAGGATTAGGCTGTATCCTGAACCTGTTCAAGGACCCAGTTCGCTCTCGGCCGCCCTACATCTATCTTCCCTACTGGTCTATATTCCATTGACATGAATCCTGTCACCTTCCATTCTTCCCAAATGTTCACACCACCTTCGTTTGTTGTTCCTTTGGATTGACTCCCAGTTCCGTCCTTATATACACATTCTTCTTTCTATTGTGAATGGTACAGCCCAGAGTACTCCTCATAAATTTCATCTCTGCTGCCTGAATCTTTGCTTTTTCTGTTTCTGTCATAACTCTGGTTTCATCTCCATACATCAGAACTGGTACCGCTACAGTGTTAAAAAACCCTATCTTTGTTTCCTTCTTTGTCTTATTTTTAAGGTATCTGTGCATTTTTCCACAGATATTCTAAATTTGTTTAATTTTTCATCCAGATCAATTTCTGTCCCATATGTGACGTAACATACCACGTAGTTGAAATGCTGGACTTGTTCCATAATCTTGCCATCTATAACTACCTTAGTTCTTGCCGGTTGCTTCCCTCTGAATGCCATTGTTTAAGTTATGTCCGCTGATATTTGAAAGCCATATTCATCTACTATTCGATGTAGTGTGTACATTGGTTTTTGTAGTTTATCCTCGCGATCCTGAATTATTACCACATCATATGCGTACAAAATGGAGTTTCAAAACATTCCTTTCAGAAAAATCCCTAGGTCAACATAACATTTCCATGTTTTAAACATGTCGTCTATATATATTGAAAAGCGTCGGTGATAAACAGCAGCTATGTCTTACCCCATTATTAGTGGGAACTTCGTCAGTCATCCTTCCTCCTGGTTCCTCCTGGAGTCGTACACTGGTTTCTACATAAAGACTCTTTACAGTTTCTATAAGATGTATAGGGTAACCTCTTCTGTCAAGGATTCGCCATAATAATGTCCTTTTAACGTTGTCAAAGGCTTTTGTCAAATCCACAAAGGCTTAGTGTGTTTCACAGTTAAACTCCCGTCTGTCTTCAATGATTCTGCAGAAATTCTATAAGAAAATTTTTAATTTGTAAAAATTCCATCAAATGTGTTCATAAGACTCTTACGTCAGCTGTTTTGTTTATTGCACCAGCCATTACTTTAGCCTAGTTCTTGTGTTGCTTTTTATAAACTGTAATAAATTCAAGTCCTTTTTAATGATACTTGATCTATTCTTAGTGAATAAAAAATATTTTTTCTGTTTAATTGGAATATTCATGAGGTCACACTTTTTCTTCAAAAGTGAGATTATGGGAAAGTTAATAAATTTATTAACGAAAACGACCTTGGTTAAATTATTATTAAAATAAGAAACTTACGCTCAATGCGATTTGTAAAAAAAAAAATATGGATGATCCGCAATAATCACTCAGCCCTATAAATTTCACCCAAACATGGCAACGCTTCAATGTCGAAATTGAAAGACAACTGTGGCTGAGAACCCAGTACAAGCCTGCTGATCGAGTGAGGCTTGTTGAGATAGCTTTACAGATGTGTAAGGCAAACAAAGGCATTTATAGCGACATAGAAGTACAGGGTTTGGAAATACACCGTTTATTGATTAAAGATGAGTATCCTCCACTAGCCTCACAGCGTACAGATTATGTGAAGAAGCCAAAATTACCCATGCAGCAGCTTAATGAAGACTGGCTTGGGCCACGGAACTACAAGAGAAATTTGGAAAGTGACCAGAGCGAGGTAATCTATTATACTTAGTTTCCTATGCTTGCCTGGCTATGCATTTTTCTAATAGAGAGGTTAGAGAAATTAGTGGTATGCTAATTTCATAGACAAAAATGTATTTTTTCTTTTCTCTTTACTTTCAGATCGTATTTTCTAATGATTTATATTCCGTTAGGCGCAGAGTACTATATATACCGAACAGAAGATGAAGGGTTTCAACCTCAGCGTACTTGACGGGCAGTGAAAGGTCCAACAGCGAAAATGATTTAAAGATTCGTCTTCTAAAGGAACTAGAAGATTGTGTATTGTATGACGTAGACCAACATGGAAGTGTCTTTGAACTCCTATTTTTGTAACTTCTAAGGAACTGGTTCTCTAATGTAGATTTGTTTATGCAGGATGGAGCAGAATGGCGTAAAGCATATGAATCATGCATTTTACTGTATAAAGTAATGTCAGTTTCTTCCCTGGACAAGGAACAGCCATGTCAGGCTGGACGTAGACGTGGACAGCCTGGCAATTGCTGTAGGCTATACTTGGCCAATCGTTAAGAAAAATTGTTGAATAAGACGATCATCACCAAGAGTGACCTGACAGCTAGACGTATATGAATAACGCGCGGGGATAAAGGACATCAAGCGAAACTGTAAAGGAAAACACTAAATTGATTGTCAAGAAAAAATGATACCGTAATAAACATTAATAGTTTTAATAGTTGTAACACCGTATGAATGAAAACGTTTTACCTCAGAACAGCAGACACCTTATGCAGTTCAATGTCACAGACTACACAACCAACTAGCTTTTCATGTTTCCATATTTACTGGCCTTTTTAACGACAGTGTTGTAACCTTTACACTACTCTGTAGTTTAAGACTCGTTGCAGATTCTAAATTGTTAATTATAGTAACTTCATTGAGTACATTGAGAGCTAATATCTGAAGAAAGGAGAAGAAATCTGTGTAGTTTATGCGTAGATGATAATTGATTTCATGCAGTTAAAAAGTTCAGATACCTGGATAACATTATAGATAATGAAGGGTCCATAAACACGACAATACATTAGAGGTACAAATAGGAGTAGTTGGCATAATGCAGGACAGGATACTGTTGTGTATCATGCTAACAGTAGACTACTGAGAAGAAAACTCAGTCGTAACACAAAAATAATAATTTATAAGACACTTATCAGACCGGTTGTTACTTATGAAGGCGACACTGACGTGGACATTAACAAAGAACAAGATTGTAGGACTGCTTATGGCCCGGTTAAAGAAGATGATGAGTGGATAATAAGAAATAACCAGGAGATATATGACCTATTGAAGCATATGGAAATTGTAAGATTCACAAACCCATAACGAATACAATGGCTAGATCACATAGAGTGGAAGGATGATCAGCGTATCCCAAAGAAAATCCTGAATGCGCAAGTGTATATAAGCAGAAAGAGGGGCCGACCTCGGATAAGATGGTTAGATGATCTGCTGGAAGATATAAGGAAAATGAATGAGATGGCAACGGATAGGCGACATTGGATAAGACTGGTGTTGGAAGCCAGGGGTCACGTTGGGCTGTAGTGCTAAAGAAGATGAAGAACTTCATTGAGTCTCGTTAGATGGCAAAAGAAACATAAATTTTATTATTAGGACTGTCAAAAACAAATTTCAGCCACTAATAACAGTAAGTTTAGAAGCTATCGCAAATATGTTTTTCACAGCCAATGCTATGAAACAGAAACTTTGTATTTAGTAAGCAACCAACAAATCACTAGAACCAGAAATATTTCTGTTAGATATAATATAATCTGCCACACACACATTTATTAATTACTTTAAAGTACTATATAAAAATAATTTATATAAGATACTTACATTTAAATTTCTTGTTAATTAAACTAAGGTTTTCCTTGTTCCATTAATATTAATTTAATAACTTAACACTTTTTCAACTAGCATATTTTTTTTCTAAAATAAATATTGTAAATTATACGCATTTTAATATTTTTTATTCAACACTGTGTAACAGTTTTGATTGTTTATAAAATTAACATCGTATTGTTTACAGTTACAGTTCTTATCAATCAGTTATAGTTCAATATGTTCTTATCAACGACTCTTTGCACTCTGACGTTATGAGGAACAGTTATCTTTCAAGGTTTTTAGTCTGTGAAAATTTACTAAAAAAATCATTTTTGCAGCACCACCCACTGTGAACAACACTTTATCCAGTGAGTCATTTTATTAGCATTAAATCTTACTTTTTAAGACAGTTCTGATTTTCCATTCTCTTATTAAGAACTAAATTTTGCGATTCTTTCGGTCCCTTGCAGCGAATCGTCACTGCAGCATTGCACAACTTCATGTAATTGTGTGTGTGTGTGTGTGTGTGTGAAAGAGACGGAGAGAGGGCGAAATAGAGAGAGCTGCATGAATCTCATTATTATTGTTTCTACTGCAACTAATAATAGAGACTAATGAGTAGCCTATTTGTAAATTTAATTACAAGAACGGTTTAACAATTTTCACCCAATGCCTAGATAGACTTTTAAATCTGTTACCATGTACAGTTTCTTGTTCTCAAAACTTTGGTTAGTAACTGCCACTGCACTCATAAATCTTGTTTTCTTCGTTGGACTGTCGGTTTGTCTCATAGTTGAATGGCTTGACTGCGTTCATGATTTTGGAAAAAAAAGTTTGATTTCGTCCTCGAATGTGCCGAAATTAAGATCTGATTATCCTGATGGGTGTTTTTGTTTATTAGAATCCAACCGATTCAAACGAAAATTGACTGTAGTACGAACGAGAACTTCGTTTGGAACGACCGTGCACTGTTCAGCTCCACGATGGTATATACTGTACTTCATCCACGAACCAGTATTATGTACGTCATTGCTGGCCACAGAAGAATTTACTTTGTGTAACGTAGTGTTCCTATTATCTTGTAGAACAGTAGTGCATGAGCATAACGTTGTCAAGGGTTAACACCACGATACAGGTGAAAACACTTTTATTTAAAAAAATTAATATTTATAGAAAACTAAAAAAAGAATATTCTTTTAACTGTGTCAGGTAGAAATACAGCGATAAAAAATAAGCAAAATATGCTTGCAGAAGTAATTATTATTTGGTAACACGTATATAATATTAAAATGAATAGTAATTGAGAATAGTTAGTTATAAGGTTATGTAAGGCATTTTAAATAAATAAAGTTTGCATGTACCCTGTGAATGTACTTTAGTAAATCAAACTACTGTATATATACTGTCACGATGGTCTCACTGATCGTCGTATGGTACGGTGGAAAACAAAATACAGACACCAATGAAGTCACTAATTACCAGCTTTAATTAATCACAATTAACAGTTTGTAATAAACAAGTTATTCAACAAGATTATACTCGTGCAATAAGTCAAATTAAATTTGTCCGCACGCAATAATAATGTCAACTAATTGAGTCCCGTACAATAATCACTTTTCGCTAATAACTACTTGAGACGCAGTGAGTAAAACGCCCGACGTAAACTGAAACTAAGCGGCAGCTGTTGCCTATGTATAGGCTGCAGGGTTCCTGAATATGCGTCCTTAACAAGCACTCGAAAATCCTAGAGGGTACTCGAGCGCGGCCTTGGGAGAAACACGCATCTGCCGGGCCGCCGAGAGACGCGTAGAACGACACACTCCATTGTTCGAGGACGTTCCGTAATTGTGTAACAATGTAAAGAAAAATTTTAACATTAAACATACAATTAACAGAGTGCGCTTGTGTTTTACGAGTTTATCATCATCATCATCATCACCACCAACACCAACACCACCATCGTCGTCGCCGTCGATTGTTTTACAACTTCTCCGATCTCCAGTCTCCATCTCCGATAAGTCATTCTTAACTCCCTTCTTCTTCACGTGCCTGTCTACGCCTATTCTCCTGTCTTTCGTTGGTTTTCTGTTATCCTTCTGTCTTTGGATTGTCAATTCAACGTTTGTTTTAATAGTCTGCGTTCGGATATTTGTTGTCCGTGCCAAAACACCGTTTGTTTCTGATATCATCTATACCTAAATCCGTAATTCCCACAATTTACTTTTCTTGGCTTCTTTATCATTCCTTTTATGTATCTGTTGGCTACCTTCTCTTAAAAGCTATTTCTGTTGTCGTTAATGCCATTAAAAGTATTCAGTATTTCAGATTAAATTAAAAGAACGTGTATAATGGAATGGTTACTAGTATAATAACCTACTTGCCGCCATATAGAAGTGGCATTAACGGCATTAACTATATGGCGGCAAGTAGGTTATTATACTATTAACCATTCCATTATACACGTGATTTTAATTTAATCTGAAATACTGAACGCTGGAATACTTTTGTCGTTGAATACTGAATATCCTGTTCCTCTACTATTTAACAAGCAATAATTGTTTGCGGATTTTTTCTCGAAAACGATTTTGATTAGACTTTGTCTCTTGAGGTTTTCGGGTGTAAGAAATCCATTGGGTTACGTCTTATTTTTCGCCAAAATTTGTCTAAAGGTCGAAATCGGAGGGCCTTTAGATGACCACGCGAAGGAGCATCGGTTACCTACGGTTGTCTTCGGTTTTTTAGCCACGCCTACGCTCTGTTACTCTTGCGTGCTCCCCCACTCACAGTTTGAAAAACTCGTTCTAACCTGATTTGTACTAATGTCCCTCATTACACACTATACCAGGTAATCTAATATTAGTAGACTTCAACGTTTCATTATCTAGGGAAGTAACACTCAAATGTCATATTAAACCCCTAGCGAGAGAGAGATAATGACTAAACTAATAAACGAGGTTGCCTGTATACTGTTAGGTAATACTGACAAACTTTATCGATTAGGAATATCGATGTCATGCAGACATGTTCTGCTTGCGTATTCCGTTACTAATCAATGACAGTGACATTGTGCACATACGAAAAATGAGATATTGTTGGGGCTCTCACTTTTTCCTTCATCCGAAGACTTGTAAGCTATGTCTTCATCCGAAGACATTCATAAGCCACCAGATCATTCCACTGACCGTCCTCCGTTTGAAATCCCTGTATCATTTAAATCCGTTTCAGCAGCCACTTGAGCCAAGAATCTCTCTGATTAGGCTTCCCCTAACATCAGCCTATCTTCCTAGTCCATAGTCGCGTAGACATCATGCGTATTAATTGGTCAAGCCATAGTTATTTCTTTATGATGAAACTTGTCTTCCAAGTAGGAATTTCGTATTTTCCTTGTTGTCTCGTGTTAAGGTGGACCATGCGTCTGAACGGCCTTCGACAATATTCAAACCCGGCCTTGGCGCAAGTCTGAGATAAGCAGTGTCCAAGTTTTTAGCCTCGAGCCTTATCATTAGCCGCTGATGCATTACCATTGCTTTCCTCTCGTCTCCCTTTCATATGTACAGCACGTTGTTAAAAGTACACGTATTTTAAAAAACTTTGACTCCCCCAGTCCTTCTGTTTAGGAGGTTCAATAGACAAACAACAAATAATACAACAGGAAGGAAATTTAAACAAACGGAAAAGCGATTCAACGAATAAAATGTTAGATGAAAAAGTATGGAAAGAACAACATCAAATTTGGTAGGCTGCAAGAAACACGTTTGTAGGTAATAGTGAAATTCTGAAAGAAACGAAAGCTCCTTAAAAGTAGTTGTCAAGATATGAAATCAAGAAATTTGGAGAACGATTGAAGACAGACCCTTTCTATTTCACATTCTATTACACATACTTACTTAGATTGAGTTTTAAAATATTCGGGGCTCCACATGATGGAGAAAAATGTAATTCCAAGTCCCTCGGGTATTGTTTACTGTATTTATATTGTAATGTGAGATGTCTTCTTCATTGTTCCATAACTTTGTTAAAATTTGAATATCTATTAATGTAGTCATGTGGTTGCACACTTGCCTTCTTGATTAAGACTTCTTTTTCTTTGACTTTTGTGCTTTTAGAAATCCACTACAAATTCAACAACCCATCAAAACCAGCCACAATCCGCCGACGAGAAGGAAATCTTGCTGCTCCTCTAACACACTAATCAATTTAATTAAAAAAATATCGTTAGTATTGCTGTTTATGGAAATGAATGAATGCTAACATTAATTACTTATCAGAAATCAATGTCGATTATAATAGAAACCGAATTTACGTACTTAAACGCACGCACATTGTTTATACGACAAAAGAGATCGATTTATTAGTAAAGTGTAGTAAACAGTTATAATAATTATGCAGAGCCAAAAGCGTTACGTTGCGATTGATTGTTCCTGCCTCATAAATATTAATAAACCGGCCAAGTAAGTTGTGAGTCAGCCGCAACTAATTCAGGGAAAACGCGTCAAGTTCGAAAACAAACTCGCGTCCTTGACCTTGACGGGGATTGGCACACATAACTTCATTCTATTATACCGCTGGATAAATGGCGAGATCCTGACGTGAATTGCAAATTTTATTTACTCAGTCTGTTTGTATTTTTAACAATTCTGAGATCCTTCGGTGAAACTGCGGCTTACGAATTGCTTAAATTTACATACGTCTGGCCAACGAGAATGACATTTCGCGCATAAGGAAAACGAGATTTTGTTGAGCCTTTTCTGCCCCATCCTCAGACAAGTGAATTAGGCTACAGTATTCTCATGCCACGGAATCGTTCCGTTTAACATCATACGTTTTTAAATCTCTCTATCATTCAAATCGGTTTCAGCAGCTACTTGGCCAAGAATCTCTTTGACCAAGTTTCCCGTAACACTTACAACATCATTCTTTCGCCTCATTCTATGTAACTGCTTTTCGCCGCGTTACAAATCCAGGGAACCCCTCGTAATTAAACTCCGTTAATTAGATGGGCTGCCTACGTTGTAACAGAATTGATCACAAATAATTAATGTAACAAATTACTTACTAACTGTGTAAGGAAACAATGGCAAGGTATACAATTGATTTAAGCACTCCTCATATGTGTGTAACAAGAAGACTTCTCTTTTATTTAACATTTAAAAACATATACTGACAGATCCCATGACATTACTAATTCAATTATTAAGTTATTTGAAAGGTTTCTTTAAACTTTGAGATCAAACTTGATTTTATATAGCTATACCTCGGATCCGGGTCAACTTTCTGTATTTTTGTAATTAAGACTATTAATTATACTCATTTCATGATATTAGCTTGCAAGACTTTCTTTTATTCAACCATTGGAAGAATGGTATTATTGCTTGAATTATATTACTCTCTATTAGCATATAAACTGTTACAACGTATGAAGTTAGAATAGTTACATGAGATTCTTAGATTTAATTTATAAGTCTTTACAAATTTAATAGTTTCCGAAAAGTCTCTTTCAAGAAGTGTTGTGTGACAAATATTAGTAACCCTCGATAGACAGGCTATCGAGTCACCTTTTAATTGGTATGCAGAAGACTCGTCCTGGGGTATCCGTCTTGGGAAACAGGAACAGCTACGTCGTCATCTCGGTCTGGCCTTCCTCTGTAAAGGGCTCCAACAGTTCGCAGGTTGAACAATATGTGGTATAGATAACTACGATGATCTTGTAGATTCTCTGATGTCCTGATCTGCATATTCTGTCACGTGCAGTAGAGTTTGTGGCTTCTGATAGTTCACATCTCCGGGTATGACTTTGGAATTGTTGTTATTTGTTGAAGCACTAAGTCATCTTGTGTTACACTCCTTTTTTACGTTTCGATTTTTTACTTTACTTTAAATTTCTTGTCTATTTACATGACTATATTAATTAACACATCCAGATGTTTTAAACAACTACATCTGGTACACCATCTTAAGGTGAAGCAAAATATCGTTAACATATTTTAAGCGCACAGCTCCTACGTCTATACTGTACGAAGTCACCATTGCAAGAGAGAGAAATTCCGCTCCCTTCGCCTGGTACTGGGCAAAAGTTAGTGGGACAATTTCCGCGCGAGAATATAGTTCCTAACTATATTTAAGTTAACATTTTTATTTATACAAACTATCCCTAAACAAATATACATAATTTAAATCAGTTGTTTTAGCGACTATTTATGCCTTCAGATTTTTAATTATTAACATTAGTTTTTTTTATCTTATTCTTACTCACACAAGACTCGGAAAACATGTCGAGTCTGGAATCAACAGGACAGCGCCTGCTTACAAGCAAAGGGTTAAATACGATATTAATAACTCTTTACAATTTATACTTTTTATTAGAGTATCTTATAACTAATTAATTACTGCTTCCTCTCATACTGAGTACATACAGGTATTTTATATTAATACAGTGAGATTTAAATGGCTTAAGAGCTCGCAACCTTAATTTTTTAAAATTTTATTTTCTTGATTATTTCTTTTATTTAAATCGTCACATACTCCACCGCTTAAATTGCACGCTACGGTTAAGCTTTTTGAGTCTAAGGGTGCCTTCACACGAGGCCACCAAGGTGGCGCCACCATGGCCGCGCCACCACGTGAACACGTAAGTTCAAATGAGCTCTTTCACACGAGGCCGCGCCACCAGTTTTGGCAGCGCCACCAGCCGACTGTGAGTCGACATGCTGCGATTTTTCAAGCCACCAAGTTGGTGGCGCCACCAGGTCGTTCCCTTCTATCTTACCAGCTCCTTCACACGAGGCACGACCAGACGGCGCCACCAAGTCAACAGAGGATGAGTATCGCCAAAAAACCATCGATGTTTAACATCGATATTAATATCGAGCAGACTACTTCGATGTTTTCAAGCCGATATTGGAAACTGCACTTTTATTGTCACTATTTTTGACAAAATGTTTCCATAATTTACTTTTCGGTGGCATAGTTAACAGGTGGATAATTATGAACGATGACGATGATATTAAAAATGCAAATATAAACTGTTTGAATTATATTGTAACACTAACACAATTAAAAGCGAAACTAGAATGAAAAATAACTGTAAAAGACAAAACTAAATCTGAATGAAAACCAAATACTACTACCGTAAAGGGTAAACCGTTATTCCTTAAGTTTGTAAGCTAACTTTGAAACTGTTAAAACATGTAACGGTCTCCTATGAAACGGTTTTGTTCTATTTTTAGTTTTACCACGTAGCTCCATGTACATGGTACTTACTATTTACCAACTAGCCAACTACCTAGGATCTACCATTAATATCTAAAATAAAAATTTGTCGATGTAAAATAAACAAAATTTAACAATAAATCTAAGTTTTTGTTACAAATTTGTTAAAAATGTTCAAAGGAAAAATATAGAAACGGAACCATCGATTGTAAAAACATCAAACAGCGAATGTTAAGCATTGATGTTTTTCGACCATCGGCTATCGACGCTCATCCCTAGTCAACAGTTAATTGCCGTTCACAGTTCCTTGAGGAGCATTTTTTGTCACTCTCGCCTGTTGTATTTTATTTTTGTTTGTATTTTGTTTTATTATTATTCTTTTGTTATTTTGTTTGTATTTTGTATTTTATTTTGTATTTTTGTAACCCGTTTCAAATATTTTACAAGGCGAAAACGTTGTTCCGATTCTGAGAAGGTCTTACACGTTTGATACTGAAAAATTTATATGTGAAATACAATCGAGATTGTATGCGCTGTGGGATCTGACGTAAAACGAATATGATATGACACCATGTTGGTGTCCATACCAGTCAGACCATCCTTTAAATGTAAAACCAGTTCGTCAAAAGATGCTATAGATATTTTTGTATAGTTAAAAAAATTGTTCTCGTGCTTTTGAAGATCATTGAACAAAAGGCAAAATATCCCTTTGGAAGATTGGTCCTGTAAGAGTGGGTGAATCCAAAAATATCTTATTCTTTTGCGCTGTTTTCGCGACTTTATGTAAGTGTACACCAAAAATTGAGGCTGCTATTTCTTCCAACTCCATTTCAAGACTTGATCGCTCTCTTGGTGGCAGGAACAAAAAGATCACGCCACCAGTGGTGGTGCCACCAGCATCTGTGGTGGCGCCACCATGGTGGCCTCGTGTGAAGGCGCCCTAACTCACTATTGGGGACTGGGAGTATTGAATGGGGTTAGTGTGTGAAGTTATTTAATGTTAGTGCACAGTTCGTTTTTTTTTTTTTTTTATTCTCTTTTAAATGACATTGTTCATTTAAATGATCGCCTTCGTGAAATTCCCTTTTTCTTACTTCTTAAGTACTAACTTACATTTTAATCTTAATACTAATTTCCAAACCTTAGATTGGAATGATCCCTACTTATCCGTAACTCACAACATCCCGGCCCGACTGACACCAGCTTACTCTAACTAAGGAAGTTAGCTTTCAGCATTTATTAATGATCTTTGGCACATTTCTGCCCTATCATTACCCTTCCAGTCGGCGCCGTTGTGACCTGTTACGTTACATGTATAATCAATACTTGATTATATCTCATAAACTTATTTATAATGTGATCTAAAGAGGATCCCATACTCCACTTTAGATCACTGGTTTGAGAGAAGCGGAATCTCACGCATATGATTCTCTTTTATCTCTTTTTACAATACTTAAACAAACTATGCGGGAGGGGAGACACTTTACATAATGCATTGTCATACTCACTAGGGGTGGTTTTCAATTGTTCAGGCTTGCACCGGTTTATCACAATTGGAAGGGTGCGTTCGGGGCTGCTTAGTACAATTCCTACAATACTGAACACGCTTTTATTTTCTCTAACTGGCCACCACAGCGAAGTGTTTACAATGTGTAACTGAACTTTTTATTATTATTTTCTTTTTTCCTACTTACTTCTACACTTCACACAATTTTAGTATAACTTAGGATTTATTTAGCTCTAGTATTTAAATCAATTATTATTATTCACTTTATTATTTATTATTTATTAAACTACTTTGGGGATTTAAGAAACGCTCCTAGAACTATCGTCTATTTAATCACCATATTTATTTAGCACACTTTATATTCACAGGTTGGTTCCGTTTTACTAGATGATGTTTAGCTAACATGTCCGCTAATTCTTGGCTGATTAAGCTTCTACTAGATCCCGAATCAATTAAGGCGATGGGGGATGTAACGCCTAAGTCGACTCGTATTAATGGTAGTAAATTTTTTTTCCATTTACATCTATTAATCGCATTACACTTTTCACGAAATTCTCGCACATAGGGGTCGATTTCTTTCGCACCTTTTTTGTTTTTCACTTGATTACAGAATAATTCATTCTTATTATTATTACTGGTTTCTTTTAGTTCACCCAATTTTGAGTAGCTGCGGAAGACACAGGTTTTCGGGTCTCCCTGCCTTACATGTTTTTTGAATTGGGGTTATTCCGTTCCAATGGCTTACTTTTGCACTCTCTTCTTATGTGCCCATATTTGCCACAATTATAACAGGTGGGTTTTCTGCGAGATGGGTACTTGGTTTCCGCTTTATCTGGGTTTACAGTTAACTTACCAGCTTTGCGCACATGGTGAGGTCTACTAGAAATTTGTCCTTCATACGAGGTTGTTACATCAGGCAGTAGTGCTCGCAATTGATGTCTATTAGTTCCAGAGGTTTTCATTGCTTCTCTATTTTGATCTGAGTACCATACATTTGAAGAATGGATACTGCACTGTTCTAGATCAGCAATAGTATTGGGTCTATTCATCAATGATAGTCGATATCTTTCTTCAGGTGACACTCCTATTAATATGGTGTCCACCAGTTGTGTTTCTTTCCAGCTTACACGTAGTAGTCGAGAGGACTCCCTAATATCGGAGATGTAGTGAGCTAATCTCTCCTGATTTCCATGTACTCGGAGTACTGTCTTCCTTTTTATTTCCTCATAGATGCCGGTGGGAATAAAGTATTTTATTAAAGAACTATGTAGCTCTTCTACTGGGAAAGTAGAGGTTAGGGCTTCTAGCACACGATTTTTTAACGGGGGTTTACACTTTGGTAACAGAACTTGTAAAATTTGCCAGTCATTCAGCTGCTGTAGATCCTTTATCTGGAGAAGATAACTAATAAATGTTAGTAACTTGGAAACATTTAAACCATCTGTATAGGGGATTTCGGTTAAAATCTTCTCCACAGGGTGTCATCTTTCCGTATAGATCTGCGTTATAGTTCATAGGGGTAATTCCTCGATGAGGGCGATTAGATTCATTGGGGGTGTTGGTCAATTCATTATTTCCGGGACGAAACTGAAAATGCTCGGGAGGAGGGACATTTACATCTGTATCAGTTTTTTGTTCTGGGTTCGCTTGCACTTGCGATACGATAGGTGAGTTCCGATCCGAGTTAGGCGGAGGTAAACCAGTGGTGGGGGATTGTACTGGGGAGATGTGTAATTTCATTAACGATTTCTCTATTTCGTCCATCCTGAATGAGTCGGATTTTCGTCTTAAATCGTTGATAATTGAAGGTAAGCGGCGTAGAGCTTCGTCTGCTAGCTTTTGTACATCAACGGGTATTTCTGTGAGATTCGGCCAGATCGACAAATTTTTTATTCGCCTGGTTAAATGCTCTATTCTTTGGGTAGTCCGCAAAATTTTTGCCGGAGACTTCTCGTCTTGGAGTGTTTGAGACAATAAGTATAGTTCACTATACTTGGCATTACAAATTTCTTTCTCGCTTTCATAATCGAGTTGGCTTAGATTGTTTAATTGCACGGGCGCATCAAATCCACATTCGCGAATTGAACTTCGTAATTCCGCGACTGTTACATCAGCATGGGGTAGTCCACGCAAAAGGGCTTCGTAAGACAGCTCGTCTTTTAATAACCAATCCGGGTTAAATTGGGCCATTTTGTTCTAACACATTAGCACGTACTTACAATTAATACTAGTATATTACACATATATTACATATACATATAACAAATTCATAAGTAATCAATTTGCACAAATTAGAAAAGAACAATTTCTCTTCTAAGGGAGAGACAGAAATCACACACACATATCTTTCAATGTTAAATAGCCGATCAGCTGTTTACTGGAATGTAGGTCAGAGGGTGGCCTACATATTTAGTTAACAAAGGAGGGTTGAGCGTGTCAGTGAGAAAGGGGGTTTTACTCTTATTGTTCTCCATACAAAGCGACTGAATAACACAAGTACTGTATACGTACTCTAAACAAGAGAAGGGGAGCGCAATCTTATGCAACACATTTATTATTACTACGCTTGGCAACACTTTGGCTCCGTTCATTCATAAACTTTTCTCAATTAAATAATTACTTATTTTGTTCACAAGTTTTAAATCACGAACTTCTACTTAATTACTTTATTATTATTAATAAAGTTATTTTTAATCAATTTTTTTTTTTTTTTTTAACACATACTAGTGTATGTAAGCTAGATAGTTGGACATACACTGTGCAGAATGATTCAGGAAACAACAGGTCATAGATTGTCGTAAACAAACCTGTTACAGATTGTTCGGTTGACCAAAATTGTTATGCTTGGTCACAATTCATGTATGCAAGTACTTATATCGAATTATGCAGGTTCCTACTGGCTTAGAGAATGCAAAAGCTACATGCATTGTATGACGCTAAGGATATTTTACTTATACATACTACCATCTACGTAACTTAATACACTATTAAATAGGTTTTGAACATTACATTTATTAAAGTAACTTTCTGAGTGCATATATCAATATTATATATTTAGTTATTGATCTTACAATTTATCCACGCATAGTGAATGCAATTTTGTTTGTGACACTATATACACAATTAAAACTCTTTCCTTTGTTTCCTTTATTTTTTTTTGAATTACGCAATTTTGTTTTAAATGTCACTTTTGTGACACTCTGTAAACAATTACCCTTTTATTTACAAGATAAGCAGAGTGGCGCACTTTTGTTTGCGTCACGATGCTTAACAACCCTTTACATAAATTAGCAGAGTGGCGCACTTTTGTAACTGCTTTTCGCCGCGTTACAAATCCAGGGAACCCCTCGTAATTAAACTCCGTTAATTAGATGGGCTGCCTATGTTGTAACAGAATTGATCACAAATAATTAATGTAACAAATTACTTACTAACTGTGTAAGGAAACAATGGCAAGGTATACAATTGATTTAAGCACTCCTCATATGTGTGTAACAAGAAGACTTCTCTTTTATTTAACATTTAAAAACATATACTGACAGATCCCATGACATTACTAATTCAATTATTAAGTTATTTGAAAGGTTTCTTTAAACTTTGAGATCAAACTTGATTTTATATAGCTATACCTCGGATCCGGGTCAACTTTCTGTATTTTTGTAATTAAGACTATTAATTATACTCATTTCATGATATTAGCTTGCAAGACTTTCTTTTATTCAACCATTGGAAGAATGGTATTATTGCTTGAATTATATTACTCTCTATTAGCATATAAACTGTTACAACGTATGAAGTTAGAATAGTTACATGAGATTCTTAGATTTAATTTATAAGTCTTTACAAATTTAATAGTTTCCGAAAAGTCTCTTTCAAGAAGTGTTGTGTGACAAATATTAGTAACCCTCGATAGACAGGCTATCGAGTCACCTTTTAATTGGTATGCAGAAGACTCGTCCTGGGGTATCCGTCTTGGGAAACAGGAACAGCTACGTCGTCATCTCGGTCTGGCCTTCCTCTGTAAAGGGCTCCAAAAGTTCGCAGGTTGAACAATATGTGGTATAGATAACTACGATGATCTTGTAGATTCTCTGATGTCCTGATCTGCATATTCTGTCACGTGCAGTAGAGTTTGTGGCTTCTGATAGTTCACATCTCCGGGTATGACTTTGGAATTGTTGTTATTTGTTGAAGCACTAAGTCATCTTGTGTTACACTCCTTTTTTACGTTTCGATTTTTTACTTTACTTTAAATTTCTTGTCTATTTACATGACTATATTAATTAACACATCCAGATGTTTTAAACAACTACATCTGGTACACCATCTTAAGGTGAAGCAAAATATCGTTAACATATTTTAAGCGCACAGCTCCTACGTCTATACTGTACGAAGTCACCATTGCAAGAGAGAGAAATTCCGCTCCCTTCGCCTGGTACTGGGCAAAAGTTAGTGGGACAATTTCCGCGCGAGAATATAGTTCCTAACTATATTTAAGTTAACATTTTTATTTATACAAACTATCCCTAAACAAATATACATAATTTAAATCAGTTGTTTTAGCGACTATTTATGCCTTCAGATTTTTAATTATTAACATTAGTTTTTTTTATCTTATTCTTACTCACACAAGACTCGGAAAACATGTCGAGTCTGGAATCAACAGGACAGCGCCTGCTTACAAGCAAAGGGTTAAATACGATATTAATAACTCTTTACAATTTATCCTTTTTATTAGAGTATCTTATAACTAATTAATTACTGCTTCCTCTCATACTGAGTACATACAGGTATTTTATATTAATACAGTGAGATTTAAATGGCTTAAGAGCTCGCAACCTTAATTTTTTAAAATTTTATTTTCTTGATTATTTCTTTTATTTAAATCGTCACATCTATAGTCATATAAACATCACGTGTAATTAACTGTTCAAGCCATCGTTACTTTTCTTTTTACCAGACGCATCCTTCCACGTAGGAATTTTACGTTCCCCTCGGTGTCTCATATTAATAAATTGATAAAATCGTGCCGTTGCACAGCTTTCAACAATATTGGATCCCGGCATTGGCGCAAGTCTGGGACAAGCAGTCTCCTCATTGGTAGCTACAACGTTGGCTTTACGTTTCCTCTTGTCCACTGTTTTTGATTCCCCGTAATCCTTGTGCTGCGTAAATCTCTTGAAATCGAGCCTTGAATCTCGTTATAAGCAAGTTCCACTGTATTTTCAAACTACAGTATTTTATATCTGCAGTTATTGTGATTGGAAGCTTTTGTTCTTCGTGCTAACAAGGTAATTCTCAGAATTATGGTCTGAAGTTCAATAGCTTAATAAGGTTTAGACACTTTTACGATGTGCCAGATTCAACGCACAAGTAGGCACAACTTCCGTTTCAGACGAGTAGGCGGTATTTGGAAATATCAAACCATTACGTTTACCATTTTCGAGCTTATTTCGTATTTCCATACTTTTCTTGGCTCTGTGGTTGTTATCCTGCCCACAGTGTCCTCAGTGATGTCTTCTTTAGTAGCTAAAGATACACTTAAGTATGCAATTCGTTTTCCAGTTCATAATCAGCTACTAATTCACATAATCAATTAAAATTGAAATCGAGTGAACCTTAGACTGACTTGTTTTCAAACCGTAATCTATACTGCAGTTGTCTAATTTTAATCATCATTATCTGGATTTTGATATCTGAATACCTGACGCTTGTTCGACATTATATTCAAACAGCTGATTTGTTTTTTGTTTGTATTACAGAATTATTCTAGTTTCTTTCATAGCTTTATGTTATGTTTTCCGAACAGCTTATTATTAGACCACGTTTTGTATTTAACGTTGCTAATAAGCTTTAATAAACACTTGGAACATCATTAAGTGTCTGAACTTCATATTCCAAAAACATCTGAACTATATGTTCCGACATAAATTAAAAATTTCTGTACTATTTTTCTTTTTTTTTTAGTTTTTTGAAACCAATAACGTCAGGATTGACGATTCTGTATTCTGAATGTCAGTGTCTATTAATTAACAAATGAAGAACGATAAATAACACCTTTAAATGTTATTAAATTATATATTTCTGAAGGACGTTTAAATCTATCTGTAAACAATTCGCACTATTGTTACGCCATTTTCAAGCAAAAATATTAATACAAATTAGTGCATTCAGTACAGAGAATATGTGCGAATTCACATATTAACAAGAACAATCACATGTTGAAAGAGACTCAGTTATTAACAGGGCTGTACGAAAATAGTGGATATACGTATACCACCGATACACATCGACATGAATGTATTGTTTTCTTTTTAATAAAATAATGGTAACGCCAGCCGAGACGTAATCAGGACGAACATCGTATACACGATATTTCATCGCAAACGAAAGAATTTGACGTTAGACAATTACAACAAACCATTATGAAAGACTTTGGTTTCTAACAAAAAACTGATTCACCTCAGAATTTTCTTTGAGAATAGTCTGAATACACAGATTTCTTCAGTACAAACTGTCTGTCTGTAGCTACACCTTTCGGCCTGTTGAATTTATATCCCGATTTAATGCCCGATTTTTTTTATATCAGGATTTCCTCTTAAAGCCGACAGATTCTAAGCGCCCAAAACTAGCCTTTCGCTCTCCATCAGCTACTGTATGCCGTGCACCCGACGATTGCGATTACGCGTGATAATTGACTTCTGGACGTGACAGTAGCAGAGCTGATTTTAATTTCTCTAACCCCTTACTCATTCGTCAGGAAATAAAAGTGGGTATGTGTCTCAGAAGTTTATTCTTACAAATGAATCAGCGAACAAACTAACGCTTGATTAGGTAAAGAGAGAGAGGGAGAGTGGGAGAGTGGGAGAGTGGGAGAGAGAGAGAGAGAGAGAGAGAGAGAGAGAGAGAGAGAGAGAGAGAGAGAGAGAGAGAGAGAGAGAGAGAGAGAGAGAGAGAGAGAGAGAGGGGGGGAGTGAACAACGAAACAAGTGGATGGTGACAACATGTGCAAAGGTAGTGGCGCAGATAAAGAAGTGTCGTGGGGTTGCAACCTTCCCGCTGTAGTCTCAGTGGTGTGTTGTATATAAAACCTGAAAAACGTTTACTAGTCGTCCTTCCCACGACGAGTCTACTATCTGAGTGAAGAGAAAGAAGCTTACAGGAGCGCGACAGGGGTAGCAGGAGTAGATTGTCATTTTTAACGCCAGTTAGCCCCTAGCTCTCCCCCGTTAATATCACCAATAACACAGCCATCAACATCGGTAACCCCTTTCGTGGAAAAATCCTGGGTACAGTACTGACTGAAATATAAGGTTTCCGAAAAAAAAATATCATTTAACATGCAACAGAAAAGTATCTCGACCAAAAAGATAACAGTCGGAAGCCTGTCGTGTAATAATGTGTTCTCGAAAATGCCGCACTTCACGACGCTGCCACTGTGCATCAATCAGGTTGCACCGACAGTAAGACGAGACTATCGTTTTGAGTCGACGTTGACTCGCGAGGTTGCCACAATTAGTATTCGTCAATGCAGCTTATCACCTCCAACAGAGCCGACCCGTCGTGTTGTCGTCATTCTACTGTCGGCGTAGACGTTGTTTAGTGATGTCCAGAAACATTCAACAGCGTAATTACACTGATGCAAGATAAGTTAATTACGACTGTAACAGTTGGTTTGATGCCGAAGGGTTACGCTGTATCAGACATTGACCCACAGGTAGGCCACACAGAAACGTTGCAACAACAATAATAAATCTATTAACCTTCATGAAAAATAATTTTTCCTTCCGGAAACCGGTTAAAACGGTCCAGTTAAAACGGTTACAAATTGTAGAATGTTTCCGCCTGCTTCCTCGTCACTAGTATCGCGCAATTTCCCTAATCAGTTAATGATAAAGTTCTCTTGTGTAGTTCTGTAAATTTTAATGCTTTGTGTGTGTGTGTGTGTTGCCACGTCTGTACTCGATTGGTTTCTCTTTCACCCATTTTTATAATTTTTTCGTTTTTTGCAGTCCGACAGTAGAATCGTAATTTGGCGCTGGACAGGACAGTCATATGGAACTAACCAAAATATTTGTTAGACTCACAAGATCTGTTTAAAGGATCTTTCTTACGTTAAAGTAAATTAAATTGTGTAAATTTAAGGCAGATCAAAATAAATACTTTGCAATTCAAAGGCCTAGAATTTTTTTTGTATAAGTCAGGTGCTCAGAAAACATTACGTGTTCGAGTAAAAACAAAATAAAATAATATACGATAGTTTGAAATAATATTATTTTTCGACCCGGGGGCCAAAACGTGGGTTAAAATTTCGACAATATCGCAAAAAATGCATGTGGCGTATCAAAGTAAAAGGAATTTTAACTGAAATCGGAATGTAGTCTTCATTTTTGGAAAATTCAAAATTTTTGGGAAAATAGGGCCCAAAAGTGGAGCAAAAGTTGGATAAAATTGGAAATTCCATGTGGGATGATAAATTAAAAAGAATTTTAACCAAAATCTGAGTATAGTGTACAGTTTTCGAAATTTCAAAATTCTGTGATCCCAGAGCCAAAAATGGGAACAAAAATTTGAAAAAATTGCAAAAATCCAGTTGGGTGTCAGACTAAGATGAATTTTAAACACATATTCTAGTTGTATAAGTAACGTTTTCCGTGCTGTTTGGCCGTGGTCTATGGTTTATTGAATTTGGTTTGTCATTAAACCATAGACCACGGCCAAACAGCCCGGAAAACTTTACTTATACAACTGACACCGGCCGTGAAAGCCTTAGGACAATTTTATATATTTTTAGAGCTTATTCTATGATTGCTCTCAATCAATAGGTTACTTCTTATTCTTCTTCTACACTTCAGGGATAAGGCAATGTGTCTGTTCCGACTTCACATTATCAGATCAACTTGTTTCTTGGTTTTCCTATATCCCTTACTCCAGAAGGCTTATATTTGTTTACAATTACTGGTATTCTATCTTCGTCCATGCGACTTAAATGCTGTCACCATTTTTACCTGTATTCTTCAATTTTCTCATTTAGATTATGTATAGTTAATTCTTCCCGTACATCTTCATTTCTTATACGATCCCTTCTTGTGCATCCTTTAAAGTAAAACTGATATTTAATGAAGAAAGTTGTGTTAGTGGTTAAAATCACAAACAGAATTATCACTATTGCACACCACTATAGAAAAATTATTCCGATCAGCGCTTCCAAGCTTCTCAGCTCATCGTCAAATCGGTATTCTAGAATTTTTCTATAGTGGTGTGGAACAGTGATAATTCTGTTTAAAACTGATATGTTACTTAACAAATATTAGTAGGGTAATAGGAATTTTTGTAATTTTTTTGATAATTGAAAAATTATCTAATATCTAAATTTAGCCAATAACAAATGTACTTCATTCAAACTAGCCAGCGAGTTCTGGAGTTCAGGGATCATACAAGTACTTCGCAATAATAAATCCTCTCAAATGTCAAGAAACGTTATTTTTAACCTCCTCCAAGTAACCACCGTCTTACTTAAGTTTACAATACAATTTCTTCGCGGATAATGAGAAGTAAAATATCTGTTGTCTACCAGTAAACGTTACTGGTAAATTTACTTATTTGCTGGAGTACTTGCCCAACAACTCGCCAACTGTCACTCTGTCGTCTCTTAGCCGCACATTATAAAACCAAACGTTATTCAAATTTTGGCACTAGCGGCGCGAATTAAACGACCTTGATGGGACATCGTTGACTGTGTAAAATACAGTTCACAGTCGTACTTGGTGGCTCATTAATTTCAATACAATAAGGTATGTCATTGTTACATTTCTAAATGAAAAGTCGATCCGGCCTCGAACACACACTCACGACTTTATCGTGACTCACCGTTCCGATTTAAGGACGGTGACCTGTGCAAGGAAAACCGCCCGGTCGCCATGTGTCCCCTGGTCGTACGCACGAGTACCGAGGTGTTCGTCCTTGGCTATTCCGAGCTCCCTGCACACGGCAAACGAGATACAGTAGGCATCTCGCGCAAGACTGTCGTTTGAAATATTTTTATAATAGGCTACTTACTAAACGAATATTTTGCATCATTTCGTTCGATACTATAGGCTGACACTTAACTAACTTAATATAAAGCACTAAATTTTCTGTTCGCGTGTTCTTGTGGTGTCCGGAGAAACTTGTCACAATCTGAATGGTAGGTGTTGCTTCCAATCAGTAGCGTACGTAGAATTTTGTCTGGGGGGGGGGAGGTCCGGTCGAGCCGGCTTCAAACAAAAGAAAACACAAGACTAATCAAGATTCCTATCTTCAAATTGGTTGAAAAACGTGTGAAAACATCCTGAACTCAATCCCATTAAAGTAAACGGTAATAACGCAATAAAACAGGCCAATATTGTTTTGAAGATACTAATTGACTGAATTGATTTTCCCATATTTCATATTTTAAAAGTAACATACAAATTCTGTGTAACAATCCTGTTTCTATATTTAAAAAAGTGGTACTGTTAGCATACACAGCTGAAAAATTAATAAAATAACCTAAAAATGAAGACAGTAACAAAATTCGCCAACTTTTTCACCCTTGGGGGCGTCGGGTCCCATTCGTCTCCCCCTGATTGTAGTATTCAATATTACAAGGGCAGGGTGAAAAGTCTCGTCCTGGCACAGAGATAATGCTACTATGCCCACTATTTTGACCGTGTTGTGTGGTTTCACCATTTGTAGGTCTAGTTTCGATGACTTCAAATCAATGAGTCGTTTATTATTAATGACACAGTCCACCGCTGAAAGCGCCTCGAGCATCATTGGATAGACTGGAAATTCGTTTGTGATTAAATTTTGTTTTCATAAATTTTAACTGCAACTGATGTAAAAAAGAGCTGTATTCAAAATTGGGGGACTCTTAATCATCGAATACAACGGTTGAGCGCTGGGGTGTTGTATTTAAAATAGGTCGGAAAAGCACAACTGACGATACACCTGTTGGACGTCCAATTGAAGTGACTGTGCTAGCAAAATTAGAAAAAAAAACCGTAAGTCGTTTTGGTAGACCGTAGAATGAAAGTGAGTGAGATAGCTGAGATTGCTGGTATGTCAACGGAACGTGTGCCCAATGTTTACATGGGCATCTGAGTATAACGAAGCTTACGCTAAATGGGTGCCGCGTTTGTTGATACTTGAACAAAAAAATTGTCCAAAGGAGGTTTCAACCAGTTGTTCGGCACCAATTGTTACGACGGCTAAAATCAAAGAATTGAAGTTCGAATTGCTTTATCAGCCACCATACTCTCTCTTTATTTAGTCCCGAGTAACTTCTACATCTTTCCTAACCTCAAAAATGATTCGCTGGGAAAAGATTTACAAACTGGCGACAATCAAGTCAGAGGTGCTGTAGGCTAATGGATATTTTGAGGACCTCGACAAGTAGGCTTATTAGTCCTATATAACCGCTTTAGAACGTCATTGGAAAAAGTATGTTGAGCTAAACAGAGATTATGTTGAAAAGTAAATGCAAATTAATCGAGAAAAGTGTTGTTTTCCTAATCAGGCTCGAAACTTTTCACCTTATCCTCGTACAACCACAAAATTCAGTTACCGAATTCCACTGAGGAACTTTAGTACGCCTGTTGCACCAGTAAAGAACTATACTTTTGTTGGAATAACAGCCTGTTATGAAATACAAATAACATGCCTGCGGTCGTGACAGATACATTAAATACAAAAGATATGTTGAATATAACATGTGCTACAATTTCCGTGTGAAGTGAATAGGGCTACGTTTTGGTGTATAATTTTTTATTATACTTTAATATTTATAATTAAATTTACCTCAAGATGTTATTTTTATCCTTTATTGGAACATGTTTCGGGTACTATCTTGTACCCATCCTCAGCCTTCCGGTTTTTTTGTCTGGTGAAGTACATATGTTTTGTTGGTTGACTATTATTATTGTGGCTTCCTGTTGGCTTCTGGTATTTCAAATTGGTTTTATTGTGTGTGTTTGTGGTGTATGTGTTAGTTTTTTGTGTATTTTCTATGTTGAGTGCTTTGAATATTGTGTCATGTTTTGTATTGATTTGTATTTGTTCAGGTATTAGTTTGTTTTCTGTTTTATGTTTGTATATCTGTAAATTTTCCCAAATGTTCATTATGGTGCCTTTGTGTGGTATATGTTTTATTAGTGTTACATTGGTTATGTCTGGGAATTCATGTCCTGTGTTTATTGCATGTGTGGCTAAATTGGATTTATATATTTCTGGTTTTTTGTATGCATTTAGGTGTTCAAAATAACGTTTTTTCAGCTGTTTTTTTGTTTGTCCTATGTAACATTTATTGCAATCTTGGCATTCAATTTTGTATATGCCGTTAGTTGTTGTATTATCTATGTTGTGTGAGCTATTTAGATTTTGTAATTTTTGTATGCTATTTTTATATCTTTGTTTTTAAATAGTTTTGTTAGTTTTGTCATGTTATTATTTATGTATGTGAATGTGGCCCATTTTTTGTTGTTGTTATTATTTATGTGTTGTTCAGTTTGATTTATTCTTAATTGTTCAGTTGAAGAATAAACTGAACAATTAAGAATAAATCAAACTGAACAACACATAAATAATAACAAAAACAAAAAATGGGCCACATTCACATACATAAATAATAAAATGACAAAACTAACAAAACTATTTAAAAACACAGATATAAAAATAGCATACAAAAATTACAAAATCTAAATAGCTCACACAACATAGATAATACAACAACTAACGGCATATACAAAATTGAATGCCAAGATTGCAATAAATGTTACATAGGACAAACAAAAAAACAGCTGAAAAAACGTTATTTTGAACACCTAAATGCATACAAAAAACCAGAAATATATAAATCCAATTTAGCCACACATGCAATAAACACAGGACATGAATTCCCAGACATAACCAATGTAACACTAATAAAACATATACCACACAAAGGCACCATAATGAACATTTGGGAAAATTTACAGATATACAAACATAAAACAGAAAACAAACTAATACCTGAACAAATACAAATCAATACAAAACATGACACAATATTCAAAGCACTCAACATAGAAAATACACAAAAAACTAACACATACACCACAAACACACACAATAAAACCAATTTGAAATACCAGAAGCCAACAGGAAGCCACAATAATAATAGTCAACCAACAAAACATATGTACTTCACCAGACAAAAAAACCGGAAGGCTGAGGATGGGTACAAGATAGTACCCGAAACATGTTCCAATAAAGGATAAAAATAAGGTAAATTTAATTATAAATATTAAAGTATTATAAATATCAAGAAACGGACTGTAGCAAAAAGTGACTAAATTTTTTATTATTAGCGTATTTCCAATCACTCCTTGAAAACTTGGTGCATCTTATAACAACATCTGGTGGACGACCTTTATTAATACAGTAAAAGTTGCTACAATGTAGAGGCTGCAATTTTGTCACGACTCTTTGGGTACTAGTCTCCACGTCCCTTGTCCGTACTATTCGGGCAAAAACAACTGCTATCATTCAGCTTCGGAGTACTTCTCACGTTGCAAACTTCCTTATTTACCCCATTTCTCTTCTACCAGTGAAACTCGCAGTATTTTGGAATTGAGTTTGTACTATTCCTGCCATTGGCAAAGTTTTTGTCTGTACTAAGATCTTCCTTCACTTAATGCCCATTCTTTAATTTTGTGGTTATACGGTCTTGGGCTTTCTTTTGGTCGCTTCTTTCACATCTCATTCCAGAATAAATTTTAGTCTGTGCTACTAATATGCATTGGGATATATTTTCTGGAGTTGTTCTTTCTTTTCCATTAAGGGGTATGAAGCTGACAGTAAATGCTCTCTGAGCTGCATAAATTGTTCATTACTTTGAAAGAGATACATTTATTATTCCATAAATTTTAATATTAGATTATTTTTCACTTACGGAAAAATTACAAACATCCTGATATAACTCTACTATTTATTTAGTAATGTAACAACTGTAGAGCACACAATAAACTCTCAAATTTCAAAACATTTGGATTTTGTTTACAATTCCTCTACTCGACTGGATTTTCACCAATTTTTTTTTTCAAAATTTTGGTCTCTTTTTTTGGGTTCCAAAGTTTTGAAATTTCCAAAACCTAACACTGCATTCAGATGTTAGTTACAACTCTCTTTAAATGGTTATCGCACATGACGTTTGCAATTTTATGAACATTTTCGTCACATTTTTGGGCCCTGACGTCCAAACGTTAGCCTGGATTTCAATTTTCAGAAGTGAACAGTATATTCGTACTGTGGTTAAAATTCCCTGTAATTTGATACTCCACACGATTTTTTTGATTGTTTCACAATTTTGACCCCTTCACATGTTTTACTCCTCCCCCTATTTTTGGGGGCTCAACAATAGACAATAAAAACAATAGAGTTCTGTATGATATATATACGGACACGCGTGCCAAGTTTACTAAAATCGGTTATGCGTTCAAATGTCGAGAGGCATAACCAAAATATTAGATATATAAATAGACAGACAGACAAAGGTCAAACGATCGAATTAAAACTGAGATCTCGTTCCGCTCGTTTAACTATTTTGGCTATCTATGTGGAAGCATTGCACGGTACAGTGGCAGACATCTAAAACGATTACAATCACATCCAAATATATTGGCTATAAATTTCATAGGCAGCAGTCAGCAGACCAGAATAGTACAAATTATAATTTCGTTGGACTTATCGTTCGATCCTTATATAAACACGTTTTACATATAATACAGTACCCATGTAGTACATGTATAATAATTGTATAGAGTAATAATGACTGAACTAGTTTTTCTCATGACTGTTTTCAACCCACTCATACCGTATATGTAGGTTTATTGTTTACGTAAACAGTTTCCATAATTAAACAAAAGAACATGTTCTGCCAATTGTACATGCAGTGTTAAATGTTTCACAGCTGATATCATTCACGTATTAGCACATGGGACTGTTCCAGCTTCAAGAACTGTACCACTTTTACGCGAGAGTCCGACGTATCGTCAGCCCTGAACGTTGTGGAAGGTGATCCTCCGTTTCCTGCAATATTCGTCGACACTCATCGTTACAATCAATTTGCGACTTACATACTCGCTCCTAACGCAACGGGCCAGAAATAATGAACACCTTCTCAGATCTAAGAGATTTCTTTACCGACGTGTATGTCCATATCGAACTATACATACCTCTTATCCATCTGAGAAAAAAAAACCTCACTGCTATATAACGTGGCATTAACAGCTTCAAGTCATTGGTATCAACAGGAATTTCAACTCCTTTGGCGCTCTCAAAATCTGTAATTTTGTTCAGAGACTAAACTATATTTTTAAAATGTTATCTAATTTTTATTTTCGTCTTGGTTTCCGTGTACTGATATTGGTATTGGTTCGTATTTGATTAGGTTTCGGTGTCGGTTTGATCTTCTATTTGGCATTGCATTTGCCTCTGAATGTAATTTTGATTTTGACTTTGATTCTGACTACGACTTTGACTTTGATTTATTCTTGGACTTGGAGTTGGTTTTGACAAAGTTTAATTAGAATTAAGTAGATCAGCAAGTCCACATAACTAAATTTTTTAAGTTTACGTTTTTTTCTTCAGAACGCTTACAGTTTTGATTGTATAGTTCTATGTTACTTTCTATCTTCTAATGATAAATTTAAATGTGCGTTTGATTAAGGACACATCGTGCAGTAATTAAACAAAATGATACAAATTGTATTAGTGAAAGTAAAGCACACGTTAGTTCTAACTTCGAACAACGCAATCAATTTAACAATGATTAAAGATTGTCTGTTAAAAATAGCTTTATGGTTTGCTTTGGTTAAAAGCTTATAAGACAATACATGAGTTTTGAAGGAGGATACTAAGTGTATGAATGCTATAGATCTTGTAAGTGAAGAGAATTAATTTATTATTATTATTATTATTATTATTATTATTATTATATTGTTGTTGTTGTTATTATTATTATTATAAGCAAACGCAGTATTGAGATAATAGGAGAAAAAACGCTTAACTCTGCTAGATGGCTCAATTCTGTCTACTGGAATTCAAGGCAACCTGTAAAATTTATCTGATCAAAAATTTTAGTCATAGCAGGAATTGTAATAAATCCAGACTGTAATAAGTTCAACAAAGCAATACGTGCAAGTTGGTGTGCATGTAAGTAAAGGTCTTATTATCTATGATTCTCAGATTTAGCTTTATCAGTTACTGAAGTGATAACAATACGTCAAGTTTTTTTCTAAACATAATTGATAAGCATTTTGTAGCCGGTACAAACTTTGCTGATAGATAGGACTACTTACATTGTCAAATTGTTAAAGATACAGAGTTCTTATTTTGAACGACATTCCTATAATTTATTTATCTACGATATCCCTCACAGACTTTTTAATCTCTTCAAAACTTTAACTTCCACTTTTGGCCGTAGTGCCCCTAAAATTAAAAAAAAATTAAGTAAACAATAGGTTCAGATAAGCATTAAAATATATCTTTAGTCATGGCACCTTTAGTCACCGGCATGGATTTTTGCAATCTTTTAAAAATGTTGATACTACCTTTATTTGGGCCCTGGTGTCCAAAAACTTTGAAATTGCCAGAACTGAACATTATATTCTGATTTTGTTTAAAATTCGATCCGACCTGCATTTTTACAGGTTTAGTAAACTTACGACCCACTTTTTCGGCCCTCGTGTCCTAAAATTTTATAATTTCGAAAACTGAATACTATATTCAGATTGAATATGAACTCGATACTCAGATTGTCAGATTTGTTTAACTCGATATACCGTATGCAATTTTCCCGGTTTTAATGTTTTGATTCCTTATGTGTTTTCCTTCCATCCCTCGTTTTTCGGTGAATCAGTGTCAAAACAGTACCGGTAGGGCTCTCTGCAGTAAAAGTGTGGACACGAGCGCTACGTTTCACGGTAATCGGTTGATGAGTTCATAAATGGTCGTAAAACTTACCACAAATAGACAGCCAAATGGTTGAGCTAAAACCGGGAACTGGCTTCACTCATATCGTCCCCACGAGGGTAAAGGACCGTAAGAAGAATATGACATCACTGGTAACCCGTTTTGTTGTTAGTAAGGAGTGGTGAGTTGTTATCGTTGAGTCAGGCCTTCGTTTGACTTGTCACTTATTGTTTCCGTTCCGTGTGAGGAAGTTTACTACTTCCTCGTTGGTGCAGAGTTCGTCGGTAATTAGCGAATTAATGACGGGACTACTGACCTCAACACATCGAAGGGTAACGAATTTTACCCAGTAATTGTCGCGGGCACCCATGCCACACGTAATTACTGTCTGAAAGACAAACCGTGTAATGATTGTAGTCATCTCTCTATCACACACACGCGCGCGCGCGACAAACAAACAATCACATGCGCGTGTCTGCGAGAGAGCACACGATGTCATAGCTGAGCACAAATAAATTAAAATTGCTGAGACTAATATATGGAATGATGGATTTATTAAAAATTAATTTAACAATGGACAAAAACATTAGAAGTTCTTACTTTAGACTAAAACACCAAACTAACTAAAATTAATTGTCTCTCAACTCATTGTGTTTACAAAAATTTTAGGCTTTAAAGTTCTTTAATGTTTATGGTTTCGAATGTTCGTTAACAATGTAATACAATTTGAACTTCCCTGGTAACTGTGATCTGCTGATCCGACAGCATTGTTGTGTGCATGTAGATCATCTCAAGGACGCTTCTGACCTGTTACTGGGTACGGAATTTATTGTTTTATACCCGGTTCAAACTACTCTATAAGTGTGTTAAGCTTACACCAATCTGGTATTCTCAAACTGTTATCCTAAAAAGCCTATTCGGGCAGTCTTCCGCATGAAAAACACGACTTTAAACTGCTGTCATATTATAGGCCTACTTATTAACGTGCTTTATACAGTTCAGAGCTGTTATGTCTAACATTTCGGCAGCGTAAACTTACAATAATTTTGCGGAATTGTGCCTGTTTTCTCCAAACTAATGATTTGTTAAGATGTCTATGTGTGTCACGCTTAAATAATCGAGATGAAGCGATATTACGCGGAACTTTTACAGACTTTGACTGAAATCCTAAGGTCTGATTAGTCAATTGTTTACTCCTTCTCTAGATAAATCTAATTTAAGTAAAGGAACACGTTCTACAACACGAATACTTTCTAATATATATATATATATTTTGCAACTTCAAAAGTATTATAAAATAGATGAATACATTTTTGACCATGTACCCAACACAACTATAAACTGGAATTATATGGAACTTTCCGCGTATCCAATGACTTTGTTCAATGGAGAATATTAGGCCTACTAAAAATCTACAAAACCAAGCTATTTAAAATGTTTCAAGAAACGAAGACTTACATCATGATAAATTAGTTTACATTGTCGATAAAGTTATGTTACTTCATCGTTTGCAGTTGATAAAAAAACATAAATAAATTCCAACAAACATAGTTTGATTACGTAAAAGGAAATAAACAGTGTGTAATAGTGATGGTATTGTTGAGCGATTAAGTAACAGTTTGATTATGTAACTATTAAATAAATATCTTGTGATTGGTTTTTATGAGCGTGTGAACGATTCCAGCTGTAATAAAACAGTCGAACACTCCGCAGTTTAAATAAAAATTCAGGCTTTTGTCCGATAATAAATTTAGATAAAGAAATGTAGGTGACTCTTGCACAGGAAGGAAGTCTTCTGAAGAAAGTTTTATTCAGTTTTTAACAGAATATTTAGAAGGGGGAAAAATTCAAGTTTACGGTAATGCAGACTTATTAATAGTTCAAACATTATTGCAAGTATCCGACAAGGTTCCAGTGATAATTGCCGAAGACAATTTATCTTTGGTAATGAAGTTTTAATAAGTTGGTTAAGGTACGTTTTAATGTTTTTTTACAGCTCTTACATCTACATATAAGGAACCTACATACTAAAACCACCGAGATGAAGGACAATTCATCAACATTTCATTCATCTGTTTGTTCTGGCAAATTAATATTTTGAAAAAATAATATCGTTACGATGGTGTCACTGATCGTCGTATGGTACAGACACCAATGAAATAACTAATTACCAGCTTTAATGAATCACAAATAACAATTTGAAATCTACAAGATACTCTCATATAGTAATTCCAGTTAAATTTCTACACACGCGATAACAATGTCAACTATTAAGAGTTCCGCACTAATTATAACGCAATAATCACTTTCCAATTGATAGGCGCTCTACAATCTCGTCAGGTGTAACTAACTGACAAAGCCGGCCGCTGTTGCTTATATATAGCCTGCAGATGTTCCAGAATAATATTCCATTCTTTGGCGGCGTGCCAGTATAATTTGCGTTGTTAACAAGCGCTCGAACAGTCTAGAGAGTACTTCACTGCCCAGCCTTGACACAGGCACTGCACCTGCTCGGCTAGCAGAGAAACGAGTGGAAGGGCGCTCTCGATTCTTCGAAAGTGTTCCGTAATGGTCCTGACAGTATTTTATTTATTGATGCCATAACTAGATGCAATACTACACCATGCTTTTCTTACAGTAAAAGTAAAAACAGCGTCATTAATGTAAATTAAAAATCACGCGATAAAATGTTAAAGGAAGCAGTACAAACATTTTAATTTATCGTACCATTCACATGAGACGATTTTTAAAAGTGACATAACATTTTTATTACGATGGACCAAAAAAAAACGTCTACATATGAACACGGACATATATACTTTATGAATGCTATAGGGAAAAAGAAAAATGAACTTGCTTCTAAATCTGTTAAACTTGAGAGCTTACTTCTCACTTCTCATGATATGTCTACTATGTTATCACTTTGATAGAGTGTACTGTACATGATGTTTTAATTTAAGTGTTAATTCGAAAGTGGCTGAAAATTTGATTTATCAATACCTGAATGGGGCGGGACTGACAGTCAAATTTTAATACCTATACAAGCAGTACGCCTCTAATTCCATTATTATTAATATTATTATTAGAAACCATATCTTGTAACTGCAAGAATGGATGTTCGATACATTTGTGTACTTATGAAAAAGTCGGCTTTTTATGGTCACAGATATTGCAGCAACGAGTTTTGGAAGAATTATCAAAAGTGAAGTTGAAGAGTTTGAAAATGAAAATTAAGAGCAATTTTCAGTTAATGAAAATTAAAAGGAAGGTAAATTTTAATAAAAAGACGATGAAGAATTTGCACAATAATATTACAGTAGTATGGTATTCTCCAGTTGTTATACTTTCATAATAAATGTTTTATTTTATAAAAATTAAAACACTGTTGTTAATATTGTCTGCCGTGCTATCAGGCCGTGGTCTACTGCTGACGTTGCTTACAAACGTTTCCGCCCCACCATTGGAGGCCATCTTCAGTGTAACAGAACGATTGATTAATTGGCAAGATGTACGCCAATTCACCCCAGTACTGTGTTTCGCCGGCCGTGAGTCTTAGAAAAAATATTTAAAAAAATCATTTTTATATTTTTATTTTATTTATAATAGATTTATTTTATAAACATTATTAGAATATTTACTATTATAGTTTCACAAGGTTTCTGCCTAACTTACATAACGAAATCATAGCTCTTGCTGACTGGGCTTATTACCCCATCAAACCTTCGCTTCAGATGTCTATACGTTTGCTTTGCTTTGGGTTTCCTCCTTAAGCTTTGTAACTCTTGCTGACTGGGCTTATTACCCCATCAAACCTTCACTTCAGATGTATATACGTTTGCTTTGCTTTGGGTTTCCTCCTTTAGCTTTGTAACCGTTACACCCATCGATAACGTGATTCCCATCTTTAACCATCCACTGCTGCACACATGACCCCCTTAAATTTACCCATCTATTCTGGTCAAGATATAATTTTGTCATCGTCATCATCACGTAACAACTTTGTTACGGCTGTCGCCTCTCATCGCACCTTCATCCATCGAAGCCGATCCAAACAGTCCACTTGTGTGAGACCTTTTACACTCATGGCGTCTTCAAAATCTTTTCTCCGGGAATGTCTAGACCATCCTGTCTAAACCTATACCTTCCTGGTGTTGCGTGGCGTCCGTTCCCATACCCTCTTTAGCCGTCTCTCCCTTGACCCCTCTACCCTCTTTAGCCTTAGGTGTTCGAACCAATTTAACATTTTCACCTCTAACGTTTCTATTATGTCTACGGCAGTCCCCATATAAATTCACTCTTATATCTACATTCTTAATCTTATCCAATGAAGTTTGTCTACAGCATCGTTTCCAGTAATCCATCTCCATAGCTCAGATTCTAGATTTATTTATTTTATTTACCCCCACAAATCTGCTACAAACAAGCGTATGCTTTCTATAATGGTTTTATACATCCTCGGCTTATTACGCTTTGTCTTTGGGAAACCTCTCTAGCTTCCTTTGGTATTTCTTTCTTATGTGTTCCCTAGCTATTAGAGTTTTCCCCTTGCTTCTGTTTATAGTTATCACTTTCTTCTTCTTCTTCCATAAGGAAAAGGTGAATTACGTGATCCGGTCTCAAAGAAATGGATCCACTTCACCAACGCTTCCTAGATCTTCCTATACACCTTTGTCTAATTGGCTTGTTTTGCCAAATTTCTTTAGGTAACCTGCCATCCGGCATCTTATTCAGGTGAGTAATCCAACTTTTTTGTTTTTCGCAATGCGGTCTTGGACGTTAAAGAATTTTCAAATCTGCGTATGTTTTCTTTCTGGAGTCTATCTCTGTTAACTTTTAACAAAGATCAAGGACCTCATCCCCGATGACTGTGTCATACTCAGACGTTTCTTCAGCGGAGTGTTGTCACTTTCTATTACGCAATTAACGCACCGTTACTAGTTCTCTTGCGCAGCAGTGACAATGTAAAACAACGTCCTTCTAGTACTCTGTAGCGATCCGAAAAGGAAAACGTGCGGCTAGCGAAAACGGTAAAACGGTAGCTAAATTTAAGAGTCTGCTAATATTTGTTAACACAGAATATGTTTAGCAAGCGCATTGATATTGTAGTCGGTTAGTATTAGACGACTCAACTCAGACAATATAACAGATAGGAAGGTCTGTACTGATAATGTAATGATAACGTGCAGTTTTTGATGAATCCAAATTACACGGTAGAAAGCTCAATTGTAGTATAATGAACCTGAGTTGTCTTGTTTGATGACGAAATACTGGGCGTTCCTAAAAAAAAAGTGCTTACACACATTTTATTATTATTATTTTCAGCAGACCAGGGAGCAGATTAAAAGCGCGGGGTGTCCTATAATGCCATGAGAGTGGTGACCCCTCCCCCCCCCCGCTTCAAAATTCAACCTTTTACCTATTATTTACACTGACAAATGGCATACAAAATTACATATACATTACATATACATATACAATACAAAATACATTTATTAAACTCTCAAATTACAACAAATATTTAGTTAAATATTGATTGCAATGAGCATAGTAGTAGGCCTACTTAAGCTTAGAATATACTAATCGATCCACTCCTTTCTTGATTTTGCCTTCACGAAGTCTTGTACAATTTTTTCTAAATCGAGCGATTGAAGTATCACGCTTTCAATATTCAAGCCTACTAACGAAGGTAATCTCTCATGTCCAGAAGTTGTACTCAACATATCTTTAACGCGTTTTAATATAGAAAGTAATCTTTCAGATTCTCAGTAAGCCATAGGAATCGTCAAAAGCAAACGATAAGCAATGTATTGTTACGTAATGGGGAAAGGTGTCACGCCATTACGGGACGTTCTGGTACATTGGAGAACGTTGTTCTACTCTGTTCCCGCAGCTGTAATGCGTACGTGACGCTTGACATGCGAGGCAGTATTACGTAATGCGGAACGTCTCGTGCGTTCGATGGTGCCGTTCTAGAAGCGTCTTGACTAGCCCAACGGTGTGTGTTTCTGCCATGGCCGCGCTGAAGTATTCTCCAGAATTTTCACATGTTTGTTGAAGACGCATATTATTGAACCCTGTAGACTATAAATAGCCCATACCTGCCGCTTAAAGTTCAGTTATTGTCGGGCGATTTACACAGTGCGGTTCGAAGTATTGTGGCGAAGTGTTACGTGTTTTATAATTGTGCGGGGCAATTGTAATATAATTGTGTTTTATATCAGTTGACATTTTTATTGCGTGTGAACAATTTTTATTTGATTTGTTATAAGAGACTATTTTGTTGATTATAAAAACTGTTTAATTGTGATAATTAAAGGTGCTGATTAGTGACTTAATTGGTGCCTTGTATTTGGTTTTCCACTGTACCATACGACGATCGGTGAGACCGTCGTAATACGGTCGGAAATACATAAATCATTTTAGAATCAATAATCCAGTTTAATACTTTGAGCGGACAAACTGTAGTGTCACGGAACCTATCATCTTCATTTGAACGAATTGAAAAAAACCTCTTTCTTGCAATTTACTCGTGGCACAAAGTGCTTCAATTCTACTAGAAGTTCGTTATCCAAATCGTTCGAGTAAACGTATATAAGGGCTTTTGCTTAATTTTGCAACTTGACACTCTCCATGGTTAATAACTGCGTAAGAAAACCAAACAATTGAGTAATGTGATCGTAAGCTTTGCTTCGCTTAGTCTTTTCAGCTGACTGGTGCCCGGTGCTGCAGCATATCCTAGCGTTATGGATAATCCGCCTGTGCACCGGACCTCACACCACTGTACCAATTTTATGTGCACACGTCAAATAAAAACTAAGCAAACAATTTACAGTTTTCACCACGATACTTTGAACCGCCATTGCGTTAAAAGCAACATATGAAAGAGAATGTACACGAATTTTAAAGGACACTATTCCTGATTTTATAATTCCGTGTGTACGAGGTTCAGCTGGGAAAAAATCCGCTGAGCGACAGAACAGCTTAGCGGTAGAACTAAACTTTTTCGTATGACTTAAGATACATGTTTCGTAAAAACACCTCTGAATTTCCAAACCTACTGTCTAATTTATTCATTGTTTACCAGCTGTTCGAAATTTACTTAAGCTATCACTTTTTTTTTGGAAAAATTGACAACATCAAATCACGTGGTGTTGTTGAAAAAGGTCTGGTTCTAACGGAAATTCACAAGAAAATTGTAAACGTCTTAGGAGATGCTGGCCTTAAAAAACAATGATTTATAATTGGCCACTCAAGCGTAAACGTGGTCGTGCAAGCATTGAAAATGATCGCGGCGGTGGATACCTGAAAAGCGCAACAATTCCAGATATCATTAAAAAAAAATGTCATACGCGGTATTGGAATACCGGCGATTGAGAGCGGGTGTCATAGGCATCTCACACGAGCGTGTGTATCACGTTTTAACTCGAGAACTTGGTGTGAAAAACTGTGCAAACTGGGTGCCGCATTTGCAGTTGTCACAATGTTGAGCGTCCACTGGGGGCGTTTTCAATGCTCGTACGACCACGTTTTTGAAGGTGCTAGCATCTCTTAGCACATTTACCAGTACTTACGAATTTCTATGGGCGCTAGACCTTTTTCTTCACAAAGAATTCTTTATGTTTTCCATTTTCCAAATCATACGTGACACGTGGTGAACAATGAATAAATCGACAGACAGATTTGGAAGTTAGCAGGTGTTTTTCAGGGCCTGAATTAAATTTTTGCCACCCTAGGCCGATGAATTTTTTGGGCCCCTCCCTCCACCATTTTCCTTCCAACCTCTCAAAGAACCAGTATTACGCACGATTTACTCATATGTTATAGAGTAGGCCTATTTATAATTTAGGAACATGTGGGTTGTATAATGATATTATGTGCAATTAATTAATTTGTGAATTAATTAATTAATCAATTTAATTAAGTATTGATTAGTGAATAATATCCTTCTCAAGCCCCGCGTGTTGGGATGCCATTGATATGGTGTTATTATGCTAAACACTATGTGATTAATTAGTTAAATCGCTTAGCAAATTGATTTACCAATTAGCATAATGGACAAGAGACTCTTAAGTAAATTAGTCATGTTCTTAAAACTTTAACATGTATGTTTTTGTAATAATGAACGCATTTGTTTAAATGTACTTAAATGACTAATTTATTTATTCATAACGTCAGTTTATATTCATACACATAAAAAAATCTGCTGTCCCTGTAAATACATCACATAACACATATATCTTAAAAAACAAGTTCTAGTTTATATGATGGCTGAAAAAGACATACATACATAAATCTTGATATACAATAATTCAAATAATAATTAATTAATGCGTTCATTAATTCCAAATAGTTTCGCTTACTCGTTCATTATTTATACTTTAACTTTATTCTTTTATCAAATTTATATAAAAATTCCCAGGGTAGGGATTCTTTGAAAGAATCAGGACAGTAGTAGTGATTAATTAATAGATTAATAAATTGTTATTTGGAATTTAGAATATCCGTTCATGGTCCAGCGTTGATTGATCTCTGTGTTGTGTAGGCTGAAGGACACATCTTGTTGAATGACGTTGAATGCACTATCACTTGTACACACCCACGAGAACTCGCTTCATTTATAGATTAGTGTAGATATGCTATTGCTTTCAGTGTCAGTTTGTGTAGATCATTCTAAAATGAGTGTTGTACGTTCATTTTCGTAAAGTTAATGTTGATGTCCGTTCGTCACTGAAATTCACTCGACTTTGTATTGATGTATATATACGATTATATTACTTGGTTGTTTATTTTGTTCAAGTATTACATGTTCGGTTACGTTTAATGTAATTCAGTAACACTGGCTAACTGTAAGTTTGTCTAATTTGTACAGTACACTAGTAATGTTTCGTGTATGCACCGAGATTGAATTGTTCACTTAGATTCTTAATAATGTTAATGTTTACATAAGTCCGTTAAGTCGCACTTTAAATTTTACAGTTTGAAAATACTAAGTCCGAATATTATAACATGGCGTTTTCACTATAACTGATAACTTTTACGAAAACTGAGCACAGTAATACCGAGTCAAAATATATGTTCAAAAATGTAATAAGACTGCCTCGATTAAGACTGAGACTGTCAAAACTGAGCGAAAAACTGATACTAAGTCTCTGAGCGTAGACTGAGAGTAAGACTGACTTCCTCCACTGTGTTAGACAGTTAGTTTTATCAACTTATCCCTACTCAAATTTTGTCTTAGGGCCTGTCCACGCCCTTTCTTACTTGATAGGTCAGTTCAATATTTTCTCAGAATATATTGTCCCACTTCTCCAGGGTTTTTGGTTTCTGTTAAATGATTCGCTTTGGCTTTTGGTTACCATAGAAACTCTCCTCTCCACCGGTGTTCTTCGCAAGACTTTGTGCTCTGATAGGTTGTCAGACATCCCCAGACTTTTTCCGTACGAACATTGACCCTATTCGCAGAATTTCTGGCAATTGTGCGCCTGTCGATCACTCTTTTGTGTGGGACATACGCAGTGTTGTCCTACCTTTTTCCATATGTTTCTCTGGTCATCTTGAAGTATTGTTCTATCCTACACCCCTTTTTTGTAACTATTAATAACTTCTGACATACGTTGGCTGGTGAAGCCACCCCGACTTTCTAACCGTAAATTGTGTCTGTCACGTAAACGTTACCTCCAGCTGTGCAGCTGTACTCGAGTCTTTTCAACTATTTACTTCTTTCGTTGTCTCTGTAAAGTGCAGCATGTCCAACTCCTGTGTAACATCCTGTCCCTTTTTTGCAGTACCATCGTATTCTGACGTAACCCGAGCGGACGTTTGCCTTATTTCTCCATACACGTGTGAATGTCCTCGTCTGCTTTATGTCGTTTGTTGTGGGGTAATAATTTTTAGCCAAGCTTCTCCTGTCATCCCGAACTTTCATATCTATTTTTGAGTAAAGCCTAACATCTTTCTATTGTCTGCTGGCGACGCCGGCTTGACATCTTCACATTAAGCCTTGTTTATTGCTTTGACTAAAAGTCGTTGACACAACTGCGTGTGAACCAAATCAGTCGAGAAGAAAATTTGAAATTTTTAAATTTTCGCTCGCTATAGTTGTATAAACAAAAATTCATCTTGCTTCCATTTGAATCATGTAAATTTATTTATTACAATGGCACGAACACATTGATATATTATAATAAGTAACGAAAATATATCAAAAAAAACCATACTTTCCTTAACGTATACACAAAGTAAATCAAAACTCAAAACTTGAAAAGTTATTCAAATAATTTTTATGCCCGTTATTAATTTTGTTGAAAATTTTTATCTACTCATAAATTATTTTTCTGGCTTTTGCAGTTTCAAATGGGTGAACTATTTCACTAAAAGAAATGCTTTGCGATTAAAAGAGATTTTGCGCTTGAAACGGAATGATTTCGGCAACGGCAGATGAAAAAATATATACAGTACAACTCGAGATTTTTTTATTTCTTAAGTTTATGAATTTTTAGGCCCCCAAAAAGGTTGCGCCCTAGGCCAAGGGCGTACTTACAGGAACACGAACGGCACCAACGCCCCCCCCCCGTGGGTCAAAAAATTTGACGAATTTTGGTAATGTCTTAATTTTTAGACTATTTTATTATTTTTTCAGATGTGTACGGTAATATAGTAGTAACTCCTTTTTAAATATACAAACAGGTTTATTACACAGCATTAGCGTATACGTTTGAAATACGAATGTAGAAAAAACGAAATCTAGAAAAAACAATTCAGTCAATAAGTATCATCTAAACAATGTTTCAATAAAGCGTATTTTTATTGTGTTATTACTGGTTCTTTTAATGTGATTAATTTTAGGCTATTATCACACGTTTTAAAACCACTTTTAAAGATAATACTATTGATTAGTCTTCCTTGTTTTTTATTTTGTATGAAGCCGACTCGACCCCCCCCCCCATGATCAAATTCTATATACGACACTGCCCTAGGCTACAGCCTACTCAGCCTAATGGCAAATCAGGCTTTGGATTTTTACAGGAAATGTAAATCTTACAACACATGAATAATTTTAGTTCCACCGATAAGCAAAAGATGTCGCTGCGCGAACTTTTCAAGTGACTCTGGTACGGATTACCAGCAGGGTCTGGACCACTGTGTTGATCAATTAGGAAGTGTTTTATCAGACCGACCTGTCTACTTCATATCGTGGCTTATAAGACGGACGCACATTTCACGAAATGTGTATAGGTTACCTTTCGCGGTGGGAAGGGAACACCTTGCACTTATCACGTGGCCGAGAGACGCCGCCGGTGGAAAGTCATTGTTTCCCGAACCTGTACTCGCACAATTGACATTTCGTATAATAATTGCTCTCGCCAATCACACTTGCGTCATCCGGTATTTCTCGTTACTCAATTGCCAGTCTAAGCTTTTGTTAGCGCCGATATAGCGGACCGGCGATAGTTGCTAGGTCACCTTCGTAATGCCTTTCATTAACTGGAATGACGAAACAGTTGAAAGGAACGGATACCAGAGATAGCGGCAATAAAACACTAGTATCATAATGTAAACTACCGTTAAGTGTTGATTATTGTTATATAACACGTTTGTGGCCGCAAAACAAAAACACGGAAAATCGCTTCAGCGACAAAGAAGGTCGCACGTATAGATCCCATTACTTACAGTTTCACTAAACACACACACACATACACATGTACCTAAATATATCGTTACGACGGTCTCACTAATCGTCGTATGGCACAGTGGAAACAAAATACACACAGCAACGAAGTCACTAATCACCACATTTAATTAATCACAAACAACCAGGCCCGTGCGCAGGATTTTTGAAAGGGAGGGGTTCTGAAGTGGAAAATTTCTTTTCCATAAAGTAGTCTATAATGAAAATTTCAATAAACTGTTTATGAATTACAATATGGAGTAACACATAATAAGTAGACTTGAGAGGAAACGAACGAAAACAATATTAATAAAAATTGTTTACATTACACTAATTCCTTTTATTAACATAGTAACATTTTTCTGTTTGAATTGGCAAATTCATTAACGATCTCTTCACTAGAGACATTAATTTCTCTATGGATGTTCAATAATGCAAGGCCATTTAGTCTTTCTTCTGACATGGAATTCCTATTATATGTTTTCAGCCTGCGTAGGGTGGAGAATGATCTTTCTGCTGTCGCTGTGGTGACAGGCAACACAGTTAGGATTTTCAGAAGTTTCCTTACACTGAGGAAGGCTTCACTTGCTTCACAAATATCCAGTGCATGGATGATGAAGTCCTTTCTTTCCACTACAATCTCCGATTCTTCTTCGCCACATTTTAATTTCAGCTAGGAATTCATCTTCATTGATGCATTCGAGGACTGACTCATAAGTTCTGTATAGGGTCCGACAGTTGTCTTCATTGAAATGCGCCTGCCTCTGACAGTCGAAACTGCTAAGAATTTCACCATGCTTGATGAATCTAGATTCAATGTGACTATTAAGTTCATCTAAAAATGGTATGAACATTGTCACACGGTAATATTCTTCTGGTGACTCGATTTCGACGTTGCTTCGGTGTTGCTGCTTCTTACTTAATCGTGGAACACTAAGAGCGATGTCGGAATCCTCCATAACAGACTTTGCTTTCTCAAGTATATTGCGGAACATTTCACTGGCAGACTTCCTCATGTTTTTAAGATCCTCTAAAGAACGTTGTGCAAGGAGTACAGCTTCGGTCAGATGTAGGTCTTCTCGCTGAAGAGACACGTTCAGGGGTGTTAAAATGGTATGGCATGCTAGAAGGATTTGGCAGCAAATTTGGAGTTGGCAATTTTTAATTGCACTCAGTAGTTGAAACGCCTGAGCTGCCACTGTTGCCTCTCGCAGCTGAGAAATTTTTCCTAAGGACTCTATCACGCCTTCTTGAAGCTCACAATAAATTGATACGGATTGATGACGTTCAATCCATCTGGTTGGACAGTATTTTTTTCAATTTGGAAGTGATTCGCCTCTGGTAATACTTCAGCTATGGTTTCTTGCTGAATAGCCTGCCGTTTGGGGGAGTTGAAAAAGTTATATACGGATTCAATGGTTCCCAAACAATTTCTAATGGCTGAAATATTACTGGCCGAACTCACAGCAAGATTAAGGCTGTGAGAGGCACAATGGACATAGAGAGCCAGAGGGTGATCTGCTTGAATGTAGGCTTGAGTTCCATGCATTTTCCCACTCATGGCCGCCGCTCCATCATAGCCTTGACCATATAGATAACATGTATCAATTCCATTCTCTTGCAAAAAGTTGACTGCAGTTGTGGCTAGGTTTTTCCCCGTGCAGTCTGTTACAGGTACAAAGCCTATAAAATCTTCTTTGACTACACATTTCTCACCTTCGTTTGCTGTATAACGCACACATATGGAAAGTTGCTCTAAACCAGAAATGTCTGATGTTTCGTCAGCAAGTAGTGAGAAAGCTTTGGATTTATTAATATTGTCTACCAAATTTCTTAAGATTTTCTTGTGAAATATAGAGATGACTTCATTTTGAATTCTATTGCTTGTATATACCGCATTCTTTGACGAAGTCTCCAAATGTTTTTTTAGTAGGTCATCTGTTGTAGCACGAAAACGGAGAAGGGCCCGGAAGTTGCCATCATTTACAGCAGGCACTTCAGGTGTTATTTGGCCACCTTCCTTTGAGCCTCTCAAGGCTAAGCCTTGCTGTCCACAAAGTTTTACCGTTTCTACAATATCCATGAGTTTCTTCTTGTTTTCCTCGATCACTTTTTTCTTCTCCGAACTTAATTGTACATCAATAGGCACCAGTTTTCCTTCATCCATTTTTCTGATATTTTCTAATGCCAACATGCTGCTTTTGTGGTAAACAGTCGATTCGTGCTTCTTGAAGTAATCGAGTGCTTTCTTCCAGTTTCTGTACGGTTCATTTACCAATCCTTTGAGAGGTTGAGAACCGACACCAGCAGTCTTCTTACATTGCAATAAACATGCTTTACAGAAAGCTGCATCCTCCTTTCTCGAGTAGCCAACCAATGGTAAGTCTTCAGTCAATGTCCTTGGAAACGAAGATTCCTTTCTCCAGAGCAAGGAAATTTATATTTTTCCGGAGGAGACCAGATGGATTTGTATGCGTTCGTGATACTCATTTCCAATTCCTTGCTTAAAAATAATGCCACATCCCAAGGATGGATTTGATGTAAGCTACCACTAATTGTTGGTTGGTTGGTATCTGTTTCTGTCAGCGATTCAGCATTGGACTGTGCTGGATTTGGTACTTCATTGTCTTCATTTGTCGGACTTGATTGAGAGCTGTATCCTGATTTCGGCTGTAAGCAAATAAATAAATGAATGAAGACTATTATTATTTGATAGGCTACCTTATACGTTTTTATGCAACGCATGATTATGATGTATTGAATGAGATTTTTCTGTCAACTTTGAAATAAATTACTGTATTTGATTTGATAACATGAATTATAACACGTTCGCTGCGTTACGGGGTATATACGTCCCGTAATTGATTTTCTTGTGGTGCGGCGGTCATTTTCGGTTTTGTCTACTATGCGGATGTGAGTTTTCGCTATTTTTGTAAATAAACTGCTTAATTTTTTATAGTCTACGTACTCCGAGATTTTTATTTAATTATTTAGTACAAAAAATTGTTCGTACCATATATGGGCCGTAACGCACTACTCACTAAAATGTTCTTGCTGACTTTATTAGTTGACCTGCTGAATAGCTTAGATTACAATAAAATGTGACAAGAGGCATAGCGTCATCGTTTTCCGGGAATCAGCATGGACGGTTTTATCGCCAAGGTCGTTGTCATTTAGACGTTTAAAAATAGATGAGAAAGCAACGTGTACTGAGGTTTATTTGTGTTTTATTTGCATGTGCGTAAAATAATAAAATTTTAATAAATAAACCTTTTTGTTTTACGCTTGTCACAAAACTTCGAAGAGAAGAATTATGAAAAATATTAATAATAACTTACCTCTTCTGTCAGTTGTTTTTTGCAAAAGTAATTTAACAAAGAATTCGTTCGTTTACTGGACATATTTTAATAATTGTTCAGCACAAAATCGCAAAACGAACTAGGAATACACAGTCCATAGTCTATTGGTGGTAGCGATAATTAATGATTAACGCACAAGTCAGTCAATACTGCGCGAACCACACGAAAAATAGAGAACTGGCGTGCCGAATGAACTACGTATACTACTAACGTGTGAGAAAGATGTGAGAGTGTGAGAAAGACGGAGCACTGCCGTGTTTGCTGCGCAAGGCGGGAATTGTTCACGAGTTCAAATGATGTGAATACCTCCGGTATTTTATATCAGATTGAAACAATCACTATTTCACTTCCAAACTCGCTGATTTCTCTTCCCAAATGGGGAGGGTTAAACCCACAAACCCCCCTTGTGCACGGCCTTGCATACAACAGTTTGCAACAAGTTATTCAACAAGATTATATTCGTACAATAATTCAAGTTAAATTTGTCCACACGTAATAATAATGTCAAGTAATAGAATTCCACACTAATTATAACACAGTAAACACTTTCCAGTACTCGATCCGCACTAAGTAAAATCGCTCAACGTAACGGACTGACTAAGCCAGACGCTCTTGCTTTTATAGGTCGCGCAGAGTTCCTGAGTAGCTTTCCATCCTTATTGCACGCCAGCTTAAAGTGTTCTTGAACACTCTGGATCGTACTTGAGTGCGGCCTTGACTGAGGCTACACCTGCTCAACTAGAGGAGGGACGGGTGGAGGACGCTCTCGGCTGTTCGAGAGGGTTCTCATTACAATATAAACTATAATAATTCACAATGATGTTATTGAGAAAATTACTGTCCACGAGTAGGTGAAATGAAAAATGATAAGGGGTAAGTAACCTTCCTCATATGTGGGGGAAGTGGGGTATGGAAGTGGTCCAGCTGTAACCAAGGAGGGCAAATATTGCATGCCATAAAAGTAACAAAGCGTAACAGGCACCCGCTCCGGACCACATAACGCGGATATACTGAAATTAACCAAAGAAAAGCAATTAGGTGTGCTGGTAGAAGTGTATATATTATACGGCAACTATTATTCCTGAGGAATTACTAAAATCTGTCTTATCGTTTTGCCAAAGTTAAATACGGTATTGTAGTAACATCTGGGTGACATGGTACACGACTATACATGACAGGATACAGATAGGAAATAAGGCATATTATGCCAACAGTAGACTATTGAGAAGTAAACTCATTAGTCGTAGCACAAAAATAAAAATATATAAGACGCTTATCAGACCAGCAGTTACTTATGGAGCCGAGACGTGGACATTGACAAAAAAGGAACAAGAACACTAATAAGGTTTGAAAGGAAGATCGTAAGACGTGTTTATGGCCCGGTTGTAGAAGATGACGAATGGAGAATAAGAAATAACTAGGAGATAGACAAAGTCTGGAAGCACGAGGACGTTGTAACATTCGCAAAGGCTCAACGAATACAATTGGTAGGTAACCTAGAGCGGATGGATGATCAGGGTATGCCAAAGAAAATCCTAAGGGCGTAAGTGTATAAAAGCAGAAAGAGGGACCGAGATAAGATAAGATGGTTCGATGATGTGCTGGAAGATCTATGAAGAATGGATGTGAGGGGTTACACTGAGATGGCAACGGATAGGCGACATTGGAGAAGATTGGTGCTGACAGCCAGGAGGGCTTATGTTGGGCTGTAGTGCTAAAGAAGAAGAAGAAGAAGAAGAAGAAGAAGAAGAAGAAGAAGAAGAAGAAGAAGAAGAAGAAGAAGAAGAAGAAGAAGAAGAAGAAGAAGAAGAAGAAGAAGAAGAAGAAGAAACAATTAGTTTAATGACCCACACACAGTCTTTCTAAAAACTGTAGATCAACGTGTCTTCAGGATACTGGAGCAAGGTATCAGTGAAACAGTTTGAATTCAGGGATGCCTTGAGGATAGGAGTGACTTTGTTCGCATTTAATATACTTGTGCAACTTTACACGCATGTTAATCAAACTGTATAGGCTTACATATGTTGTGCCGTGATTATATTAAAAGGTAAACACCACGGTCAGTTTAATTGCATTTCCGTACGTTCGGTGCATTATCGCTGCATGTTACAATGCCCGCCTTCGATATCTAGAATTAGTCGGCCGCTGCGACTATGTGAAACGTGTATTTGATAAGATAAGGAATAAAAATATAGAAAAAATCCCAGTATTACAGAAAAGCGGAATTTATAAATTAAAATGTAGAGACTGCAACAAAGTGTACCTAGGTGAGACAGGACGAAAATTCGTATGCAGGTTGTCTGACCACAAACGTGGAGAAGGTAATAGAACAACCAATTCGTTATATGCAAGACATTTCATAGAAGACAACCATAAGTTTGTTAATCCTTTGGAAGTCTACGAAATTGTAAAAGTAATAAATAACACAGTTGAAAGGAAGCTTAGGGAAGAGTTAGAAATATTGAAAGAAAGAGAAAAGGGTTAGACAATTTAATTAATACTAAAATTAAATTTGATAATGAAGAAATATTTTATAACATAATTAAGAAGTAAATGATAGAGGACAGATAGATAAGACTAAGAATTAAATTGCGTAGTACTAATTGGATGTTTTAAAATAAGGGTGTGTGACTAACCCATGTGTGTGGAGAGAAAGACGGGTAGATTTAAAAGGGATGTACACACACACACAACACTGAAACACAAGGAATTTGCTAGAAAAATATGTAACTGTCCAGATGGAGGGACAGGGCTCAGGGGTTGGGGAAGGGACAATTGAATTATAGCTTGTTGTGTGTGGGGTGCAGGGTGGGGTGAGATGGGGTGAATGGTTTGTTTTCAGGTTATTTGTTTCAATTCCGATCTGACGATGAGCTGTGAAGCTTGAAAGCGCTAACCGGAATAATTTTTATATAGTGGTGTGCAACAGTGATCATTCTGCTTGTGATTTCAACCACTAACACAACTTTCTTCATTAAACATTATTTAATTGTTAGAGATATTTTGGAAATATTATTGTTGCAATCCAACCACCATGGTGCTTTAAAGAAATATTTAAATTGATGTTAAGCATTAAGAAAGACTCAAACCAAAGAATGTAATTTTAAAAGAAATTGTTTCGAAATCAAGAAGCATAAATAAAATCTTGTTGCTGTTAATCAAGTAGTGTTTTATTGCAAGATCTGTCACGATGGGCTCAGTACATTTTATTTCCATCTAGGCCACGCGCCTAGTCTTAAATATTAAGTGACGCCTTCCCAGAATAAAAAAAAAATTGGAGATTAGAAAAAGGGGTGTAAATCAAAAATTTTGGGGCGGCGTTTCAATGTTTCCTGGACTATAATAAGGCTTTTAACAAGGTTCGTCATGACCAGCTGATACGTCTTCTCAGAAGTAAGAATTTAGATAGCAAGGATATAAGAATTATTACTCAGCTGTATTAAAATCAGTCTGTAGGAATGTAAGGAGGACACGAGACGAAGGGTATCTGTCCGACGCGTGATAGTAAGAAGGAAGCGGTCCTGTCATAGACGGTAGCTGGTTGAACTAAGCATGCACGCCCCAGGCCGAAGTATTGCGAAAGTGGTCTCGGCTTGGGGGATCGTGGAGAAAAACAGGTTTTTAGTGGGTAAAAATTGCCTGCCCACCGGCCTGGTGAATTTTGAAGGTTTTTGTCTTCTACAAAAGTAAAAAATATAGGATACGAACTCTCAGACGAAGTTGAGATACGACGTGGTGTTAGACAAGGATGTGTATTAAGTCGCCGATGCTGTTTAATTTACACTTAGAAGATACAATTTTCTAATTCCCAAACTGCCAAAGACTGCTCTAATTGACAGCTAAAGACTGCTCTGGCTGAATAGGTAAAAGGTAACAATATCAATGGGAACTGATAAATAACCTCTGAGATATGCGGATGATACAGTGCTGGATCTTCAGAGACTAATTAATAGTGTTGTGGAGGTCAGTCTAAATAGCGAATTACCACTAAACGTTGATAAAACGGAGTACATGATTATGCCCAAAATAGAGCAGTGGGGAAGCGAAGTCTTTAAGTGTAAGAAAATACAAAGAGTAGGAAAACATACGTGTCTGGGTACTGTAGTTAATGAAAAAATGACTATACCGAAGAGACAAAATCAAGAATATGATAGACGAGGAGCGTCCTTAGTCGAATGAAGAAAGTGCAGCAGAGACCTTAGTCTGAATCTCACAATCATATTGTTGTGGTGGTGTTACGCGTTCTCAACGCTTTTTTATGGCTTGGAAGCCTGGGACTTTAAAGAAACCCACCGAGAAGCGACTACAGGCGTTTGAAATGTGGGCCGACAGAAGGGTCGAGAATTAGTTGGAGGAATAGTGTCACAAACGATGAAGTACTAAGGAGAGTGAGGATGACAATGCAAGTAATGAATATTATAAGTGTTCGGAAACTTCAATGACTAGGGCATGTAATGAGAAGAGAAAAGTATCAACTTCTACAGTTAATACTTCCAGGAAAAATACAAGGCAGTTGAAATCAGGGCAGAAGGCGCATTTTCTGGTTGAGTAGCCTATGTGGATGGTTCTAGTGTACTTCAATCGATTTATATAGAGCGTCTGTGTCTACAATCTCGATTATCGTGATGGATGCCAAAATCCTGAGAAGAGACGGCACTTAGAAGAAGAATCCTTCCCTTTCGACTAAGTGTCAGACCCCTCAATCCCTCGATATATGAAGTTCTGAGAAACGCTGAAGACAAAGGCTACTGACGGTAAATTCCCAAATTCCTTACGAATATCTTACGGTACAATAGTCCCTACGTTAAAGTAGTTCGAACAATCATCGTTAAGGAGAAAATCTTAAAACTGAATCGTTTTCTACCTACCTAATGAATCGTTAGGGATCATACCTACAGTCCAGCTCTGGACACAGCTTGTTTCGTTTGGAGTCAACATCTTCCTGGTTGTCCTAGGTTTACAGCTGCATAAACAATTCTCACTTCGGTAATCGTACCAGAAACCACGTAAAAATAGTTTGTTGTCCAAATATGTGCATTCTCCAGGTAAATCATCATTTTTGATTGCATTTTTGACCTTTGTTACATTTCAGTATGTAACCAATGTTCATCTTTATAATCTTCGTTTCACTATTTTTTGTTTCGGTACCCACACTTTCTTCAGCCTACCTATATTTTCCTTCTGTAGCCTCGAAAGTACATTACGGGATCCGTCTAATACGACTGGCAGTTTCGCATACATATTCTTTCACAATAATTACGTAAATTCGTTTTATATAATTCTTGCGTAACTTATTATCATTGAAAACCGCAAATGAATAGATGATTCGAGACGTGACCGTACAGGAGGATATTGCGAGTTTCACGGATGGACAAATGAACTATTTTATATTAAATAGTATATTTAATTTTCCTTTTACAGTCCACATTTTTCAGGACCAATGTACCTCTTAACGCTTAAGGTTTAAGGAGCGTTCGTAACTGCTTGTTGAACCTTCTTCCCATCTGTCTTGATGATGGTCATAGCTCACTGGCGTATATTAAAACCAAAATTGCCATCATTTTACAGAAATTAAAGTTATATTTATTTCACGTTTAATTATTTAGTGTTAATTTGTTATTTCTGCCATTTTCATAATTGAAACTTCTAAAAATCGCGCCTTGTCCTCTTCTTAATGTACAGTTATATTAACATAACAGATTTCCACCTGTTATACAGTAAACATTCCTTTTTGTTCGTTCCATTACTAGAACGACCAAACTACGACACTAAAAGCCACTGGCCTTTCCGTTATTTCTTTATGGAGCGAAACGTGGACTACCGGGGCAAAAGACCTCAAAAGGATGGACGATTTCCAGATGTAGGCGTCCATCATCACCATCATCATCATCATCATCACCATCACCATCATCACCATCATCATCATCATCATCACCATCACCTTCACAACACGGCATAGGCAAGGTGCCGCCTGTTCCGCCTTCAAAGATCCTCCAGCCACCTCTACCTGGGTCTACCAACACACCTGTGTCTTATAGTTTTGTATTTCCAGACTTATTTGGCCACTCTGATCTGACATTCTTTCTAAGTCTTCTTTCCACCGTTGTTTGTAATCTTTTAGTTTTTCATTCAAATTAGAAACTTGTAATTCTTGTCTTATGGCCTTATTAATTATACAGTAAGGTCAAGTTTAGAACACCTTTTAACTCCTCAGAAGAACTCCGAGGCCTGCATTTTACTGACTTGATTCTTGGTTGTTGTCCATAATTTACACCCATAGGATAGTACAAGGACCACCATAATCTTGTATCTCGACGTACCTTGTTTCTAAAAGTACGATTGATTGTCTCACACATGTTTGGAACTTACCTAACTTAACGTCAGTATCATGATTCCTATCACAGCCAATATCATTTCCCAAATAATCAAAATGGCTCATCTGTTCTATAATTTGATCATTATTATTTAATATTTTTGTTCTTATTGGTTCCTTGCCCCGAAATGCTATTACCTTTGTTTTTGAAGTGGAGATTTTCTTATTGTATTGTTTGCAAAGCTGATGAAGTTTAAAAACAGATGTGGGCGTACAGGAGGATATTGCGAGTATCAAGGACGGAGAAATGAACCAATACTTCCGTCCTAAAATAAATCAACGTGAATAAGAGATTATCCACCACATAGCATAAGTCCTACAGTTCTTTGGACATATTGTTCGGCGACAGGGATGTAATCTGGAAAAAACATCATCTTTGAAAAAAATAGAAGGAAAACGATCTCGTGAAAGATGTTCGAGACAGTGGCTGGATCAAATAACAGGGTGTACGCTAGAACTGATTCGTAAGATTGGAATCGGTGGGGGCTGATTGTGCAAAATTTACCATGATAGGTCAACTACGAAAGACCGAATAATGAGTGAATTTTTATTTACCTGAGCCCAATGCGTAATACTTCCTGTTTTAAATTGTCCTCAGTGTTCTAAATTCATCCTCTTTTCCGACTTTTTTGGTTAATTGGTTCTCGTTTTAGCCGCTGTAATGACCGTAATAGCCACAGTAAACAGCCATGTAACACGATCGTTACGAAGAGACTCAATTTTGGGATAAATTAACTCAGAATGTTATGTGCCCCGCTCAAGAGAAATTATCACATTTTATAATACTTCTGAAATACATACACAGTGCACCGGTTGATAGCGTGTCTTCATAACACTCTATACCCGGAGTGAACGCGTGGATTAGAACAAACCAAACTGCATTCAGTCATCGGTGAAAATAGTTGGTTACTGCCAAATATAAACACTTGTCTATACGTGCGCCTAATTTAAACCTTTGGTGTGTGTGCTCTTACTCCTTCTCTCACTCCTCTCTCCCCCCGCCGGTTTTCTCTCTCCTCTAGTGCACTTCTCAGGGGAGTATGCTTAAAAAGCAGGCTGTAAATCTCTATAAACATTCCAACTACACGACTTCACGCACCTGCACTAAGTTAAGAACTCGGCTACTCAATTCGTATGTTCGTATCACTGTAGTGGCATGTTTGCGTCAAATGAAAATTCCTCGGTAATAAGCTGCCAGAAATTGTAGGGCTCTGTTTTCATATACGTTGTGGAATTCCAGGTATGGTAATAACACGAACAAATACAATTAACAAAACCAATTTAAAATCTCTGCGTTGTTTAAATGTGAAAAATATTTATACTCATAATCAACAATCTCAGCAGTAATCTTGAAAATTTGTGGGCAACAATATCATCCACCTTTTGAAATGTCGAGACAGGTAAGGCTTATTTTTCTACAGTAAAGTATACATTCTTTTTAAAACCATAATTGCGTAACAACGGTTGTAGCACTCTCTACAGATACATAAGTTGTCAAAAATTTTATCGCATACGTGTAAAAAATATAACAATGCATTTAACATTAAGTAGTTAATAAAAAGTAATACATGTGAACGTACTATTAGTATGTTTAACGGAGTAAGTAATTAAAAACATTTTGAGTATAGGATAGGTCAGGCTAATTACAAATATATTTGACTTCGTTCTGCGGACCCCCGGTTGAAAATAACTGGTGTAGATGATCTATCGCGAACCATCGTAAACGTCTCTGTGATCTACTGGTAGCTAACGAGAACAGTTTAGCGATAACAGATCTAAAGTACAGTTTTCATAGCCAGGACTGTAATTTCGGTTAGTAGCACCTGTAACCCTATTCTTCCCTTTGTCATTACCGACAATACTCGAACTTATTTATTTCATTAACTTTCAGCCACTAACGCCATCAGATGTCACAGTAAAATCTAGGGAAATGGATTCCTAGTCATCTTTGTTCTTACACTATTTACTGGCTGTGCGGTATGATTGAACATACTAAACATCTTATAAGTTTCCCATGAATATTTGAAGCCTGTATTCAGGGCCGATAGACATTCTGTTACCGATGGGACGGACATCAGAGAAGGAAAAGATAAAGGTGAGGACATGACTTTATTTAATCACTTCAGAAGTAAGGCAACTCGTAGAAGATATGTACCACTGGGGAAGGTCGAAGCGGACATGAAGAACAGATGAGTGAAAAGGAGAGATTTCTTGCATACGAAAGATATGTGTACAATATCGTGGAATGCATCTAATTTTAATTATATATGACGACTGTATCTATACGCAACACTTCGCGGGCGAACAAGTTGTGGTAGCATCGGACGAACATGACTCCATTTATATTATACATGAAAAATACAGATCTTGGAACCTCAATATGAATTTTGGAAAAACTAAACAACTGGTTACTGGAAATGACAGAGCCAATTTAACAGAAACATTTCGCACATTATAAAAAGTAGTGTTCTTTTTGTATACCTTGGGATGACATTATCAAAAAACGGCAGAAGTGTTGAAGATGTCAGCTGCAAAATAAAATGGTGACAGGACAGCTGGATTCTGTACCATGGACTAAGAAAGCAACCTACAAACGAAAATGGTGACAGGACAGTTGAATTCTGTACTATGGACTAAGAAAGCAACCCACAAACGAAAATGGTGACAGGACAGCTGAATTCTGTACTATGGACTAAGAAAGCAACCCACAAACGAAAATGGTGACAGGACAGCTGGATTCTGTACTATGGACTAAGAAAGCAACCCACAAACGGAAAAGATAATTTACTCTGCCATCTTGGAAAGCGTAGCCGTTTTTGGCTTTGAAACTTGAGAGATTAACAACAAAAAACTTCCGGAGGCTCCAACAGTGGAAATGGACTTCTGGAGGTCTGGTGGGGTGTGCAGGCTCCAGCGACTCTATGGTAATCCTCGGCGCTACAGCCCGGGCCTCCAGGACCACACGTTTCTGTTCTACCCTACCGTACTGCGCCACTACCTTACTTCCAGGGGTTTCAGGCCTTCTTGCTCGTCTTCCATCCATCTTTTCCGGGGTCTCTCGGGTACGTTAGAAATGACACTACAGGAGGTACACTGATAATGATTGTCTCAGGCTCAAACAACCGGCGTCAAATTTGTTAATATTGTCGTTCATTGGCGGGCTATTAGGCCGTGGTCTAACGGGCTACTGTTTTCAACAACAGACGTTTCAATTCCACCATTGGAGGTCATCTTCAGCGTTCAACGATTGAACGCACGTAATTGGCAAAGTGTGCGGCAGTTACATCTTTACCACGGTACTGTGGGAATTGGAGCACGTCTTGCCAAGTACATAGGCCTACTACCAATCGTTGAACACTGAAGATAGCCACCAATTGTGTGGCTGTTGTTGTGGGTTCCAATACGGTCTGTCGTTGAAAACAGTATTAGACCGCGGCCTAATAGCCCGCCAATGAACACAAATATTAAATGGGATACCCTAATGAGGTCAAAACCATCTTAGATACCGTAAACACAAATCTCCTCGTACCGTATGCCTGATGATCGTCGATCCAAAACTTTGATAGACTTGGTTCCAACTAGACGATAGAAACGGGGTAGACCCAGGATATCATGGATATAGAGCATAATCGAAGGGAGGGGAGAAGAAAGGCTTGAAACGTAGTGAGCGGTACAACGGAACCGTCTGCTGCGCAGGATGTGAGAGATAGCAGTAGTTGAGGAAGACTCGCAGTGGACGATGGATGCTCATGATGTACCCATCTACGGTAGTGAGCTAGAGTATGTGGACAAGGACTGAGGAATAGGTGCGCAAGAAATAAAAAGGTATGACGAAGGGTCTGGCTTGTAGAAACTTGGTGAGAATTAAACGGCTTGATAAACTTGAAAAGCTACTGTAGCAAAACAGTGAGAGCAACATCTGTAAGGAGATGTTTCAGTCTTGACGTCATGTCTTTGGACAAACATGATTCGTTCGTACCGTGAGTGAGGGAGACGTTTAAGTGATAAAATACCTCGTCATCATTATCTTCACAACACGGCATAGGCAAGGCGCTGCCTGTTCCGCCTTCAAAGATCCTCCAGCCATCTCTTCCTGGATCTACCCACACACCTGTGTCCTATACGTTTGTACGCGTATTTCCAGAGTTGTTTGGCCAGTCTGAAATCTGACATTGTTTTTAAGTGTTCTTTCCACCGTTGTTTGTAATCTTGTAATTTGTCATCCAAGTTAAAACTTGTAATTCTTCTCTTATGGCTAATTCTTTACACGGTCAAGTTTAGAACACCTTTTAACTCCTACATTTTGACATGGAATCCATAGATATGTAATGCCTTACTCGCACGTTTCGCGAAAATCGACCGTTATGTTTCAAATGTACTTTCGGCATACCACTATCTCACGAACCGCTCAACCAATCGCAGCAAACCAGGTGTCAGGTGATCGAGTCACTCGGTCCCCTTCCAACAATAGTACTGAGAATTTTGACAACTAACTTCAGTGGCCTCTAGGCTTTGTCTGCGTGAGGGTGTTTTTGCGCCGAAAATTTCTAAATTGCTCCACTAAAACTTAAATATCTCGGGAACTACAAGTCCGATCGCGAAAGTACAAAGTGCGTTGTGATCCTCAGAACTAAATCTCTCCAATAACATCAATTCCGAGTACCAGAAGCACTCACAGAAAATAATAACAACATTTGAACTCAAAAATTTGAAATGCCTCGACCTACAAATTCTCGATAAAACTCGAACCAAAAATTTCAAACCGAAAACCGGCAAATCCTATGCAGAGCGTCAACAGGCCTATCGTTTGAGACTAAAATCAAAGAAATCGGCCGAGAACTTAGAAAATGGGAACCATTTGAAGATTGACGAAACCCCGTCAGCGCCCAAGCGGCCGGCATCTCCGATACCTGGGTCATCCGGCGTGCCCCCAAAGCGACTCAGATCGAGCGTACGGCTAGCTAGCAAGAAAACAGACGATGAGAACAGTAATAACTTGTGCTTCGACAACATTGGACCCTCGATGCTCTGCGCAGAACAGCCCGGTCCAAGTTGCCGCTTCAAAGGAGTCGACGAGGAATTCTCTAAGCACTTTATTAACAATCCGTTCGGCTCGGTGTGTGGGATCTGCGATCGCTTGTGGTTCAAGAGTGATCTAAGACCGTGCGTACCATCATACATAAGTCTCTTGGCCACAGTGTTCGGAGCGGACGAGTACTCAAGTGCGAGTAATATGGAAGGCGTGTGCTCTACGTGTGTTGCAAGTCTCAAACAAGGCAACGTACCGCCGCTGTGCAAATCATACGGCGATATGTAGCTGTTTATTTAACCAACCCTTCATTCCTTCCCAAAGCACAAGTCTGCCCATGATTCCATGTCTACCGGTAGTCCCACGACTACCAGGTTTAATTTTTTCCGAGGCCTATATTTTACTTTCTTGTTTCTTGGTCGTTGTCCATAACTCACACCATTGGACAGTACAAGAACGGATATAACTTTGTAAAACTATAATTTTGTATCTCAACGTACCTTGTTTCTAAAAATACGATTGATTGTCCCACTAATTGCCTATCTTAACATGAATATCATGATTCCTTTCATAGCCAGTATCATTTCCCAAATAATTAAAATGTCTCACCTGTTCTACCATTGCATCATTAATAAGTATTTTAGTTCTTATTGGTACCTTTGATAAAATACGTGGAAACACAAAAATTACAGTACACAGAGTAGACTTCAGGACAGAAATGTAGAGACTGGCAGGAACACTTTTGTTCGTTTACGACTTCGGCATATGTTACGACTCCCATAATTTTTTAGATAATTATACACTTGGAAGATATTTTAATTTCTAGAATGATTTTAATCTTTGCATGTAAATAAATTATAAAACGAATAATGTGGCTTTGGAATTAACTATGAAACCCGTTTTCTAAGAACACGTTTATACGGACTCGATTAAAAATGGACGCCTTATTTCGTCACACGAGACAAAAAAGAAAAACAATATAAACACGAGTATCGTAAACACTAAAACGTATAAAAGTGAATATATTCATCTGTACCGATGGCCATCAAATGTATTGACCCAAAGGAAGATTTTTTTAAATTCTACTTTATTTGATCGATTCACCTTAGTATTACCTTGACCGGTATTGGAAGAATCTTTTTTATTTGTTAAAAAACAAACCAGACACGTGTGTATTAATATACGTGAGAACCAGATAGTGAGGATTTTCCCGAAAATGCTTTGTCAGAAGTTGCGGTTAGTGCGTACGTGTGAGGTTACAGACGGAGATATAAATGGACGTTATACCTGTTATCCCCCTAAAAACTCACACACGCGCGAGCGAACAAGCAATTAATTTCTTAGTTAGTTTTTTTTGATCGGTCGCATTTGATGTATGAACCTGTCAGCCTTTAACGTTTTGTTGTATACATTAAACAATTTAATTTCATCGTTTGTAATGGCTGAGCGACACACGTCCATCAAATATTTGTAGTACACATTTGTGTAGACAGAAGTGAAATAGGATGTTGTTGAACAGGACTTCAATACTTTGCCAAGACATGCTTTACTCTTTGTCTGCTGAGGACAAACTTTCCAGTATAACAATTTTGAAACCCAGACTTCCAAGACAATTCACGCAATTGGTATTCTAAAGTGGCTATGTCTGACGTATACGAAATGAAATGCGAGTTTCATTTTCTTCTTCTTTTCTTTTATTATTTCGTCGCCTCCTCCTCATCCTCCCTTTACTTCTACTTCTACTTCTCTCGTCCCGTAGTAGTAATTCGATTTTTCGTTTATAAGCTGTCCCCTAGTAGCGTTTATTAAATTTAAACACCACACACACACACACACACACGGGGCATACAGGCTTATTTTTTCTGACCATCTTCAGTCTCAATTCGGGGATTGATGAGCTGTCATATTCTGAAGCTTCATTCGTCCTGATGATCGCCCCGAGTTTCAGAATGTGTTTACTAAATACAGCCACTTTTGCAGGCATATGTTAACAAACATAGCATATGTTATTTTATTTGCTATCGTTAACAAACTAAATCGACGTAACCGACGAATTAATTTGGCGTATCCAATGGACGTAAGTCGAGAGTGTAACGTAATTATCGTAGCATTACAACCCACGTTGTTGTAGGAAAGCACAACCAATGTTATTAAGTATCTGTTATAAAATTAACAACAACAAAAATAAAAATGATATTTTTTTCATAAAAAGCGTGATTTATTAAATAAATATTATTTATGCATTGTTGCTTTTTATTTATTTATTAAATAAAGAATTCAAGGTAAAAATATCATTTTTATTTATACTAGTCTATATGCTATGCTATATGATTAGTTATAATTATTTATAGTATTATACTATTTAATTATATATGTTATTGCACATAATTATGCTATACTGGCATAATTTTATATATATATAATATACTATAAAGTAATAAAATATAATTTTATACAGGTGTAAAGTAAAACGTGTTCTCACTATAGACATTCGGATCCTAGGAATCAACATAAGAAAAAATATTCCTATTAACGTAGGTCCGGAAACGCCTAGGTCTTCGTCTGGTTACCATGTTTTAAATGTTTCTAAGAAACTGAATTACGTTTATTTTTATATTGAATTACCAAATGAAATTTGGCGTTAACATTCTTTAATACATTAACGTTCTTTATTAAATAAACCAATCACGGTCACTTTGTGATATCAGATTTCAAAATGGCGCGCACTTTAATCCTTTAATCACTAATAGCTCTGTAAATTTTAATTTTATAAAACTATAGTCATTTGCAGTGGTTCCCAAAATTTTCAGTTCGCGGACCCCCCCAAAAAATTAAAAATTTCACGAACTCCGTCTGAGTTCTGAAATAAAACGAACAGTAAATATGATACAAACTCTTATATTTTAATTAAAATATATTAAAATCAAAATCTCTTAACTTGAAGCATTATAATATTGATGATATCAAACATAGTTTAATGTGAACAATGAAGCTGCTTTTGAACAATTATTTCTGAAATATTGGGTTAAATGTCTGATAATAAATTCAATATTAAGTCACTCTCGACATCAAGTTTATTTCTTAACTCTGACTTTAAGTACGTGAGCTGGGAAAATGTGGTTTCACTCAAATAAGTAAAGGGAAACACAGTTAAACACTTCAAAGCTTTTTTTGCGAGTTCAGGATAGTCAGTCATTACATATTACCAGAAGTCAGCTAGCTGTAATTGCGAAAACTATAATTTTAATGAACTGCCAGTTGTTAGTTCTACCAATGAATCTTCTTCCTGTAGTGTTAGATAGAGGTTAGTTGATCGGCAAATGGATTCCTTATTCACATGTCACTATCATCCGTCACTGGAAAATATTCCCATACCTGCAAGTGCAGTTGCTCCAAATGAGATTTAATAACGTTGAAGATTTCCTTTGGAACATTTTTTCCAGACATCTGAACGAAATCTGCCATGGAAGGAAATTGTTCGAAGATTTCATAGTTTAATCGCCGAATCCATAGCTTCAATTTTTTTTATTATTCCCTCGGTTTTATCTCGAATCTGGAAAACAGTGATGCTAGATCCCTGCAGGCTTAAAGTGAGTCCATTCAGATGACTGAAGATATCAGCAAGGCATGATAGCTTCAGAATCCAGTTAAAGTCATGGAACCTCTCTTTAAGTCGAAGTTGGAATCAAATAAAAAGAGCTTTACTTCATCCCTCAGTAAACAAAATACTGGAATCTTCTATTAATTGTGTTAAGATTCTAACGTCTAGATTTTAGAGCATAAAAAATCATAGGAAACATAATAGAACGGTATATTCTATTTTTTCTTAAAAGTGTCGCGTGCAACATTGTCGCTAACCCCACTTTGGGAACCACTGTCTATTGCATACTAGCCTATGTTGAGCATTGTATTGTAGATTACAACGACGCCTTGTTTGTTCAAATCCAATAGCAAATAACGGAGCTATGACGGAAAACAGCCTACCAATAAATTCTGAATACTTGATTTTTTGTGCCTGACTTCAATTCCACCATATTATTTTTTTCAAAATAACGAACTAACAGTAATTCAAAACAAATTAAAAGATAGATTTTTAATGAAAACAATAACTTCTAATAAATTTAGCTACAACTATTTACACCAACTTCATTACTTGGTTACGCAAACGTTAAAATTAGGATACAAGAAGTAATTAAATAAATAAATTTTTAAAATGTGTGGAAACATTATAGCGCTCAGATATGTGCAGCCGACGGGAAGCAAAATTAATATCCTACGTGATAAGCAAAAAAACGATACGTGACTAAAAGACTGGCGATGGATCAATGTTGGAAAGGTTTAAGAAGTTCACACGTCTCAGCGAAACTATACTGAAAGTGTTTTGGTACATTAAACAAAATCTGGGGCACAAACGAACCGACAAACATTATGAATGCTGTTCGTGGAAGCAATACAGTACCGGTACGACCGCGCTCGCGCGCGTGCGTGTTTTTGTGTACGTTCTGATTTCCGATTTGCCTTAGCTAAGAAAATTTATATCATACGAAGATTAATATCAAGTTTAATGGTTTTATCGATTTCTGCAATCGATTGTATAAGTATGGATGTTCAGTGAAACTTTCGAACAGGCTTTCTTCAACTTAGCACTACAAATAACTAACGTTCATGTGATACGTTTAGCCAAGCCCAAGCACTTTAGTGTACTATTCTGAATGTTTGGCTAATTTGTTGCCAAATCAGAATACAATCAAATCTATCTAACTCCTTAAAAACATTGAATGGGCTGAAACAAGGAGATGCCTTAGCATGTCTGTTGTTCAACATAGCTCTAGAGAAGGTCATCAGGGATTCAGGAATTCAAACTAGTGGACACGTATTTCACAAGGAGGTACAGCTTCTGGCCTATGCCGATGACATTGATGTCATAAGTAGGTCTGAGTCTGGCTTAAAGGAAGACTTTCAGGAACTGGAGTTGTCCGCTAAGGCTATGGGCTTGGTTATAAACCAAAGCAAAACCAAATATATGGTTGTAGGTGCCAACACTCGTGCCCTGTCCCTGCGCATTAACGATTATGAATTTGAAAAGGTTCAGGGTTTTCCATATCTCGGGTCATATGTGAATTCTGGAAATGAGTCCTCTAGAGACATTGAAAAACGGATATTATGTGCTGATAGGTGTTGCTACGGACTGGTGAAACATTTTAAGTCAAAATTAATAAGGAAAGATACAAAGGCCACCCTATACAAGACCTTGATCAGACCAGTCCTGATGTATGGCTCGGAATGCTGGGTGCTAAAAAAACTAGATGAGCAGAAGCTATCCGTATTTGAGAGGAGGGTACTGAGGAGAATCTATGGCCCTGTGAGGGAAAACGACATTGGAGGCGACTGCATAATCGAGAGTTGTACAAAAGGTTTAAAGATCTTCCGATCGTGCAACTCATACAAATTAACAGATTGGGCTGGTCATGTGCAGAGAATGGCGGAGGATAGAATCCCAAAAAGAGTTATGAATTATTTGCCGATGGGAAGGAGAAGGAAAGGAAGACCGTGTACAAGATGGCTGGACCAGGTTGGTAAGGAGGCAGTGAGGCTGGGTGCAGCAAACTGGTGGACATTGGCCGGGAGTAGAGACCAGTGGGGAAGATTTCTTTTGGAGGCCAGGGCCCGGACTGGGCTGTAGCGCCGAGGATGTATGTATGTATGTATTGTGAATGTTGGACCGTAACGATCGATCATTGAAGGAAACCGGAAAAATGGATTTAAAATTTCTGTGCTACGTTGCCGACCAACTAGACGGAAAAGCAAGGATTTCCGGGAGATATTAAATATCCTTTAGATGATGTTTCCCAAGACAACAGTGTACCGACACATGGACCGGATTGAAGACAGCAGAATTTCCATGCAGATCTTCTTGTGTACAACTTTTGGGAAAAGGAGTGTGGACGACTTCGCAAGCGGTGAGGAGACACACGTTCTGTAAGTCCGGAACAGGCGTTTGGCTTCATCCTTGAAAATGACAACGATGATGAACCGCGATCAACCTGATGATTTCAAAATCGTCCTCTCTCTCTCTCTCTCTCTCTCTCTCTCTCTCTCTCTCTCTCTCTCTCTCTCTCTCTCTCTCTCTCTCGCCGACACACACACACACACACACACACACACACACACACACACACACACACACACACACACACGACCAGGAGATATTCACAGGGGGGCGAACGGCATCAGACTCCCCCCAGAGGGTCGAAAAAGTAGACAAATTTTGTTAATCTCTTACGTTTTAGGCTGTTTTATTATTATTTCAGTATGCTAAAATAGTAGTAGGAATAACACCCTTTTAGAATATAAATTAGGTTTATTACACAGCATTTGCGAATACGTTTAAAATATGAAATAAAGGAAATTCAATTCAGTCAATAAGTATCTTCTAAACAATGTTTCGTTAACGCGTATTTTTATTGTGTTACTGTCGTTTACATTACTTGGATTGATCTCAAGGTGTTACCACACGTTTTTCAACCACTTTAAACATAGCAAAGTTGATTAGTCTTTAACTTGATTTTTCTTTTGTATGAAGTCGACTCGACCGGGCCAAATTCTGTAAACCCCACTGCACACGACATTGGTACAGTTCCTGTCCTCGAAATATTAAATTTTTAATTTTTTATTGTGGACAAGTATAATACATTTTTTATGCCTTACGATGTATACAACTGACTTGCAGTGTGTGCCATATGACCGTACTAGTTGCATATACAAGTTGTGTATTACACTAGTTACACAAATTGTTTATAATTACATTTATCTGTATAGGATATTACAGTCCCTTTTATTAAGTATGTGTAGGTCTATATAATAATTTTTTGGCTTTTACGTTTGGACACATTTATTATTCACCTTTTTTGTTAATTCTGACTTTTTAATTAGTGATGGTAATTAAGGAGTTGTATGCGATAAGGGGCCCTTAGACGTTAGGCCCTTTTTGTGTTCAACAGTTTATTAAGTTCTCCATTCCTCAGTTAGTTGTCCTACGAAGATCGATGTCAATGTTCCATCACCAGTGTTCAGGACAAGCGGCTTCGTGCAGTTTTTGGCAAGCTAAAACCTCGGTCAAATCCTTTACTTTCAAAATTCAGTCACATCCAAGATTAACGAATACAACTTCCGGAACAGTACTGCCATCTACTACGTACAATGGTTCTTATCGTCCTTTCCACTATGCTAAAAAACAATGCCTTTCTTATGTACTACCGTTATCTCCATGTGCAACTGTTCGCATTAACCCATCAAAAGAAAAAGATATTCGAAGTTTGTTTCACTTCCTAGACGAGTCTTCTCAGAGCTTGTGTGAGCATGTTCTTACGAAGGCTCCACAGTTACAAAATATTCGTACAGAAGATGACGAGGGAAGTGACGACAGTAAAGGAAACGAAGACGCCTAAAACTAACTGGTGTTTGAAGTGCACGTAAAGACTTTGTGTGGAAACTGTTTTTTAACCTAAAACGTATTTTATATAAGTTAAATCAAAATTGTTGATCTGATATTATTTTTTTCTTATACTGATTTAACCTTTTCATGAAGTTGTAAAGGTAATTTAAAAAAAAAATTGTGACAAATATTTTAACATCAATTAAGGCAAAAAGGGCCTTTGAAACTGTTTTTATTTTTTTTATTTGTGTTTTACAAAGTTTCAATTACAGTCTTGATCTAACCTACATATAACACACACAATACACAACATTTAATGTAACGTGTTCACTGAATAGCAATGCTGTACATCATGTCATAATTTTTCTATAGGCTATTTTTTTAAACTCTTTGAAACTCTTTATCTCGAAATGTCATTTTGTCAATTAGGTCCTTACTGCTTGCAACTCCTTAATTGATGTTGTTAGGATTACATGTTGAAATTATGGGAGGTGACTAAAAAGACAGAAGAAAAAGCCTCTCTCTGTTCGTAATCTATAAGTGAATACAATTTTGTTCTTTATTTTCTGTGCGTAAGTATGCCAGCAATATGAAACGAAGATAACGGAAGAGAAAACAAAATCAATTACAATTTCACGTGACCCGTTAAGGTGCAAGCTTGTGATAAATGACAGAATAACAGAACAAGCAATGCAGATAGACTACTTAGGACAAAGCTTACAAGTAACAATAGGGCAGATGAAGAAATGGAACACCGATTGATGAAAGCAAGAAGAATTGCTCGATGCGTGAATAACCTTGTATGGAATAATAAATACCTCACACAAGAAACAAAAACTAGGGTTGACAAGAGCACAATACGTCCAGTAATGTCCTACACATCAGAGACCAAACTTGGTACAGCAACACTCAAAGAAAACGACAAACTATGTAAATGACTACATTACGGAGGGTACCAGGAAAGGCGAGGTACGATAGGTTGCCAAACGATAGTATAAGAGAAACGTGTAGTGTAACAGATACTAATTCTTAGATTGCAGAAAGAAGAAGGGTATGTAATGAACACATATCAAGAACGGATGACACAAGGCTAGTGAGAAAGGCAAGAGATAGCCAATCAAACACGAAGAGGAGCATTGGTCGGCCAAGGAAGAGGTGGAGTGATACCATGTAGAACCGTTGTTATAGAACACGTCAGAGTTCTAACTATGAAGTTAAAGAGGAAAACGACGATTTTCTGGGCGTGTAACAAACTTGTAATAAATTATTATTTTCAATTATTTTAAATGAAGTTAATATGACAGCATTATGTTTCTAAAACTGTTAAAAACTAAGCGATTTCGTAGTTGTTTGTAGGGTGTAGCCGTCCAGTTGAAATAGGTAGCAATTTGAATTTCTCTGGAAATTTTATTACAAGCGGTCGGAAACGCTGGCGTATGTAAACGTTATTCAGAGAGTAAATGACTGCTTTTGTTTAGGAGGCGACGGTTGAGTGGCTGTGGTCTTGGACCGAGTTAGCGGTGTTAGTAGTCCTTGGCAGCGATGCCAAAAATAAAGGAGCCACAACACGTGAAAGCCATGTGCGCTTGTGCTTTACTGGCCAAATTAAGAAATCAAAACAATGCCAATGGAAAATGTTATCTATAAGAAGTTCGTCTCCCTCTATTTCTCCCATCTACTAACTGCCCTCTCTCTCTCTTTCTCCCTCCCCCCTTTCTCTGTGCCCCTCTTACGAGTGAAACGTTGCCAAAAGAACGTTTAACAAGAGATGTCGCACAGTTGACACGCACTCACCTAGACGTAAACTCATAGGTACGTTGCGCGCGCGCCAATTCTGCCTGTCTCTACCTTGCTCAACTTTGATAATTTCGTTACCTTGCCTTTTTTCCGAATTGATTCTGTGTTGCAATTCTGACTTTCTCCAAACGTTTTCTTGCCAAACTTATTTCACTCATTTTCTTGGCTCCTCTTTCCCATCCATTTGTCTGACTTTTGTTTGTTTACCTATTTCCTTGTCTGCCCTTACCTTCCTACCCTACGCTCTCCCTTCACTCACCCTCTGACTCTGTAATTCTGTTTGTCTGTCTGTCTCTCCCTCCCCTCTCTCTCCCTTGCTCACCACTCGCCCCTTAACGTACGCGAAATTAGAGCCTGTCAAGCAAACGTTTTAACAGGTGCTTGTCTAGTATCTGGCATAGATTTCTTTTTTATTTTTATCACACATACACATACATATCTCACTTCGCTCTTCTCTTTCCTTATTGTAACGGTGTACATGTCACGTTTATTTTTAGTTACATAAAAAAGTGTCCCTACGAATGATTTTTTTTTAAAATTAAATCTTGAGCTTTGTATGCCAACAGTTGTAAGTTTGTTAACCTTTATTTTCTGCGTTGGAATTTAATTGCGCGGTGTCCAAATGAAAAATGAAAAACCAGGGGTCACTTTAAGATTAGTGATACGTCTTTAGCACCATCTCCAAATAGTCTCGCTTCAAACCTGCTACCACACGCGACGCTCTCGCGACCGAGTGATCTAGGCCTTGTAGCAAGAGAGAGCCTTGAGCTGGTAAAGGTTCAAGGCACCCTTTGCCCTTTGGAAACAATCAACCTTAAAAACGGATGAACCACTAGCCAGTCAGCGGTACAGGCGTTGAAGATAAGAAGGGTTTCCTCAACATGATAAAGGGCAAAAAAATAAACTGTCGTTACTAAGTTGAGGTTTTTAGAGAACTACGTATGGAATTTGTTCTCTTGTTCTACATACATCCATTGCGCACAAATATAACAGATAATAAGTGTTACTACAATATCACACAACACATAAACAATTATAACAGTAACACTAACGTCTCAAGTAGATCTATGTAAAACAATTCACAGAATTGACTGACTAAGCCGAATCAGAACGGTATTTATAAAGAATATCTGCATTATATTCTTAGATAAGCCGATAAAGAACTAGACGTGCCTCAAGCTTTCTGGAACCTAAAAGATGACTGTGATACCACTGAAAGCTTGCTTTCGCATGCTTGTTTACGATCCGTTGTGATACTGTCTCACTGTACGTACGTATGTTATATGCGAAGTGTCACCGTCTCAGTATGATAAAATAAGAATATTTCTCTTACACGTCATAAGGCAGTTTTCGTTTTGCATAGTCGTTTAATAGCGATTATTGAAAACATGGCAGGCACTGGGTTGCGTATACAGCAATGAAAACTCTTCACTCGGCTGAGAAAGACAAATTATAAACTATTGGTATTGGCCGCAGAAGAAAGGATGGTGTTACGATTGAATTTGTCGAGGTTCACAGATTGTGTGCAGCAAACAAAAAGATGGTAGACGACGCTGACCTGAAAGAACTTGCAGATATCTTGTATTCAGCAAAGGATCGAAAGGGTGCGAGGTGAGATTGCATAAGCCCCGCGCTATGGAAGAATGGAGGTCCTTCGTTTTGTCTAGGATTTCTTCATTTGTACAGTGTGTTGGGAAACGTCGTTATGCCGGAAGACTGGGCGTATAGACTTCTGAGAAAGAAGTCTATAATGTGCGTGCAGATTGTAGACAGATTACTACTAGTTTTTGCTTATAATATCTGTAAAAAATAATAAGACCCTCAGAATTTAGAACAGTAGATTTAATTGAAAATTAAGTCTAATTAACTTAGAATGCTTAAGTAACAAGAACAGATATTCTTGAAGACAATTCAGTGAAACACGGGTAAAAATAGTGAAAAGTAACGTTAGAGTAAAATAGATTAACAGCTTCGACTATGTAGGATATGAAAGAAGTGTAGCTGTATCGATACGAGCTACACTTGTTGCACCTTTTACAAGGTTCAACATCCTGATTGCAGCGGTCCTGTGCTGTGGGTGTCGTGGTCTCCCATGTACTATTTTGTAAAACGGCACATAGCTGAAAGTTCCTGGATAACATAAGCTGTGGCGATTCGCATGTTGAAGAAAACTTAAACAAATTTAATTTCATAAGTAAAACAATTAACAGGCACTTCGAGGATGTAAGACACGCATAGACAAACAACTCTGTAAAACCCCTGTTGCTGGAATACGATAGTGAACGCTGGATCCTCATAGAAAGACCAGGAAGCAGATTGCAAACGCAATAAATGTAATTTTTCAGAAGAACAATAGTCTGTAAGAATTAACGATCGGATTAGAAATGACGCAGGAAAGATCTACAAATATTTGCTATTAATGAGGGACTTGATTTAAACAGACAAAAGTGGAAAAACAACTTGCAAAAAATGAAGGCAAAGTGACTACTGTTAAATTAAAAAAGATAAACTTCTCGAATAAAAGACGCGTGGGGCGACCACATGAAACGCGGTTACACCTATAGTGAAAATTGAGAGCCGCACTAAATGGATAACGAAGATATTCTCGTCGACCTGAATATGTGATTACTCTGGTCGAATAGTCGCTCGGCACTTGCTAGAACATTTTATTAATATTTTAATTTAATAAATAAACACTTGATATAATTCTACAGATACTTTTTATCGTCATCATATCTTCTTCAGCAAGAATTAAACCAAAAATGGTTTGTTCAGGTCCCAAGCAGATAAACCTCCAACACCTTTCGGGTTATACTATGTTTGTTTTGGAATGCGCCAGTCATCCATTCGGTCAAGATGTTTCAACCGTTTTAGCCGATACTGGGCAATTATATCAAGTATACTCATAAGATTCTTCTCTTGCCGTACATCGACAAGATTTTCCTCTTTTCCGATATTGAAGAGTATATCCTGCCACGTGCCTGAGAAACCTCATTTCGGCCGTTCGAATACGACTGGCCTGGGACTTCGTTGAAGTCCCGGTTCTCAGACCCATAGGGAAGTGTAGTGGAGGGATATCACCTTGTAGAATCTCAGGGTGTAGACCTAGTAAATACTTTTCTTTTCTGACGATTGTTTCGATAAGCTCTGAACCTGTCGTAACTGGTGCAACAATTGTCAGGAAAGCAAAAAGTATCTGTTGAACTATAACATATGTTTATTTATTATATCCAAATACTGAATATGTGATTCGGTTTCCCATTCCCAGCTTGTCCCGTCACAAAGTCTAATACTTAGGACAATATTCTCAGAATTAGCTATTAAAACTGCTAAACGATGAGTGAACCCAACAGGAAATACCTACTTCAGATCAATCATCAAACAATTCCGTTACAAATCAGCAAAGTATTTTGGGCATTACTTAGATGCTAAGCTTAGATGGGAAGAATATGTCAAGAAAAACGTGAAGAACTTGAAATAAAATTCAAGAATATGTGGTGGCTACTTGGAAGGACACTGTGATTGTCACCGCATATTAAACTGTTATTATATAAACAAATTTTGAAACCGGTGTGGGTTTATGGTGTGCAGCTTTAGGAGTGCACGAAGAAATAATCCAAACTTTTCAAAATAAGTGCTTCGCAGTAACAATACTACGAACAATAATACAATATTATATACCGTACACACCGTGTATACACGGTACGGTATATTATAAATACCGTGTATATTGGTTAGTATTAACAATAATACACCGTAGTATGTAAGGAACGATGACATGCACCGAGACCTGAGAACACCTACGGTTACTGATGAGATCAAACGGTTTGCAGCTAAATACGGACAAATGCGTCATAAACATCAAAATTTGAAAAGGCTGCACTTGTTCTTCGATTGCACAATCAGAAATTATTCGAACTGGTTTAGGAAAGTGAAATGTTTAGTTTAATGAAATATCTACACACGAACGAAGTGTAAATTAGAGTGAGGAGCGCGCCAATGGGAGGACTACACACTGTTAATGTAGTTGTTAGAATAAAATTGGTTGATACGAGGGTAGGTCAATAAGTATCCACAATTTTGTGATAGTCGTCTATAGGTTGAAACTACCACTTAGTGCTCTTGTATGCTAAGAATGCACGAACAGTGGACGTGTGGTGCCGCCATTCAGATAATTTTCAATCAATTTAAAGTTATGCATGTAATATAATTAAACGAAGCGTCATAAGCCATCCAGTAGTCTACTCCACGCCCCACTTGCGGGCACGCAGCTGGATCCGGTAAAAAACCGGATGTGTGCACCGAGCCTTAGACCCGTCCGTCGCGTCAGTCAGCTGTGGATTGTTGCACGATAAACGTGGCTGCCCCACTCTCCGTTTGCACCAACGAAGCACACCGTGTAGTGATCCGGTAATTGTGCTCTGAATGTGTATCAGGCGCCGGAATATAGGGATAATGTTTTACCACAACGAAATTATGAGAAAAGACAGAAAAATTCAATTCTGTCCAACAACTGAAGTCTACAATTCGATGAAAACGACGAGGCGTATGTCGGAAGGAGTGCTTTTGTTGCATGACAACGCGCGCCCACATACTGCCGCCTACACTGTCCAAACTCCTGAGAAATTGCGTTTCGAGGTGTTGGAGCACTCTGTATACAGCCCCGTCGGAGTATCATCTTTTTGGTCAACTTAAGGATGCCTTAAGGGGCCGTCGATTCTCCAGACACCAAGAAGTGAACGAAGCGGTGAATACGTGGCTTGTTGCTAAGCCGAAAACGTAAAAACGAGGACTTCAGGAAGTTTGTGCAACGATGTACCAAGTGTACTGAAAAACAAGGGAACTATGTTGGAAAATGAGCTCATTGTCAGGTTTTTAGGCTACTGTTGTTACAATAAATTATAAAAAAAAATTGTTTGCGGATACTTATTGACTTACCCTCGTAGTTTACAACCAGTGCACCCAGTAAATAATTATATGTAAATAACTGAAAAAACATGATAGGCGAAAGTTTTCTTATATTATCTCCCGTCGGACTATCTCCATGGTTGTAATTTTTCTTCTTACCATTTCGATACCCAAAATTTGTGGTCGTTCTCAAGCGTCGGTCGAATGACCCTGTCGAAAAAACCGAGAGAGAGAGAGAGATTTGATACTATGGATAGACGTTAAGTCAACTGTCTGTCAGAAAGGTGTCTATGTTTCAAACAACACAGAGCGGCCAAGTCAACCAACCGCCTGCTCCAGTAAGGCTTGCCAAATCTAGGCACGTGCCCGCCTTGTTCTCGTTACGTGTCCGTCGCGAAATACTGCCAACTGCCCTCCCCTCCCCTTCATGGACCCGTCGTTAATGACCGTAACAATAATAATAATATTTATATAGTGTAATGACTTTTATCTCAGAATGTGCTTAATTAGGTAGTACTGATGATTACTTTGTATGAAACGTTCGTTATTCCTCAAGAGGTCGGTGGTGAACGAAATCTGTAACATTTGGTGACTTGTACGACACCTATGCCCTGTTCTGTCTAGTTACTGACCTGTAATACGTAAACGATCACGCGTCACGGCGCGTAGTCACGTTGTCTGCGCTGACGATTGCCCGCAAAACGTGACGTCTGCTTTACGGTGAAGAACCCAGTCAAAATAAATCAGATGTGTACCAACAAAAAGCAATATTACTGATAGTGAATATAAAACGCTCTGTTATACAGCTCTTAAATAGAGAAACATTTGTTATTATTCTTCCCTTCTCTCTCTCTCTCTCTCTCTCTCTCTCTCTCTCTCTCTCTCTCTCTCTCTCTCTCTCTCTCTCTCTCTCTCTCTCTATCGCTCCCCCTTTTCTTCTCTCTTCTTGATTTATCTATCGAACAGAAACTTTCCCCCTTAATCTTACACGCGTAGATAACACAAGATACTGTGCCATTCACGTTTTGTAACAATACCTCGACTTTGCAAGACAACATTGCTTTAACTAATTATTACTATTCTCAGTTTATCACTTCCTCTTTCTCGAAAAAAAAAACACAAGCAGTCACATGCCTTATTGTTATTTGTTATTATAATTAGACATGAAACGGCTGTCTAGTTGCGCTGTGACAAAAGATCTCATTGCGCATGCGTATCTTAGAAGCTTTGTTTTCGGACCAATTATTTTGTCTTCAAAACAGCAGCATGGGCGGTGTATCACGTGGTTGTCCATTATGGTTGACCACAACGCCCCACATCCTGCACTGCCTTCCCTGCGACCACTACGATCTGCGCGAACCGTTTCATGTATTACTATTTAATCTCAGTTCTTAGGCGAATCTGTGGCAAACGGCAAAAATATGTGCGTTACATTTCCTAAAATGTAGATGCATTCTCTGTATATTTCTATCAGCTGCTCCGTTTAGGGCCCTGGAGCCAAACGACAACAAATTTCCGGACTATAAGGCCATGGCGATTTTCGTTTATCTTACAAATGTTTCAATTGGATAAGCGGCAGTCGCCGACGGTGTAGGTTACACAACAGATATATATATAAAATTTTAAAAAATCATGATGCAATAAATATTACATCTTACGTTATAACATAAATAAAATAAGCGCTAAGAGGAAACTGTAACAAATTTTCTCCCACCTTCTGCCGAGCTAAAGTGTTGAACGTTTTCTACAAGATTTTTAAAACTTCGCCTTAATGAGCACGTATCTGTAAAATTTACAGCAAGTTTAATTAAGAAAGTCTACTAGTTTTGTCACGGAAATGAGTAAGAAACTTTCAGAAAATGGGTAATATATGTCCTTGAAAAATAACATTCCAAAACCGCGTACAGGATATAACCGCCACCAGCTGTCGTGACGACTAGACCTTAAAGAAGGCGGTTCCTTTTATATAAAAGACTTCTAATAATGTATGCCACGATTGGCTCTTGTAAGGCTCTGTGAAAACTACCTCCCTGCTGCCTTCATTTGATCGCTAGTTGTCTGACGGGGAGAGAACCTTTTTTTGGACCAGGGATTGTGTGGGACGAGCTTCTTGCAGAGCTAACGTCGCGGGAGCCACTATGGTCTGGATACCTAGATATGGCCTGATACAGGCCGTGGGATTTCAATCAGACAAATCTAATTGAGCGTGAGGGTTCACCGAGGCCGGTTTCAAGACAAGTGAGGGCGCGGGATTGCCCTGAAAGGAGCACTGTGGAAATAAAACTTACTGGAAAGTGTCCGCAAAGTGGTGTTCAGGGAACGGAGACGAATGGGTTGTCGGTTGTTCTGGTTCGAAGTCAAAAAAGGGATTTTCATGCCCAGAACAGTCCTCGGTCAAGGAGACACTGAAGCTTACATTTAGGGGGTTTTGCCAAGTAGAACCATACAGGGGAACGCGTAGGTAACCACATACGTGATGACGATGAGTTCCCCTAGGCGCGGGGGGTCATAGATCTGCTGCAAAGTAGGGGTCGGAGTTTGTAAAGACGATTGGCAGTTTTGCGGGCTACTTGCTCGGAATGTGTCCGCCAGGTGAGACGACGATCCAGGTGAAGCCCGAGGTAGAGAACCTTCTGCGTGAAAGTAAACGACTGTCTCTTCAAAACTATCATTGGCGACATTCGTGTAGGCAGCGTCTTCAGCCCTCTTCTAAGCAAAGCTGCAGTGCGGGTAGCCCTCTTTATATCTCCACTCAAAGCGGCTTATACCTCCGAAAGCAGCCTGAGTCTTGCCCTTTTGGACAAACCTCAAACAGCGCAAAAAAAAAGAGTTCTCAAGAGGAGACTTCGGTTAACTGCAATGATTCCTTTCTTACTTGTCGAGAAGCGGACTCGATATACACTAAAGAGCAAGTATTCTGTCTTACATCGGACCTTGAGACAGGAGTTCCTAAAGGTAGGTCGGTACTCGACTGCGAATTTCAAATGGTCTCAAATGCATCAATCCACACAGCCCAGAATCAATTAGTACTGTTTAGACTTAGGTACTGGAAAATATGGTAAATCTAATGAACATATTGAGACCGGATTATCCACGGTAAAAGGCGTCCAAGTCTTCTTGAATTGATCTGAAATTGAAAAACAAAAAAATAGTCAAGAAACGAAGAAAATATAATGGTCGCCAATTAGAGGTCCAAAGTTTACTGTTTTATGACCAAATTAAACGATTGCTGGAAATCAGATGGCAGAAATGATATTATGGGGACTCTCAAGGGGAATTAACAATCCCAATCTATCATGTGTAGTATACAGTTGCCCAAGAAATGAAGAGAGATACTTAGTAGAAGGTAACCAGACCAGATTTATAGAGGAAAAGCACAATTAATTTTTTGGGGAAGCAAAGAATGAGAGTGAGTGAGAGAGAGAGAGAGAGAGATCAATAGCGTGGTCAGTTGCCCTATAGAGAGAAGGCTTGGCTCGAATTTGGCAAAACTCATGCCCAGGTTCAGAAAATATAATGCATTGTTAGCTATTTCAAATGACTTGTACAAAGCATTATGCAAACAAAACGTATAATTTACAACAGAAAAAGACTGGATGTTTATACTCTCCCTCATAAACATTAGGTTCATTGGTATTTCCACTTAAACCTATTCCTGGAATTACAAACAAAAACTCTTAATTTAATCCGTTGCTATTTTTGGCAACACGATGTTAATACGTAGGCCTACTTCTGACTCAATCAGTGAACAAATTGATAACCGTGTACTTTCTATTATTAGATCAAAAGCTGGCAAGTGAACGTTTTAACACGAACATCGCTAAACGTAACGGAATGAAAGTAAATACGAAAACATTACCTTACCTGAAAACATTACCTTACCTGAAAACATTACCTTACCTGAAAACATTACGAGAAATTTCGTAAGTCTCGATCCAAGTGATTGTGGCTGTAAAGAAGAAATGAAGGGAGAAATAAAGAAAGTAGAGGAGGAGAGGAGAAGGAGAAAAGAAGAACAAGGAAGAGGACAGTCTATACTCACCGACCAACCGAGGTTTCTGTGTCTTAGAACCTTTGAGTTAGTTTGAAATAAAAACAAACAGTGTAGCCTTTTCTTTAAATTATAGGGTGGGGGAGGTGTTGACTAATTAGAGGACCGTGAAAATTCGGATCTCTTCGCAGCAATAACAAGGCATAAACCTTCAACGTCTTCTACCTTGCTTCAGAAAATTACTTGGCGGTGTCTTCCACTAGTATAAACGTATTTCTTCTTTAGGCTTAGACAGACGGAATCGTCATTCATATTGTTTTATATAGTACAAAGTGTACGCAGTACTTTCTCTACTACAGTATAATACACCTATATTTTCTTGTTATTGAAATTAAGTTAGTAAACATGTTTGACAAATTATGTTTGAAACATTTTTGTATGCGGAAAAGTGTTCCGTAACATTTTTGTATGTTACGTAATGCGGAAAAGTGTTACGTAATACGGAACGTTCTACAAGTTTATCGAATGTTCCAGTGGAATCCGGCTGTAATGTGTGTGCGTACGTGATTCTTAACGCATTAGCTAGACTGTTCCAGAAACCGTGCGCACTGTGTCAAGGCCGCAATGAATTACGCTCTAATGTTTTCCTTTATTGTTAATCCGTAGTATGGAATATTCTGGTATTTCGGTGGGTATAAATACAAGTACTCAGCGACGTTCAGTTCCGTTTGAGTTGCGAGTTATTATCGGGCGATTACTCTGTGCGTTCAAGTGGTTATTAGTCCGGTTTGTAATATTGTGGTGAAGTGTTACGTTTTTTATAATTGCGCGGGACAATTGTAATACAATTGTGTTTTATATTAGTAGACATTTTTATTGCGTGTGAACAATGTTTATTTGATTTATTGTAAGAGACTATTTTGTGATTACAAACTGTTTAATTGTGATAATTAAAGCTGGTGATTAGTGACGTAATTGGTGTCTTGTATTTTGTTTTCCACTGTACCATACGACGATCTGTTAGACCGTCGTAACAATACACACACACACACACACACACACACACACACAAACATTTCTTTCTAAAAATAAGTCTGTTGCTTTCTGTAAATCTGTGTGTGTTCACACCTACGTACTCATTTTGTTCTGTAAAAACAAAACGTGAATCCCATATGCTCTCTGCATCAGAGGCAGAGAATATTTTGTTTCTTATGGCAGCGTATGAGAAAGTATCTTCATTATATAAAACACTGTCAAGCAAATAATGCCAAATTTCCTGAAGCAATAACAGGAAACGCTGCAGGCTTCCGACCGTAGACTCCGTTTATTGTTCCGAATTTATCATACTTTACACGGTATTTTTAAAAAATAGACAAGGGCCGAATTACGTACCGGAGAAGAAAAATGGTTTCAAATGATTTATAAAATTATTTTATCAAACTATTAGTACAACAATGATAAATAAATACTTACAAAATAGCAAACTTACAACGAAAATAAAAACGTTTTGTAATTAGGCCTACTGAACACGTTTACATTTTCTGGAGCTTAAACTTTAAACCACATCACTATCGAGAGAGTAATGTAATTTTTTTAATTCTCCCCGTCGCTTGGCACACGGCTGGCTGTGAATTTAAAAAATAAATTTAACACCGTGTAGTTGGCAGCAAGACAAACGCAATACATTATGTGTTATACAAGTGTGTATTGTGTATCACGAGAAGGGGTTCAGCGAACTGCAGTGATTTCAGCCGACTGAGTTGTCTATCGTCAGCCGTGATAGCAACGAACCCGGCCGAGTTCAAGTGAATTAATATTCCGTCTCCATTGTATGACCAGACATTGTAGTGTAGTTTATATAGAAAATCACACATACGCGTGAATAGGAAGAGAATAATTTATTTAGTCAAATAGTCGATACAGATCGGCAGGAACTCCATCAGCCGAGTGCCATGATGTACTATACCGCCCTGTCGCGTCGTAACAGACGTCAGAATAATACGAGTTCACCATCATCCTCATAACACAGCACAGGCAAGGTGCTGCCTGTTCCACCTCCAAATATCCTCCAGTCATCTCCTCCTCGGTCTACCCACACACCTCTGTCCTATAAGTTTGTACTTCCTGACTTGTTTGGCCAGTATGGAATCTGACATTCTTTCCAAGCGTTCTTACCAAGTTGTAATCTTTTTAATTTTTGAAGTTGTACTTCTTTTGGCGCGTTTAGTAGAGGGTGAAATTGAGAGCTGCGCGCGCACCCTGTTGCGGAAGTGCGACATGATGATCAAAATCAAAACATTTCGGTCGCGGCCCCGATGGACCTGCTGCTGCTGATCGTGAATGGATATATAATTAAATAACTTTATATACATTGTGCTGTGGAATATTTTTCGGTGACAAAAATTGTATAACCAAATTTTAATAAGTGTTTAAAAATATTTGAGGTTAATTTTTCGTAGATATTAATTTCAAAAGTCTTTTTTATATTAAATCAATAAAAGTTTCGATAAGTATTCTATCATTATGTTTGTTTTATTCCAATAATCTAATATATATATCTATATTTTAAATTATAGATCACACTTAATTGTTCAGAAGTCTATCGAAAAGTAAATCCATTGCTGTAAATTTAACAATAAATAATGATCCTACTGTTTCAACGACACGACATGGCACCACCATTGATGCTGTATTCACGCGATATCTGAACAACGTTAATTCGAAAACATTTATATCGTACTTCAGTTATCACAAACCGATTGTAACATAGGTCTATGTACCGATTCAGTCACCACCGGAAGAAGCTATGGAAGTGGACGTAATTCCAAATGAATGAATTGACTCGATTTTATATAAAAATAAATTCTGTAATGTTTTTTTTAGACTGGATTAAAAAATAAATATTTCGTTTTTCATTTAATTAAAATTTTATCAATCATATTTACCATCTCCCTTCACTCCTCTTATCGTTCTACTCGTATGAAGTTTTAGCATGCATGTTAGTTTTTCAATCACGCCAAAGAAGTATAACTTCTAACGCGCGTACATAAGTACACGCACCCACAATTTTTTCATTCAAGTTAAAAACTTGTAACTCTTTTCTGATGGTCTCATTATTTATACGGTCAAATTTAGAACACGTTTTAACTCCTCTTAAGAACGCCATTCTCGGGACCTGTATTTTACCGTCTTGATTCTTGGTTGTTGTTCATAATTCACGTACATAGGACAGTACTGTCATAACTTTGTAAAACTTCAATTTTGTACGTCGACATACATTGTTTCTAAAAATACGGTTGATTGTCCCAGAGATCGTCTGGAACTTACCTAACTTAACATCAATATCATAATTTCTATCATAGCCAACATCATTTCCAGCATAATTAAAGTGGCTCACTCGTTATAGAATTTGATCTTTAATCATTAATTTTGTTCTTATTGCTTCCTTGCGTCGAAATGCCATTACCTTTGTTTTTATAGTGTAGATCCTCGGAGAAATAAAAAGCTTAGTCCAATCTTGCCATTGATTAATTCCCGATTGTTAGTCGCTTGCATTAGGTGACATCTCTTGGTTTCCACCACATCACGTCCAGAATTCTACGTGTGCTTGAGTTTTTACCATTACCGACGTCGTATTTACCATTGATACGTGTGCTTGAAAATTGTAAATACGTCGAAAGGCCTACTACGATGCGAAGCGGCTTAGAGTTCATCGTTTGACAACGATCAGAAATAACAATAACAAAAAAAGTAATGCAAAAATGTTTAACAATTTTAAATGATAGGGTTGGACTAATAGAGACCGTAAATGAAATGTATGCTTGATAATAAAGATTATAACTTGGTTTACTCCGCGGGAAACTTAATTTTATTAAAATCATAATTTACATGAGAATGATTCTAAATTTACAATACATAATCTAGAATGAGGCAAACCGAAACACGTAGTTCAAGACGACGAGATGGCATGAGCATTTTATTTTGGCCGAGGTTTCTACAGCGCAAGCCGTATTCATGGTTTTCATTTCCAGACTATGCTTTTGTCATCTTTGATTTTGGTAAGCACTTATCTTGGTCTTTGGTCTTTGGTTCATCTTTGGTAAGCACTCATTTTGTTAATTCCCCAAACCAACTTGGATCTTCACTTAAGATATTCCTTATTGATCTATAACAGGTCTCTATACTCTTGGAATATTCGACTCTGTGTTCTCGCAGTGGCACCATACCTACTCCAGTAGTCCATCTGTATTGTCTTCAAACAATTTTCTCTCTTTTATGGAGCTCTCAAGTTCACATCTTTAAGTAGAAATACTTTCAAAAATGACTCTGTTTTTTATTTTTATGACATTTATCGTTGAACCCTCTATAAGTCTTCTTTTATACAACATCTTTTATACCTTGTTCCGGCCCATCCGGTTTTTCCTAATCGGATGGACCATAACATAACCATAACCATAACACGAGGTGATGTTCCTGCGTTCTATGAAGGGAAATGCGCACGAGCACGTAGAATACGAGGTCAGGACATGCGCCGGTAACTCACTGAATGGGGAATATCGGAATCGATGGTTGCGTCGCATGAGCCTAATGACGGCTGAGAGGTTGCGCAGGCAAGTAATCTTTTACAAGCCCAAATGGAAGCGACCTCCCGAAAGTTCGAGGAAGAGATGGCTTGACTTTGCTGGTCAAAACAGGTGATATCACTAAACCTTGTAATGAGAGGAGAAGAAGAAGAAGAAGAAGAAGAAGAAGAAGAAGAAGAAGAAGAAGAAGAAGAAGAAGAAGAAGAAGAAGAAGAAGAAGAAGAAGAAGAAGAAGAAGAAGAAGAATGTATTTGACCTTTTACAAATACTCAAGTTCTGATTTGAAACTTTGGACCATTTTTCATTGAACACTTTGGTAACTGAGTTATATTTATTAAACACTTTTAAGATACTTTTTGCCTATCATAAATTAGTTAAAAGTTTATTGCACGTATGTGTTCAATTACACGATAATTAACAATAATGTTACTACATCTATACAACAATAGAGTAGATGACGAATTCAGTTGTTGTGTATAATGATTTTAAAGACCACTTAATGACAAGATTTATTAACACTATTTGTATGTTGTCAAAAGTAGGTCAATGAAAAATCGACATATATGAGTGCGAAATTAACTTAAACTAAATTTGCAGACTTGTTATTACTACACATACAAACGACATTATGATTAGCCAAACCACAGATGTTGAGCGAATGAGAGGACAAACGAGAACAAAGAACACGATGGAAGCCACAAGCGTGTTCAATTAACGAAAGCATCAACTGTTGCAGGTTTCTGTTAGTGCTTAGTTCATATACGGTGCTTACTATCGCCCAGTAGGTTGGACTGATATACGTACTGTATATTAAAGTGGAAAGAAGGCAGGCAATTAATTATAATAAATCACGGATAGAGTTGGCAGTAACAGTCATTCTGCTCTCGTTTCCGCCTTTCTTGCAGAACAAACTGTACTATAAATCACTGACTGCCTACCTTATCTGGCTTGGCCTAGTGATTTGTTGCTTGCGATCGACAAGCCTAAAATTTCAATTGTCTTCGAGAATCCGGGAGCTGTTCAGTTGACACTAAAGAATATAGCGACTACGGTTGTTTAAGGGAGTCTGAAAAATGTTAAAACTACGGCCTTTCTGAAATTACAAATAAATGTGCTCTGGAGATTAAACTAAACTCTAGTTGTTGTCCGGCTTCGAAGGCTGTATTCTCTATGTCATGTGGCTAGGAATTTAGGAGTGAAACCTCTAATCAACAATCATCCTCATCTTCTCTCGTGCATTAGGACCTTCTGCGCCCTATAGCTGATGTACACCTAGACCTGAGAGACACCAGTTTGCACTTAACCACGTGGAGCAGGGTTGCCAAGTGTAGCGAATTTTCCCTACAGTAACGATATCTCGAAACTCAAATTCTATGTGGGGAATTGGTGGATATGTAGTTTCGACAGTGACTAAGTTCAAAGCCTCAAGGATTTGGAATTTATTGCCAGAAAGAAATTAAAGACATTCAGTCACTGGCTTCAGTAGCAGCAGCTACTGCCTTTAAGAAAAGCATTTAAATAGACATTGTAGATCTTGGTATGGAATGGATTCCCTTAACAAATATTTATACAGTTGTTGATGAAAAATATTATAGGACATTATAGAATATTAACCTTTTGATAGGAAGTGAAAAATACAAATAAAGGGAAGATATTGTAGCGTTTTCTATTTTTAATACGTTTGTAGCACTTTACCAATTAGTACCGTAGTGGCTGCGTTGAGAGAATATTTAGACTAATTACATTTGATAAAACCAATCAGAAATAAATTAGATAAAATTATGGTACTGAAAGACTTTCTGCCCTATTACACACAAAAACGTCCTAACCAAACAAAATATATTTTATTAAAAGTATGTACCGGGCTGTTTGGCCGTGGTCCAGTGTTTTCAAACAAACCAAACGTTTCGACAGCACCACTGGCTGCCATCATCAGTGGAATTCGAGTACTGTGGGCCTGACGTTAACAACCCGCGTTCAGGTAGACTCGAATTCCACTGAAGATGGCAGCCAGTGGTGCTGCTGAAACGTTTGGTTTGCTTGTAAACCCTGGACCACGGCCAAACAGCCCGGTACATACTTATAATGCTACTGACACCGGCCGTCAAAGCCTTACAACCATATTAAAATAGATTTTGTTTAGATTTCACTATAAATGATACAACGATGGCCAAAAGCAACTTTATGTAAATAGGTGTCACTTTTGAATTAAACAATCGAAGTTACGTAAATATAATAGGTGAATTATGAACTAAAAAGGATAAGCATATTAAAGTAATTACTTCGATGGCTCAACTGGTGATTACATTTCTTTTAGCATATTTAAACACGTTTTTTAATATTTACTTATTCTTTTAACAGTATTTAAGCATTTAGAGTATACTCAGATTCTATCAAGTATTACCTTTTGCATAAAAACATATATTTGTGGCTGTGGGGATTTTAATGCTAACGAGGGGAAATTTAAGTTGCTATGTGGGGAAAGAGGTTGATTGACCTGACAACACTGACGAGCTGCACGATGGGGAGGAGAGTTACTTGTGTTGATATGTAGATGCCGCGTTGTTATTGACTAAGGTCCGCCTAGCTGAACAGACGGGTCGGGATTGACTGAACCTTAAGGCTAGGTGCACACTTGCTGCAAAAGTTATCAGGACGCTGCGGCATTTCAATCTGCGTCTTATCGGCGTTCCAATGCACACTGAAAACACGGTGATAGGCCACAGCGACAGTCTCTCATTTGCCACCAACCGAGATGGATCGTACACGCGCCCAAATATTTAAGAAGAAAGTTGTTTTTTCATACTTAGTGTACAATTACGTAAATCGTGAAAGTGAAATTAGAAAAAGGAAGTACTGGATTCATCCATACAACAGCGAGAGGTACTTGAAGGGAGCTTTTAATGTATGCTTGATGGATCTCAGGGAAGATGATGACAAGTTTTTTAATTATTTTCGAATGTCAATTCGATCCTTTGACGAATTAGCCGGTCGAATCCAGTGGCGTCGCCAGGGGGGGGGGCGGTCCGCCCCGGGTGCCACACTCATTGGGGTGACAAAATTAGGGCGAAAAATTTTTTAGAAATAAAAAAGAATTACTAGATCAACAAATTAATCACATCAACATTTCGATTGAAGTGTGCAATCCCAGGAAGAGGGGCGTATTATGTGGGTATCACTAGAGTAATACGAGTTTAAAACGTTTCGGTAAATACGTAATTTTTGTTCAGTTAAATTTGTATTGCAGTCTTTTAATTATCGTAAGTTTGATTGCTTGTACTTCGATTATAAAACGACCGAGTAATTTTTGCGTGAAAATTTTTCTCAGTGTATATAAAAAAATCAATTATGAGATTTTCTGTAAGCACTCCTAACCTATCCTTGTTTTTGTAGAAGTTGCTTTTTAAAAGAATTGCGCATTTTTTAAATTAATAATTTATTTACAAAAATGCCTTTTTTGGCATTTTAGATAGAATCGCTAGCTCGCCTATCTGCACTTCCGAAGGTTAGACTTTCGCTAGCATAACGTCCTGTCCGTTTGAAGTTTAGATTTTTGTTTGGTCGCGTTGTTTCCCTGTTATAGGTTAGACTTATATGCCGATCCACGTTTTCGACGACACTTGCTACAAAAACTCGACCCGCTCGCAAACCCTCAATACGCTTATATAATCGTGTGCGTTAGCGTCCGATCATCCTATACTCTCTTCGCTTATGGTTCGTTCAGCTCGCGCACCGCTCGGTCGTCCGTAAGCCGAAGGGTGTTTTGATAGTTGCGTTTCCTGATTTGGCCAATTCTGCGCAAGCGCACCAGACTCCCGCGCCGGAGAACCGCTCACTCTTCACTCTTTGTTTCAGCCCAGTGTTGTGAATGTGATGCGTGTTGTACAGTTTCAGTTCAGTTCAACAAAAATTCAATTTTTGCTGTTTATAGTGGCATGGTGCAGAGTGGTCCTTTAATTATTTTGAGTTTCTGTATGTGCACCATTCATTTACTGAAAAGCGAGTACCGATACACAGGCCTGCGAATTTAAATTTTTTTTCTGCGGCACGGGGTTAAACAGGTCTCTATACTTTGTTCAGTCAGGGAAGGCGGTTGGATTACCTGCGATGGCTCATTTAACACAAACACACACATGCAGCCGACCCGACGGTACCCTCATTCGGCGTTTAATGCCTACTGGACACTATTGGACACTCCGTTACTCGGACCGACTTTTCTTATGGTTTACAATTTAATAGCATTTAACGTAACATTTTTTGATTCTGCGTTGAATTCCAAACAAAATTAGAGCAAACACGGTACGAATCTGACGAGAAATACTGTTTAAAGGTTATATGATATGGCTATAGAACGTATGCAGGTTTGTTTATCTGCCCCACGAACTTGTTTTCGTAAATGAATATTTAAATAGGAATTCTGCAAATACCGCCACGTTTTTACACACTCAAGCTAGGACAATATTGTGATGTATTTATTATTTCTTTATGTGATGTATTATTTCGAGGAGGAGGCCCTCTTCTTGACTCAAGAAGGTTATATGCAAAATAATGTAACGCAAGCAAGCAAACACGCTTAGCAATACAAAAAAACTCGGATAAAAATCCAACATTTTTAAATATTGTAAATGGTTTTGTAAATACCGTATGTAGGCCTTTTATATAAACAGTGACGAAGGTGTTATCGACCAAATAACTTTTAATGCGGCCTTCGGCAGTTTCAAAAGTACGAAACGAGCCTTTCAAGCTCGAAACGCAGAAAGCTCATTGGTCTATTGTAAAAGTAAATAAACAAACGTTAAAATAATATAATTATTAAATTAATAATTATGAAGCCCAAATGATTTGAAATAGTGAAAATAAGATGAAATTTTTAAATATTAAAATTGGTGGAATTTACACTAAAGGAACGTTGCGTTATTCTTTTAGTTTTTAAATAGGGATTGTACACAGGCATTCTGCAGATATATTTTTTCCATAATATTAATTATCTACACCGTAATTGTGTCGTGCGTGTTTGGACTCATTCTTCAATAAAATTACGCGTAGAATACAACACGGTGATCGAAATTAGAAATGTTCGTGCATAATAAAATGTTGTTTTTATGTACCGGAGCTGTCATCGGTGACTTAAAGACACCGAATTATTGTTAATTATTCATAAAAATATGTTATTCTATTATAAATTCTAATGTTTCCCAATTTTATATTAATTTGCCTATTATAAATTTTGTTTAAAATAACCATTTTTATGTTTCGATGTACAAAATTCTATGTACTTTAGATTTTATTAAATGGAGTATCACAATTGAAATTAACGTTTGCTCATAAATATTTCTAAAATTCTTGTTATAAACATATAATTTAAAAGCGTATAGTTTAAAAGCAGTTTTATTTTCCTTAAGTGTAATGTTATTGCAGTTTTACATTTTACCAGTGCTATTGTTCATTAATTGTAGGCCTAATGTTATTGCAGTTGTACATTTCGCCAGTATAATAGTGCACAACTAATTCAATAAAAAAACTTAACTCTATCTTGCTGACCTTCATTGATTTCAACCATTTTCACCAATTACAAGCATTTAATGAATGTTTATTTACCGTTTTTTCTTCATAGTTTTTGGTAGTATTTTTAGAAATTATATTGAATTAATGCATAATCCATTCCCTCGCTTTACGAAATAGCTGCATTAAGAAAATTTTAATTTGCATTAAAAAGATTTATAAGACGACAATGTAAATAAATTTTAATATAATAGTTTAAACACTAATGAAATATACAATAATATTACTAGCTCTTTCCGAGATTTGTCTAATTACATTGCTTATTAATTATCGGGGAAATACTAGAATGATAAATACACATTGTTATTAGCACCTGAAAGAAAAATAAAATTGTAACAAATGTTTATAGCAACCAAAGTCCGCTCGAGAAACAACTCATTTTAATGTTATTTTAATGGTTAGTTGTATACATGCCGTAATAATATATTATGTATATTAATCAGGGCACCAACTGGTACTGCTATATTTACAAACCTATTTTGATCTTAAACGGCATAATGACGTAATGCAGATTTTTTATAAAATCAAAGTATTATTGAGTGCAGTAGTTATTGACCGACCGATTAGCACCGCTAATTTAAACTACGCTCAGTAAATTATGAAATAAAATAAATACTATCATGTCATTAGCAATATCTATCAGTGTCGTTATTTTCAGATACACTATCATGAAAAGGAATCGACCAAGTGGAGCAGAGAAAAAAGCAAAAAGCGAAATGTATGGAGTTGCAGTCAATGACTGGATCTATGCTAAAATTCATTGAGCCTTCACCTTCAAAAAGCACTCAAGGAGTGAATGTTTTGGATGAACACGGGGAAGAAATCCAGACGATTTCCAAAGAAAACCAAAGTAAACCCGTATTATTAGAGGACGAGGAAGGAATAACAAAAAAATCTCAAGAGATTCAAAATCAGACAGAATCGAATGTTGAAGATGAATGCTCGTTTTCTGTTAGGAAACAAGAGATTATTATTGAAGAAACCAACAATGATTTAAGATTAAGACAAAATGAAGAAATTGCAATAACTTACAAGAAGAAGACGAAGCTGTTAAAGAAAACATCGATGATGAAATTAGAGAAGATGAAGAAATACATGAAAACTTGTCTCTATATTCTGATATTGGTGATTGGCCTTTAATTGTTCCACATGATCTAAGAACTGATTTGATTAAAAGAGGAAGTAGTGAATTTCAAAATAAGAACGGCCCGTTCGTTACTATTCAAAGATCAGGTGATAAATCCAAAGGAACAAATCGTCAGTTAACTACTGATTGGTTCTACAACAGTTTGGCAAATGGTGAAAAAATATTGAGAACTTGGATGGCCTATTCACTAGCAAGACAAAGCTTATTTTGTTTTTGTTGCAAACTTTTCACCACCAATGTAAATTCTACCACCTCATCAAAATTCTTTACTGGATTTCAATCTTGGTGGAAGCTCAATCCAAAGATATCAGATCATGAAAACTCTGAGCAGCATCTAACATGCTTAGAAAAATGGAAACCATTACAAGCAATCCTTAATGCAAATAGAACAATCGACAACATTAATCAGACTAAGGAAGAACAAGAAAGAAAAAAGTGGACGAACATTTTACATAGATTATTGGATGTTACTTTATTTTTGGCTAAACAAAATCTTGCTTTCCGGGGTCATAGGGAGGACGCAATGGCTGCAAATAAAGGCAACTATTTAGAACTTGTTCATCTCCTTTCAAAGTATGATCCCATATTAAAAGAGCATTTGTGTCAAGTAGATCAGCAGGCTGTAAAGTTAGGAAAAGTTTTAGTCAGCTACTTGTCTCCTTCTACGCAGAATGAGTTTATCACGATATTGGGTGAATATGTAAAAGAAAAGATTTTGTCTGACATAAAAAACGCTAAATACTACGGGCTTCTATTTGATAGTACAAGAGATGTTTCGCACATTGAACAAATGTGTGAGGTTATACGCTATGTGCATATTGAATCTGGAAAAGTGGAAGTTAGGGAATCATTCCTAGGATATTTTCAATTGACTGGTAAAAAGGCTGTTGACATTACGAAAGAAATTTTTAAGATCCTCGAGAAAGACCGGTTAGATATAAATATGTGTCGAAGTCAGGGATACGACAATGCCTCGACGATGGCGGGAATTCACACTGGAGTGCAAGCAAGGATAAAAGAAGTTAACTCTAAAGCAATGTTTGTTCCTTGTTCCAATCACACACTTAACCTCTGTGGAGTACATGCATTTGGGACTGTCCCTTCATGTGTGACTTTTTTTGGGACATTAGAAAGTGTGTACAGCTTCTTTTCCGCATCGACCCGCAGATGGGAAATTCTCATGCAACATATTGGCATTTCTGTAAAACGTCTGTCTGAGACTAGATGGAGTGCCCATCACGAAGCAATAAAACCCGTCATGGGTAACTTTGAAAAGCTAATCGAAGCTGTTGAAGAACTATGCCAGCCCGACGAGACAGTCGAAACTAGAGGAGCTGCACATATCCTACTGCCTGCAATCAGCGACTTCTCATTTTTATGCTACCTTTCATTGTGGGGGCAAGTGTTAGGGAAGTAAACCACACACAAAAATATTTGCAATTGGAAGGAATCAACCTCGAAAAATGTGTAGTTAAAATGAATGATCTTAAGCTGTTCTTGAAGGACAAACGTAGAGATATTGTTGAAGGTGCTCTTCAGTTTGCAAAAAATATGTGTCAAAAATTGGACATCCCCACAGAAAAAAGAAGAAGAGTGAAAAAGATGCTACCTGGTGAAAATTCCAGGGATGAAGGACTCACTTGGGCGCAAGAGCTACAACGGGCAATGCTCGAATGCATAGATACGTTTTACCAGGAGATGGTGACACGCTGTGAGGGTATGGAACAAGTCCTCTCCCACTTCGCTATTTTGCAGCCTAATAATTTGATGAATGCAAACGAACCAGACCTTCGGACTCTTCTCAGAAGTTTGACTAAGACATATGATGAATTTTCTCAAGAAGACGTAGACGTCCCCAAAGAAATCCTGCGGTTGAGAAGGCATCTTCAGGCAGCAGGCATTTCAAATGAAAAAACGAAGAAGTGGACCAGTTTGAACTTCTTAGAATTTATTACCGAATATGACTTTTCAGATTCTGTACCAAATGTAACATTAGCTTTAAGGTTTTTTGTCACAATATTTGTATCAGTTGCTTCATGCGAGAGAAGTTTTTCGAAACTAAAATTAATCAAAAGTTACCTCAGATCCACAATGAGTCAGGTTAGATTGACGAACCTAGCTATGTTATCCATTCAACATGAAGTGGCAAAAAGTATTGATTTTGATAGTGTAATTTCAAAATTTGCTTCATATAAAGCACGTAAAAGCAGGTTTTAAGATATTGATGTGCTAATTCTTTTGAATTAGTAGGCCTACCTAATTACCTATTTAGTTTGTAAAATGTATTTAGCCTAAAAATAAACAGTTCCATAAGTTATAAATGTTTTATTTAATTTAATTCACATTCGTTCTTTGCAACACGTTAGCTAATTACAGTATTTTCAGCTTTTTATAGTTAAGTGTGTGGGAGGGGGGTGCAACGAGGACGGCCCGCCCCGGGTGCCACTACATCTGGCGACGCCACTGGTCGAATCAGCGACACACTACAAGGAAAAGAAACCTACATGAGATCTCCCATACCACCCTTGGAGATGCTGGCAGTAACATTGAGGTACGTAAAAGACTTCAACATCATATTATTTACATTATAGATTGATTAAAATAATGTAATATTATATGTAATATGCCTACTGGCATGGTGCATAAATTATTTCAAATATATTACCTTTTCAAATGGATACTTTGAGAAGGAAAAAAAATTATAGATTGATTTATTTATTTTTATTATTTACATTAAGCGCATCAGCATTTTGCTATTAGCGCTATTTTCATTATTAATTAAACAATATTATATTTAAATGTATAATGAACAGAAGTACAAAGAATAATAATAATAATAATAAAAAGTATAAAGAATATGAAGCAATAAAAAAGTAATTAACACTACATCTAATGATCTAAGTAATTATAGGTTAGGGGTTTTCGAAAAATTTTTCATTGTCTGTAGTTTGGGGTGGTTGCGGTAAAGGCTCCTGCGATGGGTAGAAACCGGTACGAATATCTGGTGAAGTTGCAGTCATGGTAGAAGAAGATGGCACAGAAGAAGTAGCAGACATTGATGAAAAGGTGGGGTCTGCCGCAGTATATTGAATGGATGAAGTTGGAGGGAGGTTGTGTTGAGGTGGAGGAAAATTAATTTGCTGTGACTGAATTTGCTTGAATTGTTGGTAGATCGGGGAAAACATTGGATGATACGTTTGAGAAGGAAATGTCATGGATGGAATCTGAGTTTGATTTTGACGTTTTATTCTTTTGACAACGTCAAGAACTTCACTTCTAAAGTCCAACTTTTGATCCTCGTTGAAACTTTTTATGGTCGGAATTAACGAATCAAAAAATGATTTGTCTTCATCCGGTGGCTCGACAGCAACGGGTGAATTTATGAATTGCAATAGTGACGACTCAAAACTCTCTTTGCCGTTTGGACGCTGCTCCGGTGGATGATGCAGATGTGGATGGTGGAGTGGATGCAAGTATGACTGCAGGAGAAGTCGCAGATTCTGATAGGGATCTATCTTCTTCTTCCTCTTGTTGGGATTGCGAGTGAGAAGAGTCATTGTTGGAAGGATTCTCAAGAGTTGACTGAGTGGTCGCCAAAGCCATCGATGCCTGCAAGAACCTGTCTTGCGTATATATACTGTAGTCCAGCTCCTGCTGGTTGCCCTGATTTTGTCTTTTTTCGTACGCTCCTCGAGTAGTTGTCTTTCAAATTTTTCCATTTTAGAGCGAGCTTCTTAACTGAAATAAAAAAAAAACAAATTATTACTAACAAAAAGTTCATCTCAATAAATAAAAAAAGTTCATTCTCTCATAAAACTTTTATTATTATTAATGTAATTATTTTTTTTTATTATATTTATTTTGTTACATTTTATTTATTATTTTGGTACCCCAATTATTATTTTTCTAATTTGCTAACAATTATTTGGTTTTGTTGCTATTACAGATATCTAGGGAGTGGATGTTACCTCAAAGACCTTCATTACTCTTACCGGCTTGGACATTCAACTTGATGTAAAATTGTCAGGAAAGTTTGTGCAGTGATGTGGCTAATTTTAAGAGAAGAGTGTTTTCCTCCTTTTAGTACTGAAAGGTGGTTGGAGATTTCTTCAGTGTTTGAAAAAAATGCGAACTTCCCCCATTGCCTTGGCGCACTCGACAGAAAACACATAAGAATAATTAAACCAACACAAAGTGGGTCGTTGTACTATAATTATAAAAAAATTTTTCGATAGTTTTATCTGCAGTGGCTGATGCGAATTACAATTTCATTTACATAGATGTAGGGTCGTTTGGAAGAGAAGAGGACAGAACTGTATTTGAAAACTCTACTTTTTATAAACATCTAATGAATGAATCATTACAATTCCCAGTAAATAAATCGCTTCCAGGTACCCAAAGCCCAAACCTTCCCTACGTGTTTGTAGGTGACGATGCGTTTGGGCTTTCTACTCACATTTTGCGTCCGTACAAAGGAAAAACCTTCTCAAAAACAAAGAGAGTATTCAACTATCGGTTGAGCCGAGCCCGCCGATACGTGGAATGCTCTTTTGGAATTTTGTCTAATAAATGGAGAATTTTTCACAGACCAATCAACGTAAATTCAGATTTAGCTGTACAAATAGTCAAGACTTGCTGCCTCTTTCATAATTACGTTCGTCAAAGGGATGGATATAATTTCACTGAAACGCTGTCGATAACAGGACTTGGAGAACAAACACACACAGCTACCAACCAAGCACGATCTGGCCCTGCGGTTGTTGCTATTAGAAATGAATTTGCAAACTACTTTGAGAGTGAAGCTGGTCGAGTGCCTTGGCAAGACAATTTTATATAAATAAAATTAATAGACTTACATTTTAATTCAATAATTTTAAATAGTTGTTTTTTTCTTTCCGCTTCTTGAGAAGCACCTTGATAATGGGTGTCTGAGAAAAAAAAACTTATCTTTTTGTTCTACTTAAAGACAAGTTTTTATTCTCAGAAACCCATTTAAAGTAATTTTAATTCAATATTTAAATATATTATAAGGACGACGATCCACTTAAAGACTTGAACATCTAAAAGTTTTGTTATTCAATGTACTTATTTTAATAAAAGTTGTAAAAAATTGTACTTACTGGTTGCATTTTTTCATTCTCTTTTTTGTGGCTGAAGTTCTCAACAATGGCTTCACAAATGTTTTCCCAAGCAGACTGTTTTTTTTATTCGGTCTTTATAGTCCTCATAACATCCCAAATTACCGGGCGAGTTTTTACTTCTTCGATGAAAAGTTCGACATCCACATTTTCATCAGACATCGTGTAGAGTGACATCACAAGCTGTAAATACGATAGGAGATACGACGCTGCGGCAGATGTGCACTCCCCTATAGACAAATGAGCACTGCCAGCTATCGGGGTATAGGAAACTTGAGTCTGCAGACTGACAGCGTAAAGCCACTCGGGCAACTTCGGCTACCTTCGTTCTCATCTATGCCCGCCTATATTCTGTTTGGTAAACGTTTGGTTAAAGTTTGTGTATTTATTTTAACACAATAATTTTATTACGTTCACGGCTTCAAATACGTAAACTCAAGAGTAAATTTTTCGTGTATTCAAGTGTCTGTGTGTATTCGTGTCTAACCTACCTATACATGTCCTGTAAGCATTTCGATGTTTCATTTTAAAGTTTTGTCATTTTATTTTTAGTGTAACAGTTTTTATTAGGTACACGCACTGTAAGTGTTCGATGTGAAGTTCGTGTAACATTTCAAAGGAGTCTTGTTTCTCAGCATCTATTTTGTGCTACAGACTTGAAATTTGTACAAGTTAATCATCACACTTTCAGATTGGGATTCCTCAGATTGTTATGGCACTAGAATAACAAATTTATAAATTTACAAAATTTATAATTTTCTACATTTTTTAAATAAAAACCTTTTTTATTTCGGTCAGTTTTTAAAACATTTTATAATTCAAGTAGACAAATGTTATTAGTAGAATAACTGTACAAATTTTAACTTTATAACAAATGTTATAAAGGTAATTATATAATTCTCGAAGATAAATAATAAACACAATTGAGAATAAATTCATATCATACCATTTATTACCCTGAATTGTATATTTTGTTTCAGCGTTTATCACTCCAGAAACAAAAATAATTGATTAAATTGACTCCAGATAAATACGAAACCAACCTGCGAAGTTAGTGCACAGGTAAAGAGAAGTTTTACCGCAACTGATTACAGCAATATATATCAAAACCAACATCATGAGTACAAAAAACTGAACTTAAAAACCAGCAAAACAGTATAAAATAAGTTTTCTTAATAAACGTATATTTCATATACTAATGCGACGATGTAGTCAAAAGGTTCATATTTATCTGGGGAGCCAGTGAAATTGTGTTTGTTTCTGGAGGAAACAAAGGTTAAAACAAAAACTACAATTCAGGGTAATAAATGGAATACAACGATATGGTTAAATTAATTATATATTATGTTTTAATATTTAACTGTGACCACAATCAATATTCATTTTCATATTCAATTCATCCGCTATGCACACAGGAAAACCCCGATTTGGATAACGAAGTTGCCCGAGTGGCTTCACGCTGTCAGTCTGCGGACTCAAGTGTATAGGAATGTGACGCGCGTCTCACAGGTACCTGCGGCAACCTCGATAACTATCAGGAGTGACGTCGGCGTCAGATAGGTATCGGCGTACCGTGTGAATCCCAACAGCAGTTGCTCTGCATTTCTTCTTATGCGATTGAAAATGACGCAGCGTCCCGATAACTTTTGCAGCAAGTGTGCACCGGGCCTAAGACAAACGTACAGCGGAACACGACGAGCGGATGCCATACAAAACGAGCTTCTTACTAATGTGCTACTATCGTCCGTTTTATTAAAAACAAAAATCTAAATTATATTTAATTCTACAACCTTCTTCAGAATTTCAGTAATTCATTAGTTTTACTAAAATATTAGTATTATCCACTTGTTTGTATGTCTAGGAACCTCTGTTCGCTGAGCATTCCGCGTTATGTTCAACGAACCGTCAAATGCGGCCCCTCAACGTTGAAAATCTTAAGCCACTTGTCTTATTGATGTCTGTTTCTTTTATCTAGTTGTACTATTCAGTTTGTACGATTGTGTGACTATGCAATTGTGCTTTTTCATACGCAGTTATAACGTCGTTATGTAGTTTCATTATTGTCGACAGCAATTTATGCAATTTTATTTTTTTAAGGTGCCATTGTTGAGGTACTCTGACCTTGGACAGGTGAACTGTACTGTGTGCCTCGGCCACGTCCTCTTTTGTTGTGCTGTCTCTCGGTGTGTGTGATGCAGTAACTACTATGTGCTCGTCTAATTTGATTCTCACACTGTCGCTCTCACTGTGTTGTTGCGACAATTCCTCCCCGGACAATTGCTCCCTAGACAGCTGCTCCCGTGGCAGTTGCTTCCCGGACAGTTGTAAGATTCGATTCTTCAGAGTACTGGCTTCGTTTGTCTCGATTCCCCTCCATTAGTAATTTTTTATAAGAAACGTTTACAGCGTTTGGAGTGTTGCCAGTGTCTTGTTCTGAGCAAGCCACTGTTGTAGATTCTTATGTGTTTGACGAAAAAAGAAAACAATATCTTTGTTTTCTTCTGATCAACGCAGCTTGCACATTAATACCTTCCGACCAGTAGCGTATCTAGAATTTGGTGTTTGGGGGGGCGGGGTTGGAATAGACCGGTCGAGTCGGCTTCATACAAAAGAAAAATCAAGTTAAGACTAATCAACATTATTTTATTTAAAGTGGTTGAAAAACGTCTGATAACATCCTGAAATCAATAACATTAAAGTAAACGGTAATAAGACAACAAAAATATACGTTATTGAAACATTGTTTACAAGATACTTATTGATTGAATTGATTTTCCTATACTTTATATTTAAAATGAAATACGTAAATGCTGTATAATAACCTGTTTGTATATTTAAAAAGTCACTACTATATTAGCGTTCACAGCTGGAAAAGCTAACAAAATAGCCTAAAAATTAAGAGATTAAAAAGATTCGTTAACCTTTTTCAACCCTCTGGGATCTGGTGCCGTTCGTCTCCCCCCCCCCCGTAAATACGCCCCTGCTACCGATGTAAGACTTTAGTCTTTAGTCTTATGTTGTCAGTTTTTTAACTTTTTGTTATTTGTTTTGAAACTGTTTAGGTTTTTTGATTTAATTTTTGTATTGCTTCCTTTTTATTATTAATCATCGTACAGTCATACAGCTGGCTTACTTAGCAGCTTCATAGTTTAAGTAACTAGTCGATTCCGCGCAAGAACGCTAAGATGTTCCTTTGCTCATATTACTCAAAATATTTTGTTGATCCTTTTAACTGTGTCCAAGCAATTTTCCTTTTTCAGCGATTCAGTCGCAGCATCCATTTAGTAGTATTTCTTTTTTCTTGTCGACTGTTCGGTTTTAAAGGCCTTAATAAGTGTGAATCTCAGTGAAACACAAAAATGTCAAGTGTTGTGAAAGTGCATAGACAGTGCCCAGTGATTGTGCAATACACATCCCCATCCACGGCGGAACTGCAGAGTCTTTCATCTACGTCATCCAATCATTCAGTCATGGCACTGGTCTCTTCGAGACTCCTGCCAACTTCTTGGTCGTCTTCCAACACTCCCTGGTTGTACGGACAGTCTATCAGTGAGGTCCCAATGGTCAGCGGTCTTCAGTCTTCCACTTGGTGGTCAACACCAGGGTATCTCCCTCGCAATATCGAGGCAACACAGCTACATTTAATTTTTTTTTTCTTTTTTCACTTCTTGCGCTACCGAAAAACAACAGAATATCAGCGGCTAGTCGCGACGTATTTGCATTGATCGAGTTGGGTTCCCCGCGTCCTTGCCCAAGGAAAGTAACATTCCCGTGAAGGCTTCCCGAGTTTTGTCATACACAAAACAACTATTAGTATTTGTGGGATGACTACAAAGATCAGTTAAAATCGAGACGCCAACGTTTGGGGAGAAACTTCAGAAAGTTTGGTACCGACATAAATCGGCTGATCAGACTGGCATATTCTGAAGCGCCGGAAGATTTGCGAGATACAAGTCTTAAGTATAGCGCGTCAGAGTACAAAACAACTAATTTTGTTTGCGTGCTCCGGTTCGAAACTGCCAAGTCGACCTCTGTCTAAGATTAATACACATCACCTTGTTAAGAGGATTCGTATATTGCGGTTGCATTGAAAATAAAGAAGAAGTGATTCAAAGTGTGCCACTAACCCCCCCCCCCCCCCAATTCGAGCCGTTGACCGTAAACAAGAGGTTCGAGTGCTTTAAATGTGTAAACACAAGAAACACTAAGAAGGTTTGAAAGAAAGATCGTAAGACGTGGTTATGACGATCGATCGATTAAAGAAGATGACGAATGGAGGACAAGAAATAACCAGGAGATAGATGAACTATCGAAGCATGAGGAAGTTGTAAGATTCATAAAGGCTCGACGAATACAACGGGTAGGACACCTGGTACGTATGCCAAAGAAATCCTGAGGGCGCAAGTACATAAAAGCAGAAAGAGGGGCCGACCTAGGATAAGATGATTGGATGATACGCTAGAAGATCTACGAAGAATGGATGTGAGGGCTTATACTGAGATGGCAATGGATAGGAGATACTGAAGAAGATTAGTGTCGGAAGCTTGGGCTCACGGTGGGCTGTAGTGCTAAAGAAGAAGAAGAAGAAGAAGAAGAAGAAGAAGAAGAAGAAGAAGAAGAAGAAGAAGAAGAAGAAGAAGAAGAAGAAGAAGAAGAAGAAGAAGAAGAAGAAGAAGAAGAAGAAGAAGAAGAAGAAGAAGAAGGAAATAATAATGTGTGAACTTGTCAGTTTTCAAGTAGTCTGTTGGAACGTTGGAACCCTATAAAACAGAAAGTAGAATAGCAACCTAGTAACTGAAAGATTAGTTCTGAAACAGATGTTCACCACATTTTCCACACTTCAGACGAATAGATGAAACTTGTAAACGAATTCATTCACTACGGTCACATTTGACACTGGCGTCACAGTACGGGATTTTCTCTGACGTCTTCTTCCATCACTTTGCCTCGATCTCGACGGACATTTCATTTAGCATTATCGTATTAACGAATTTGCATGTGTCGTAATATGACGTTAATTTTACACCACTTGCCTTTCCTTCTTCTCTACAGGATAGTTCGTTGATCTGACTGCTGCATCTGTATTATATCAGAGTCGAATGTTTATATCTCTAACGCATTCAAAAGGACCTATCTCTAATCTGTATGTTACTATATGTTGGCGGCGTGTTCTGTTCGGATTGAGAAGTATTGTTCAATATCTCCGTGATTTCTTTGCTCTCTCTTCTTCTGGCATATGGAGATTGTAACAAACGTATAAAGGAATATGAAAGAAAAACACTTTAAGTAGAGAACAAGGACACCGGGAAAGAGGAGGAGATGCCATAGAGTTGATGCCATAGAGTTAGTACGATTCAGAAGCTTAAATTTCGAGAAAAAGATGAGCCTAAACCATGCTGTCCGAAACAGAACAGCCGCGGAAAGTATTAACCGTATAGATATAAATATTCGAGTAGGCCTATATATTGCTGTGTATAGGTCTCGCATAGAATAAGTAGTCAAGATATATGTTTTTGAATAAAGTGGATTTATTAATGATGCTATTATTTTTGACAATCTACTGAGCTTTTAATATAGTTTGTACAAAATAATTAATCTGTCTCTGTTGACCTTTGTAACACAAAAAAAAATTTACTTTCTGTAGAATTAAATAAATTAACGTTTAAAAGTTCTTTCTGTCTTATTCACTATAAAGTTTTTACTAAGGCGATAAAGTCCTTCTTTTGAATAATTTCTTTACAATTGCACATAAATAACACAAGTTCACTTCTTTTTTTAATGTCGCCTGCGGATTCTTCAGATGACGGGGTTTTCTGGATGTGAATTAATACGTGGGTTGATTTACTCTGTCCGGCTTCCGGGTCGCTTTCGGGCGTGTAGATTTCTCATGGGCACGGTTACTTACACTTTCACCGCAAACCGATATTGTTACTGCTACTGGTGTATTATGCTTACTTACACTTCTTAAAGTTAGCTTGAAGTGTCTGTATCCCTAATCGGAATATCTTGAACTTTCTCGGAGTATAATATTAATAATAACTTTGTTGAATATCATAATAATTCTCGCAGTATCTCAACACATTTTTCTAACTTGTGTTTGTCGCGATTGGTAGATCAAATGTCTGATACCCGAGCGCCGTTTACACGTTGTCGATTCCGAAGAAAGACTGACTTATCTGTTCAAAGTCGATTTTATCGACTGCATCTCGTAATCTGACTGGATTTTTTGGTAACGCCTTCTATGTTTTTCTTTTAGATAATAAATGTTCTTGTCCAAGATGGCTTCCAAACAGAACAATTCTTGTTCAAAAAAACCTGATCATTTTTACGATCGAATTTATGGTCCTAAAACCTCTTTACTTAAAAAAAACGCATATATTTAGTTACTGTTTTTCAAAATAACTATTGCATCAATAGTTCAGGTCTTATTATTGTGAGTATTCTGATATAAGTATCATCTAACAAATTCCCATATCAGGTTATTTAAATTAACGTGTTTTTATGAATATCCCATAAAATAATTACGTACCCTCGCACACGTGGCTAAGCATCCTTACGCACCATTTCACAGCACTTAAAGTTGTTTGACTAGTCATAAAGTACTTAAAACTAACATTTTTACAATGTTCCTTATCAGCTAATTTATAATGTTCAAACCTACAATCTCTACTTATCATAGAGTGTCTTTATATGTTATATATACTTTACTCTCTGATACATTACATCTGCAATTAGAAAGTCAATTGCAATATATCTGAACACTTGAACGTCATCTGTCTTGTAGCTGGAAAAATCACGCTCCGCCGAAGGCAATGCAATTATACGCTACCACAAGTAGCAACACACTCCCTTTGCCACGCATGTTTTCAATCGGCCATTCGCATATTATAAGATAATTTTTGAACCTAAGGGCCAATGCGTTTTATCGCTCACCGTCTTTTCATACGAGCTGATATGAATACTCACAATAAGGCGGTATCTCACCAGAAGAACCTGGGATCCACTAACCAACGGAACCTTGAAAACAGAAAAAAATTAAATTTAGTTTACGTACTCGCATACAGGTGTACATTCGTGTCTTGTTTTGTGTGTGTGTGTGTGTGAGCGCGCGCATCCTGTCCGGATTGTTGACAACCAATTATGACGGTTAAAAGGAAGGAGTACAAGTGTAACGTATAAGCAGAAAGAGTGCGCAGGATGTTGTCACGTGTATCGGGTTAACGTTACCCGCGAAGGTCATCACTCGGAACCAGCTGTTGGCCTGCCGCCGTATATGTATAGAAATCACGAAAATTCCTGCTGCATGTTTTGCAAATGGAAATGGAAACGAAAGGTGAGAGATATGAAAGCCAGACAGGAACCGAGAGATGATCGATTAAGGTTAAACGACAGGAAAATAACTCTAGTTTACAAGTTAAATTGTAATTGCTAGTAGTCACGAAAACACACACACACACACACACACACACACACACACACACACACACACACACACATTATGAAGACGCAAATTAAGTGTACTATAATAGGTTCAAACATTAAAACCTATATCGTTCGTTCTAAATGTCAAATCACATCCAGTAACCACCCACACACAAGCGCGCGCGCGTGTGTGTACAGGGGGTGTATGGGAAGTACTCGATTGAGTCCTGATCATCCAGTCAACTTTTGGTGCGTTGGTGAGGCACTCCACATTTTACCGCTCCAGTTTGTTGTGTTTCTTAACTTCATCTTCTGTCCTTTTACGACCCTCTTCTCGCCTCTTCTGGCCTATCTATTTCCAAACTGTCTTTTGTTAAAAGACCCAATCCTTTCATCTTGTTTTTGGCCTCCTTGTTGACTATTTACTTCCGCCTTTAACTTATAACCATTTGCAACGCTCAGTTTTCGTGATTTGTATTATTTATAGACCCATACCGTATCATCTTATATCATGGTCTGGCCAGGTTCGACCTGCTATGTTAACGGAGTGGACCATACAGCCGGCCAGCGACTCAACGCAGAGTGTTGGGCGGTGGGAAATAACCTGACGTCCTATGGGAGCCAAAGGTAATCCTCCACTGGGGAGGCAGAGGCAGAGGCCTGCCTCTGGAACCATTAGGTAGGGTCTGACGCAGAGTGGGCGGTAACAAACAGCGTCGATCTAAGGTTAGAGGAAGTTGAACATACATACAAGTTGCTGTCAAGGTCAACAATACTTCAGATAGTTGTCCCAGTGCTATTATATGCATCCGAGACACAGGTAGCACTCAGAATGCATCGTAGCCGAAGCACTGAGAATGCGCGTGAACATTTGAGAGAAAATACTGAGATGAATGTATGGGCCAATGAAGGAGGGCGGTGTCTGGAAAAAAAGAACTAATGATTAGCCTAGTTATATAACATACTACAGGACATGATGGGGAGATCATGTTGTCAGGGTGGACCCCCAGGACTCTGTACAACCCAAATACCAAAAAGAAAGTGGAAGACCAAAGCTGAGGTGGCGAGATGGAGTGCTGCAGGATGCAGAAAGAGCAGAATCCGCAAATAAAGGATGGTTGTATCGGACAGACACCGTTGGTAAGGTCTCCTTCAGGAGGCCAGGACCCGTCCAGGATTATAGCGCCCCTTATGATGATGATGATGATGATGATGAACATAGGTAGGCCTACGGGGTAAGCCAACGGGAAACCACTTCAGTGTAATTTTTTCCCAAGAAAACATATCACAGTTCAACACAACGGGTCACCAAATTTCAGCTGTGAAAGACGGACTAATGAATGAACCATCTTATATCGATGCCTTTGTTGCTTCAACTGTAACCTCTATTCCAATATTGATCTTATCCTTTATTCAGTTCTTCACTTATTTTCTTTTCTGTAAAATAACTGATAACGTTTCTTCATTTCTGTGAATGTTTCTTCATTTGTGTCAGTGTGGACAATGGAAACGTGTAGACATATAGAACACAAAAAATGTAGGTAATAAAAAAATGTATCTATCGCACACATGCTTATATAATTACGATATGTTACAGCGCTCAGTGCTTTCACCAACTTTCATGACATCTGCCGTAGAGGTTAATGTGACGTGTACTTTACACATAGTTACACCTACGTGATGAGACTAGGGGAGTTACGAATGGAACAACATTTGCTTTGCTCATTACGGTAGTCGCTTATTGGCTGATAAACGCAGACATTAGATTCGCAACCTGCGGGAAGTGAACGCGTAGCGTATATGAAAAGCCATGTGAATGGACTGCAACTTCTCATCGATGGCCGTTGTCCACCCGAAGAAAACATAACTTGAGTTCTATTTTTTTTAATAATACATTACGACGCATTTTTGTTGCGTGTGGGTGTCAACCAAAAAACTGGTAATGTTGTGTAAATGGTAACACCTGGTTATGGACGCCAAACAAGATTATATTCTTGACATATGTTTAAAGAAATATACGATAATAAACACAATAAGCTAATAATACGAAATGACAGTTAAAAAAAATACTTAGGGAGTAAAAAATTCAAACAAATTGTAGGTAGGCTTGAATATTAGCAATAATCTTCTTCTTCTCCTTTTCAAGCATTAGGTTATATAAACCTGTTCCGGCACCCTCGGACCATCCTCGGACGACCCACATCTCTTCTACCAATGGCTTTATAGTTCAGTGCCGCTTTCGATAATCGATCCTCTGTCGTCCTTTGCAGATGACCCCACCATTGTCTTATGTAAATTGAAAGAATTTTATTTATGTCCTTTACTTCGAGTTATGCTCTGATATCTTCAATCCTTATTCTATCTTGCAATGTATAATTTAAATTATTTCGAAGAAACTGCATTTCAGCACTCTGAATCTTGGCACTTTCCTTTTTTGCCATGACCCACGCCTGACTATTATTACGCCTTGGCAACAATTTATATCTTAAATAAAAATTGACAAGTTAAGTATATATGTTTACAATAACTTTGTTAAATAATTATAATAGTTTAATTTACTTATTTTTATTAATCTAAATTGTTAGTGATTAACAACTTATAATTAGATCTGAGATTCTCAATCGTGGGATCTTTCAAATAGAAAAATGACTTTCAAGCAATTCAGTGGTTAATAACAATAAATAATTTATAATAACCTAAATTAGTTGATGTGAGTGTTCTTTCTCCTCGTTGGAGTTGATTCTCGAGAATTGAGCACTTTGGCGATGATTTCTGAGTAGACGATTCACTACACTCACGGTATCAACAATTAAACGATTGTTAGGGTTATTTCCGATCTGACGATGAGCTGAGAAGCTTGAAGAGGCTAATCGGAATAATTTTTCTATAGTGCTGTGCAACAGTGATAATTCTGTTTGTGATTATAATCACTAACACAACTTTCTTAAGTAAACAATTAAACGATTTAGCAAGTAACACTGTGTGGCCATTTTGGAATTGTATGATTTTAGGCGAAACTCTGAATAAAACTTGTCTTTTTAACTGTAAACTCTGACTCTAAGGATGACTTATACTGAGTTAACTTTCTAAGTGTTTCTCTGAAGTATGACTGTTTAAGTGACTGAATCTATGACTGGATATGTGACTGACTAAATATACGAAGGATGACTTTCTAAGGGAGGGGGGATTTCTTCACTCCTTTCTACTAAATACTCCTAACTCTGTTGAAAATATTATTACCAGCCGGGCTGTGGTCAACAGTTGTTGCTATTGACAAACGTTTCGTCCCCGCCATCGGAGGCCTCGTCAGTGTCTAGATTGGCACGAAGTCCGCCAATTCATCTCAGAAATGAGATAGAGGTAGACTCCGTTTGTCAATAGCAACAACTGTTGACCACAGCCCGACTGATAATAATAATTTCAATAATGTTGAAGCCGGCTGTGAAAACTTAAGAACTTTGTTTTCCATTCACCAATCGGTCTATTCTTGTTCTTACTACTACTACATTTCTGTCTTATATGTAACATATTCTGTGATTGGTTCAAATTCCTTCCTCGTTTTCATAATTCTCAGTATTCACGTCCAGGTCTCGAATCGATCTACATTTCTACCTATCTACTTGAACAACCCTTCTTAATTCCTAATTTGTCACATCTGTTCTTCAAGCTGTCGAGTGCTTTACCATCTGCTAGTAAAAACTGTTTACGTTAGCTCTTTACGTTTCTTAGAAAAGCTGACTTATAAGATGTCAATCACCAGCATTGTTTACAAAATTGCTTTTTATAACAAAGGCTGTTTTGTTCACTAACATACAAAACTCTAGATAAAATGGAATACGTAACATTTCTTCGTAAACATTTGCTACTGAAATATTGACACAATGCCTTACAAGAAACCAGTGGCGGCTGGTAATGTTTTTGACTGGGGGGGGCAAAATTTTTTTGGACCCATATGTAACAAAAGTCACCAGTAGAAACTAAATTATTGCTATTATCATGAAATAATTGTAAAATTGAACCTTTTGCTTTACTACTAAAAGTATTGTTAATATCAAAAACCTACCTTGCAAACTTGCAATATTAGACAGTGTTTGAAACTGAAATTATTTAGAACCCTAAGCAGTTCACGTTCCTAAACTTAAATACTTAATAAATTATATTATTAAATGCACGCATTGCTAAATAAAATATATTTGTTCCCTACCCTATTTGTTTCTAACAAATACGCACAGAACACACAGGCTCAGGCCTACACAGAATAAGTTACACGTTTATGTACACAAGGTTCGACAAAAACACTATCTTAGACAGAATACACTGCCTAATAAAGAATAAATTATTAGGATATTACGTTTACACAAAAAGTACAACAAGAACACAATCAGAACTATATAAAACACAAGAGAAAATGTATGCACTTTCAACAGCAACAGAGGAGTTTTGAACAACGCTCCGGTTCTCTATGAAAAGAGCCGCGAAATCAGACATCGGGCAGAGCCCCACTTGTAATGGCTGATGCTGATTTAAATGCACAGACATGTGTACACGTCCTCTTTCCCTGCTCCCCGCAAGACCCGCCTATGCAGGGAGGGCGACAGCGAAAGCGTCCGGCTGCGGGACCATGCCGAAAACATCGGGTGATCGTTATTAGTCGCCCCAAAAATATCTTTCACATAAGGATACTACACATTATAGTTATATTATTGACAAGTTTAATTTGCAAATTTAGTGGGAGGGCTGTGCCCTTTTGCCCTCCCTGTACGAGCCGCCACTGTAAGAAACTACTGTTGTTTTTTTTTTCAAAGAATTTCTTTAAGAAGGGGTGTTACTAATGGACGCTTGTTTATGTTGACAAAGGATGATAGTTACGAGTATATTTATGTGTCAGGATGAACAATTATTTTGTTATGGGATGCTTTCAAGTGGCAACTCCCTGTTGTACTTACTATAGTACGGGACTTACCATTATAAGCTTCGAGGTTACGCAATAGTAACAGCTCTTCCCCGCCCCTCGCCATCCGCCGTTGTCGCACGTTACACTTGGTTATGCGTAGTCAAAGGCGGGGAGGGAAGGTCTGTTGCAAACACTGGCAATACCGCAGTGACCACGAAGTTTATTATGATACATCTCACATAATAAGCGTATTGAAACATTTTATATATTCAATAGAGAGTTCATTAAAAGGATTTTTTTTAACAATAATATCAGCTGTCGCATTTTTACAAACTTTCAATAACGGCCTTATACATTAAACATTACGGCCACATACTTCGTTTAACATATTAGTTTATTTGTGCGAGTTACTGTAAAATATGTAACGTGTTTTCAGATACAGTCTCTTACAAAGGTTACGTTCCTACGAAACATTGCGATTGGTGGAAATCACCTTTATTAGGGGAATCGAAAACAAAGCCTGAAACATAAAATTCAACTCTTTTTTGCACAATAAGATTCAAATTATTATTAGATAATCATTTTAATTTTAAGATTCCAAAAATGTAAAAACTACGTAGTGAAAAAATAAAACACTCAATCCGATTGCAGAAGGAACAAATACCAACTGCTATAAACGCAGATTTATAAATTATTAAAATTTTCGCCTTTAAATTTTAAAATAGATATAAAGGAGTTTCAAATTCACAAATAATTAAAACGTAAAGTTTAATTAAAATAAAGGCTTTATAACGCCAAACTTGCATGCTGTGCAAATTTACTACCAATAGTCAATATTAAAATATGTCAAAAACAGTTATACAAATATAAGATAAAGAGAAACTACCGTTATAAAATGTCAAAGCGGTGTTTTTTTTTTCTAAAGAACACACCCTTGTGTCTGGCGACAGAAAGTTGGCACAAATACCAAAAAAAAGGCACGTAGCGGACACACAGCAATAAAATTGTATTATGCTAAATATTAACAAAAAATAGGCAAAACGTTGTAAAAGTTAAGTGCTTTTAACAATGGATCCCGTTATGTGAGAGTGAGACATTTAGACAGAGAACTCATCTAAAGCGTCTCTTCCCACCACGCGGACGACTCCAGTGAACGCACTGCTATCCAGCAAGTAAGAAAACGCGTCAGTTTTTTAGCGGTAAAATTCTAGATACTACATTGGGTAAAATTTATTATTGCGGCACCCAAGTCCAATGGGAACGTTTAGATTCAAAATTAGGCGAGGGTAGGCCCAGTTTGTGTATAAAAACCCCAGACTGAGAAGTTTAAAGCAGCCATCGGAGAAGTTACAACAGTAAAGACTCGTCAATTAAGGGCGAGATAACATTGTAGCAGATATCCTCAGCATATACCCCGAAGACGTGTATGACGAAAGATTAATCTACAGCACTGAAGAATTCGAAAGAAATCATCTAACTGTCCGTATTAGTAAGGAAGCAAAAAATAAATTAAAAAATATCAAAATTTACCAACTAGCTGATCAAAATGTAAAACGGATTGTAGACACCATTGAAGCAAATAAACATGATAAACTCACTGACAAATACAACTGGCACAACAATAAACTATACAGAAAAGAAAAGGGAGCTTGGAAACCCATGTTGACAAAGGACCTGAGCCGAACTCTGATTTATGAGCTTCACAATGCGTACAGCCAAGTAAGAAACCGACGGACATACAAATTATTTAAAGAGTACTTTAACTTGGTGATTCCATCAACAAGCTCACACGAAATATTATAAAAACCTGTGAAACCTGCCAAAAGTGTAAAGATTACCATAAGAAGATGATGGGAGAGGCGCAACCCGTCACACAAAGATCAAAGGGGGAGTTAGTTAGTATTGACTACTACGGCCCCTTACCCACTTCTACAAGCGGAGTTAAATATATATTGATTATAGTAGATAATTTTACCAAATTTGTAAAATTTTACAAATTAAGAAGAGTCACAACAACTGTCACCATAAACAAAATTAAAATTTATAGCGAAGAAATCGGGAAACCAACAGCAGTATTAACCGATAACGGAACCCTATTCACTAGTCAGCGATGGATAACTGCATTAAAGGAACTTGATATCAAACCAAAATTTACCGCTATACGCAACCCTTGCACCAACTTAGCAGACCGGATTGACAGACAGCTTGGAAACATGTTCAGAGCATTGACACCTACAAAACACTCCAAGTGGGCAAAATATTTAAAACTGATAGAATCACGTATCAATCAAACCTATCATGAGACTATCGAGACCACACCGTACGAAGCTCAGTTGGGAAGAAGGCCGGAACGTGACTGGACTAAATACATTGACAGCGACATGATACAGGAAATCAACAGATTAACTACCAGAACATATACCTGAGGATTAAAGAAAAAGGAAAGAAACGAGCAGACCAAATAAATTTTACAAATAATCTTACAAAATTCCAGATAGGAGATAAGGTACTACTGCGAACACACCCGATATCCGACCTAAATAAAAAAATAATAGGAAAATTTTGCCATATGTTTGAAGGACCATATAAAATATGTAAGGAGTTAGGAACGGCTATGTACCAGCTGGAAGATATACTACAACCGGGACGAATCCGAGGAAACTTCAACACAAGACAACTGAAACCGTATTACGAGACTTAACATTTCACACCACACGAAGACAAAAATTGGAAAACAAAACATCATCAAAACAAATTGTAAGACACTAAATTTGTATGTAATAGTGTATAAATAGCAAAAAAAATTAGTTAAATATGTATAGGATTAGCTGTTAATTAAATTATGTGTTTAAGAATTTATGAAAAAAAAAAGAGAGGGAAAGTAGGTAATAATGTATACTAGAATCGTAGTGGTAGAAATATTTTGTGAATAACATGAGGTATGAAAGAGGGAGAAAGTGCAGGTAGCCAGAGGGGTTTTTTGTAAACATCAGCTGGAAACCAACTGGCTGGTTGTAAATAACTGTTTTTTTTTATAGGGATAAAAATGGGTCAAAAGAAAATATAGATATACAGTATCGTATAAAGATAAAATTAAATTAAAATAAATGAAAGATATATATATATATATATATATATATATAATACATGTATAAGAATCTAATACTTATAGTAAAGAATTGCATAAAATTTTAATCAAAACTATTCAAAGGGACGAGACAATAGAATCATTTTTAATTTTCGATCTAAAATTAACATAATTTTATTGGAGGACATATATAACGCTAAACTTGCATGCTGTGCAAATTTACTATCAATAGTCAATATTAAAATATGTCAAAAACAGTTATACAAATATAAGGTAAAGAGAAACTACCGGTATAAAATGTCAAAGCGGTGTTTTTTCTAAAGAACACACCCTTGTGTCTGGCGACAGAAAGTCGGCACAAACTACCAAAAAAAAAAGGCACGTAGCGGACGCACAGCAATAAAATTGTATTATGCTAAAAATTAACAAGAAATAGGTAAAACGTTGTAAAAGTTGAGTGCTTTTAACAATGGGTCCCGTTATGTGAGAGTGAGACATTTAGACAGAGAACTCATCTAAAGCGTCTCTTCCCACCACGCGGGCGACTCCAGTGAACGCACTGTTATCCAGGAAGTAAGAAAACGCGTCAGTTTTTAGCGGTAAAATTCTAGATACTACATTGGGTAAAATTGAATATCGCGGCACCCAAGTCCAATGGGAACGTTTAGATTCAAAATTAGGCGAGGGTAGGCCCAGTTTGTGTATAAAAACCCCAGACCGAGAAGTTTAAAGCAGTCATCGGAGAAGTTACAACAGTAAAGACTCGTCAATTAAGTCATCGGAGAAGTTACAACAGTAAAGACTCGTCAATTAAGTTATTGTCGGAAGGCTAAAACAGTGACTCAGTTTACCGTCATCCGAAAATGACCGTTCAATTAAAGATTGTCAATTAAGTAATCGGAGAGTTAAAACAGTCGCAATAAAAGAAATCAGTTTTATTCTAGTAACCAATCATCAGAAGGTTAAACAGCTTTATTCAGTTGAAAGTTACCGTTGAATTAGGAGTGACAATTCAGTCGCGGTTTGTCTAAAGTCAACCGAAAAGTTACGCATAATCCGCGGAACTCACATAATGAATCGTGATTAAATAGTCTGACGTTATCAATCAATACAATCCTTGTTATAAGCACCTCGCTTAAATTACATCTATGAATTTAGACGAATCATAGTATTGCTGAGTAAAATTTTGTTATTTACAGTAGAGTCTCGCTAATCCGGACTTGATGGGACCGGACCCCGTCCGGATCACCGAAAGTCCGGATTAAACGGAATCAGCTTTAAAATGTCTGTAAAACAAGTTTTAGGTGAGTAAAACTATTAAAATCGATGTTTTTATCATAAAAATTACTTTTCCAGTCTCAATACTTCAACGTAGGCCTACTTTTTTAACGTACGAATTGATTTAGGATAAAAAACAAAACATCTTATTGATTGAAATTCAAAGTTTATTGATTGTACGGTACTAAAGAAAACTACAGTACATTAGTGTTACATAATTAAAAAGTGTAAAAACGAAATAAAGTTTAAATTCTGTACAGGACTGTAAGATAAAATGAAACTATATGTACATATGTATGTACTGTACAACTGAAAACAAGAATTAAGTCTTTGAACTCACTTGAAAAAGTCCGTAATATTCTTTTGTTTTAATAAAGACTGACGTCGTTTCGCCGTGCGATCTCGTAGGCGCCTCAAGGTCAGTAGCTCAGCAGACGATGTGTCGCTTTGTTTCTCGAAGTAGGTCATCAACCCCTCCAGCATTGTAGTCTCTTCACCATGAGTTGGGCTAGCTGATTCCTCCGTACCGTCATCGTCATCTTCCGAACTGTCAATTTCTGTTGCCGTGTTTGCAATGCACACCTCCACGATTTCATCTTCGCTTAACACCTGATGACCAATATCGTTGTCACTGTTCATCCACTCTGAAATATCACTTTCTCTTACGTCGGCACAACCCTCCAACTGTTGAAAAACTTGAACGAAATCAGCATCATCATTTGCAGTTGGTTGATTTTCATCTTGACCCTGGTTTTCTTGTGGAATGACACAGTTTTCCAGCTTTTTTGAAGAGTTGACGGCTTAATCTCTTCCCAAGCTTCTGCGGCTAAATAAATGACAGTCTTTATTGTCACTTTTTTAAGAAGATCCATGAATTTAGCCGACGGGTCTGCTTCTTGATGCTCTAAAAGAGACAAGATCAACTGTTTCCTATATCGCCGTTTTGTTGCGTCAGTCACACCTTGATCCATTGGTTGTATCAAAGCTGTCACGTTCGGTGGCAGAAATTTCACAAAAATTTCACCATCTCGTAATTCCTCTTCACTAGGGTGACACTGTGCATTCTCTATGAATAACACAGCTTTTTCTGGGAGTTTTCTGTCTCTAAAGAACTTCTTTGTTGTAGGCACAAATTTTTCAAAAAACTAATCTTTAAAAATTTTTCCATTCATCCATGCAGATTTGTGTGAGGTGTACTGGGCTGTAAGATCATTTACATTAACATTTTTAAGGGCCCTAGGCTTAGCTGGTCATCAAAAGTGGAAGTTTTGGGTCTTTTGTGTTATACGACCACAAAGAATTGGCATTGGCATTTTGTTCATCTTTCATTAAACTGAGTATAGTTCTCAGAATTTGCTATCTCTGTTTACTGATTAGTTAAAATGATATTCTCTCATTTACAGACTGTCGTACACTATACAAGAATAATTATAAGTTATCTTATCGCTCCACCGTCTGTAGTCGTAGGTCATTCCTGTCTTGTCGGTGCGTTCAGCAACATGTCTTTATTTCATTTAGTGCGGGAAATAAGTAGTAATGAGAAGGGAGTGCAGTTTTTGAAGGACAAAGGTGTTTTACACAAAAGACGATACTGTGCGAATGGTCATGAAATGACTCTTCAGCTGTCTGAAAAAATTTGTAGGTGGTGATGTGGTAAAACACAGTGTAGGACGACCGTCGGTTTACGTAACGGTACGTGGCTAGAGGGCAGCAGGCTGTCTTGTGACACCGTTGTATTGTTTATTTTTTCGTGGACTAAGGAATACACCACATCACAGTTTTGTGCAGACGAGCTCAAAATGAGTACGCACACTATGACCGACTGGAAAAACTATTTGCGTGAAGTATGCGCGGACTCTGTTGAAGAATCCTATTAAAATTGGAGGGCCTAACATGACTGTAGAAATCGATGAGTCTTGTTTTTCTAGACGAAAGTACAACATCGGTAGAGTTTACCCGCAACAATGGGTGTTTGGCGGCATATGTCGTGAGAATAACCAATGCTTTTTGTATGCTGTTCCAGACCGCACTGCACCAACTCTGCTAAGTGTAATACGGGAGTGTATTAATCCGGGCACGACCATCATGTCGGATTTGTGGGCATGATATCAGGGCATATCAAACATTCGTGGATTCAACTTTACGCATTTAACAGTAAGTCATTCAGAAAATTTTGTCAATCCCGTCAGTGGCGCTCACACTCAGAAGGTCGAGTCAATGTGGTCGTCAGCCAAGCGTCGAAATAGGAAAGAGTGCGGAACTCATAGGGAAATGTTAGACTCTTACCTGTGTGAGTTTATGTGGCGGAAGCGACATGCAGGCACTGACTTATTTGATCAAATTATACATGACATCAAGGCCTTTTGGTCTCCTGAATTATAAACAATAACTTTTCAGTTCGTGAAATTAGGTTAGGTTAGGTTAGGTGTTTTTGGTGTATAAAATTTGTGTTTTTGATGAATAAAATATAAAACTACTTCAAAGTCTTCTATGCAGATCTACATCATTATTTTGGTAAGTTTTCACTATTATGATATTGTTACAAAACAGAAAAGACCCGCTGACTGCCTTTACCATTAGTCGCTTTTGTTTCTATAATCAACTCGTATAAATCACACACACACACAGAGAGAGAGAGAGAGAGAGAGAGAGAGAGAGAGAGAGAGAGAGAGAGAGAGAGAGAGAGAGAGGCGAGACTGGACGCAGCTTTAACTAATCAGTAAACAGAGATAGTAAATTCTGAGAACTATACTCAGTTTAATGAAAGATGAACAATGCCAATGCTTTGTGGTCGTATAACGCAAAAGACCCGAAGTTTTAAATCGCCAGAAGCGTTACTGCAAGGAAGCAAAGTCATTCGTTCTTTCTTTACCTTATGACCTTTGGCTACAGAATCCAGCTTTGAGGCTAATGTTTTTTTTTTGGAAGGCTTTTGTAATTTAACCCAGTTTTGTCAGCATTAAACACTTGACAAGGCTCTAAGTTTTTATCGCTAACAAATTTTTCAAAATTTACTTTAAAGTCTTCACTTGCAACATTGTCACCAGACAAAATGTCACCACTTACACCAAGTTCACAAACGCCATGTCGATCTTTCCACCGAGACAACCATCCCACACTGGCAGTAAAAGCAGGGTCACCTTTTAAATTTTCATTGAGTTTGATTGTAACGTTACGCCCGACAGCGGAACACGTTGTTGACAAAACCAAACGTACAAAGCCTCGTCTAAAGTTTTTTTTTTTTTTTTTACGTGCTTCTGTTACCCAAACTGTCCTTGCTCACCATTTTCGCACAAAAATTTTCAATTTCTTTCCGATTTTTTTTCCAGTCAGAAACAGTTTGTTTTCCCACTCCTAACTCTTGCGCGATTTTAGTTAATGATTCACCAGCATCAATACGAAACAAAGCTTAGAGTTTTTGTTCCATTGTTACAGTCACTTTCTTACGTTTAGTTGCCATTTTACGTTGTTCTTAATAAGCGCACACAATAAAACACACGCACTGAATAAGCGCACTGAATAAAAAAACACGGCCTTAAAACGGACCGCACAGTTACCAGTACGAGTATCAACTGAAGGAAATAAAACAAAACGACAATCAACTGTGCAGATAGAGTGAGTCCCTTCCCGGAAAACAGGCTGCGCGCCGATATGAATGCGTATTTACAGCTAATTTGGCTGACGCGCACGCTGACGGCTGATGCCGATGGCGCAAGGAGTTCTTGGGCGCGCGGGGAGCCCCATCAGTGAGTCACTTCCCGGAAAACAGGCTGCGCGCCGACATACGCGCCGCACTTTTCACAACGTTAATGTAGGCGTACTGTATACAGTAGTAGTAGCCCTAGTTTGTTTACGAGTTGTTAAAACGGAACATAAATACAGTTTAAAGTAAAGTAGGTTTTAAAATGTATGCACGCTTTTTGACGATTATTTTTTTAGGTCTGTCCGGATTAACCGGATGTCCGGACTAGCGGGGTCCGGATTAGCGAGATCTACTGTATATTATAAAAGTTTGTGTTAAGAAGATACATTGATTATAACGGTATGTTCATACTGTAACTAAGATATTTGAGATATGTTATTGTGAATGTGATGCCAGTGTGTAAATCAATCTGTGATAATCAATCAAGTGCAGCCAGCTAGGACCTCCATTAACAACAGCTGTCCGGAGAGCCATACTACAGACGACGTTCAAGTGAATGCGCCTCTTCGCAGAATAGGAATTCAACCATCAAGTAATTTATATTGAACATTTAAAATATACTTTATTCACTATTTGCAACTCAATCAGATCTAAAAGAACTCACTATCAAATAAAAGAAATGATTAAATTTTGTTATCATCAATATTATGTCATTGTAAAAAGTAACTGAAAGTGAGTTATTAAAGTAACAATTTATGATATATTTTGTGTTAATTAAATTATTTATTACCCTGAGATATTATCCTTAATAAGATAAAAGAGTGTATGAAAATTGTAGCTTGGAAATCGGCTCTTGTGGAAGAAGAGATGTCAGCTGACTTGCTACTAGACGATTTAAAGAAGCTCGCAAGAAGGGTCGAAAGAGAATTTCATTTTATTTTGAAATTTCTTGAGTAGCCGCTTGTGTAAAAATAATGTATATTACCCCCCCCCCACAAAAAAAAAGGTTTGCATTTTATTGTCTTCTCGATGATGCGCTCGATATCTGGAAAAAATTAAGCGAGACTGTTAAAATCGAGAAATTCTTTGCTTAAGCTAGAAAAATAATATGTCTATGATCTTTATTCTTCATGGGCTGACTATTCAGATCGGTTAGATCGGAATCAAGACTAGCGTCTAGCTGCACCTTTCTATCCAGGATGTGTAATACGCACAATGGCGGGGAGGGAGATAGGAGGGGACGACACTTCCGCTCTATCAAGGAACCTAACAACTTACAGGAGATATTTTGTAAACTTAACCTATAGGCCGTAACTTATTTTCGGATTGTTTAGCAGTGTTCCAAGTGTTCTCTAAATTGTTTTTTAACAATTTAAGTACATAATTGATTGAGTAATATCATTCCCAATTATCTTGTGAATTGTGATAACTGTAAATTTTGTGAGCCCCAGTATCTAAACAATTACCGAAAAGACTTCATTCATAACAGCAATTCGAAATAATTGAAGTTATTACCAAATGAAATTATTTATCAATCGATTCTGCTTTTGACGGAAAACTTACGTGAACTATAAAAACAATGATAAATAATCAAAGTGTTTATTAGAACTGCACGCTTTGTATTCGTTGACTTGTATTAGTTAACGTGACATTATTAGTAGTCATTTTTTCATTAATGTGCAAATCACTGCATCACAGTTATTTGCTACCCAGCATAGCTTTTAATAGTGCTTCCATCAGTAGGATACATACAGTAATTGTGCAACATTTAGTACAACAAAAATTACACTGTAAACAACTTTAACGAATTAACATATAACAAAAAAAAACAACCTATTCTCACCTTATCTTGAATTACTTGAATTTAAAACTTACCTAAATTAATAAATATATAACCTATGTCGGCTGTACAGCACGGTGCGCTTACAACAATAGTGTATAGCTCAACCAAACTGACATCAAGGCGTGCCAAAACGGCGCTGGCGTCAGCAGATACAGAGACGGTGTTGTTCCCCCCACCATTGTGGGCCTTCACATCCTGGATGGGAAAAGGTACAGCTGGACGCTAGTGGAATCAAGTGGCAGAAGCTCTGTGGATGCTAACACGAACCGCACATACGCGAACTCGCGGTTGAGAAACGCTACGCATACGGTAGTGTGTCAACGGATTTTGTACTTTTGGAGAAGCGGCGGTTAGCAGATCATCTCTCCTCGCTTTCAACGTACACTCAACCATAATATTACCGCTTTACGAAAGCTAACAAAATACGTTCACGGACTTAGTACATGAAATCACAACACTTACTTGTAGCATGCATACGATGTTTTACATGAAGTCTCATGTGGAGGTCCGTAGTAGGCTATGAATTAAAACACGAGTAGCACTTTTAAGAGAATTAATGCTTTTTGTAATGAGTGTAATCAACACTTTGAAAGCCGAGACTTGTGAAAGAACATTATTTGTTACTAACGAGATAAACTCAGTGGGAACTATCAAAGTCAAGCAGTAAACGGCATCGCTGTCGACTTGTTCTTGCGTAGCAGTAACTGTCACAATCTGTCTGTTTGTTATTGCTACGCAAACTGCTAGCGAAGGCCTTGGCTGGACAAATACACAAACAAGCTCTGCATGTTCTGAACATAATAACGTTCTTTACATACAGCCCAACGACGGCGTCTCAAAATCATTTACTACCTACAATTCCGCTTTTGCAGAATCACTCCCGTGGACTGTTATTATAAGTTTGAACTGGTAATTTAAAAAAAAAAAAAAAAAAAAAAAAAAAAACAGGAGAAGACCTTCACGAAGCAGCAGAAATGTGACGGACAGTAACAAATTTAGAAGTTTTAAAGGAAATGAAGGAGAGAAGGAAGTTCTTTAAGAAACGCAATTTAAGAAGATTAAATTTATAAGATATGTCATAAAAAACAATGATTTTATCGCAACCATGCTGGAACGCAAGACGAGCAAGTCCTAAGAAATTTATTTAGAAAATATAAAGATTAGAGTGGGAATAATAGTTGCCTCAACGTTATTAGAGTAGCAGAAATTAGAAGCGAATCGTAAGCTACAAGCTAGAAGCTTAGCTTTCGAAAATGATCGTGAGCATAAACTACTCGACTCAGTAAGGTACCCGGTATTTCACTTGGGAGCTAATCTGTAGATGGGGAGGAGTACAAAAAACAAATGTTATAAATGTTATACGTATTATACAATAATCCCACGTTATAATGGACCCTGCTTATAACGGACAGTTCTGAGATGCTGTAAAAAAATAAAATCTATAACTTCAGCAAATGCAAGGTAAAAACGTCTCTTGGATGAAGAACTTATTACCTATGTCTATATATCTATATATCTAAGTCCTCCAGAAATAGATGAATGTGGACTAGAAGACTTCCATGAGACCCTACAACTAGGAGAAGAAGCTGTATCATTAGAGGATATATAGTCCTAGCTTGACGCAGATGGTCCTGGGGCTACCACATCGTGACTGAAGTGGAGATTGCTGGTAGTGTAAAAGCAGTTCTGATGAGGAAGAAGATGACAATTCTCAGCCAGAATTTAAAGTGATTGAAGTAAAAGACAAACTAAAAAAAGACGAAGTAAAAGAGAGAAGAAAATTATTAGTAATGTTTAATTATTACAGTAATGTTTAATTTTTATGCTCGCGAATCTTTTCACAAGTTCGCGTCAGCAATGTATAGACTGACTCTTAGTAGTTTAGGTCTTCCTATGAGTTTTCAGAACCACATTAATTTGTGTTCTTGCCAGTGTAATTGTTAAATACGTTCCTCGTCGGACCGCATCGTCTCTTTAAGAATCATAAATAACACGTGGCCGTAGAGAAAAGAATCGTAGACGGGCTGAAGAAATCGTGGATATAAAATGAAGTCAGTACCTGGCGACAAAAGAAAAAGCTGACGAAGAAAATTGTTTTTTAATTTAATGGTAAAAAAACGATTGTTTTTTATTTACAACTGTTCAGTACTCGGATGTGAATTTGTCATAACGTATGTGCAGTACAGTTGCAACAGGCGGCAATTAAGGTCAGCACGCAGTAACGCGGTCGTACAGTATGACGCAGGCCTACCACTCGATGATGCTGCTTCACCTTGTTTACGTTCTGGCAGCTCAATAGATTTATTTTTCTGCCTTGTTCCTTGCACTGATACGTAACAAAATATTAATTCTATTTTTATCCGGCATTGCGTCACCGCTTCCGTGCGGACGTTCACGTACCCTCGTAGTGGTAGTGACGCTACGTTCTTGCACAACGATGAGAAACTGTCCTCACGCAGACCGGCGTCTGTGAAGAATGTTCTACTCCACCGGCCTTTCTTCCGTTTGTTCCTCCGATTGTTCTACTCCACCGGCCTTTCTTCCGTTTGTTCCTCCGATTGTTCTACTCCACCGGCCTTTCTTCCGTTTGTTCCTCCGATTGTTCTACTCCACCGGCCTTTCTTCCGTTTGTTCCTCCGATTGTTCTACTCCACCGGCCTTTCTTCCGTTTGTTCCTCCGATTGTTCTACTCCACCGGCCTTTCTTCCGTTTGTTCCTCCGATTGTTCTACTCCACCGGCCTTTCTTCCGTTTGTTCCTCCGATTGTTCTACTCCACCGGCCTTTGTTCCGTTTGTTCCTCCGATTGTTCTACTCCACCGGCCTTTCTTCCGTTTGTTCCTCCGATTGTTCTACTCCACCGGCCTTTCTTCCGTTTGTTCCTCCGATTGTTCTACTCCACCGGCCTTTCTTCCGTTTGTTCCTCCGATTGTTCTACTCCACCGGCCTTTCTTCCGTTTGTTCCTCCGATTGTTCTACTCCACCGGCCTTTCTTCCGTTTGTTCCTCCGATTGTTCTACTCCACCGGCCTTTCTTCCGTTTGTTCCTCCGATTGTTCTACTCCACCGGCCTTTCTTCCGTTTGTTCCTCCGATTGTTCTACTCCACCGGCCTTTCTTCCGTTTGTTCCTCCGATTGTTCTACTCCTCTGTCTTTCCTTCCCTTGTTCCTCCAAATATTCTAATCGTCTGTATTTCTTCCATTCGTTTCTCCTGTAGTTGTACTCCTCTATCTTTCTTCACTTTGTTTCTCCTATCGTTCTTCTCCTCTGTATTTCCTCAATTTGTTCCTCCCATTGTTCTACTTCTCTGTCTTTCCTTCGTTTGTTCCTCCAAATATTCTACGCCTCTGTCATTCCTCGGTTGGTTCCTCCGATTATTCTACTTCTCTATCTTACTTCAGATTGTTTCTCTTAAATTGTTCTTCTCCTCTGTATTTTCCTCCGATCGTTCTACTCCTCTGTCATTCCTTCGTTTGTTCCTCCAAATATTCTACTCCTCTGTCATTCTTCCGTTTTTCCTCCGATTGTTCTACTCCTTTCTCTTTCTTCAGTTTGTTTCTTCTATTGTTCTACTCCTCTGTCTTTCTTCAGACTGTTTCTCCTGTTGTTCTACTCCTCTGTAGAATCTGTCTTTTTCCGTTGCGGTTTGAATCGCGCGTTGTTTTTGCTGTTTTCCGCAGATCCCTCCTACCATCTTCAGGTAGATTCCTGTTAACGTAGGATGCAACGATGGAATCCTACGTTATCTAGGAGGAATCTACTTTATAGCTGAGCCGGATCTATCTAAACGTTGCGTTAAACAGAAAACACAACGCACGTTGTGTGAAAAGTTAACAACAAACTTTTTATATCACCCCTAGTCATTTTGAGCAATGTTATTAAAAAATATTCTGAAACCAAATCGCGAAAAATGCTCTTTTAATAAACTATAGTGTTATAAAAACTCTGCAAAGACAACCGCACAAATAAACTATTATATTTTTGAAAATGTATTCAACACTTCTACGAGCACATCTTCCACTAATGTATTGTAAGTAGTCAGCTAAATAAGTTATTGAAAAATATATATTTATTTTTTGTCAATTTTGCTATTCATGTCTGTATACATTTTTAATTAAAATAATATTAAATAGTGTGGCAAAGTAGGCATATGGAAAGTATACTCAGGAGGGCGGCAAAGCTAAAACTGCACACCGGCGGCAAGCACTGAACTGTCCACCACGTAAGACGCAATCGAGCTTCTGGATACTGCTGTGCGCTGAGGATTGCACCATCTGGACTCTATTGAGTAATGAAAACGATCAACTTGAACTGATGGTTGAATTTTCGCTTACGTTTTCAGTTTGTTACCCTGGCTTTTACAATATATCTAATTCAATCTGGTGCTTGGAGCAAAGAAAAGCAAATTAGCTCATAATCTAATTTTTGTCTCTTGTTCGGTTCAGTGTAAATCCGCTTAGCCTTACCGAATCTGCCCTCAAATCGTGGCACATTAACCGACATAGATTGTTTTTTATCAATCTTTTACAGAACGTTTACGGAATTCCAAGCGATACAAGAACCAACGTTACAAGAACTTTCAGGTTACAAAGTGTCTGTTTCTGAATCTAAAAAGAATGTCTAGACAGTAAAGAAGCAGGATGGAAGCATTCTAATCTCGGACCCTCCGATACGTCTCCAATTCTCCCCGATTTGTCAGAAATTATGCTACCAGGTGAGGATTGAAGGTTCCTTCTGTAAATGAATTCGTACGCTCCCTCGCCCTCAAACTGTTCACTGATGCCTCTCCACTTCTGCCTATCCACATCTCCGCCGCCTTAGCACAGACGTAGACGTAGCACCACCAAGAAGACGTAACCTTGCAAGGCTTCCAAGGTCCCCTGACTACACATCCCATCCATACCATACCCACCACCCCCCTGACTACACATCCCATCCCCCATCCCCCCTGACTATACCGTGTCCGTACACGCCACGGCAGTCTCTAGAGACTTTTTCTGGGCCGGTTTGAGGCGCTCGACCCGCTGTCGGCGAGCAATTCCTGTCTACCAACCGAAAGGTCTCTAAAGACATTCTGCCGTTGCACACCTCTTCATGGTCCATAGTTCAAAGAAATTCAGCTATTCATTCCTCCAAATACTAATAACATCAAGCCCAAGATCGCTTCACAAGGTAACAAGCAGGCGACAGACAGGTCGCCCTGGCACTGCGGCCACTGGAGTACGTCAAGGTGCTGCCCCTACATCTTCGACTTGGACTTTGAAAATAGCAGCAAAACACAATGAGAAGAGTGAAACACAGTGAAAAGAATGTAACACCTTATCGGCTTGGGTGATGAGAAGGAGAAAAAAGAGGACAGAGTGAAAGAACGAGACGGGGAAAATGTGAGAAAGGGGGATAGAGAGAAATATATAGAGAAACAGGTGGACAAAGCTGAGAGATTATATAAACGTTTGTTGCTTGAGTGTCGTGGTGGTGGTGGTGGTGGTGTGTGTGTGTGTGCGCGCGCGTGACTAACTGTAACGCAGAACAATTGACAATTGATTTAATTCAATTTCACGTGACGTACCTATCGGCAAACACGCCACTAGTTTGTGCGCGCTCCGTGAACCGCTCTCAGCCGCTGATCAATTCAATCAATTCATTTTGTTAACACTCGACGTCTTGACCTTTTTGTGCAGACTGGGTCACTGGATTGCGTAGGCCTACTTTACAACGAATTTCGTTCGCTCTAGACGCTAAGAAACTGCAGACTTCGGCAGGTCGGTTCGTAAGATCTTTTCTAAACTGCTGTGGTTATTTTCAAGTGACATTTTAATTTTCAAAAATGAAAGCTGTTTCAAAAGCGAAGATACGTAAAAACGGCAGGACGCGTGGGACCGTACGGGTTTGTTGCGTAACGCCTCATGATAGCTTTCTCGTGAAATTTCAAATTGTTTTACGCCTTAATAAAATGGAAGCTGTTTGAAAAGCGAAGATACGTAAAAACGGCAGGACGCGTGGGACCGTACGGGTTTGTTGCGTGACGCCTCATGATAGCTTTCTCGTGAAATTTCAAATTGTTTTACGCCTTAATAAAATGGAAGCTGTTTGAAAAGCGAAGATACGTAAAAACGGCAGGACGCGTGGGACCGTACGGGTTTGTTGCGTGACGCCTCATGATAGCTTTCTCGTGAAATTTCAAATTGTTTTACGCCTTAATAAAATGGAAGCTGTTTGAAAAGCGAAGATACGTAAAAACGGCAGGACGCGTGGGACCGTACGGGTTTGTTGCGTAACGCCTCATGATAGCTTTCTCGTGAAATTTCAAATTGTTTTACGCCTTAATAAAATGGAAGCTGTTTGAAAAGCGAAGATACGTAAAAACGGCAGGACGCGTGGGACCGTACGGGTTTGTTGCGTAACGCCTCATGATAGCTTTCTCGTGAAATTTCAAATTGTTTTACGCCTTAATAAAATGGATGCTGTTTGAAAAGCGAAGGTACGTAAAAACGGCAGGACGCGTGGGACCGTACGGGTTTGTTGCGTGACGCCTCATGATAGCTTGCTCGTGAAATTTCAAATTGTTTTACGCCTTAATAAAATGGAAGCTGTTTGAAAAGCGAAGATACGTAAAAACGGCAGGACGCCTGGGACCGTACGGGTTTGTTGCGTGACGCCTCTTGATAGCTTTCTCGTGAAATTTCAAATTGTTTTACGCCTTAATAAAATGGAAGCTGTTTGAAAAGCGAAGATACGTAAAAACGGCAGGACGCGTGGGACCGTACGGGTTTGTTGCGTGACGCCTCATGATAGCTTTCTCGTGAAATTTCAAATTGTTTTACGCCTTAATAAAATGGAAGCTGTTTGAAAAGCGAAGATAGGCCTACGTAAAAACGGCAGGACGCGCGGGACCGTACGGGTTTGTTGCGTAACGCCTCATGATAGCTTTCTCGTGAAATTTCAAATTGTTTTACGCCTTAATAAAATGGAAGCTGTTTGAAAAGCGAAGATACGTAAAAACGGCAGGACGCGTGGGACCGTACGGGTTTGTTGCGTGACGCCTCATGATAGCTTTCTCGTGAAATTTCAAATTGTTTTACGCCTTAATAAAATGGAAGCTGTTTGAAAAGCGAAGATACGTAAAAACGGCAGGACGCGTGGGACCGTACGGGTTTGTTGCGTGACGCCTCATGATAGCTTTCTCGTGAAATTTCAAATTGTTTTACGCCTTAATAAAATGGAAGCTGTTTGAAAAGCGAAGATAGGCCTACGTAAAAACGGCAGGACGCGCGGGACCGTACGGGTTTGTTGCGTAACGCCTCATGATAACTTTCTCGTGAAATTTCAAATTGTTTTACGCCTTAATAAAATGGAAGCTGTTTGAAAAGCGAAGATACGTAAAAACGGCAGGACGCGTGGGACCGTACGGGTTTGTTGCGTAACGCCTCATGATAGCTTTCTCGTGAAATTTCAAATTGTTTTACGCCTTAATAAAATGGAAGCTGTTTGAAAAGCGAAGATACGTAAAAACGGCAGGACGCGTGGGACCGTACGGGTTTGTTGCGTAACGCCTCATGATAGCTTTCTCGTGAAATTTCAAATTGTTTTACGCCTTAATAAAATGGATGCTGTTTGAAAAGCGAAGGTACGTAAAAACGGCAGGACGCGTGGGACCGTACGGGTTTGTTGCGTGACGCCTCATGATAGCTTGCTCGTGAAATTTCAAATTGTTTTACGCCTTAATAAAATGGAAGCTGTTTGAAAAGCGAAGATACGTAAAAACGGCAGGACGCCTGGGACCGTACGGGTTTGTTGCGTGACGCCTCTTGATAGCTTTCTCGTGAAATTTCAAATTGTTTTACGCCTTAATAAAAAGTAACTGGTTATAGCAGTGGTACCTAAACATAACGTTACATCTACTCGCATGAAGTTAGTTTCTCTCTCTTACTAACCGGCATTTGTTTTCACTTCAGCAGTAATTATTTCTACAGTGATATGTCAAAGGCCGTGTCCATCTTTGTTCTTGTTACATTAGTTCGGAAACCGACTGTCAATATTCTGGAAACACCAGGAATCGTAAGCAATTCCTTAAGCTTTCACGTCAACATTGTTAAAATGATTGTTATTACTATCCGGGCTGTTAGATCGTGGCCGACTGTTATTGTGTACAGAGGTTTCGGCCCCACTATCAGAGGCCACCTTCAGTGTCGGAAAATATTCGACAAAGTGTCCGCCAATTCATCCCGGTACTGAGGGAGAGACTACGAGTATGAGTTAGTCTGTACCTCAGTAATGGGGTGAATTGGCGGACACTTTGTCGAATATTTTCCGACACTGAAGATAGTCTCCAATAGTGGGGCCGAACCCTCTGTGCACAATAAGCCTAACAACCCGGATAGTAATAGCAAAAATTTTATCCAGTAATCCTGTTCACCACCTCCTGTTTAAATACCCGTCTTTTCAAAGCTCTGTTATGGTCACCGACGATAAATCTTATATTAATATATATGATATTATATGAACCTTATTTCCCTTAGCATATCTTCCATCAAGCTCTACCTCTGCAATTACAATTGTACTTAATTAAATTTTCAACCATCTCAGTTTTCTCCTGGCGAGGATTTATACTGTTGGAGAGATGAAAAGTTAGGAATCTGAGTGACACAGTAGAAATAATTAGGCTCAGAGTATGTCTTACCTCACATCGCTTCCTGAAATCGCATGTAGCGCCTCACCTTGACAAAATCCTGAACGTTTTCTTTGCCTGTTCTCACTGGTCTTTAATTAGAAACAGTACAAAAATCACGTTTTACACACAAAAACAGACAGAACATCATTTTCTGTGGTTCAAGTCTAATATTTCTTGAGCGTTACCCACTTCTTCCTCTCTACAAGTGTTACTTCTGCCTTGTTATGCATCATTTAACGTCTTACGTGGGCTTTCTACCTTCAGAGACTTTAATATTCAAGTATCTCCATCTTTTCGGCTAACTCACCTTCAAATTGAATTTTATTTGCATTGTTTTTAATTTTAATTTTACCTCTAGTTTTCTTTTTCTTAATTTTTAGTCAAACTCTCAGAATCTTCTTTCAATAACAAACAGTTATGTAGATAACTTTGACAGGCAAGGGAAACGCGCCATCTGTAACTGCCAACACATCTATTTACATTTATTTGATAGGAAACAAAACATACTGCTTCGAGATTTACCTAACGCTCTCGAAAATTCAACATTTTTAGGTTAGCCCAGCGAATGCAGCGTCTGTGTCAGGATCGTGCACTCATGTAGCTCCAGACTGTTCGGGCTCTTGTAACTACGCAAATTATGTCGGCACGCCGCCAGGAATATGGAAAATTATTCTGAAACCTCTGCGGGATAAGCAACCAACAGCCGGCTTATTCAGTCAGTTACACCTGGCGATATTGTAGAGTGCGGATCAAGTGCTTGTTGTGGATTAGTGGAAAGTGATTATTGTGTTAATTGGTGCGGTACTGTAAAAAGGTTATATTATTATTGCGTGTGGACAAATTTAACTTTAATTATTGTGCGAGAGTACCTTGTTGTTTTTAATTGTTATTTGTGACTAATTGAAGCTGTAGTGATTTCATTGGTGTCTGTATTTTGTTTCCACTGAACAATATGACGATCCGTGAGGTCGTTGTAACAATACCAAACGAAAGAAAAATCAGATAATGTGACGGTTTCTTCTCGTGTTTGTAGACTATGAGAAAGTCTTATGAACTCATGTCTTAGACGTATCTATGCGTCGTGTCGTCGTCTTTAAGGATACGTTGACGCGCCGTAAAACACAGAAACACTGATGTACATGTAATTTATTTCTGAAACTTCAACAGCGATAACGCGACTCCAACCCGTTCTTCATGCAGTCCAAAACGTCAACGAACCGACATCTGGGGTATTTTTGTCCCAGCAGCCTCAAGACACGCAACGATGGTGATGATGGTGATACTAAATCTGGCTCCTACAATCTAAACTGTCACACGCAATGTATTACGTACGTTCGTTCCAATTAAAGAAGAAACAAATACTACGTGCTTCAATTAAGTGACTGAGAGTGCAGCTGTGTACTGTGTTGGCCAGGTCGCGTGGTTCAACAGATCACATGCAGACCATGTGTTGAGTAGACTTCGGCTCACGTGACACTTTCCTGCTGACACACAACCACATTGTTTGACGGTACATCTTCATTGAATGTCGCTAAACTAAATCGACGTGCGTACATCGATACTGAAGGTCTTTTCCTTGTTTTAGTCGTCCTTTCATATTATGTAGAATAAGTAATCGATATTCATTTCCCTCGTGATGCTTTTTTTTGTTCAACTTAATAACCTTGTTTTTGTGAACCAAGTGCATGTGTGTGGCGGGGAGGGCGGTGCGAATCCATTTTTTTATAATAAATTAACGTCTATTATTGTTCCGAAGGTTGTGACAAGGATTTTCTGTGAAACTTGATATCTTTGTTTTTTTATATAAATGCGTATTTATTTTGAACGCGTTACGGTACCTGATTTTTATGTTACTTAAGAACTTCAAGGTTTAAGACAAGTCGAGAGGTTGCAATGTTGAGCTTGTAAACTGGCTTCAGTGGTATTTCGACGATTTAGTGTTAGCATTCTCCCGTTAAGAGGATCCAGGTGTAAAAACAGATGTTCTTCCTGTTCCAGTCAGCAGGAGATATCGTTTTATTAGCCATACCCTGGACGCTTTCTGATTTCTGTACTCCTGTAACTACTTCACTGTTCTGTCCACCTTTAGGCAATCCCGAGTCATCGCTTCTAAATACAATCCATTAGTTTCTCCAGTGACCCACCAGAAAGACGAAACGTCCCACCTTTCTCGTCAATCGCCCGCTGGCCCTTGCCAACACACCAAACAGACACAGATGCCTACATTAACTAACTAATCCAGAAATACGTCAGTACTACAATCCTACCCGACTTGTAGTTCCCCGCCGTGCCGTTGACGCCGAGTTGTTACCCTCCACCTCTAGCGTTCTGCACTGCACGTCCTGTCCGTTGCACTAACTAGTTTGTCATAAACTCTTTGTACTCTTTCCCGTACCTAATCTGGCTCTCCTACACTACACGCACGCAACAACCACACCTGTACTCGGTGCCTCCACCTTCTCACTGGTCGACCTGCATTGGCGTGCGTCTCCATACCGGCTGAAAGGAGCTTGTCCCCAAAACAGCCTGAGTCTTGCCCTATTGGGTAAGCCTCAAACATCGCAAAACAATTCTACAGTGATTCTCTCTGTAAACTCTTCCCCAGGAAGGTAATCCTATCTTAGTAGCGATCTATACGAACTTCTAATAAAAATGGTAACAGGTGTACAGGTGTATAACAGGTGTAATATGGTAGACCATATTATTATTATGTGAATTACTAGACTTCTTAAGTAAGTGGCAGGCACTAGTGTCTCGTTTCAAGAGCACAGAAATCTATCCGGACTAATGAAGAACAATCACAGAAACACTGAGAAGGTTTGGACGAAAGATCTTAAGACGTGTTTATGGCCCGGTTAAAGAAGACGACGAATGGAGAATCAGAAATAACCAAGCGACAGATGAGCTACTGAATCACGAAGGCATTGTAAGATTTTATGAAGGCTCAACGAATACAATGGTTAGGTCACCTAGAGCGGACGTATGATCAGCGTATGCCAAAGAAAATTCTGAGGGGGAAAGTAGAAAGAGGGGCCGACCTAGGATAAGATGATTCGATGATGTCCTAGAAGATCTCAGAAGAATGGATGTGAGGGATTACACTGAGATGTCAACGGACAGGCGACTTTGGAGAAGATTGGTTTTGGAATCCAGGGCTCACACTGGGCTGTAGTGCTGAAGAAGAGGAAAGAGAATGAAGAACAATGTGAACGGTGTGGTCACAAACAGAAACTGTCGTTGGGCTTTATAATTTCCTTGTTAGAATTTAATCTAACTTAAAGTGAACGGACGATTTGAGAACCGGCGTGTCTGTGAACGGACGTTCATGTTAACGAAAGGTTTTAAGGTCTAAATTTTTTTTGTAACCTTAACGCTTGCAACCTGAATGCTAATTTCCGGACTTTGGTACTTTGGTCATTTTCGTTGACAGGGGTACTAACGAATTCAGTAGTATTAACTTGGTAATTCGGATGGTCGATATGCGAACAATTGTACGGTCGTAAGCTGAACCGAACGTATCTTCTATTTCTATGGGAACATCGAGTACTGAAGGCTACAGGCGGGTACATTAGGTTTGGAAACATTATCAGATGAAACGTTGAAACTTCAGACCATTAAAGTAGTTGGACAGGGATCTCATATCAGACATAAATTCTGACAACAAACAAGGGACACCGCGACAAGTCTGAGAACTGAGAATCAGCAATGAAACTTACGCCAACACACTACACAACACATACGTTGCATGGATTTCGAATAGGAATGCATTGGGCAAAATTAACCCTGGGTCTCTTTTTACAAGCACAGGGATCTGTGAGGATTTATAAAGAACAAAAGTGGACACGAATAGAAGTTCACGTGTTTTTGGCCTTTATGATTTTGTTGTCATAATTCACTCTAGTCTAAACTAAACGTTCTGAAGAGCATCCAAATTGTTAAATTTTCATTTCTTTAAAAGAACGTAAGGTTTCACGGCCGATGCTGTGTTCATATTATCAGAATTTTCCGGGCTGTTAGACCATGGTATCGAGGTATCGATTGTCAATGTTTATTTCCAGACGTTTCGTCCATACGGACGGACATCTTGAGTGACGTGGAACAAAGATCTCAACCCCCCCCCCCCCGAACGAATACGAACAGCGGCGCGGGACCACAGAATACAACACCCGCGAAGAACGAATACGAACAAAGACTGTTCCGTCACGCTGAAACACTTCGCACTTCTTTTAAGGTGCCGGTTGGTCATCGAATTAAAAGTATATTTGCAGCAAATTATAGTATTGTACACAGTAATTTGGTGCTAAACATGATTTCTGAACCAACAGAGATTGTACTTCAGGGTTAATAACTTTTTATGTTATTAATTTCAGTTTGCTATTTCTTCTACTGTCTGTGAGTAGGTCTATATGACAAGCCACCACAATAGATTACTGCTAAACTATAATATAAAAGTAAACAGTAATACTTATACCACCATCATATTTACTAATATTATATTCATATTCCAACTAGCACCTTAAAATAAGTGCATAAATAAAAATGCCACAGCGCGACAGAACAGTCTTTGTTCGTATTCGTTCGCGGGTGTTGTATTCTGTGTTCGCGCGTCACTGAATATGTCCGTCATCAGTACGGACAAAACATAGACAATCGAGTCCACGCCCTAACAACCCGGAAAATTGTGATAATGTATTTTTGTTTGTTTATAACTATTTTAAATTGGTCGGCTTTTTTTGTCAATTTGAATCATCTTGAACGTCCTTCCTAGGAATCCTAGTAACTCCATCTGCCAATAGGACTTCTTTACAACCAGTCCATCTCTCCTTATACCGATGCCTGTTTTCATTACAACCTTTAGATTTTCACTTTCCTTTCATCGATTGTTGCCGTTCAGGTCTACCAGTAAATACATCGATGAGGTGTAGACGATGAAGGTGGGAACTCAAACAGTCTCAACTGCCGTCTTCACTTCATGTGCTGGACCCTGTTATAAATAATAGGGCAGCGATGACCGAGCGATTGCCAATTTGGTCTCTTTAATGGGTAAGTGAACGCGTATAAAGTTTACAGCACCCTATTGCAAGTTGAAATTCGAATCTGTCCTTAGAAACAAACTTTATTTCTTAAAGATCTCAACGGCACAGAATACAGAAGACAACGGAAAACCAAGGCATTAAAGAAACTAAGAATGAACCATGCTAGAACATATCATGACGCTGATCTGTTTGTTAAATGTTCCGGATTTAAAGGTCGGATATCCGTAAAGGATGTAACAAAAGAGCCACCATAGGGAGATTACGGAAATAAATATGAGATCTGGTGCTTTGGACGTATGCACAGTGCTGGAGGTAGGTAATCTGGAGAATTTCAAAAGGCAGTTAATGAGAAATCGAAATGATATGGTAGGTTTAATTTAAGTGTCAGGGCGAAAAAAAAATAAATTTTACCATGTTCTACTACCGAAAAAAGAAATAAGAAATAGGTTAGGAATAGTAGGGAAGAATAAAATCCTCAAACAAGCATTTCAGGTAATGTATTAAAAAATCGGTACTTTCCCAACAATTGTACCTGCACTAATTTTCGATATTTGTATTTGCGATAGTCGGTATCGATATGTAGTGAAAATATAGGCGGGGATCCACGGGAAGGGGATGTGGGCAATTTCCCCCCCCAAAGTTCACATCAGACGAAAATTTTTTCGTTGTCTTGTGATTGTAGAATGGTTTTGTGATAGTGAATATGATACAAAATTCATATCACGTTATGTAGGTTCATGGTTTTACTCTAAAATTAATTTAAATTGTAATTGTATCTTACCACCATTTTAATTTTTGTTTGACACATAGTGTGTATTTTAAACTGTAAGGGAACATTATTAAAAGAACAATGAACTGACAAACACATATGATTTATACTTGTAAGTTAATAAGCTTGTTGTGTTGATAATAACACACTGTACTTTACCTTCATCCATTCCTATCATTTATACATTAGACCATTAAAGATTGGTCCAACTTTTCATATCCCCCCCAAGTCAACCGTTCCCCCCAAATTGTTTGCTGGACCGGCCCCTGAGAGAAAATCGCTTTTTTTAAATTATAGGAAGCGTCTTAATTGGTTGTTTTATGCTATTAAACTGTCTGTTCCCTATCATAATCGCTTTCCATTGTCATGTAACATTTATGTGGAGCGTTTCTATTAATACTTTAATTAAACCTCCCTCTGTAACGCAAACCACAGTGTTGTCAGATTAACATGCAACCTGAAAGAACACAGAAAAATCAATACGCCTTTGAAATAATACTCGTTTGTTGTGCACATCGCAAAAATAAAAACAACTCGAAGTAAGACTGAGTGTCCTTACGGGCTGTTATACATGTCTCACATCATGTGATAAAACTGCTTTTTCTTGTAAACATGAAATTTTATAGACTTTTGACGCCGGAACTCATTTGTGCTGTTTTCTGTTCTTCCGGTCTGCATTACGTTTGCAATGTTTCCGGTATGCTTACGTATACAGTGCGTATGGTTCCAATACAAACCGTATATTTCTGCATGTTTATGTAAAACAAATGTAATGTTTTGGTGCGCAAGGTTAGGTTCGTTAGGTTAGGTTTAAATACAATTCCATAACCATAAAATAAAATAAAAGTCAGGCAAATAACACAAATTTTATTTTTATTGTCTCCCTGAATAAAATGAAATGCGCCTCGTCATTCATTATCAAGGCCATTTCATCGATCAAAACGTTAAGACCATTCTCGGAAAGAAAAATTGAGCGATTCGCTTTGTCACGATCATTTAGCTTTGCTAACATAATATGAACATGAAAGTTATTCTCCAGTTGAATTCTGCTTGCGCTGTTACGGAATACACAAAGCGCAGCTGAGGGCCTTTAGCTCACTCCACACACACACACACACACATCATTCTAAAGTTGCAACTAGTAATCTTTTACAATTGATTGAACAGCATGAAGTAGATATAGTTTTTGTACAAGAACCTCACATTAATAATAACCAAGTCATGGGTTTTTCTAAACGCCATAAAATGTTTACCTATGGTAGTGGGAAAAAGAGCAGCCATAGTAGTGAGAAATAGTTACATAGATACTCTACTAATAAATCAGCTCTCAGATGAAGATTCTATAGTTTTGAAAGTAATTTATGGAAACTTGCACTTTTATGCAGTCAGTATATATTTTGATATTACTGTTGAAGTAGAAAATAGCTTGATCATTTTAGAAAATATTTTAAAATTCATTGGCTTAAATGGTGTAGTTATGGCAATGGACAGTAATGCTAGATCAAGAATGTGGCACGATGTAATGACTAATAAAAGAGGTAGGAAAATGGAAGAATTTCTAATGTCAAATCAATTGCATCTTATTAATGAAGAAAGTAACATTCCCACATTTGAATCACGTACAGGGAAGAGCAATGTAGATCTGACAGCTACTAATAATCATCTAGTTTCCTTAAAAAAAATAATTGGAAATGTGGGGTAGAAGAAAGTTACTCTGACCACAGTATCATTTCTTTTGATATCAAGCAAAGTAATGCTCATAGGTTGGCACGACGCTTTCAGTGTAAAAGGTTTGTCATTAAAGAAGAAAGGCTAAAAGTTTTTGATGAACTTATAGTTAGACGATTTGTCTATCAGCTTTCTAAAAACAATACAGTATCTGCAGGTGCAAAAGATTTAGATAAGTAATTACACAGGCAGGTGAGAGCTGCAAAGGACATTGAGAAGACAGTGGAGATGTTTCAGGACGTCATAGTATCAGCATGTGAGAGATCGTTTAGAATATCAGGCCAACCAGGTAAGTCAATCAGAGGTAGGACAGTTCCATGGTGGACAGAACGGTTAACAATAATGAGAAAAAGGTTAACTGCTCTAAGGAGACCTTACCAAAGAACTAAAAATAATTTCGAACTCAGGGAGCAACGAAAGGTCCAGTATTCCGAAGAAAAGAAGAAGTATCAATTGACTATACGAAGAGAAAAGATAGAGTCATGGAGACGCTATTGTAACTTAACTCCTGTGAATAACCCGTGGAATGCGGTATATACATTGGCATCTGGGAACACACGGAAAAGTTGTACTTTAACAACTCTACAGAGGCCTGATGGTTCTCTCACAAGTGATTTAAAGGACACTATTAATTGTATGCTAGATTATTTTATACCTGTGGATGAGGAAATTAATGATACTGAGTATCATAAGTTTATTAGAAATGAAATGCAGAAACCTATAGATACCTATGACGACAGAGCTTTTACTCAGGAAGAAATACACAGTGTTTTAGTGGAAATGGACCTTAACAAATCCCCAGGGGAGGGTGGTATAACAAGTAAAATATTGTTGCGAATATTTGAAACATTTCCACAGTTTGTCACAGCCCTGTATAATGCATGCTTAAGAAGAAGTTGTTTTCCTAAGATATGGAAACGAGCTAAAATAATACCAATCGCAAAACCAGGAAAAGAGAACACAACAGAAGTCTGTAAGTTTAGTCCAATCAGTCTTTTGTGTGTAGGAGCTAAAGTTTTGGAAAAGTTACTCATCAACAGAATAATGCATTACTTACATTCTAAAAACTTATTGCTGAAAAATCAATATGGGTTTAAACCACAAAAATGTACTGTGGATGCAATTATGGCTGTGAAAGAAAATATTTACACCGGCTTAAAAGACGGTAACTGTGTAGTTCTTTTAAGTCTTAATGTTAAAGGAGCCTTCGATGCAGCCTGATGGCCTGGTATAGTGAATGCATTAAAAGAATTCCGATGCCCTAAGAATTTGTATAACCTTTCAAAACATTATTTTAGTGGACGAGCAGCATTTTTCTTCGTATTGCTTAAATTAGCAGCCATCCTTACTATTTCTTTTATGAATTTGCTAACTGCTACAATTTTTATTGTTCGACAAAGCTTTTCGTCATCACTGACATCATCAGGTCTTAAACAACCTGATGATGTCAGTGATGACGAAAAGCTTTGTCGAACAATAAAAATTGTAGCAGTTAGCAAATTCATAAAAGAAAGAGCAGCATTTTTATCTACAAATAATATAACATTGGGAAGACATGTTAGTAGAGGGTGTCCTCAGGGTTCTTGTTGTCGTCCTAGCTTCTGGAACATACAATACAACTCTCTGTTGGGGTTGGATTTTGCCAGACATTCAAATGTCATTGCCTTTGCAGATGATGTAATTGTGGTAATTAAAGGTAAATCAGTCATCGAAGCTGAAAACTATGCCAACATAGAAATACAAAAAATTACAGAGTGGGCCAAAAACAATAAAATCAGCTTTAATGAGCAAAAATCTAAAGTTCTAATAATTTCTAAAAAGAGATGGGAAAGCAGAATACACAACAGTATATACCTTAACAATAAAAAATTAGAACAAGTGAATACCCTGAAATATCTTGGAATTATTTTTGATACAAAATTTACGTTTAATGATCACATAGACAACGTTGTGACAAGATGTAAAAAATTGATTAATATTTTATCAAAAATGCCAAAATTAGCTGGGGCCTAACAGGTGAAGCTATGAAGATCATATATAAAGGTGCAATTCTACCCCTTTTGTCGTATGGAGTCACAGTTTTGAAAGATGCGTTGGTTAGGAAAAATAACCAACGTAAATACAAGAGAGTGCAAAGATTAGTTCTCATAAAAATTGCAAAAGCTTTCAGGACAACATCTTATGAAGCGCTATGTGTCCTGACTGCGTTGACCCCAATTTTAATTAAAATAGAAGAGATTACTGACGTCTACCGGACTAAAAAAGTAATGGGGAATTCACATCAAGCGTTTGATGCGATGGTTGAATTAAATAAATGGCCTCACCCAGCAGATATAGTAAAAATTACCGGAAGGGATAAGAAAATCGACTACTTAGTAGAAGCGTACACGGATGGCAGTAAAAGTGAAAATGGCGTAGGGGAAGGTGTGGCACTGTATGTAAAGAAGCAACTTGTACAAGAACTAAAGTATAAATTGGTTAAAAGATGCTCTAACAACCAAGCGGAACGGTTTGCAATCCTGAGAGCTCTGCAAAACATTATTGACATGAAGGATGTGGAAATAGATCATAGAAAGCAGTTCTTTATACAGACAGCATGATAACATTGGACTCATTGAAGAATACAGACAAGCACCATAAATTAATTGAAGAGATCAGAAATGTGATAAGATCTCTTGAAGGTGACAACTGATGCGTACATTTTATCTGGATTAAAGCTCATGCAGGTAATCATGGCAATGAACTGGCCGATCAGCTGGCCAAGGAAGCAGCTTTAAACACTGAAATTCCATCCTCATTTGACCTGATTCCCAAAAGTGCAGTTATTACTGAGGCGGGATATAGAAGTACAGAAAAATGGGAAAATGAATGGGCAAATTCAACAAATGGAGCTCAAACTAAATTGTTTTTTCCTACTATTAAACAAAGAATTGTCGTAAATATCCCAATGTTACACAAATTGACAGCTATACTGACAGGCCACGGTAAACTTAAATCTTATTTTTATCGTTTCAAGATTTCAGATGACCAAATGTGTAGCTGCAAAAGTGGAGAACAGACAGTTCGTCACCTCCTTTATGAGTGTAAAATTTTACATAAAGAGAGAACGGCGGCCTTTGTTTGTGTGTAAGCTCTGCCATTTAGGCTGGTAGTTGCAATCGGCGAACAACCACCAGCCTGCGCGCCACATTTGAATTGTCCGCTACGTAAACTTTGCCGAATGGAAGCTAATACGTTTTCCCTTGAAGCTGATGACACTTCTGTTTAATGTTCTTCTTCTTCTTTCAAGGATTAGGTTATATAAACCTGTTCCGGCACGCATCTCATCCTCGGACAACCCACGTATTTTCTACCAATAGTTCAGTGCCACTTTCGGCAATCGATCCTCTGTCATCCTTTGCAGATGATCCCTCCATTGTCTTCTGTAAGTTGAAATAATTTCATTTATGTGATTTACTTCGAGTTCTGCTCCGATATCCTCATTCCTTATTCTATCTTGCAATGTATAATTTAAAGCACTTCGAAGAAACTTCATTTCACCACTCTCAATCTTGGCGCATTCCTTTTTTTCATGAGCCACGCCTCACTCGCATATGTCAATGTGGGTATTGCAATTGTCTTATAAAATTTAATCCTTGTGCTTTGTCTTGTCTTATTTCTAATATTTCTATGAATCGTGCCATAAATGTTCCTAAATTTATTTATCTTTTCTTTTATATCATATTCAGATTCATAGATTACAGCCCATCCGAGATATTTAAAACGACTCACTTGTTCTAAAGTGCTGTTGTTTATAACTATCTTAGTTCTCACTGGATATTTATCTTTAAAGGCCATGGTTTTAGTCTTTCTCACTGAAATTGTCTCTTGCTACTTCTTGTAATTGAAACATAGCTCTTTGTAAATCATCCTCATTTTCTTGAATAAGAACTATGTCATCTGCATATAGCAGGGAACCCATAGAAATTGATTTGTTAAGCTGTATTCCCGAAGTGACTCTGGATTTTATGCTCTCAACATGTCGTCAATGTATTTATTAAACAAGGTTGGGAAAACACAGCATCCCTGCCTAACTCCCTTATTATTGGAATGTCACCTGAGAGCCTACCATTCAGATCCAGGACTACAGATGTACTTTTGTAAAGGGTTTTAACTGAATTTATTAAATGCTGTGGATATCCTCTTCTATCCCTAATAGGTCTATTCCATAACTTTTGACGGTCTACAGTATCAAATGTTTTTTTCCAGGTCAACAAAAGTTATACTCCCGCCTTTTCTCTATTATATCTGTCGTAATACAAAGAATCCATCCACAGCCGACCTACCCTTTCTAAAACCCATTTGGTCTTCAAGAAGTAATGTATCTGTAATGACTCTTAACCTCTGATTGAGAATTCTTGTACATATTTTGTACGTTGAGTCCAGCAAGCTTATTCCTCTGCAATTATTAGCATCAGTCCTGTCTCCTTTTTTACACAACGAAATCACTTTTGCCCGCCTCCATTCTTTCGGAATTTTGTTTTCCATCCAATAGTTATTTAGAAAATGGAGAATTCGTAAATGCAATAATGTCCCACCATATTTTATTATCTCAGCATTTATTCCGTTAAGTCTGGTACTTTTCTACGTTTCATTCCATTCTTGCTTGTTGGAGTTCTCCTGTTGTTAACTTATCTAGACCTTTTCCACTAGGCTTACTTAGCCCTATATATTCCTTTTCATTTTCTATTTCGCTGTCAGAATATAACTTCCTATAACGGTTTGTCCATTCATTTTCCTCAGTCATATTAACACCAATCTTTTCTCTTTCAGAGGCTATTCAATGTTTTCATCACTTTATAGTCTGTCTACCATATAAATCGTGTTCTGTGAAGCGTCCCATGAGTCTTGATGGACTTGTTTAATAATTCTCTTTGTTTCATTTCTTTTTCTCACATGCTTATAACTGCTTAATGTTTTCGTATATTATCTTACAGTTTAGTTACTGGTCGTTGTGCAACGTTGCAACCATAACAGCAGCCGCCATTGCGTTTAGGATTTAATAATGGTGGAGACAGCGAAAGGCGTGGCTCAGAGGGAAGCTATTAGCGGTTGGCCAACAGCTGGTAACAGCGTTGGGTATACTTTGGTAACTAAATTAACCTGACTGAGAACAAGACACAAGAGTACATGGATACAGGGATTCAAAGTTCCAAGTAAGACTACATCTTTGTTAATATTCTGGTTCGCCGGGCTATACGGCTGTGTCCGATGTTAACAGTTGCAATCGTTTCGGCCGTTTCAGTGCGAGAAGACTGAAAACGCTGCCAAAGATCTCACAGTTAGTGAACCACAGTATTGTGGCTTTCGAACACTGTAGATGTCTGTCATAGGAACGGCCGAAACGATTGCAATTGTTAACATCGGACCACGGCCCGGCGAACCGGAATATTGACATCTATGACGCCGACTGTGAATGCCTCAGACATCAGTTGAGAGCTACATCTTGTTCAATATAATTCCCTGTAGCTTCATAAGCACTACGGTCGGTCAAACGATTTCTGGTAATCAGAATAAGACCAACTGACGAAAAGAGAGAGATGCGGCCTGTTGAATCGAGAAAGAACACGCTGAAGAAAATCGGAATTGTGCAGGTAATGGACTGATCAACGCAGACTGGTCGGTAGCCAAGCAACGTTTGCGTCCAACTAAACGAAACTGTTACTCGGCATAGTGTGTGGTGAGTGACCTGTCTGGAGCGACCCCGACGTGATTTCAAATGTGCGATTGTATACGTATCAGTTCCAGTGAGCAAAGCGGTAACGTACTGAGTCTTCAATAAATACATAGAGAGATTTTGTATTCTTCTCCGCAGACCTAACTTTATATAAAAATTAAACAACCGCACAACAACAGTAATCATTACAGATTCAACTCATCAGCTTGTGAAGATCAAACTCTAACAAAAACTCCGGTTTCCAGGTATCGTTCGCATATCTGGACGTATTCCGTAACTTGTTTCGGCATTCTTGTGCTTAACGTATTTTCCAATCGAACCGCTACCCGCCAGCGTCATCTGCAGTCACTGATTTCTTCACGCTTAGGGAATACTTAAAGTTCTGAACGTAGGTTTCATTGTCGCTTGCTTACATGCTTAGGGAGATAATTTCACATCTTATTTCCTCCTTCTTCTTAGCGTTTTGCCGTTGGGATGGAGTCCGCTTACTCGATCAGTTAGTGCAGTCTGTCGCATCGCTTCTGACCTCAGCTTTGTACTTCGAAGGGCGGCGTTAACGCTGTCTGCCCATCGCAGTTTGGGTCAGGTGGTAGGCTTATGGTAGGTTTATGAAGATGTCAGGAGATGGTCGTAGAACGTGTCCGTACTAAAAAAAGCCGCCATTATATATTTTCGTACGCCAACCCAGGCCAGGTCCAGGTCCAGGTATGCGGAGTAGCAGCTTGTCGTGCTCCGGTGGTCGCAGTGTCCGGGCGAGCCCGATGACTGCATGTTGCCTGTCTGTTACCATGACTAGCGATCTCGTGCTATCATAGGAATGGAACCTCCATCGATTTTATTTTGGAGGGACAGGATGATGTTAATTTTGTTGGACCCTTGGACCTCGAAGAGACCCACGACGGCAGAATGGGGTAGACCTCGGAGACTTTTCGTTTGAGAAGTAGGAATTACTCCCCACAACGGGCAGGGCGCCTCTAACCGCTCAGGAAAAGTCGCCGAGGGCTGCCAAGCGCCAACGTCGGCGCACGGGAGAGAGCGTAGGAGGAGGAGGTAGCGTCCACCAGAAGTGGCACTGAGCACACCTAAGGCAAGCGCAGCCCCCCCCCTCAGTCTGTCGCCAGCGCCAGCACGGACAAGAGAAAGAAGGAAGGAGTAGGATCGTAAAAATACTCAAGGTCGGGAGGATGGGGCAGACGTTCTGTAAACTGCTTATGGGGGGAGTCATCGAGCAATGTTCGGGGGCGTTTGTGTCGTCTAGGTGGTGGGCCGACATCTGTGCTTAGTCGACGGATGTGGGGATGGGTCGAGACAAAGGCTCGGGTAAATAGGTTGAGGGCAAGGGACCAAACGAATTCGGTGAGTGAAGGAACCTTCAACCCTCGCCTGATGGCATCATTTCTGACAAACCAGGGAGAGTTGGAGATGTAGCGGAGGGTTCGGGATTGGAACGCTTCCGAACGGGCGACAACGGTTGCACTGAATAGCACCCAAAAGGCGGGAGCTGCGTAAGTGAGGATTTCCCTAAGAAAGAGCAAGTAAATGGTGAGTTTAGTGCGCACAGGCACTGAACCCCGATGAGAAAGAAAAGGAAATAGTTTGGCTCTGACGCCTCTGGCGCGCTGGAGACATGTTTTGCAAAGCTTAGGTGTCGGTCAAGAGTGACGCCGAAGTACTTTACAGACGGTTTCCATTCGATTGGGCTCCCTTCAAGGGAGAGGGACTGGCATCGGGAAGTAAATTTACGAGAAAAGGCGATCGCCTAGGATTCCTCCGCATCGATCGTCATCCTCCACTTCCATAGCCAGTCCGAAAGAACGGCGAGCTGACGTAGCACCAGGCCAGCTGCGAAATCAAGACTCGCTGAGCTGGCGTGATACATGGCGTCATCCGCATAGAGCGAGAGAGTGACCCCAGGCTGTACAGGCAGATCGTTCGTGTACACTAGGTACAGAACAGGGCCAAGGACAGATCCTTGAAGTACGCCTGCGGCGACTGGTCGAACGGATGAGTTCGACCCATCGACGCATACCCTAAAGACGCGATCGCACAAGTACGATCGAAGAAAATGAACGATAGAGGCAGGGAGAGGGGATTGGGCCAGTTTGTAGAGAAGGCCTTCGTGCCAGACTCGATCGAAGATCTTACTCACGTCGAGCAAAACAGCGACGGAGGACAGATTCTTGTTGTAGGCGTCCGCCAGTTGGGTAACAACCCTAACGAGTTGAAGGGTTGTCGAGTGCTCTCTGCGGAAGCCGAACTGCTCCTGCCGAATGAAACCATCCAACAGGGACGCGTAACGACCGTGCAGGAGCCGCTCGAGTACCTTCGATATGACTGGCAACAGCGAGATGGGTCGATGGTTTGAGGGGAAAATACGCAGCTTGCAAGGCTTGGGAATCATAATGATTTTTGCACGCTTCCACAGGCTGGGGAAGTAATGGAGCCTGAGACATCCATTGAACAGCTCGTGGACCAGATTAATGAGGCTAGGGGGAGCGTGTTGTAGCGCCGCCGCACCGATACGATCATCGCCGGGCACCCGCTTAGGGCGAAGTCGACCAATGGCCGAAACAAGATCGGCCCGGTCGAACGGGTCAGGTGTGTCAGGAGGAGGGCGGGAAAAATATCCAGATAGGAAATCTGCGACCTCGGCCGAGTGGACGGGGTCGCAGACGCCTCTGTGGACGATGAATTGCTCCTCCATGGTAGCGGCAAAGACTTCAGCTTTGCCGGCCGCGGAGTACACAATGCCGTCCGGTGATCTGAGGGGTAGGCGGGTCCTTTTGTCGCCATTAAGTCGGCTCGCAGCCTGCCAAACAGACTCAGGCCGGACTTCAAGAGACTCGAGGTACGAGTCCCAACGATGTGCAGTGACATCAAGCAGAAGCTGCTTGACAAGGTCAGATTGGGCGTTTAACCTGCGTTTGATAGCAGGATCCCGGGTTTGTTGCCATCTCCGGCGAAGCTAGAGCCGAGTTCGGATGGCGAGGAGCACCTCTTCAGATAGTTGAGACCTGCGATTTGTCTCTGGGACAAGGTAGGTAAGTTTGTCCATAGCGGACGTAACGACTTCTTGGAGAGAGTTGGCCATACGGTCCGCATCAGCCGTAGAGGCGATGGGGGCCGGGGGGTTAGATGGCACTGTTCATTGGAGTTCGTCATGATAGGAGCGTCAGTTGACTCTCCGTGGACGAGAAGGGGGTTGGAGAGGTGAGTCCAACGTGGGACGAACAGTGATAAGTACCGGGTCGTGGTCGGACGAGAGGTCCGACACAGCACTTACAGTGATAGGAATGGCCAGGTCCTTGACAATGATAATGTCAAGGACATCCGGAAGGCCCCTAGTGGGCACGTGGGTAGGTGAATCAGTACCAAGAACTGAGACCTGTAGATGACGCTGAACGTAGCTGTAGAGCGAGCGGCCACGCGGGTTCGTGACACGGCTGTTCCAAGAGGGATGCTTGGAGTTGAAGTCTCCGGAAGCTATAGTGGGTAGTTCGTGGTCGAGGAGGGCGTCCCACTCCTCAGGCGGCGAAGGCCCGCCGGGCCTGGGAGGGAGGTACGCCGAAATAAGGCGAACCTCCCGGTCCCCGATCCAGAGGGCCACCGCCGTCGTTTCCAAATACCTAGTATCTGGAGGGGGTAAAAGACGATGGAAAATACGCCTGTGGACGAGTATAGGCACTACCCCTGCTCTGATGAGCGGGGGGTGGTCGCTGAGGCCTATCCGTGCGATACGTTGTGTACGCTGAAAGCTGAAAGGAAACAGCAGGGGTAAGGAACATCTAAGTCATACTCAGTGGCAAAGTTAGCCAATTCGGCTCGGCGAAACGGAACGCCACGCGCGTTCCATGCCACCAGCCGAAGAGGCCTAGACATTGGGGGACAGGAGGGTCATGAGGAAGGTAAGAATGGCGACTAGCAGAGACTGGACGTCCTTAGCAGCCAAGATCTGGGGAATGAGGGTCTCAATCCAGGCGCGCAAACAATCGGCAAAGGTCGGGTCCGAGGACCCTTCCTCAGTCGATGGCGTCTGAAGTGTGGGCGGGGGCACTCGATACATGATACCATTATCGGGCCGAGGTTTAGGTTTAGGCTGCCGAGGCTCTTTAGGAGCTGGGGCAGATGCTGGCTTGGGCAGTGGGCCTGAGCTGCGCGAGAACTGTGGTCAACGATTTCTTCTTCTTTGGCGTAGGTTGATTTCGCAACGGGGCCAAAGGAGGGAAAGATGCATCGGAGGCGGCGGCTGCCGCATAACTGAGCGCTCCGGCAGGCGCTGGACGGGCAGGGGCGACTACAGCGGCAGTCCTCCGAGGTAGTCGGAGCGGGGGCCGCCGGGGCGGCAGATGCAGGGGCTGAGGGTTTCTTGGGAGCAGTAGGGGTAGGCTTTTGGGCCTTATTGATGCGCTTCAGGGCGTCACGATAGTGCTGACATTGGCGAGAGCTTGCCGGGTGAGGGTCTCGACAGTTTGCGCACGTCGCGGTGGCGGTGCGTTCACGAGGACAGTCGCCCTTGTGATGACCTTCGCCGCAACGAACGCAGCGTGTCGGGTGGTGACAATAGACACTGCTTTGCCCGTACCGCTGGCAGTTGTAACACTTCTTGGGTCCGGGTCGGGGATCGAAAGCGGACACTTTTACCCGAAGATAAAAGAGAGAGTCAAGTTGGTAGATTTCCTGGTATTTTCCTACCTTGAGAATTTTGACGAGGAAGGCGTTTCTGGCGATGTGTCTGCCGAGGGAGAAGAGAGGAGTAACTGAATTTACAGTGTAGCCCAAATGTTCAAGGGCGTGAGTTATTGTCGAGACGGGAAGATCGGCATGGATGCCGATGATCTCGACCTTGAGCTCCCTCTCCTCCGGCAGTGCGTAGGTGTGGAAGGGGATTCCACGATCGGCCAGCAGTTTCTGGGCGAGCCGGAAATTGTTGATGGTCGTTGTTTCGACGCGGACGGAGCGGCCACCCTGACAAACTGCAGTCAGGGTATTCGCAGGAGCAGCCCGGTGAAGTCGCCGCATGACCTTATCCCAGTCCTCGGGCCGGTCAAAAATCAGAGGCGGCAACCGCCGGGGCGGGGTAGGTTGAGAGGTGGCCGTAGCGGGTGTGTCCGTGGCAGGACCCAGCTGGGAAGACCGCCCGTGTCCCGTGGAGTCGCCATTGTTTCGCCGTTTCCGGCTACTAACAGTCTGCCACTCCTCAGTCTCCATAGCGGTCGTCGCAGCCGACATCGTCTCGAGTTCGGATGGAAGTGGTTGCACAAGAGCGCCAGGAGGGATTTCGCGGCCCTTAGGACAGGCGGGACGTTAGGTGCGGCCATCGGCGAGGTTAACCTACGCCTACGCTGGAAAAATACTAGGGTACCCTAGTCAGGTAGTGAGGTAATGTTACGAGTAACTTACAGCACTTACCAGGCAACAGTCAGCAGCGGAGAACACCAAAACACCATTAACACCAAAAACACAAGTTCACCACTGCCCGCACTAATTGTACACACAGTACTAGTTAAATAGAAGAGCACTATGTAAACGTTTTAACATAATATACTGAATAATAAACGAGTTATAGAAATCCAGACAAGCTGGAGCCAGCGTAGTGTAATGGAAAATTCCACTAACAAGAAAACAACCTACCGTGGCAACTGCTCAAGGTAGACTCGTCGTCCCAACCCAGGCGCGTGACAGTAGTGTTGTTGACATGGCCAAACAAAGAAATTCACAGTCTCCTCCGCAACATCTGCATCTCCGTGTAATGGTTGCTGTGCATTCCTACACTCGGTGCCCTTGCATGGCAACAGGCCTCACCATTGTGCGGTAAATTCTAAATCTCACAAGGACTGACTTTTTGTAAAATTAATAAAGTCGCGTTAGTGGATATAATTTTCTTCTTCTCTATTCTTCTTTAGCACTACATCCCAACTTAAGCCCTAGTTTCCAACACCAATCTTATCCAATGTCTCCTATCCATTGCCCCCTCAGTGTGACCCATCACATCCATTGTTCTTACATCTTCCAGCACATTATCCAAGCGTCTTATCCCAGGTCGGCCCCTCTTCCTACTTTTATAGCGTAGCGGAATAATGAAGAGGGTTGCAAGCATCACCTTGCTTCCTCACATTACATATAGCTACCATTAGCTCATGTTTTACGTTTTGATTTTTTCCATGATCTATTCCTCATATCCTCATTTCAATTCCAGTTCGTTTCCCAAGAGGACAGTCCTATTAGTGGTTATAATCACAAACAGAAATTACACTATTGCACACCACTATATAAAGATTTTAGATTAGAGCTTTCGAGCCTCTCAGCTCATCATATGATCGGAAACATCGGATATCCTATCTGACAATGTGCTGAGACGCTCTAAGGGTCTCATCGGATATCTTTATATAATGATGTGCAACCGCGTAATTTCTGTTTGACTGACATTTTGACTATGAATTCCCTCCACCGCATCCAGGCGTCATTAATCCTTGCTCGTACGTCTTCACTTGATGACTCTCTGCAAACGGTCTACGTCTTCAGTATCATGCTCTTTAAAACGGGATTCTAGGTAAAGAAGGCATTTACTTTCACAAAAGCCACTCCACAAACTTGAATGGTAGCAGGAGACGGGACAGTTTCGAGGTACCCCGTCTTAAGAATGCTTATCCGTAGATCAAATTCATGTAGATGGTCATGCCGCACTTGAACTTGACAATGAAGATCTTCTCTCGTGTATGCAGCAAGCAACACATCGTCACTTACAACAATGTCCATGGGGCGCCCCTTTGCAAGTCCCTAGTAACGGAGGCAGGCTCGATACTTGGTACACGCAAACAGTCAACAGTTGGTGTCTCACAGTCCCGCAGGACACCGCAACCGGCAGGTCGTGTTACTGTACAACATTCTGACCCAATCAATATGTACTTCGGGTACACGGAGATATGGTCGCGGAGAACAGACCAAATCTTCTGATGAGGAACAAAGGGTCAAGGAAGCCCAAATGGTATGGTGTCCTCTTCTCACGCTGTTTGTCCATCCAGTGGTGCCGATCCCCACCCCCCAACTCCTATGACGCTTCCCCCCAATTTTATTAAAAAAATCCCCCTTTTTTCTGACAAGACCTTTTCTCTCGTTTACAGTAAAATTTCTTACCTACTCGAGCAACGGCGAGGCGGGGCTTTCTAACTCAAAACTATTACAAAATATTACCGTTTACCGAAACGATGTAGGTAGTTATAAACTAAAAAAAATAAGGATTTCAAATATTTTCACGGTGACACCTTGAACTCGATCTGTAGCTTGTTTGAAGCATCGAGTAGAAGACTAGATCCTTTTTTCCGTGCACACCGCGCCTACAGCCCGCTCGAAAAGTCAACTGGGTAGATTTATTGTGCGTCTGATACGGTCCGTTATAACTTTTTTACAGTTTTGTAAAATTGGGAAGATTTTTCATGCAATAGTAAAAAAAATCCCCCCCAAAATTTTATAAATCCCCCCGTGTAGGCACCCCTGTGTCCATCAGCTGGCGGACTATAAATATTGCGTCAATAGTCCCACATTCCTCACGAATCCACATTGGTTGGTGTACCACAGACGATGGTGCGCAGTCGGTGACTGAGGATACGTTCAAAGACCTTCAAGGTATTGGAGACGAGCCGGAGCGGTTGGTAACTGGCACGTCAGCTGCATGTGATGAGGGACAGAGGTAAGCTAAGAACGTGCCGATAAGGAAGGACGCACCGATTGAAAGAAGATAACAGGAAGACTAAGATAAGAGGGGAACGTTCTGTTGACGTTATTTTACCCAAAGGAGCGAAATATTCGTGAACACCCAAACAAACGGCAGGAGGCCTTAATTAAGTGGAGACGTAAAGATTTCCTCAGGCTTTCATGTCGCCGTCAACATTGTTGACATTATTTCCTGCCGGGCTGTTAGGCCGTGGTCGACTGCTAACATTGCTTACAGACGTTTCGCCCCCCACCATCGGAAGCCATCTTCAGTGTAAAAGAACGATCAATTGACAACGATGATTGTGAGAGGGGGGGGGCAATTCACCCCAGTACTGAGGTAGGCTACAGGTATCCCAGGTTCTGTACCTCAGTACTGGAGTGAATTGGGGAACACCTTGCCAATTACTCGATCGTTGTTTTCCACTGAAGATGGCTTCCGATGGTGGAGCCGAAACGATTGTAATCAACGTTAGCAGTAGACTACGGCCTAATAGCTCGGCAGGAAATAATGTCAACAATAAATGAAGACATTTTGTCGAAAGAAGATCTAAATAACAAAGAAAAATGTGGTCGCCTTAGTGTGTGTGTGTGTGTGTGTGTGTGTGTGATTAATTTTTTCAATTGCGCGTACCACCAAGTAGTTTTCGAAAATTATGTAGAACAAAAGTCCGTTGAACAATTCTAGGCTAAACATGTTACAACACAATTGTTAATTGATCAAATGTCGTAAAAGCGCTTATATAATTACTGTTAATGATTGTCACTGGTCGTTATATAACGTTCGATTATGCAACACGTTGTCTTCAATTAATGGCGTTTTAGAATTTTTGATGGCCGACATTAATTCTTTGATTGAGTAATTTTCTTATCTGAAGAATAAACACAAACACTACGGTCTTACGTCCGTGAGCGTTCCAGAAAGTTCTTTGATGGCTGACATTTCGATAGGCAGACACAATGCTGTAGGTTAATTTGTAATTAAGGAGATTGGTTATTAGATTAAACAAATGTATACAAGTATGTTTGTGTACATACAGCCGGGAATCTGTACATGTGACGCTGTGTCTCTTGATGAATAAACAAAGCCATGTTCTGTACACATGCAGCGCACGTTTCGTTTGTGTAAATGTTGTGGTGTCTTCTTTCAGCAGCAAGGAGGGGGAAATTTTGGGTCTAACATCATCAACCGTGGCTCTACAACCCTAGATGGGTCTTGGCCTGCTCCAAGAGTCGATTACATTCCTCCCTATTGCGTTCCTTGGCTTTCCAGTTTCTTATGTTCAGCTTCCGAGGTTCTGCTCTATCTGGTCTTTGAATCTACTTCGGGGTCTTCTCCTTTTTCTACTACCCATTGGTTTCTGGTAGAAAATATGTTTCGTAGGCTGTCCTTCCTCCATTCCAACCCACCTTAGCCTGTGTATTTTGATTCTGACAATGTCCGGCTCTTTGTAAAGATAGTATAGTTCATAATTATAGCGCCTGCGCCACATTCCATATTCTTGTACTCCTCTAAATATTGTTCTTGGAATCCGTCTTTCACAGCAACCTAGAAGTCTCTCGCTATTTTTTGTCACTGTCCTGGTTTCGGAAGCATATGTCAGCACTGGCCTGATAACTGTTTTGTAGATTTTGCATTTCGTGCTTCTTAAGATGAAGCTAGATGTCAGGTGCTTTTTTAATCCATAATATGTTTTATTTGCGAGATATATTCTTCTTCTTACTTCAGTGTTTATGTCGTTAGTGCTGTTTATACGAAGTCGTTATGTTTATATCGCTTTATACGATATCTGGGAGCCAAGATATACGAACTCTTTTACTGCCTCTATATTTTTTGTGCCTATTTCAAGGTTTTGAAGAGTTGGGTTTAATGGTAGTTTGTTGGCAGCATACATATATTTTGTTTTCTCCAAGTTTATCTGCAGTCCAATTTTACTTGAGGCTTCCTCTAATGCTGTAAAGACATTAATGAGATCTCGTAAAATTTTGGGTCTATTGAAGAGTTATTTGTGAGTGAATTTTATATGCAATAAAAGTTTAAAAGGAATAAAACCGAGTTAAAAAACATACAAAGTTATTTATCCAATTACATTAAGTCGGAGAGTTTGTTTCAACTGTATTCTTTTCCAGTAATGCTATTCAAAATAACAATATCATAATATAATTGTTTTAAAATATTATTACGTCGGTCTCACTGATCGTCGTATGGTACAGTGGAAACAAAATACAGACACCAATGAAGTCACTAATTACCAGCTTTAATTACTCACAAATAAAAATTTGTAATCAACTCGTACAATAATTAATGTCATATTAGTCCACATACAATAATAATATAAACTATTAACAGTTCTGAAACTTTTATCGTAGAGAAAAAAGACAAACAGAAGATATAAACAGTAGAAATGAAATTTCTGAGATCAGTTAAAAGGTGTAAGAGACGAGATCATATAACAAATGAGGAGATAAGAAATCATTTAGATATTTTTGCAGTTAATGGAAGGATTAAAGAATACAGAAGACAATTGATTCAACACATAGATAGAATGGAAGAAAGTAGAATACCGAAGATAGCGAAAGATTACAACCCTAGAAACATAAGAAAAGTTGGTAGACCTAAGACTGTGGAATAGGAACAGGCCACTAAAGCCTAAAACCGATAAGAAGATGATTATGATGACTATTAACAGTTCCGCACTAATTATAACACAATAATCACTCTTCACTAGTCCTCAACAATGACTCAATCCACACTAAAGAAATCGCTCACTTTAACTGACTGACAAAGCCAGTCGCTGTGTCTTATACAGGTAGCACAGGTGTTCCAGAATAACTCTCCATCCTTACTGAGGCGTGCCAGCATAATGCGTATTTTCAAGTGCTCCGCAGAACAATCTGGAAGGTAAATCGAGTGCGGCCTTAACACCTGCTCGACTAGTGGAGAAACGGTTGGAAGCGACTCTTCGAGAGCGTTACGTAATAGTCTTTGCAATATTTATTTATTTTTTTAATTCCCTTAAACCTAATTAAAAAATTTTTTAAGTAAAATATCAAAGTGTTTTTATAACAAAATGTTAAAGAATGAAAAATATTTTCCCAACGGTCTAGGTCTAGAATCTTTTACTATGTTTATTAGCCTATCGTCGCTTGCCCAGTCAACATGGTCATTCCATTCTCTTTTTCGCCTTCTGACAAATCTGACTCCATCTTCTACCTGACGCTGCCGTTTTATGTCACTATTTCGTATGCTATCACGCCTCGTTTACGTGTATTGTTTCAATAAACAAAAATACGTAGGCCAATTTTGAATCTGTTGGTGATTGACGACAGTTATTATTAATTATATTTGAGGCATCGACTAATGGTAAAACTTGTGGGGGGGATGAGAAATTTGTAGGGGTGATTGCGGCACTGCATTGGAGGAATGGCCATCGCTCCTCAGCAAAAGCAGAGACGAAAATATTGTTTATACCTCCTAGCAATAATAACGAGGTACGAAAACTATGATTTGTTGCAGACAATGCTAGGAGGCAAAACTGGTAGGCAGAGAGGAACGCGTAGGGAGAGAAAATCGTAGATGAATAAAATCAAGAAATGGACCAACAAAGCAACTTAATACGTATAGCCGAGAACAGAATGGACTTTGCATTACTAGGTATACATAGTACTTAGAAGACAGACGATAGACAAATCAGTAAAAATATAAGGCAGGATTATTATTTGCGTGAACGAGAAGACAAATGTAAGGAATACTATTAATACGTTATTTTATCAAATGTAAGGAATGATAAGGAAATTTCGATGATAAAACGGTTCGTGACAAATTGCTAAACTGTATAGAACATTAGTAAAACCGGTCCTGACGTACAGAAGTGAAACGTGGGTACTGAGACAGGGCGACCTGTTTCGACTTGCATCTTGTGAAAGGGAAATACTTAGGAAAAATTATAAACCAATTAGGGAAGGTGGAGAGTGGAGAATAAGTTACAACAGACAGCTCTATGAGTTATATAGGTCGCCTGATGTTGTGACATCAATTAGGATAGCCAGACTAAGATGGGCAGGACATGTACAGAAAATGAATGAGGAGGATTACGAAATGCACACCAGAAGGAAAGAGAGGAGGTGGAAGACCTAGACTACGATGGATTGATGGAATACTAGAAAATGTGAAAGTACTTGGAGACTTCCCTATCCGCTAAGGATAGGGAAGTCTGGAGGAAAATCCTGAGGGAAGCTGAGGCCTACGGTGGGCTGTGGAGCTACTGATTACTGATGACGATGAAAAATCGTCAATGAGGCTATGCAAGTAGGTTATGTAAGAAAATGAGATAATTTACTGCTTAAAGTCACAGCAGACGGTCTGCTTGAGTGAAGAAGCTAATTCAAAGAAAGTCACTGCACGCGCAAAATTATAACACAGTATAATTGTAATTCGTGCAAGTACTCGGCAACATTTCCAGTCTTGTGTCATGCGATTCTCAGTACTGCATGTCTATTTGCATGTCGACGCTGCTCGTTAACGATGGAGATGTGCGTGCGTGCGTGTGGCTACACGTACAGGTACGCCTACCTTGTTCGCATCACCTCATTCTATACGGTTGTTTCTTTGGCGTTCTTCTCTACATTCACATTTCTTGATTTTGTCTCCACGCCAGTATACTTACTCGCTAAAGAGTGCGATGAATTTGACTGTAACACCTCATACTCTACAGCCTTCGTCGTCGTTGTCCAAACCTTCTGCTGCAAAACGGTTTACTTCGGACTTTTGCAACAACAACATTCGACCGCTACAAATCGGTGGTCATCTTGAGGTGCCTAAATGAGAATTGGATTTATACAAACCACTGCGCTTACAGAGGAAATTTCTCGAGCATAAGGAAACAACAATGTCTTCCATCTACATAAATCCATTTACATGCACTGTTATGATGAAGAGTACTGTGTACTGATATCGTAAAATAGAAGATATCTGAAATAACATCAAGCAGACGAACACAACATCAGAGTAAATTATAATTTATAGTTTACCTACCAGCCTAGAACTTACACGGTTAAAAGAAGGTTGTCCTCGTAGTTGTTTAAGTGTTAAATGAAACCATTGCGCTCAGTCCGACGAAGTTCTAGTAAATTCATCATTACCATCATCATCGACGTCAAGGTTTAGGCTCATCCTGAACCTGTTCCGGGAGCCACTTCGCTCTCCGCCGTCCTACATCTCTCTTCCCCACCGGCCTATATTTCCATTGCTATAATCCACTGGAAGTTTGTCTTCCCCCATTCTTCCCAGATGTTTACACCACCTTCTTTTCTTGCTGCTTAGCTGTTCCAACAATGAGTCGACCCCCAGTTCCGTCCTTATATCCACATTCTTCTTTCTATCGAGAATGGCACAGCCCACAGTACTCCTAATAAAAATCATCTCCGCTGCCTGAATCTTTGCTTTGTCTCTTTCTGTCATAACTCTGGCTCCACCTCCGTACATCAAAACTGATACTGCTACAATCTTAAAAAACCTTATCCTTGTTTCAATCTTTGTCTTATTTTTAAGGTATACGTGAATTTTATAGTAAATTATAAATTATAATTCAATAAATTACAATTTAATAAGTAAATCTTAATTTATATTTAACCTCCTGTTAGATTACTTTCTTTAATGTTATTTCCGATGAGGATATCTTTTATTTTATAGTAGGTAATATAATTCTCATTTAGGCACCTGACGACGACCATTGATCTGTAATAATCGAAACGTGGGAGTTAACTACAATTCTAACGATGGCAGATGTCGGAAATAACACGCTTAACGATTGTTTTACGCCATCAGGTTTTAAGATCCGAATCTTCTGTTGCTACGCAGTACTTGATATAGAGATACAAAAATAATTATATATTTTTATTGTGTGTGTGTGTGTGTGTGTGTGTGTGTGTGTTCTCGATGGACAGTCTTCGACGTTATACCAAGCAGTTTTTATATTTTATATAATATTAATTTTATACTTTTTTTAGGTACCGTTAAGGTGTAGTGTGTAATCCAAAGTAAAGAACAGGGTAGTGTAAGGTACCGGTAAACGCTAGTACAAGTTGACAATGTCAAGGAGCGCACTCTCTTAAGATTTAATCACGACCCGCCATTGGAAAAGACATAGGGGTTTAAATTGAAAAAAGCGGCGATCGACAGAACGATTTGAGTTTCTAAGATATGTCCATCCACCAATATCCGGATTGATGTTACAAGAATGAAGAAATGATCTTTATAGACAGTGGTTTTGTACCTACACACGGCTAAGTGAAAATGTTTCTAACATTTTCCTTCTATTTTATTTATCAGTGTGTTCACATGTTCAACTTAAGAATGGGAAAGCAATATCTATGTCATTCATTGTCGCCATCTTTAGCATGGATTAAACCTAAAATGTTTTTTTCCGGTCCCAAGCAGACAGACTAGAGCTGGTCACTGCAACGTTTCTTCGGACTCCCCACACCTCTCCGTCCTTTCGGCTTATAATTCCATAGTTGTTTGGTGGATGCGGCAGTCGTCCATTCGGTTGAGATGTTCCAACCATTTCAGCCGATACTGGGCAGTCTTATCAAGTATATTCGTAATAATAATCAGTTCCTGCCGTACATCGACAGTTCTTATACGATCTTGAAGAGTATATCTTGCCAGGTGCCTGAGAAATTTCATTTCGGCCGCTTGAATGCGATTGCCCTGAGATTTTGTTATAGACCAATTATCAGACCCATAGAGAAACGTGGAGTGGAGAGGGCTATCACCTTGTAGAACTTCAGGGTGTTTATTTACTCGTCGATTTTAGAGTTTTATTACGCGTACGTAATGATTTCATATTCCAGTAACGAATCAACGTAAAAATTAGTTTTGATTACGCTTATAGAATGTTAAACAATCGGTCGAAATATCCTTTCGATATTGTTTTGATCAGGTATGAGCAGACGCGGCACTCATCTAGCGCAGAGCTTTGTTATACCCAAACGTTCGTGTAAGGTATTGCCTGTACGTTCAGTTGATGTGCCCGATACTAGAGGTGGGTCACACTAGTATTTTAAAGTAATAGGTACGAAAATACCGTTCCAAAAAAATAACAGGTACAAATACCTATATTATTCCTTTGTAAGGAACTCGTTGAGTTTCCTGCAGGTCTTCTATGTAATATCTTGAAATAAATACACTACAAGTAGGTTTATTTTCACCTAGATACACCTATTAATATTAATAAACCTATTGAAATAAACCTACTTGCAGTGTATTTATTTCAAGATATTACATAACCTATATTATATAATTTGTTATAAGAAATAAATTGAAACTAAAAGTATTAACAGTGTTACTTTACACTGTGACTTTATTAAACTATTACTGTTTAAAAGAAAATAAGAAACAAGAGAATTTGTAGGCCTATTTCCCTTTGGGAATACTAATTTAAGTTTTCACTATGAGTAAACAAACCAACATTGGTTAGACAAATCAGTTGCGAAACTCAGGCAATGAAATTTAGAATAGAACAACAAGTAATGTGAAAAAAAAAACATCAAAACATAACAGTAAGCTACAAGAGTGAATGAGAATAAACATGATTTAAACCGATTACCCTTATAAAAACACAACCTAAACAGTTTGAGGTAAAATTTCATTGGATATCTCGTCTTATCTTATTTTCTTTTCTTATCAGGTAGTACTCGAAAAGAATGTGGAAGACCGAAGTGGTACGCGGGTCCTGAAAGGTTAGGAACCACTGCTAGTAGATCAACTGATACGTTCTGGCAAAAGCACAAGTAAAGCAAATAATGGAAACTTCGAGCTATATCATACATTTATCATGAATGTTTTACAGTCTCCAAGAAATTCAGATAAACTTGTATTTTTATTTCTTTACTAAGTAGGAACTACTATTAGTCAAATAATAAGTAAAGTGATAGACGAAAATTCAAAATCAGCAGTTTAGAGAAAAGAAACAAATTTACGAACACACCGTATACTTTATGGTAGCCTTATCAGATCAGTAAAGATTTAATGAACAGGACTAGATAAAGTGCATACATGTCCGTTACAACAACATCATCACTTACGTTAGATGTGCAGTGAAGTTAAAATCACATTAACAAAGAGTATATTATGGCCTATCAACTATCAGCCACTCTATAGGTTGTAACACAATATAATTCGTTTTTTCAAAATTTACCAATTTGGTGACTAGTATAATATATAATTTATTATAATCTGTATTATATACCTGCATAACACACGAGAATAAATATAACATAAGTATGAATTTTTTCATTTATTAAAAACAGCTTCGTCTCTTTGGGCAGAATGAAGTATTCAGCACAAAAAAGTGGCTTTGTACTCGTTTACTCGAAATACTCCTGATACTCCTAATACTTGTTGTACTCGTTTACTTCTTGTTCCTTGCGTACCGGTGATCCGCCTAGTATATGTAGTACTCGTTTACTTGTTACTTGTGTACTCGTTAGTTGTGTAGGGGCGTCCTTCAACTTGGAACAGCGAGGCCGCGAATAACAGGTATTTCAACTCCTCAGTCACTGTTACATCCGTTCCACAAAAATATCGTTCCAAAATATCTGTTATAGGTACATCGGCCCACCTCTACCCGCTACTACCTCGTATACCAATAGAATTTGGCTCATCTGCAAAGGTAGGTTTACTTTCGTGTTACATATTAGACCCTCGTGCCACGACCTGCAAATGTTGTTCTCAGCTATACTGACTATGCACTTGTGCGATTAATGGAACGAAGACTAAAATCATGTAACATGTAGACAAGCGTACGATTCTGGCTCTGGGAGGGGTGGTGATTCATTAGTCCAGTTATAAATAGGAACCTTAAAACCTATCGTAGGGATAAGGAGGCTTGCATGTGGACAGACTGCTTAGTAGATTCGTACTAATTCTGTGTATACTTCAATTGCTTTACAAAATAATATTTTTGTTTAATTTTAATTTTTCAGATCGTGAGCAGCTAAACTACCAATTGTAAAGGAGTCTTTCGAACAATGAGATATGTAACAGGAACTTTTGGAACTAAGAAAATAGCTTTAGAAGCTTAGAAGCTAATAAGCTTAGAAGACCGATTACACTTTGCAAGTCACGTAGCTAAGGCTACTTCGGATAATGGTTAGAGCTTATACAACATGAGCAGGGGCTAGTGAGCTCACCCTGCTCTACGCTGCAATAAACGGGCACTTACGAAAATGAACAGGAGACTGCTACGCCAGTGTAAACACAACTTTAATATTATTGCGACTTTGGTAAAGTAAGGCAAATTTTACCAGTTTAAAATTAAATTACAAAAATATTACAAATATAGTAAAGTCCCAGTTATCAGTAGAATTGGGTGGCGCGTATGCCGCGGATAACCAGATTCTGCGGATATGCCGCAATGTGTAAGAAAAAAGGGCAGAAAGTAATGAAAATTCATTATTCATTGTTTAAATATAGGCCTATATTCATTAGGTGTTTATTTCAAATAAATCAGTACAGTAAAACCCCGTTAAGACGCTCATCAAAGAACCTCGTGAAAACCGCGTATTAAGCGAGATATTCCCAAGTAGGTATATCCTACATACTGAAACTGTAACTAATAACCACATTTTCTATCCAGTTTAAATACTTATTTACACAAACTGCCATATCGTCAGAAGACGTTCTACTTATAAAAATTGTCATATGCGTATCATCAGTGTATACTGAGTGTATGATCACTCAGTGTATGATCTGCACTCAGTATTTCTATAGTTACTATCTATATACGCCTAAGTACAAAAGTTATATAGGGCTATAAAAAATCCAAGTGAACGGCTCCCACGTTTCCATGCCCAGGAGGGGTTAGATTCAGTAATGGATTACCGCAAACGTATGAATTGACACATTTCGCCCCTTGGACATACCTTTACATAACTTATATGATTTTAAAACAATATTATTTACGTTAGTTAATAAAATAGTCTATTAAGCTTAGTGATACAGAAGCTTTATTACTCAGCTGAAATTTATTTGCGGTTATGAAAACAAATCCGCGGATAATCCGCAAAGCGGATGATCGGGAGTTTACTGTGTTGGCTACAAATAGCATTATGTATTTGAATTGGTACTGCAGATTCACTAATCGCAAGACATTAAGCATCGCACCTCATCCAATATAGGCTACAGTACGTGTGTGTTTTGCGGCAAAAAGAACATGAAAACGGATATAATGGTGAGAGGCAAATTTCCAGCATTTCACAAATAGATTTTTTTTTGGATCCACTGTAAATTTAACAGATAGGTAGAGGAATATAAGAGTAAAAGGCTAAGCCGAGATATGTACAGGAAGGTGAATGATATGAGACAGGAATTTCAGCCTAGAACAAATGCCTGTAGGGATAATAATGGTGGCCTTGTGAATGATACTGCTGGCGTAAACAGGAGATGGACAAAAAACTTCGAAGAGCTGCTGGGCTCAGTTAGGGAGGCTTCAATGGAGGCAGCTGAGGATGAAGAGGAAGCAGGAGAATTCCAGGATGATAGAGAGGAGTTGGTGCCATCCTATGACGAGGTGTATGGAGCTCTAGAAAAGCTTAAAAATAACAAGGCAGCAGGTTCCGATGGTTTACCAGGGGAACTATTAAAGAGCGCAGGAGGAGATTTCATAAAGGAATTTGCCCATCTCATAGAGCGAATATGACTAGAGGAGGTAATTCCTGATGAGTGGAACAATGGGGTGGTGTGTTTTATACATAAAAAGGGTGATCCGCTCATATGTAAAAATTATAGGGACATCTCTCTACTTAATACAGCATATAAGGTATTGTCCAAAATCATATTTTCTAGGCTGCTTACTTACGCTGAAGAAAACATAAAAGAATATCAATGTGGATTCACTAGGAATAGGTCAACAACAAACGAAATATTTACACTAAGGCAAATCCTGGAAAAAACGTTGGAATATGGAGTAGCCATTCACCATCTCTTTGTGGATTTCCAGTCGGCATAAGATTCAATCAACCGGAAAATGCTATATAGAGCTATGAAGGAGTTGAATATACCATCTAAGTTGGTGCGTATGGTTGGAGTAGCTATGTCCAATTCTAAGTGCCAAATCAGAATACAATCAAATGTATCTAACGCCTTAAAAACATTGAATGGGCTGAAACAAGGAGATGCCTTAGCGTGTCTGTTGTTCAACATAGCTCTAGAAAAGGTCATCAGGGATTCAGGAATTCAAACTAGCGGACACATATTTCACAAGGAGGTACAGCTTCTGGCATATGCCGATGACATTGACGTCATAAGTAGGTCTGAATCTGGCTTAATGGAAGCCTTTGAAGAACTGGAGTTGTCCGCTAAGGCTATGGGCTTGGTTATAAATTAAAGCAAAACTAAATATATGGTTGTAGGCGCCAACACTCACACCCTGTCCCTGCGCATTAATGATTACGAATTTGAAAAAGTTCAAGGTTTTCCATATCTCGGGTCATATGTGGACTCTGGAAATGACTCCTCTAGAGACATTGAAAAATGAATATTATCTGCTAATAGGTGTTACTACGGACTAGTGAAATATTTTAAATCAAAATTAATAAGTAAAGAGACAAAAGCCACGCTCTACAAGACCTTGATCAGACCAGTTCTGATGCATGGCTCGGAATGCTGGGTGCTAAAAAAAACTAGACGAGCAGAAACTAGCCGTGTTTGAGAGGAAGGTACTGACGAGAATCTATGGCCCTGTGAAGGAAAACGAGATTTGTAGGCGACTCCATAATCGAGAGTTGTACGAAAGGTTTAAAGATCTTCCGATCGTGCAATTCATACAAATTAACAGATTGCGTTGGGCCGGACATGTGGAGGGAATGGCGGAGGATAGAATCCAAAAAAAAAATCATGAATTATTTGCCGATGGGAAGGAGAAGGAGGGGAAAACCGCGTACAAGATGGCTGGACCAGGTTAGTAAGGAGGAAGTGAGGCTGGGTGGACATTGGCCGGGAGTAGAGACGATTTGTTTTGGAGGCCAGGGCCCGGACTGGGCTGTAGCGCCGAGGATGTATGTAAATTTAATACAGACGAAAGGAACGTTTCGTTTTATTTCGCTTGATAAAAGAGTCTTACTACTAAACGCCGGACACCGCTGACAGAAACTACTGTAACGTCTCTTGCCTAAATCGGATATCAGAAGAACCAGAGGGTACTGAGAATACCTTGCAAATAAGAACCTCTTTATATGCAAAGTAATCTCCCGATCTGCTAAAATCAGGCTCTGTAGAACTCTGATCAGTCCACTAGTAACATATTGATCAGAAGCCTGGACCCTCACAACAGTAGACATCTCCACATTAAAAGTGTTTGAAGGGAAGGTAACAGGGAAAATTTATAGCCCCATAAAAGAAGAAAAGATCTTGAGGATGAGGAACAACTAGGAGACTGGTACTGTACTCGAAGAAGTAGATATATTACGTTATTAAGTTGAAATGAAGCCGGGTGGTAGCCGTGCTGGCGACTAGCGACATTGTCGGCTAACGTTTCAATCCCGCCCTCGGGGATCTCCCTTAGAGCCGCACAGTGACAGAGAGCAAAAGTGATTGTAAAAATACTCGGATATTTTCGGCTAAAATCTGTCGCTCTGCGGCTCTGAGGAAGATTCATGAGGGCGGAATTGAAACGTTAGCCGACTATGTTGCTAATTAGCAGCAACCGACAGCGGCCCAACAGCTCGGGTTTATTTCAACTTAATAATATAGACACTGGCCGTGTACGTCTACGTTATAAAATGAGATTCATTAAGTCCATAAGAATCGGTAAGTCAGGACACGTCGACAAAATGAGTAGGGACAGATAACAAAAGAGAATCCTGTGTAGTGAAGTGGGGGGAGTGAGGCGCGTTGGAAGACCGAGAACGTGATGGCTGTAACGATGGGAAGAATGGAAATGAGGAACTGGAAGTCCCTGATAGCAGTAAGAAGTGAGTGGAGAGACCGAAGATCCACGCAAGGCTGCAGTGCTTTGGAAGAAGAAGAAGAAGAAGAAGAAGAAGAAGAAGAAGAAGAAGAAGGAGGACGTTCCTTGCCTAGTTTTTAACATTTTTGTTTCAGATGAGAAATTATTCCGTACCACAAATGGCATCTTCTCCAGACCAGTCAATAAACAATTACTTTTGTTAAGGGTAAATGGTGCATCGAGAAGCCTGAGAACAATAACAAACTCAAGGTTACTATACAGGAAGAAATTATAGCCGTATGAAGCGACATGTCGCAAACCTCACTGACAGACTGGAGCTATGTGGAATAAACGATGAAGGACGACGCTTGAGTGATGTGCTGTTTTCTAAAACGAGTCGGGTGACGTAATACACCCGTATTGCACTCGCTCGCTGCTCTTATGTAACAAACAGTAAACACTTTGGTCATGTTTCACGTTGTTGATTTTATTTTCAAAGTCGCACGTTCCCGTGACCCGTCCGCCCTTTGTTGTTGTGTCGCTTCGTTAAGGACGCGACGGCGAAAACAACATAAATTGAAACGGAGGTGTGGCAGACTTTAGTAATCCAAGCGCATACAAGTGAAGTGATTGAGCGACTTGGAATGGGAAGAGGTGTGTGAAGAGGTACCGGCTGCCAGAGGTGTGGTGTAGGCTTGTCGTGCGTGTTTGCCTACGTCCTTGAAGAGAGAGAGAGAGAGAGAGAGAGAGAGAGAGAGAGGGAGAGAGAGGGAGAGAGAGTGAGAGAGTGTGCGAGAGTGATAGAGAGAGAGTATGTGAGACAAAAATCGCGTGATCTGTGGTCCACCTTGGGTCCTCACGGCACGTCTGACTTCTCATTGGCTACAGCTGAGTTTCTCAGCTGTTTGTTGTTTCCCCTGCTTCAACCGGTGTGAATGGCTGCGGTGTGATCTACCTGAGACGCGCATGTCGTCCAGAAGTAAATCTCGAATCTGTCATTCCTTCCAATTTTGATTCTGTCACGTAATGACTCACAATAACGGCAAGTTTTTACTTCCACGTTCCGTAAGGAAATGGAAGTATTGTGATCGCGAAAAAATCGTGTTCGAGGTCAGGGCTGATTCTGATTGTACTACCCTCAAAACATGAAGAAAAGTCATTTTCCGAAAAGTGTGTGTTTGTGTCTGTGTGTCTGTGTGTAGAATTTTTTCTATGCGAACGATAACTGCCGCAAATTCAAACAGAATCAAATAATTGTTTGCATATGTGCATGAGTTGTAGAGGACTCAAGGCCTATTGATTTTGGTGAAGATCGGTTATGGGGAAGGGGAAGGGGTAGTTTACCTGCAACATTTTATGTTTTAACAAGAGTAAAGTACTTATCTTGACAAATAAAGTATCATGAAAAGAAGGTCATAATAATCCACTGTAGAAAGGTAGATGAAATATATGTAAATGAAAATGGTAGTTGAAGGGGGAGGGACAATTTTCTATAAGTGAAAATGATATTTGAAGGGGGAGGGGATAATTTTTTGTATGTGTAAAACGTTACTGGTAACAAAGAAGTAGTTGGTTGTTAAAATTCCTTCTCGGGCTGTTTGGCTGTGGTCCAATGTTTTCTGCAAAACCAGACGTTTCGGCAGTGCCATCGACTGCCATCGTCAGTGAAAATCGAGTGCGCTAACGTGAGATGGTATACTTTAGTGACCACAGTACTGTGGTTAAGAGTGAAGAAAGAAGTAGTTTCTATGTAAATATTTCATTTCGGAAGTGATTTTAAATATAAATCTAAGAACATGGAAGTCATGTATGGTTCTCCATACCGATATTTTTTACTAGTTTTTCTTAACCGGACCTCCTCTTCCTTGCCTTATAGGTACCGTCCCTAACGTAGTTGGTAGGCTATATCGGAAACTGGTCTCTGTTCTACGATATGTATATTCATGTTTTACGTCTTTTTTTTTGTCCAATCTTCGTAGTCTTCATAATTATCGTTTAGCGATTTTGTTACGTCTGACTCCGCTCCTCGCATCCGAGCTTCCATCAAGCGACTCCGTGCCAAACAGGACACGACCTGTTCTATCGACTCCGACCGCAAGGCTCGAACCGAACTTAAGGGAATGGATTGATCGCCAACACTGTCAAGTTGACTACCATCTGACACAGTTTCTCACTAGTCATGGCGATTTTGACGCCTACATACACAGAATGGAAAAAGGGCAATGCCTCCCAGAATGCCAGTACGGTGACTCTCCCCGTGAAGATGCCTTGCACACTTTTTCAAGTCCAGCAGATTTACAAGAAAGAGGATGACACTGGAGATAAAGCTCGTGGGAGTCACGCCCGAGGGCGTAGTTGAGATTATGGTACGCGGCAAGGAGCAATGGGACCGCATTTCTCCGTTTATTCAGTGAGTACTACAGGAATAGAAAACTGACACCAAATGAGCAGCAGCACGCAACGTACAATTAGAAGGATCTCGATAAGGGTGCAATAAGCTCCAACCTGAAATAATATGCTAAGTAGTTCCAGGATGGACATCAATGGCTGACGTAGTGGTGAGAGTGCCACACAACAGGGGTCAGACAGTTTCCTCTGACGGTGCACAAAGCATTTCTACGTCTTAAAAAAATATTATTATTTCCTTGAACCTACCTATCATTTTATGTTACTATTTTTACATTTTTCTTAACCGGTAGCAATTTTTAATTTTTAAACAAAAAGTAAAATACTTAATACTTAATTTTTGTTATTTTTTTGTGGGAAAATATTAAACTTTCCTGTTGTACACACATAAATTTATTTTTTTATAAACGTCTGTAAAAGGTATAGTGTTGAATAAGATGTTTTAAAGATACAAACCCAGAAGACAAACTGAAAATTCTGGTAAAATGGATTTTGAAATGCATTTTATAGCGTACGCCGGCTCACTTAATATTTCCACTATAATAGCAGTTTCCTGTAGCCTTACGAACCAAAAGCAAAGCGGTTGAACGATTAGGGTGCTAGCTAATACGGCTAACTAGATTTAACAATTTGACAATTATTTGTCGTAACGTGCACACGAAACAAATAACGGGATACAGACGGTGAGGTGAACGAGACTTGTGAAGGCCGCGAAGAAGACGTTAGGCCCGATACCCACCGTGGAACCGGAATAAGTAGACGCCTGACCCATGAAGGGCGAACGCGATGAAGGCATGTACGTATTATTCTTTTGTTTTCCGTATAATTTTCGAATTTATATATGTTAATTAAAAAAATAATATTAATGCTTTAATTATGAGGTATAACTGGTTGAAAGGAGGATGCTCCGCGACCGTCGACTAATTATTTAGAAGGCCGTGTTGGAATCGTTATTTGTTTGTTATGTGGTTAGTGATAACGTTAGTCCATAAACATTAATGGGAGCATTTGTTCTGCATAAAGTGTGTAAGATGTACGTATGAAAAGTGAGAAATTGAAAAAGAGAGAGGGAGAGAGAGATAGAGAGAGAGAGAGAGAGAGAGAGAGAGAGAGAGAGAGGGAGAGAAAGAGATTTAAAGAGTGTGTGTGATAAAATCGAAAAATCATAAAGATGTTATCAATCTAAGAACAATAACTTTATCGTTAACAATAACGAGATATATCTTCATTTCACTGTTTTTGTAATTAATTTATTCAACAACGCTCGAGCGTTCCGTATGCGTACGTTTCCTTCCTGAAACAAAATTAATATTATATTATTTTGAAACTATTTTGGAGCTAGTCTAGTTCCGGTTTCAAATTTTCTGAAGTTTCTCTACCCTCCTCCATTAAAGCTACAAGATGTCAAAAATATATTTTGGAGAAAAAATGTAAGTCTATGTTTAAAATTACCTCCCGTCGAGGATCTAAATTAGGCACGCACCTCGATAGAAATCCAATGCATCATAAACATATAAATAACACACGTAATAAGATTATTATTAGCCCATATCGGCTAAAATGGTTGGAACCTGTTAACCGAATGGATTACTGCCGCATCCCAAAACAACTATGGAATTACGAACCGGAAGGACGAAGAGCTGTTGAGCTTCCGAAGAAGCGTTGCAGTGACCAGCTCTAGTCCATTCCTTGGGACCGGAGCAAACCATTTTTGGTTTAATCCTCGCTGAAGACGATGGTGACGATAATAAGATTATTAAGATCATAAATACAGACTGCCAAGACACTTTCACATGTCGCGAATAAAAACCTAGTCCACAAAGCAATAGAAGAGTAATAAGGAATCCACGCAAGAAATGTCTTGTAGACGGATACTGGGACAGATGACAGTATCTGATTGTGTAGAGAAGGTAAAGCAATACTGAAATCAAGCATGGTTTTATTAATTTCAGCTGTAATGCACAGCGAGTAACGCACATTTGAACGTCTTTCGACGATTTAAGAATCCCGTGGTTAGAAGCATAACTGATGTCCATTCGTACGTATCAAATGAGCTGATCTCAAAAGATTGAAGTTTCCTCAGTTACGTGGAATAAATACTCACTTTTCATGTTAGGCTACATACTGTGAGAAATTACACGACTTATAGATTAAGTAGGCCTGCAGATCGGGAGGCAATACTGGGTACGATACAATTTTTAAGTACACACCTCTAAGGAAATGTAACTGAACGTCATCGTTCCAGCATCACCCTTGTCATTTTCTAGACTTTGGGTGTCCTGTCGAGAAGATTTCGACAGTGTTCCCAGGGTCATCAGTTACTTCAACGCGGACAACAAGCGGACAAAACTACAAACCACATTGATGATACTGGAAATATGAAGGTTGCATATTAATTAAGAAGAACATTTTAACATTGAAAATGTTTATAAGGACGTGTCGCACATTTGCGGCCGATCGCTGGTGCGCGATCGAAAATGGGAACCGGTGAGTTTCCATAGAAACTACTTTGTTGTCAATAACGTAGTACACATATAAAACTTCGCTTATGAATGCGACTACATTTAACTTATAATCTGTACATTGGTAAATGAAGAATGAATTCATTGATTGGTGAATGAAGAATGAATTCATTGATTGGAGAATGAACATAAATATATATATATTTTTTAGATTTATTGAAGCATTGTCAATGGCCCTTCTCTGTGCATTGCATTTGTGCAATGCCTGTAAATTTTTTTTAGCTGTAGACTATCTACTATGAAAAACGTGATGGAAAACAAAATAAATAAATAAAATTCCCTTAAGCTTTCGCGGCCGGCTTCGTACCTCAGTACTGGGGCGATTTGGCGGACACCTTGCCAAACGTTTTTCCAACACTGAAGATGTCCTCCGGTGGTGGGGCCGCCGAAATGTTTGGCTTTAATAACAGTCGGCCACGGCCTAACAGCCAGGCTAATAACAACAATAATTCTAACACAAAAATGAAACATTCATAAAGTAGTAATTTGTGGAATATATTTCTGAAGTAAAAACCCCTCGTCGCAGAAATTTTGATTACAAACAAATTCTATAATGGAAGGTTTAAATTTGCTCACACCCATTCGAAACATGTTTGAAGCTTTTACTCGCTGCACCCTTTCCTTATTTTTTTATAAAGAATCGCTTCTAAAAATGGCAGATTTTGTGGAAATTCAATAAAATGACAAGGCAGTGTATTTCCCGAAACAACCTGCTTCGACCGAAACTAGTTTAGCAGGTGGGTAATCTTGTTACGTAGGAGTATCACTGACCAGGGAGTAAACAAAGAGATCAAGTGTTTGAATGGCGCCTAACTTTGACTTTGTGGTAACCTTAAAGCCGGTCGTTAATGCGAACCAACGAACCAGCACCGAATTAACTTGACTACGTAACAATTTGACACACGATTTTTTACATTTTTATAAACACCTGGTCGATATATTTTGGTGATTCAACGTGTTACTATCTGGCTGACTGAAGTGATCGGCATAGTTTTAGTCTTCGTCATCTCTTCGCTTGTTATTGTTGGTGTTGTTCTTGCTCTTCTGTAAGCGTTATAATTACAGGTCTTCGCCCTCCAATAAATTTAGCATGTTTTGTAAATAAAAATGTTTTTATCGCCCTTTGGCGATTAAAACTTCTTTAAGTATTTTAAAGAGCAATATTTTACGCTCTCCAGGTTCTATCGACCTTTCCTTGCTTAGGCCCGTTCTGCCTCCAGCATTTCTACCGCCTTCCACAACATCTTCCACGCGTCCTTCCTCTTGCTTTGCGGCCCCGTGTTCCACGCTACACAATTCTATTCATCCCACTGCTCTCATTCATTTTTCCGACTGGCCTGATACACGCTTTTCTTTCTGCTCTGATAGAACTTACTACGTTGGCATCGTTTAGTTAGTGGTTCTCTTTTGTTTTTCATGTTTCGTTCTACATACGTCCGTAGAGTAAACAGAAACACGTTTCCTATTCTCTGCAACTTTGCGTGTTATCACGTTCCAATACTGTCTAAAGTTTGTTGTTAATAAAATTGTTTTATTGTTTTCTGAATATTATAAAAAGAAATTTCCTAATGACGTAAATGTGCGGACGTGCAAGAATGAACGTACTAACGTATACGTAGTAAACGGCAGCTGAGAAAGCGAGCGGCGCTGCTGCCTCATGTGACGTAAATACACATGATGAATCATAATAATGCACGATCGATACATGATTTCCATATGTATGTCTAACGAAATATTGTCGTTTTTGGTTATGTTCGAATCCTTGCTTATGGTATTAGTGTTATTTCAGTTGTGTTGGTATAAAAGGCGTCACTTTTAATTTCAGTTAATTATTTACTTTGTAATAACTTTAAAATAATGCGGAACGAAAATGTGGTTTGAAAGATCGGTATCCGTTACTGTGCAGATTAGTTGTTCGGGTGATAAAGTTATGTGTTCAATTTGCCGATCGGAGTTTTCAATGTAGCATAAAGGGAAAGGGAATATGAAGAGCATATTAACTCAAATAATGTTTCATTAATAATGTTAAAATTATTTAAATTTAATGAATACTCTTAATATAATCTTTAGAATGTTATAAATAATGTTTTACTATAATAAATAAACTATGAAATGATGAAAATATCAGTTTATTTAAGACGTGAACAGATAATACCCCCTCGCTAAACACCACACCAATTTTACCAAGGTCCTCGTTCTGGATCTGAAAAATATAGTAGCACTAGTTTAAATCATACACGTGTAGGGAGCCCACATCGCCCTGGTTGCCGTATAGAGAACACTAACTGTGCGTTTGTATGTTTTAAACACTTGTAGTATTATTCCGACTGTACAATGGTCACATATTTTCCGGAACCAAAGATTACAGAAGTGATTGAATTCTCAGCTTTCACTGCTGCTTGTCCATCCAAAGATCTTCTTCAGTTTCTCGTTCCCTCAATATAGTCTGAATTTCTTCTATCCAGGTGATCGGTCATCTTCCTTTTTCCTTCTTCCTGGTGGGTTCCTCCTTGGCAACCTTTCCTGTCTCATTCTTTTTGTGTGACCATACCATTGTAATTTGTTTGTTTGGATAAAACCAAAAATTGAATTTTTTACATTCATTCTAGCCTTAATCACTTCATTTCTAATTTCCTCACGTCTGGATACTATTTCAGAACGTCTCAAAAAGTCCATCTCTGCTGTCATTAATTTTGTTCTTGTGTGTGTGTATTAGTAGTCCAAACTTCTGAGCCGTAAGTCATGATACTCCTAACAATGGTTTTAAATATTTTGGTTTAATTTCTGTTGTAATTTGCTTATCCCACAGGATTCCATTTAATGTAGATATAGCCATCTTTTCCAAATTGATTCTGGATTGTATTTCTTTGTCTTGCTTCCCACTGGCCGTAATTTTCATCCCTAAATACTTAACTATATGAAAAATATATTGTACTAACCGTCTGTGACTTATCGTATATGATGTCCTTTCCTATTGCGACATGTTTCAGGACACTTGTCCCATTTTCAACGCATAAAATTTGTAGCACATATCATTCACTGATATACTTGTCAAACGTTAAAATCCATGCGTTATGATGATCACAATAGCACATTTTGACATAACAATTTGGCAGTGTACACTGTTTGCCCGATGTGCATATTCATGTTACAAAAAATAATAAAGTTCGTTATGTTAAAATGTGCTATTGTGATCATCATAACGCATGGATTTTAACGTTTGACAAGTATATCAGTGAATGATATGTGCTACAAATTTTATGCTTTGAAAATGGGACAAGTGTCCGAAACATGTCGCAATAGGAAAGGACATCATATACGAGAAGTCACAGACGGTTAGCACAATATATTTTTCATATAGTTAACGGACACGTGGCTTGGTACTAAAACAGGTTTATTCCTACTAAACCTAAATACTTGTATTCCTCTGTATATGAAACCTCCCCATGTCTTCCTCCAATCTTGATCAAGGTCACCTATTGGCACGTATTTTGTTTTATTCATATTTACATTTAATACCCATTAGTTCTAAAACTTTCATTGCTGGAATTAAGTCTTTGGTTCCGTTCTGGTATGTCGTACCGTTACTGGCCGCAGTCCGCTGTTAAACGCCGTAGACGTGTTTGTCACATCTACGTGAGTCTTACCCTTTCCGTGACAATGGCGACCCCACTAATGATATGATCGTTTATCATTATCATCATCATCATCATCTTCAAGGATTAAACCAAGAATGGTTTGTTCCGGTCTCAAATAGCCAAAGATTAGAGCTGGTCACTCCAGCGCTTCCTCGGACGTCCCACACAGCTCCGTCCCTCGGCTTATAGTTCCATAGTTGTTTGGGCATGGGCATTCATCCATTCGACAAAGATGTCCCCACCAATTCAGCCGATACTGGGCGATCCTGTCGAGTATACTCATAATATTCATATACGGCGTTCCTGCCGTATATCTGTGTTTCTTCTATGATCATGGAGAGGATACCGTGCCGCGTGCGTGAGAAATCTCATTTCACCCGTTTCGATGCGACTGGCCTGGCCTTTTGTTAATGTCCAATTCTCAGACCCATAAAGAAGTATGGGAAGAGCCATCACCTTGTAGAATTTTAGGCGTGTTACTTTACTTGTTGACTTAAGGGTTCACCTAATGGTCCCGGACATAAGGTTGAATTTACGCAACTTGTTCACAACGTCGTTGCTTGCATTATAAGACACACTGTAGCACAGGTATTCAACATTGCTAACTTGTTCAAGGACAGTACCATCTATAACAGGTTTTGCCCTACGGGATCAGTTCCACAAAAAGCCATCACTTTGGCCTTAAGTGTGAATATTTGCAGTCCAGAGTCTTTACAGGTTCGATTTAACAGATGTATACCCATCTGCAATCTGTTTTCAGAGTCCGACAGAATAGCCTGATCGTCTGCAAAAAGCAAAGTGTCAATTTTAGAGTGCCCAATCATAAAATGTTCTGGAAGACACATCTGCCAGTTTTGTATGACATCGTCAATATATAAATTAAAAAGAGAAGGTGGTAATAGACACTCTTGTCGTACTCCACAATTGATCAGGCCAACTCTAGGAGCTGTTCTCAGTTTCGCTGCTTCTATTAAGTTTTATTCTCCACATAAAGTCTCTGTATTGCTCTAATTAGATGTTGCGTAATCCCTTTCCTTGCCATTACTGTACATAGTTTGGTCCGATTCACTCTGTCAAACGCCTTCTCGAAGTCGATGAAAGCTATTTATGTGGGCGGCTGATACTTTCTACTTTAAACGTTTGCTTGGAGCACTGGCACTCTGTAGATCGAGCCTTTCTCCACCTACCTGGAATACTAATTTTTGATACGAACAGAAAATGGCCAGACTCAACGTCACATCCTCTAAAAACCCTAGTATCCTCCACTAAATTTCCTAATTTCACATTAACTAAAAGATAATCAATTATTGAACGAGATCCTCTTGCTTGCCGTGTATCTCTTTATGCGGGAAAAATGTGTTTGTATCCTAACATTGTTGTATGTGGCAAAATCGATGAGGCATCGTCCGTTTCCATTTTCCATTCTTTCGCCGTGACATCCCATGATATTTCTTATAGGGGAGTTTCCAACACGTGCACTGACATCACCTGCTATTATCACATAATCATTCATGTGTATATTACTGACAACTTTCTGTAAGATTCTATAAAATTCTTCTGAGTCTTCTCTGCAACCATCTTCTGGGCTATATACAACTACCAATGTTGTGCACCCTCTTATGGTTTTGTACCGTACTGCTAATATACGCTCACTTACAAATTGGTAACTATGAATCCTGTTTTTCAACCGCCTCTTTATCATTACTGCTACTCCTGCAGCTGCACGCTTCCCAGCAGCTACACCGCTGTATATTAATATGTAGTCCGCCAATTCTGTTGAACCTTTAAGCTTCTTCTTAGACTCAGAAATGATGGCAATATCTACATCCATTAAATTAAGTTTCCGTTGAAGTTCCATTTCCTTATGTGCAAGTCCATACGACAATTTTAAATTGTTAAAATTTATTGATATGAACTGTTAAATTGTTGAATTTAATTGATATGATCGTTGACTGGCTAATGACATGATGTGCCGGTGAAATCCATCGCAAGATCCCCGTTTTTAGTGTAAGTGAAAACAGCCACTAAAGAATGATTACCGCAAAAGTGTCAGAAACGCCTGGTTGAAGAAATCATCGAAGAGTCGACAATTGTCCATAACATAAGGAATACCAAAACAAAAGCAAAGATTAATGATAGACCGTACAGACAGTCGTCCTGCTGGAAGAATCTTCCAGGAAGGAAGGACTTTAGTTCAGAAATTTTCGTATTTCCAGCAGGATGTAACTCCCTTATAACAAATTTGGAAACTATGCTTCCGGCAGGTAATTCTGTGAAACTATCATAAGCCGGAGCGTAATATTTTCAGTTTTAGACATGATGGAACGTCTTGGATTGTTTTTAAAACAGTTTAATTTAGAATCTGTCCCTCCGGCAGGACGCATTATCTGGTGGTACGCGACGATTTGGAGCGTAGAATTTTCAGTTTTAGAAATTATCGAGGTCTTAGATTAATTTTAAACAGTTTATTATACAAAATTGTTCAGATTAAATACTTAAGATATGAATGGTTTTCTTAACAATTTATATTTGTGAACATGTCAATTTAAAAGTATCAAACTGAGTAGAGGGAAAATGAGGATTCAAACTCACAAAGGAATGCCGCCTTCTTAAAAAACACTAAAAAAACACTAAAAAACATGATCTCAGAGATGACGCCGCCACCGCTGGACCCGCAGCATCCCGATGGACCACAGCACCGCGAATTTCCGCGAATAAATTTTTTATTTTTTTAATTTGGTTTTTTTATTTTTTTAATTAAATTGATTTGGCGGGATGAGGTTCAATGGACCACCAGCATCCGTGAATATAATTTTTATTTTTTTAAGAAAGTTGATTTGCATATCAGTGGGTGGTGTTGGGTGGGAGGTTTTTTTATTTCATCAGTGGGTGGTGGTGGGTGGGGGATGGTTCCAACTCGAAGCATTATAGTGTATACTAAAATATATGATCAGGTGTACCAACCTTTGCATGAGTTCAAATTTGTTGTGTGTTATAATGTATATTAAATCTATATGATCAGGTGTACCAACCTCTGTAGTATTATTATAGTGTATAGATATTTTATATGAGCAGGGTTGTCAACATTTTCTGCGGTGGGGGGAGGGAAATTCAAATATGTGTTATATAGTGTATATATTAAAATATATGATCAGGGTTACCAATCTTAAATTATTGTGTGCGTGTATAGAGCAGATCTGCCAACATTTCTTTTTCTTTCTGTGGTGGGAAATTCAAACTATATATGATCATAATTGTTACTCTCTCTCTCTCTCTCACACACGGTGTGTATGTCTCTCTCTCTCTCGTTGTCAAACGTTATGCTCACCGGCATTATAGTGTATATTAAAATATATGATTAGGTGTACCAACCTTTACATGAGTTCAAATTTGTCGTGTGTTATAATGTATATTAAATCTATATGATCAGATGTACCAACCTCTGTATTATTCGTCCTCTCTCTCTCTCTCCCTCTCTCTCTCTCTCTCTCTCTCTCTCTCACACGTTGTGTATGTCTCTCTCTCTCTCTCTCTTGTTGTCAAACGTTATGCTCAAACCGTTCTCCTGTCTCTCTGTGGTCAGTACCGAGCGCATGTATATGAAATTAGAAAGTTTATATTTATTCGACAAATATTAACGTCCTCTCTCTCTCTCTCTCTCTCTCTCACTCTCACTTGTTTCAACTGTGTCAACAAATAGTAACGTCCTCTCTCTCTCTCTCTCTCTCTCTCTCTCTCTCCTCTCTCTCTCTCTCTCTCTCTCTCTCTCTCTCTCTCTCTCTCTCTCTCTCTCTCTCTCTCTCTCTCTCTCTCTCTCTCTCTCTCTCTCTCTCTCTCACTTTCACACGTTTCAACTATGCAAGGTTTCATACCCTTTCTCCTGTCTCCCTCTCGTACATTGAGTAGTCGGTGTGATGAATAAATAATTTTAGCCCTCTCTCGTTGTCAAAACGTCGTCTTCATTTTCAGTGTATTAAATAATTAATTAATAGTTTTATAATGCAGTCAGTGTGATTGATCCTTGTTAGAAATATATATATTTGGCGTCAATGAACTACTTACCTGTTATGTTGTTACAGACAATACTTCTGTTTTAAGGTTGCAGTTTACACACATAGGTTCAGTAGTGTATAGCGAAATAAATTAAAATTATACACACACATGAAAACGGCGGCTGAAATTCATACAAATCTTCTGATGTAACAGTTCACAAAAAATAAATTAATTGTACACATGTTCAGAGGTGTAGAGTGAAATAAAATAAAGTCATAATTTGTTTAAATGATTAAATATATTTTAACATTCACAATATAAAATTCACAATTAAATAAATACATTAGAAATTGATATTTTTCGAAAGTTTATATATAATTGTGTGTCGTACTTGTAGAAGAAGCAACCTGCAACATAACAATACAACAACAACATTAAAATCATGTTAAATATCACACACACAGATGCACACGCAACGCGCGCACATACAGACGCATACGCAACGTAATCACACACACACACACACACACACACACACACACACACACACACACATACGCACACGCATACGTAACGTAACCAAACACGCAACGCGCCCACACACAGACGCAAACGCAACGTACACACGTTTGGGTTACACCACACGTGCACGCACACACACACACACACACACAGACGTACACGCACACATACGCAACGCGTCCACACACAGACGCAAACACAACGTAATCATATACATACATACACGTTTGGTTTGAATCATGTAGGACCAATAAACAGATAACAGATTTAAATATGCTATAGTCATTGTAAGACGTTACAATCATTGAAGTGTTTAATAAGTACATTGTATGTATGTATATATCACTGAATAATAATAATATAATCGTTTGCTGCAACAGGTAAAGCAGTTACAAATAATTACATATAGGTTCAGAGGCGTATAGTGAAATAAATGAAAAATCCATTCATCAAAACTTTGTAAATTAGAATCTGCACTACATTCAAACATACGCACACACACACAATGATAAAAAATTGTTTATTAAAAGTAGTTTGTTACCTTAACGAGGTACGATTTCCATATGTACTGTTTGATTCCTCATGCCTCGAAACACGAGATGTAGGTCGCTGGGGCTTATATGACGGAGCTCTTCATCTGTAAAGACGCAAGCATACCTCTTAGGTAGATATACACGATAGTGTAGCTCACCATCTTCCAACGTTACAAGCACAGACTTCCCATATCTTGTGTCCACATGCACCATGTTAACAATCGGATACTGCTTGTTCAATGTTAATTCTGCACACCGTTTGTACTCAATAGCAGAAACTGCATTGAATTTTGTGATAAACGACATTATTTATTAGAAGTGAAAGTAATGATGGTGATGTGGTCATCAGGTAAGTTCACGTTCATCGCCCGAAGCTTTGCATATACATACACACAGGCAGAATTAGCGCTGTTACAAAATATATATATATTAGGAAAGTCAAGCCCACAGACTACTAGAAATAGTTATCGTTTGAAAAAAAAAAAAGAAACCACACATTACGAACTAATATCGTTACAATAATAATAATACATAAGTGTATATATCACTGAATAATAATATAATCGTTCTAGTGTTAACGTTTGCTGCAACAGGTAACGCAGTTTACAAATAATTACATATAGATTCAGAGGTGTATAGTGAAATAAATTAAAAATAGAAATTAATTCCTCATAAGTTAATGTCCTTTCAAATAGTATTCTCTGCACTACAGTCAAACATACGCACACACAGTGATAAAAATTGTGTATTAAAAGTAGTTTGTTACCTTAACAAGTACTGTTATCCTACGCCGTTGGGGGGGGGGGGTCCTCATGCCACGAAACACGAGATGTAGGTCGCTGGGGTTTTATAAATTGTTTATTAAGTCTTTTAGAAATGGTCTTATACTTGAGCTTGGCCTGTTGACTATTGCTTTTAATTTTGTAATTTCTACAGGCGTTAACCGTTTCGGAGAAAAAAACCATTTATGGAGAAGATCCTCCTCCTCTTGTTTTGATGTGGTATTTATTCTATGATCCATCCTTCTTGTTCCTATAATAATAATAACAGTACCTGCTTCATTATCATATACATTATGTGCTATATATAAATATATACATAAGGCTTTCAACACACACACACACATACCATAAATCCAGAACAGGAAAGGTATTATAACAAACATTACGAAAACGTTTAAACAAACAGATTATTACCTGAATAAATTTTTTTTAAAAACAGGACAGCGTATTATCTATATAACGTTCTGTTTCAGATAAGAATAGTTTGAATATAAAATGAAAGGGTACGTTGTATTTTGTTATGAGAAAATGCATTTCTAAATTTCGTTATATTTGTCAAAAGAGCTTATTGATCAGACGTATGAGTAATTATATTAATCCTTATGTAGCAAATACGCACGGATTCGTAAAATACAGCACTCAGGTGTAGGGCAATTAATCCTTTTTGTATTGAACGTATTTAAGTAGGCCTACTCGTGATATCAGTAAATTCTATCTAAACGTCATCTCAACGGAATCATTAAGTTTTTCAAAAGATCTTATTGATCAGACGTATGAGTATAAAATTGGAAATCTACAAACACATCAAAAATATCTGTCAAACCCCTATCAAACAAAAACCCCCGTTCTTATCGAGAGACAACAGTAACTGACCTAAGCACATGTGCTTCATTAGGCAACAGACCAAAAAAATCAAATAGACGACTATAAGCTCAATGTAAATAAAATCTGAATATTCAATAAAATTATGTTTTTTTTTTTTTTACTTTGTAACATATGCAAATCTTTTACTTACCTCTTAAATGTTGTTATACACACAATAGCCGATTGAACGATGAGTGTCTCATACAAATGAGAAATAGTGACATGTCGTCTTGTGTGTGTGTATGTATATATATATATATATATATATATATATATATATATATATATATCATACGGTGGTAGCGTACACGTTTGAAAGTTGATACACATTAAATTCTCTCTCTCTCTCACACACATTACAGAGATTGATATTAATTGCATGTATGTTCAGAGGTTGGGTGTCTAAATCGATGCATTTTACTTTCACTTTCTAATTTGACACATGGCTTACTTCCATACATAAATATCTATCGTCCATATCCGTCTACGAGTGTTGATAAACGAAATTGAAAATGTTGTAATACATAACGTCCTGTGTAATAGTATGGTATGTTTTTAGGACAGCCAAAAGCATGAAAGTATTATTTAAATCTGTATGGAAGTCATATATAAATATCGGGTCAGCGCTTGAATTATTTGCGCATGCGCATAACAGCTTTTAGTACAGTTGCACACACACACACACACACACACACACACACACACACACACACACACACACACACACACACACACACACACATCGACACTCACTTGCAACAACGTCTTACTTATCACACGTTCATGCGCTACAAATTGATATATAAAACGTTTAAGATACACTATAATAACATAATACCAGCGTTATAACCGTACCTTTTGTTTTTCAGTATTCATTAATTCTCAGTAAATAAATAACACTCGTCAGGGTAATATGTCAGTTTATTACAAACCGCAAAGATGTCGGCTACTCATGATTTTAGTATTGAAAGTGAAAGAATAAAATCGTTCAAGTATTGGGAAGTGACGTTTATCAGCCCCGACGAGTTAGCGTTTGCGGGGTTCTACTTCTACCCTAGAAATTTCGATGTTTGTGGACATAGTATGTCATTCGTAGACGATAGAGTGGAAAGAAGGTGACAAACCTATGAAGGAACATTAAAAAGTTTCATCTACAACACAATTTCTAAACGATGTTAAGAGTGAGACTTTTCATACACGCACCAATAGACATAGTATGTATGACTCAAACGTTAATTCGCATCAGCAAGTTTGCACGCTACATAATTACAAAAATAATTTCTTAACTGTGACAATTGGTATTGAACTTTTTACCTTGTTCAGTCTGCTCCTCCCCACGTTCCTGCTGAAGGTTAGCTAGTCGTGGTTTTGGACTTGATAATGATTGAGACACTGAAAGGTCTCGTCCGAAGCATGACAGGTAGCAGTTCAGCAAGTAAGCACGACAAAGTTGGAATTACAGAGACTGCTTATTTAAATAACAATTAAGATGAATGAAGATGATTCGTTAATTTTATACCTGAAGGAAGAGAGAATGTACAGGTGAACATATGGACGTGGACTTGTCAGTTTGGCTATTCCCGCCGTTACCTCGACACTTCGAGCTGTTACGACTTTTTTAACTCTACAGTCACATTAAATTTGTAAAGTGGGCAACCAGAGTATCCAGACTGATTGTATCCGTCATTAGCAATCTAACGTTACGACGGCAGTGTGTACGTATGCGTCTGTGTGTGTTCGCGTGTGCGTGTTTGGTTACGTTGTGTACGTGTGCGCTCGTTGCGTGTATACGTGTGTGCGTGTTTGGTTACGTTGCTTCCTCGAACGCCTCAAACCTCTCCGTCCTTTCTGCTTGTAGTTCCATAATTATTTGGGAATGCGGCAGTCATCCATTCGGCAAAGATGTTCCCACCAATTCAGACGATACTAGGCAATCCTGTCGCGTATACTCATAATATTCTGTTAATGCCGTATATATATATATATTACATTTAATATTTATAATTAAATTTACCTCAAGTAGGTCATCATTACATGACGCAACGGGAGTGATAGGTTTGTTACACGTTGTGTGTTAGGTTAAAATGCGGTCCATTAATTAAATTTACCTCAAGTAGGTCATCATTACATGACGCAACGGGAGTGATAGGTTTGTTACACGTTGTGTGTTAGGTTAAAATGCGGTCCATTCACGTTTCATGTTAGGTTAAAATGCAAACAAACACACACACACACACACGTGTATGTTATTTAAATTATTATTTAAATAACATACACACGTGTTAGGCTGCAGCCTAACACGTGTGTGTGTGTGTGTGTGTTTGTTTGCATTTTAACCTAACATGAAACGTGAATGGACCGCATTTTAACCTAACACACAACGTGTAACAAACCTATCACTCCCGTTGCGTCATGTAATGATGACCTACTTGAGGTAAATTTAATTAATGGACCGCATTTTAACCTAACACACAACGTGTAACAAACCTATCACTCCCGTTGCGTCATGTAATGATGACCTACTTGAGGTAAATTTAATTATAAATATTAAATGTAATATATATATATATACGGCATTAACAGAATATTATGAGTATACGCGACAGGATTGCCTAGTATCGTCTGAATTGGTGGGAACATCTTTGCCGAATGGATGACTGCCGCATTCCCAAATAATTATGGAACTACAAGCAGAAAGGACGGAGAGGTTTGAGGCGTTCGAGGAAGCAACGTAACCAAACACGCACACACGTATACACGCAACGAGCGCACACGTACACAACGTAACCAAACACGCACACGCGAACACACACAGACGCATACGTACACACTGCCGTCGTAACGTTAGATTGCTAATGACGGATACAATCAGTCTGGATACTCTGGTTGCCCACTTTACAAATTTAATGTGACTGTAGAGTTAAAAAAGTCGTAACAGCTCGAAGTGTCGAGGTAACGGCGGGAATAGCCAAACTGACAAGTCCACGTCCATATGTTCACCTGTACATTCTCTCTTCCTTCAGGTATAAAATTAACGAATCATCTTCATTCATCTTAATTGTTATTTAAATAAGCAGTCTCTGTAATTCCAACTTTGTCGTGCTTACTTGCTGAACTGCTACCTGTCATGCTTCGGACGAGACCTTTCAGTGTCTCAATCATTATCAAGTCCAAAACCACGACTAGCTAACCTCAGCAGGAACGTGGGGAGGAGCAGACTGAACAAGGTAAAAAGTTCAATACCAATTGTCACAGTTAAGAAATTATTTTTGTAATTATGTAGCGTGCAAACTTGCTGATGCGAATTAACGTTTGAGTCATACATACTATGTCTATTGGTGCGTGTATGAAAAGTCTCACTCTTAACATCGTTTAGAAATTGTGTTGTAGATGAAACTTTTTAATGTTCCTTCATAGGTTTGTCACCTTCTTTCCACTCTATCGTCTACGAATGACATACTATGTCCACAAACATCGAAATTTCTAGGGTAGAAGTAGAACCCCGCAAACGCTAACTCGTCGGGGCTGATAAACGTCACTTCCCAATACTTGAACGATTTATTCTTTCACTTTCAATACTAAAATCATGAGTAGCCGACATCTTTGCGGTTTGTAATAAACTGACATATTACCCTGACGAGTGTTATTTATTTACTGAGAATTAATGAATACTGAAAAACAAAAGGTACGGTTATAACGCTGGTATTATGTTATTATAGTGTATCTTAAACGTTTTATATATCAATTTGTAGCGCATGAACGTGTGATAAGTAAGACGTTGTTGCAAGTGAGTGTCGATGTGTGTGTGTGTGTGTGTGTGTGTGTGTGTGTGTGTGTGTGTGTGTGTGTGTGTGTGCAACTGTACTAAAAGCTGTTATGCGCATGCGCAAATAATTCAAGCGCTGACCCGATATTTATATATGACTTCCATACAGATTTAAATAATACTTTCATGCTTTTGGCTGTCCTAAAAAACATACCATACTATTACACAGGACGTTATGTATTACAACATTTTCAATTTCGTTTAGCAACACTCGTAGACGGATATGGACGATAGATATTTATGTATGGAAGTAAGCCATGTGTCAAATTAGAAAGTGAAAGTAAAATGCATCGATTTAGACACCCAACCTCTGAACATACATGCAATTAATATCAATCTCTGTAATGTGTGTGAGAGAGAGAGAGAATTTAATGTGTATCAACTTTCAAACGTGTACGCTACCACCGTATGATATATATATATATATATATACATACACACACACAAGACGACATGTCACTATTTCTCATTTGTATGAGACACTCATCGTTCAATCGGCTATTGTGTGTATAACAACATTTAAGAGGTAAGTAAAAGATTTGCATATGTTACAAAGTAAAAAAAAAAAAACATAATTTTATTGAATATTCAGATTTTATTTAAATTGAGCTTATAGTCGTCTATTTGATTTTTTTGGTCTGTTGCCTAATGAAGCACATGTGCTTAGGTCAGTTACTGTTGTCTCTCGATAAGAACGGGGGTTTTTGTTTGATAGGGGTTTGACAGATATTTTTGATGTGTTTGTAGATTTCCAATTTTATACTCATACGTCTGATCAATAAGATCTTTTGAAAAACTTAATGATTCCGTTGAGATGACGTTTAGATAGAATTTACTGATATCACGAGTAGGCCTACTTAAATACGTTCAATACAAAAAGGATTAATTGCCCTACACCTGAGTGCTGTATTTTACGAATCCGTGCGTATTTGCTACATAAGGATTAATATAATTACTCATACGTCTGATCAATAAGCTCTTTTGACAAATATAACGAAATTTAGAAATGCATTTTCTCATAACAAAATACAACGTACCCTTTCATTTTATATTCAAACTATTCTTATCTGAAACAGAACGTTATATAGATAATACGCTGTCCTGTTTTTAAAAAAAATTTATTCAGGTAATAATCTGTTTGTTTAAACGTTGATCTATGTACGTACTTGTTTTCGTAATGTTTGTTATAATACCTTTCCTGTTCTGGATTTATGGTATGTGTGTGTGTGTGTTGAAAGCCTTATGTATATATTTATATATAGCACATAATGTATATGATAATGAAGCAGGTACTGTTATTATTATTATAGGAACAAGAAGGATGGATCATAGAATAAATACCACATCAAAACAAGAGGAGGAGGATCTTCTCCATAAATGGTTTTTTTCTCCGAAACGGTTAACGCCTGTAGAAATTACAAAATTAAAAGCAATAGTCAACAGGCCAAGCTCAAGTATAAGACCATTTCTAAAAGACTTAATAAACAATTTATAAAACCCCAGCGACCTACATCTCGTGTTTCGTGGCATGAGGACCCCCCCCCCCCAACGGCGTAGGATAACAGTACTTGTTAAGGTAACAAACTACTTTTAATACACAATTTTTATCACTGTGTGTGCGTATGTTTGACTGTAGTGCAGAGAATACTATTTGAAAGGACATTAACACTTATGAGGAATTAATTTCTATTTTTAATTTATTTCACTATACACCTCTGAATCTATATGTAATTATTTGTAAACTGCGTTACCTGTTGCAGCAAACGTTAACACTAGAACGATTATATTATTATTCAGTGATATATACACTTATGTATTATTATTATTGTAACGATATTAGTTCGTAATGTGTGGTTTCTTTTTTTTTTTTCAAACGATAACTATTTCTAGTAGTCTGTGGGCTTGACTTTCCTAATATATATATATTTTGTAACAGCGCTAATTCTGCCTGTGTGTATGTACATGCAAAGCTTCGGGCGATGAACGTGAACTTACCTGATGACCACATCACCATCATTACTTTCACTTCTAATAAATAATGTCGTTTATCACAAAATTCAATGCAGTTTCTGCTATTGAGTACAAACGGTGTGCAGAATTAACATTGAACAAGCAGTATCCGATTGTTAACATGGTGCATGTGGACACAAGATATGGGAAGTCTGTGCTTGTAACGTTGGAAGATGGTGAGCTACACTATCGTGTATATCTACCTAAGAGGTATGCTTGCGTCTTTACAGATGAAGAGCTCCGTCATATAAGCCCCAGCGACCTACATCTCGTGTTTCGAGGCATGAGGAATCAAACAGTACATATGGAAATCGTACCTCGTTAAGGTAACAAACTACTTTTAATAAACAATTTTTTATCATTGTGTGTGTGTGCGTATGTTTGAATGTAGTGCAGATTCTAATTTACAAAGTTTTGATGAATGGATTTTTCATTTATTTCACTATACGCCTCTGAACCTATATGTAATTATTTGTAACTGCTTTACCTGTTGCAGCAAACGATTATATTATTATTATTCAGTGATATATACATACATACAATGTACTTATTAAACACTTCAATGATTGTAACGTCTTACAATGACTATAGCATATTTAAATCTGTTATCTGTTTATTGGTCCTACATGATTCAAACCAAACGTGTATGTATGTATATGATTACGTTGTGTTTGCGTCTGTGTGTGGACGCGTTGCGTATGTGTGCGTGTACGTCTGTGTGTGTGTGTGTGTGTGTGCGTGCACGTGTGGTGTAACCCAAACGTGTGTACGTTGCGTTTGCGTCTGTGTGTGGGCGCGTTGCGTGTTTGGTTACGTTACGTATGCGTGTGCGTATGTGTGTGTGTGTGTGTGTGTGTGTGTGTGTGTGTGTGTGTGTGTGTGTGTGTGTGTGTGTGTGTGTGTGTGTGTGTGTGTGTGATTACGTTGCGTATGCGTCTGTATGTGCGCGCGTTGCGTGTGCATCTGTGTGTGTGATATTTAACATGATTTTAATGTTGTTGTTGTATTGTTATGTTGCAGGTTGCTTCTTCTACAAGTACGACACACAATTATATATAAACTTTCGAAAAATATCAATTTCTAATGTATTTATTTAATTGTGAATTTTATATTGTGAATGTTAAAATATATTTAATCATTTAAACAAATTATGACTTTATTTTATTTCACTCTACACCTCTGAACATGTGTACAATTAATTTATTTTTTGTGAACTGTTACATCAGAAGATTTGTATGAATTTCAGCCGCCGTTTTCATGTGTGTGTATAATTTTAATTTATTTCGCTATACACTACTGAACCTATGTGTGTAAACTGCAACCTTAAAACAGAAGTATTGTCTGTAACAACATAACAGGTAAGTAGTTCATTGACGCCAAATATATATATTTCTAACAAGGATCAATCACACTGACTGCATTATAAAACTATTAATTAATTATTTAATACACTGAAAATGAAGACGACGTTTTGACAACGAGAGAGGGCTAAAATTATTTATTCATCACACCGACTACTCAATGTACGAGAGGGAGACAGGAGAAAGGGTATGAAACCTTGCATAGTTGAAACGTGTGAAAGTGAGAGAGAGAGAGAGAGAGAGAGAGGACGTTACTATTTGTTGACACAGTTGAAACAAGTGAGAGTGAGAGAGAGAGAGTGAGAGAGGACGTTAATATTTGTCGAATAAATATAAACTTTCTAATTTCATATACATGCGCTCGGTACTGACCACAGAGAGACAGGAGAACGGTTTGAGCATAACGTTTGACAACAAGAGAGAGAGAGAGAGAGACATACACAACGTGTGAGAGAGAGAGAGAGAGAGAGAGGGAGAGAGAGAGAGGACGAATAATACAGAGGTTGGTACATCTGATCATATAGATTTAATATACATTATAACACACGACAAATTTGAACTCATGTAAAGGTTGGTACACCTAATCATATATTTTAATATACACTATAATGCCGGTGAGCATAACGTTTGACAACGAGAGAGAGAGAGAGACATACACACCGTGTGTGAGAGAGAGAGAGAGAGTAACAATTATGATCATATATAGTTTGAATTTCCCACCACAGAAGAGAAAGAAATGTTGGCAGATCTGCTCTATACACGCACACAATAATTTAAGATTGGTAACCCTGATCATATATTTTAATATATACACTATATAACACATATTTGAATTTCCCTCCCCCCACCGCAGAAAATGTTGACAACCCTGCTCATATAAAATATCTATACACTATAATAATACTACAGAGGTTGGTACACCTGATCATATAGATTTAATATACATTATAACACACAACAAATTTGAACTCATGCAAAGGTTGGTACACCTGATCATATATTTTAGTATACACTATAATGCTTCGAGTTGGAACCATCCCCCACCCACCACCACCCACTGATATGAAATAAAAAAACCTCCCACCCAACACCACCCACTGATATGCAAATCAACTTTCTTAAAAAAATAAAAATTATATTCACGGATGCTGGTGGTCCATTGAACCTCATCCCACCAAATCAATTTAATAAAAAAAATAAAAAAACCAAATTAAAAAAATAAAAAATTTATTCGCGGAAATTCGCGGTGCTGTGGTCCATCGGGATGCTGCGGGTCCAGCGGTGGCGGCGTCATCTCTGAGATCATGTTTTTTAGTGTTTTTTTAGTGTTTTTTAAGAAAGGCGGCATTCCTTTGTGGCTTTGAACTCTCATTTTCCCTCTACTAAACTGCATTAAAAACCGCATTAAAGTAATTTTCTGTGACATAAAATAGAATGAAAAACATTCTCCTTCTTAAAATCGTTTGCACAAAATGTATGTTCTACGCCCTAAAGAACATTCCGTTTCTTAAATTAAATTAAAATTAAAAAAAAATGCGGTGAAACAAAGACGTTATCAGTCTGACTCATCATAGTCATTATTAGACTACTGAATGGACATTCATACCAACCTCAAACTTAGGGCCTATATGAGGTAATTCAGCATGTCTCGCCCTTTCCAACGGAAATGTTTACGATTCTCCTGGCAAGACGTAAAGGCCTCTTGTAATCCGACAAATATTATCCTCAAATGAGGACGTTACTGCAAATGAAGGCGTCTTGCCGGCAGTACCTCGTATCTTTAAATTCTGCGTACACGCGCGTGTGCTTGTGATATTTGTATTACCTGAGAACAACACAAATGTCTTCAACACAAATTTTACTTTAAACATTATTATTAAATACCATATACTCAGTTTTTGAATAATAGGTATGTCACTGAACACTATTACTCAAAGCTTAAAAGCGGTTTGATTAACTAAAATTACGTTTTGACAGTCAATAAAATTAAACCATCTCAATTTTTACTAGTGAAGAATAGTCGTTTTCGAGCGGAAGACTGCCAAGTCCTATAGACAGCATTTGTAGTAATCTGTAGATTACAGTAGTTGATCACCATCATCATCATCATCATCTTCAAGGTTATAAACCAAGAATAGTTGTTCCGGTCTCAAATAGGCAAAGATTAGAGCTGGTCACTCCAGCGCTTCCTCGGACGTCCCACACCTCTCCGTCCCCTCGGCTTATAGTTCCATAGTTGTTTGGGGATGCGGCAGTCAACCATTCGGCAAAGATGTCGCCACCAATTGACCCGATACTGGGCGATCCTGCCGAATATACTCATAATATGCAGTTCCTGCCGGATATCTGTGTTTCTTCTATGATCATGGCCACGTGCCTGAGAAATAGCATTTCAGCCGCTTGGAAGCGACTGTCCTGGCCTTTCTTTAAAGTCCGATTCTCAGACCCATAAAGAAGAGTGGGAAGAGCCATCACCTTGTAGAATTTTAGGCGTGTTTATTTACAGATTTAAGGGTTCGCCTGATGGTTGAACTTATGCAACTTATGCACCACGTCGTTGCTTGCATTATAAGACACACTGTAGCCCAGGTATTCAAAACTGCTAACTTGTTCCAGGACAGTACCATCTATAAAATATTTGCCCGTACGGGATCAGTTCCACAAAAAGCCATCCCCTTGGTTTTAATTGTCGATATCTGCAATCCAGAGTCTTTGCAAAACCAGAAATCCAGAGATCTTTGCAGATTCTTTGAAATCCAGAGATTTCATTTAACAAATGTATACCCGTCTGCAATCTGTTTTCAGAGTCCGACAGAATAGCCTGATCGACCGCAAACAACAAAGTGTCAATTGTAGAGTGACCAATCATAAAATGGCCTGGAAGACATATCTGCCAGTTTTGTATGACATCGTCAATGTATAAATTAAAAAGAGAAGGTGATAATGGACACCCTTGTCGTACTCCACAATTGATTAGGCCAACTCTAGGAGCTGTTCTCAGTCTCTCTGCTTCTATTAAGATTTTATTCTCCATATACAGACTCTGTATTGCTCTAATTAGATATTGTGGGATCTCTTTCCTTGCCATTACTGCCCATAGTTTGCTCTACAGTAGTTAATAAGTACATAAATCACAGAACGAGAGAGAACATGAGTAGAGTTCCAAAGTTGGCAGCAGCGTATTGAACACCGGGAAGAAGAACTGGCTGCTCAGAATCGAGACTCCTCATGACGACTTCTCTCAAAGCTGACTGAAGTTTATTCTTGTTTGTAAGAAACAAGTAGTAGACGACGAAGAAAGTCAACAAAGGATTATTGTTTCGACGTAAAAGTTCTCTAATTGTATAAATCTGTGTTAGTTCAAACAAATTTAATTTTTGTTTGTCAGAGAATGATGTAAAAAGACAAATAAAGTGAACAGGAATTATTCCTTCAATGGATTAGTCCTCTAATTAAGTATATTTCTATTAGTAGAAAAAATTAGAACCCATCAATTCTAACTTGTAGCTGGGTATTCTTCACTTTAACAGTCGATATGCTGCACGAAACCGGATTCCATTGGTTAAATAATGTGCGTGCGCGGGCGGGCGCGGGCGCGCGTGTGTGTCTAGATTATAGGTTAATGAAACACACAGAATGTACGATCTCATAGATCCCAGACTCAGGATCATCGAATACGAAACAGTTGGTAGCATGCTCAGTTGTCAGCATATCAAACAACTCTCGTGCCATTAAGATTAATAAAACATACAATTGGATAGAGAATACATTTTGTGTTATCACTGAGCACACTGGGAAACTCAAATGGAGCGAGCGATGCAACGTACAACCTGTGAACCTGCGTTTATCTCGTTTTTCACTTATGAAAATGAAACTCGTTCATTTAAAAACGGAAAAAAATAATCGCCTAGTGAGTAATTATACCTATCCTCTGCACGAGAGCGCGCTCGTGAGCGTGTGTAACTACAGGTAAATAAACTATGAACATCATCTAACAGCAGTGTAAATCTGACGGATTGTTTAATTAGAAACATGCTCTGACATTTATTTATTCCTCTTGACTGAGGTGTGGGTGAAAAGTGTGCGGATTGGTTCTGCGAACTCCGTGAAATCAGTTATTACGGTAAACACCGGTTCGATTGCACACATACGTATTATACTTCTTAATGACTCGCGGAAAGAAGACACAGAAAGAAATACGTAAATTATATGGGAGTTTTTATACACAGTATTTATTCAATTAACCGATTTTATTTTACAGATCTACATCTTTTATCTAATGATCGATATCACTAAAGGAGTAGATAAGTTACAGCGGCACTGTCCCAATAACCGTACCCGTACACATTTTCTATATTTCGATTATGCGATTATTGGCATTGATATGTAGTGAATATCGCATATAATTTTAGCTAGATGAAGAAGATTGTCAAAATTTATTTGTATATGTTATACAATAGTTTGCTGACGTCTGCAATCGTTTTCATTTCTCATATTTTTTTATGAAAAGTGTTTCTAGCACTAACGTAAGATCGATGTGTACCTGTGACGCCAAAGGTTGATGTTGTTAGGTTAACATGTAAAATTGAAATTACACATGTAAACGGATAGTCGCCTTTAATGTAATACTCGCTTTTTTATGAAAACCACGTAAAAAGCAACTTGAAGTAATGCCGGAGGGCCCAAGGGCCCTTCCCTGTTGCTACGCTTGGCTCCCATATGTTTTGTTTCGCACAAAGTTCGCTTGCAGTGTAGTTTTCAAGATTTTACTGAACAACTAAAAGAATTTTGGCCACCTAATGAATAACAAAATTTTTTTTGTTATTATCTCATTAATCAGAAGTAATTGTATTTTTCCTTTACATTTTCTGTTGTTGTTTTTGTTACAAACGTTACATACTTTATTTTGATGTTACTCTGTTGTAAGCATTGTATATACACATTCAACGTCGTGTTTTTTCAAACCATGGCTTTTATTTCTTTTGGCCTATACAGTAAACAAAAAACCAAAAATCATTATTACCTAACCTCACAAACCAAAACATTTCGTTCACTTTACATTAAGAAACAGAACAATTTTCAATTAGTACAATTCTTCTTCTTCTTCTTCACATCGTGGTATATCGATACAACAGCATAATCGAAATATCGATAATGAAGTGCGGGTATGGATATTGGATATTGGTTAGAGCTATAAGTTACAGATCGTAATTTCAAATTGTAAGAGTAAATTAAAGGAAAACGTCATATGTAAACCCAATAAAATGAAAAGTTATCTTAACTGAAGGTTCTTGCACGTGCGCGTGTGTGTAAAATTTATCTTAAAAATGGGCCTAAGCATTTTATTGAAATGGAGTGAATCACCGTTATCGAATATGAGAAAGCGATCTAACTACATAATCGACTTTTCGAAAATTCATTTTAACCGGGCTGATGTTTTACAGGAAAAAGAAGAAGAATAAAAAAAGAAATAAACCTGAAACAATCTGGACAATAAATTTAAACCGAAGAAGAATGCTCACGTGACGAATAGGCAACGAATGGCAATTGAAACTGCCATTACAGTGTTCATACTTTATTGTAATGTCGTTTGTCCAGAGTTTCGATTTTTACTGTTAATTAGTGGCATGTGCCTTTTTAATTAATAATTACTTTCTTATTATAAAGATTATTGTAAAAATCTAATTAGAAGAAAGATGCCCTGTCGGCGCCTTACGAAGCGTCGAGAATTCATCGTTAATGAGTAGAACAGTACGGTTTAAAGAAACCTTGACACTCCATAAATGTTATTTTCAAACAGAAATTTGGAGAACACTTGCACCAAGATTAAGAACTGATTGCAGAAATGCTGAAACACAGAACTTCTCTCTGGAAAAGAAAAAAAAAAGATCATTAGTAACGACACAGGATCCAACTTCAAGCGCCGACGTTGTAGTAAATGAAGATCTGCTTATACTGTCTGATGTGACAAATGCCTTTTTCATGGACTTGACTCCAAGAAAGTGGAAAACAAATGTTGTATTCATTGAAGCTGGTGGTCGAAATCTGTTAAAGTCCGTTGAAACGCTATGCTGAAGTTAACAATGGCATCGTTGGGTAAGGAAGAAACGAAAGAATGTTTACAGAGAACATCCTCGCCTTTCAAGAGACTGATTTGGGGGGGGGATAAAGATCAGCATGCAGTGTCTATAAGACCAACCCAAGCAGCTAAGATGAGAAACATGAAAAGAGTCTGCAACGTTATAATGACTCTCTGAAGGACATATAAACAACCTCAAAATATCAAGAAGAAAAAAGCTCAGATCGCTAATTAGCTGCCGAAGACTACAGTTCCTAAAGTTTACAAAGTTATGGCAGTCCCTGTACTGTCCTATGGGTGTGGATTATGGACAACAACCAAGGAACAAGAGAGTAAAATACAGGCGTCGGAAATGGCGTTCTTAAGAAAAGTTAAAAGGTGTTCTAAACTTGACCGTATAAAGAATGAATCATAAGAGAAGAGTTACAAGTTTTAACTTGAATGAAAAATTAAACGATTACAAACAACGGTGGAAAGAACACTTAGAAAGAATGTCAGACTCCAGACTGGCCAAACAAGTCTGGAAATACAAACCTGTAGGACACAGCCGTGTGGGTAGACCCAGGAAAAGATGGTTGGATGATCTTTGAAGGCGGAACAGACAGCACCTTGCCTATTCCGTGTTGTGAAGATGATGATGATGATGATGCTGATGATGATCAATACTACAGTCAGTGTACGATCCTACCAGAAGGGTGGGGGAAAGGGACCAGCCAGAAGGGTATTTTAAGAATTCACCCGCAGGAGCTCTGAGCCGCGAAGCTGTGGACGACAGGTACGGTCGCAGAATGGCGTATCGAAGATAAAATTTTGTTTTCTCTTCCTTTGTCTTCAATTTCCTGTGGTACTCGTCGTAATGTTTCATTAGTTAGTGTAAGTATTGCTTATATACTGTATGTTATTACACTATCTGTTGAAATATGTATTACTCAGTTTAAAAATACAGTGTATATATATATATATTGTTATAAAACCCTCGGCTCTTACGTTGTCTCTTACGGTCGCGGGATTCTCGTTATTTCCGCCCCAACGTTGCCGGCGTCAATTTGTTATATATCGGGTACGTACGGTTTAAGCCCCACTGTTGGGTTCGTCAATTTTTTATAAGACGACGACTTGCGTCTTATAATGTGTCACGCAATGTAAGCCTATCGTTGCTATGAGCGGGTATGTCCCCTGTCTTTACTCTCTTAGGTCGTTTAATTTACTTAATTATTTAAATATCTAAGATATTTGGAGTTGTGGGATATATTGATGTAATTAATTAATATTAACTTAGCTCTCTAAAAAATATCAGTGTTAGTGTACCTGAAACTTAAATAATTAATGCGTTATTCTGTAATTTCGTTCAACCCTATTATACCTTGAAGAGAATTATATCTAATTTTGTATTTTTACGCTCTCTCTTTGGTGTCAGATAATTCCGCTATAAGCGCTGTAGTATCGGCTCAACGAAACTTATAGGTTATTTCACTGTTTATGTTAACCAATTATTCTATACTTATTCAGTTACTTTTTATTCCCAACTCATTAAATCATACTCCAAATGACAAGATTTTGCAATTATATAAAGGTTCTTTATTTGTTTACTTCTTTAACATTGAATAAGATATGTTCTAATTAACATATGCTTGGGCTATAGATTGCGTGAATCGATTGTTGATTATTCCGATCCTTTATTTAAATTCAGTTATATAGTGTGTTTTAATTTGTAATTAATTTAATTCAGGGTGTGAAGGTTCTTGTAACTGTGGGGAAGATTAAAAATACATAGATAAGAATGCAAGATTTACAAATTTGAAGTGTTGTGTAGTTAGTATGATTAATATAATAATAATTTACCAGACTAGAACGAAGCCAATCGTGTAGGCGGTTGATTGATAAATTTACTGTTCTGGACAATTATGCCGTACGATATTCTTTCTTCGGTTTAATAAAATGGAATTCTTGTCTTGTCCACTTCGGAAATACAGCTCTATGGATTGATTTACAGCCCGATTGATGCTTCTTCTGCAACTCCAGGATCCAAATACGTTCTTCTCTCGGTTGAAGCAATTAGTGTTGTTCCGTGTATTTGAAAGGTTATAACTTCTGGTGTAGTGTATATTATTAATTGTGATACTGTTAATTCTTTCTATTTGGTTTAATATATCATCAATTCCCTTCGGATATGGGACAGTTCAAGTCCTTCTTTGTAGAATCCAGTTATTTATTTTCTATTGTGATTTCATACTATAGTCTTGTTTGGTTAAACTGTACTGGTAAGAGTCATAAATATTATCGTTAGGATTTTGTGTTTTATAATAGTGTCTGCTAGTTTAGAATATTCCAATTAAATAGACATTTCTTGGGTTTTTTAATCTCATCACATTCAGATCATCAAAGCAATTATTGTCAAAATCAACAACTTCCTCTTTTTCTGTCGTCCCTAGCAGCACATGATTTTTCTTTCTTCCACATGTTTTGAATATAGTGTTTATTTCATATATTTTTTGTCTATTCCTTATCAATTTGCTGTCCTATCGGAATGTAACTTTACAGATAGTTGGTTTATTATTTTCTACACATATTCTGCTGGTTTTTTGATATAAGCCTGTTTTTTTTTCTTTTTTATATATAATACCTTTTCGATATTAAACGTTATTAATCGATATCATGGCATTATGGCATTATCATAATTTGTATAAATTTTATTATATATCATTATTAATTTAATGTTTTTTTCTAGCTCTTCAAATCGTATTCATTAATTATTATTAATTGATGTACCTAACCTTTATGTTATGAGTGGTTATATAGTGGTTTTGGCTGTTAGGCCTTTTATTGTAAACGGATCTACCTGTGTTTATAACTGGTAAACATCTATAGCCCCTTTTACATAAATTCATACATATAATCAAATCTTAACTATTAACATTTACATAAACAATTATTTTTCTATATCTAATAACAATTTTATCTTGACCTATGGATCACATATAAGAAAATTCAAATCTATTAACGTTAATTAGCTGCTTCACACTTCATTCTACAACAGTCATTGAATAATACATCTTGTTTCATTATCTTTCATTAACTCAACACATATTTGGTATAACATAACATAAACTTTATCATAATATTTGTTGTCACAAAATAATATCTCTTAACTCAAAATTCTTATTTGCTATTACTATAAAGTAAATTATTGTTTCATTTTTTGTTTGCTCTTCACTGCACATATATCATCAACTATTATCTAACTTACAGGTTCGTTTATTCTTGTTAATACTACCTTGCATCCTTATTTACCTTTATCTATAATTATAAATGTAATTATTAGATCTTTGTTCTATCATGGGGTTAGATATTGACTTGTTTATTATTCTGTTAACCTTGTTTTTATGTAACACGGATGCTAGCATTTCTGTTGCGTTACAATATATATATATATATATATATATTTTTTTTTTTTTTTTTTTTTTTTTTTTTTTTTTTTTAACCTCCGCTCCACAGTCCGTTAAGGACCAAGGCGTACCGCGCGGCTTTTGTGTTAGTGTGACGGTGTATGGCTAGTACTACGCGCCACCAGCCGCTAGTTGCGGTATTCACGGCCAGGAGGCGGCGCTGTTATCTCAGCGCCTACTCAGTTTGCCTCACGACGCTGAGTGCACGCCGTATGGAGCCTCCGCCGGGAATTGAACCCGGGACCACGAGCGCATCAATCGCCCGCGTTAGCCACTAGATATATATATTAATAGATATATATATTAAGCCACTTAGTATATATATTAAGTCCTCTAATTATTTATTTGTTAATAAATATACCCGTAGTGGGGCAAGTGCCAGTTTCGAGTCTCACAAAAAATCTATACAGTATCGTCATGAGATCGAATGACTATACAGAAATTCGCACATGGTTGACTCAATGTGCTCTTATGCAGCACGCATTTCACACGGACAGAAACCTTAAACCTAACTCTTCATAACGTTACGAAAACTTAGATTTTTCTTTTCTCTCTTGATTACCGCTACACCATAAGCGTGTTTCATAGTATATGAATTCAACGAGAAAATTCTACGAAATGCAGCGATGAACATCACAGTAAAAATTCCCTCAGTTTCAAATACCATGATATTTTTGGCAAATATTAAAGAGAAAATTAAACGTATGGTTTCAAACAGTAGAAAACTAGAATTTTTTTACTTTTTCGTGAGGTACAAGGTCCCAGTCTGTGAAGGATAAAGGACTGTATTGTATATTTTATTCGTGAACATTATGATATGGACGCTCGTATGTCCATAGTAACGAGGGGATTACGAAGGTAACGTAACTTGGTTTTTAACTGATACGGGGACGTTGATTAACGTTAATTACATATTACTGGTTATTTAGCTAATGTATTAAAGAAAATTTATTGAGTTCACCGTTATATAGGCCTAACATCTCGTGTATGTTACTTAGTTATGTTTTAGTCACTTCAATTGGTTGTACTCATTCTAGTGTTTAATTAATTATTACAAACGTTAATATGCATAGCAGGCGTTTAGTTATTACCGATTAGTTACCGGAACACCTGTCTTTGTGAGAAAGTCATCTGACGATTTTCACGTTGTTTTAAACGTTTATATTTAATTGGTATTTTTACTTCCACGTTCCACGTTCCATGTTCGAAATAAGGGCTGATTCTGATTGTACTACCCTCAAAACATGAAGGAAAGTCATTTTCCGAAAAGTGTGTGTGTGTGTATCTGTGTGTCTGTCTGTGTGTCTGTGTAGAATTTTTTCTATGGCAAACGATAACTGTCGCAAATTCAAACAGAATCAAATAATTTTTTGCATATTTGCCTGAGTTGTAGAGACCTCAATGCCTGTTGATTTTGGTGAAGATCGGTTAAGGGGAAGGAGTAGTTTACCTGCAACATTTTATGTTTTAACAAGAGTAAAGTACTTATCTTGATAAATAAAGTATCCTGAAAAGAAGGACAAATAATAATCCACTGTAGAAAGGTAGATGAAATATCTGTAAATGAAAAGGGTAGTTGAAGGGGGAGGAGGCAATTTTCTATAAATGAAAATGATAGTTGAAGGGGGAGGGGATAATTTTTTATATGTGTACTACGTTACTGGCAACAAAGAAGTAGTTTGTTGTTAAAATTCCTTCCAGGGCTGTTTGGCCGCGGTCCAATGTTTTCTGCAAAACCAGACATTTCGGCAGTGTCATCGACTGCCATCATCAGTGAAAATTGAGCGCGCTAACGTGAGGTGGTATACGTTAGTGACCACAGTACTGTGGTTAAAGCTGAAGAAAGAAGTAGTTTCTATGGAAATATTTCATTTCGAAAATGATTTTAAATATAAATCATAGAACATGGAAGTCATGTATGATTCTCCATACCGATATTTCTATTTTGGGAACTATCATCACAATGTTCGCACAAGTTTGGTTCTCTAGTGCAATATTACATTCAATTTTATGGCATTATGAATTTTAAGGTATATGTACGGTAATTTTATACTAACTATAACCTAAATGCAACCAAAGTATACTTTGTAAAGCCTAAGTTTTAAGTAATTAGGGCCTAATCACAGGGATTTTTCGTTACGTCTTATGTACCCGTTTTTGTTTTTGAATGTGATCATGTAACATCACCCCGAATGGTAACTTTATTAATTGTATTGTTTTTGTGCTTACAGACTTTCACGGTACCTTCACATTAGGATTTACACGTTAAAAGTATTTCGCAAGAATCGTGAAATATACAACGTTTTGTTAGGATGTTTGAAATATACATTCGGGGTAGCATAAAAGGTAAAAGATCTCGTAGTGAAGTTTGGCGACGTTGGGATGTTCTCCCATATAATCAGCTTAGTGCCAAAGGGACGGTGTAACGCTTTCGATAAGTACGGATATCGAATTTTTTCCTCTCGATACTGACAGAATTGGTACCGATATCGGGGTTTCGATTTTATCATGGTACCGAAAGAGGCGACGCAGTATCGATAAAGCAAGAGTTTTGTGAATTCTCCTTATAAAATCAATGGAAATATTGTTTTTGTTCAAGTTAATTCTATTGTTGAGAATACAAAAATAATCTTCCTCTTGCATCAGGGAATAACGCTTCCTGGGTCTTATTTGTCCAGTAGGTCTGTATTGCCAAAGTGAATTCAGTATACTATTTTTAGAATCCAATAAATTCTGTATTTTCACTCAGATTTTCCTTAATTTTCCCTATTACTTTCCGTTCAAAAAATTTTAATGTGGAGATGTCTGCTTTTGTAACGTCCGAGCTACTGATCCGTAAGTTGCCACTGGTGTGACCAAAGTTCTATACAGCTTCGTTTTAGTGGATATGGAGATTATGTAGGTTTTGAAGAGGCTCCTAATTACATGGTATCCTCGGTCTCTAGCAATTGCCTTCTTCTTCTTCTTCTTCTTCTTCTTCTTCTTCTTCTTCTTCTTCTTCTTCTTCTTCTTCTTCTTCTTCTTATTATTATTATTATTATTATTATTATTATTATTATTATTATTACTATTATTATCATCCCATTCCTCTTCTACCGCAAGACGTAAAGATTGAGCAAAGGTCTCGCCACCGTGGTCTCTGCATGGCCAGGGCCTTGGCTTTATTCTTCTGCACTCTCAACCCCTGCAAAGAGCACCTCACATTGTCCTCCCAAGCCATACTTCTCCGGCCCCTGGCTCTTCTTCCAGCAATTCGTGCCTCATAAGTTGTTCTGGAAGTCTATCCCCTTCCATCCCCTGAACGTGTCCTTGTGGATTTCTTCGGATAGCCATCTGATTTGTATTATCCACATCCGTTCCCAGATATGTAGAACTTGCTATCTTTCAAATCTAAAATTCCCGATTTTATAATTCTGAGTAACCCATTTTGCCTCTGCTGCGTTCACTTTCACGTATTTAGTGTTTTTAAGAGGAGGAGGTGGAGGGAGGATGAGAAGGAGGAGGAGGAGGAGGAGTATAATTCATTGCAACTTCAACTGTACTCTCGATTTTGGGTATCCGTTAAACACAGGGTATTCTGAAACTGAAAAAGGTCCACTTTCTAGCAATGAAAAGTTGAACTCATCATCACCACACCACGGCATTGCAAGTTGTTGCCTGCTCCACCCATCTCTTCCTGGGTCTACCCACACACCTGTGTCCTGTAGGGTTATATTTCCAGACTTGTTTGGCCAGTCTTGAATCTGACATTCTTTCTAAGTGTTCTTTCCACCGTTGTTTATAAAATTTTAGTCTTTCATTCAAGTTAAAAAATTGTAATTATTTTCTTATGAAATCATTCTTTATACGATCAAGTTTAGAACACCGTTTAACTCTTCTTAAGAACGCCATTTCCGAGGCCTTTATTTTAATTTCTTGTTCCTTAGTCGTTGTCCATAATTGGCATCCATAGGACAGTACAGGGACCGCCATAACTTTGTAAAACTTCAATTTCGTATCTTGACGTACCTTGTTTTTACAAATACGGTGATTGTCCCACAAAATGACTGGAACTAACCTAACTTAACATCAATATCATAATTCTTATAATAGCCAATATCATTTCTCAAATAGTTAAAATGACTGACCCTTTCTACAATTTGATCATTAATCATTATTTTTGTTCTTATTGGTTCCTTTCCTCGAAATGCCATTACATTTGTTTTTGTAGTAGAGATTTTCATATTGCATTGTTTAAAAACCTGACGAAGCTTAAAAACAGACTTTCTTAAAGCAGAGTCTGTATTTTGAATCACAAGCAAGTTGTCAGCAAACAACAGCACATTCAAATATCTGTCTCGTGATAACTTAATACCAGGGTTTACTAGATGTTTTCATTTCCTTATTAGATAGTCAATATGAATGTTAAAAAAGATTAGGTAATACACTGCTCCCTTGTATATCACCTTGATTCAATCAATACGCTTGGCGTGGCGTGGCGTGGGCACATAACAGCTGTTGCCTGTTGCGATAGGCCTAAAAATTAACCAAAAAATTAATTCGAATTTTGCCTAGTCCCAAGTGTTTTTTTTTAGAGCTAAAATAATCCTTTTGAGCTAAAATATATTTTTAGAGTATTTTCTATCTTTCGCTGGCAGAAGAAGAGGATTCCATTACACTTACACAAAATAAACGAGGGCACAAATAATCGAGTTAATAATAATAAAAACAGAGAAACACGTAGCTAAAAGAACAAAACACAAATAGGTAGGTAGTAACTGCTGCAAGTTGGTTCCGAAACGAACATAGCTGCTTAGCTGCTAGCTGAGCGTTTTGCCGGTTTATACAGCGGCAACGCATTGGATGGACGAATGTGTCCTCCTCCCGTTTGTACAGTGACAACTACTACGAGGTTAATGACCACACGCAGTAAAACATTGCCAATGTCTGAGCCGGCAACACAAGACGGTGCAAGTGCACAGCAGTTCGAAAGCAATGCTACGCTTTTCTTCAAGTTTCCCTACTAATATTGTTCGGATTTCTGATTATTCAATAATTGAAATATTTATTCTGTGATATAATTAACATTATTTTCTTTCGTTTCCATGACTGTTGCCGCCGGCAACAGCGGTTACGTAGACGCCACGCTACTGCTTGATTGACAGATATTTGTTGAGATATCGTACTATTATTTTTAAGGGCTATTCTTGTTCCGAAAAAGTTGAATTACACATGTCAATTTAAAATAAAACGAATACGAAACAATAAAATAAAATGAACGTTGTAAAACGATTCGTTAAATGATTCTGTGAAAATGTCTTATCTTACAGACTGCCGCCCGTAGCGACCGCGAGTTTGTTTTCTCTCTTTGATGAATACAGTACGTTCTGATGACGTCGTGCCTATTCATGCTGTTTGGCAATCAATACGTCTTTTATTTTATTAAAGTAAATTATTGGAACGCTTATTTATTCTGTCAACACGTATACGATCCAAAGTAAGCAACACACGCCTCCGGATGTTGCTATTCACACCATCTTCATAACTCATTTAGCAGATTCATTACTTACACTCTGAGCGGTATATTTTTGTTCAAACACCACACACACACACTCGCACGAGCGCGTGGCACTTGATTTAAAAACTTTCGATTTACAAGTTTGTAGCTATTTTCAGCTTCGGATGGTCGACGAAAAATAATAACCTATAACGCACAGGCTGGCGTTGGAGTAGAAATCTAATAATATTAAAGTATTAAAAATAGTACAAAAATTATTACTGTCTCAGTTGTAAAGATATTTCACGAATCGTCAATAAAAATTTAAAACAGGTTTAAAGTTTTCACGCAATTCACTGTCCATTTTACGATATCGATAAGTTTAATTTAAAATAATTGTTTCTGCGTTTCAACAAAATTTAATGGTATCCTCAAGATCTGAAGAACGGTAGTATAAAGAACCAATTAATAAACATTTCTTATATGTTAGCGTGTGGAGATCTTACAACGTATACGAACGTGTGTTAGCGTGTGGAGGAGATCTTACAACGTATACGAACGTGTGTTAGCGTCTGGACATCTTACAACGTATACGAACGTGTGTTAGCGTGTGGAGGAGATCTTACAACGTATACGAACGTGTGTTAGCGTGTGGACATCTTACAACGTATACGAACGTGTGTTAGCGTGTGGAGGAGATCTTACAACGTATACGAACGTGTGTTAGCGTGTGGACATCTTACAACGTATACGAACGTGTGTTAGCGTGTGGACATCTTACAACGTATACGAACGTGTGTTAGCGTGTGGACATCTTACAACGTATACGAACGTGTGTTAGCGTGTGGAGGAGATCTTACAACGTATACGAACGTGTGTTATCGTGTGGAGATCTTACAACGTATACGAACGTGTGTTAGCGTGTGGAGGAGATCTTACAACGTATACGAACGTGTGTTAGCGTGTGGACATCTTACAACGTATACGAACGTGTGTTAGCGTGTGGAGGAGATCTTACAACGTATACGAACGTGTGTTATCGTGTGGAGATCTTACAACGTATACGAACGTGTGTTAGCGTGTGGAGGAGATCTTACAAAGTATACGAACGTGTGTTAGCGTGTGGACATCTTACAACGTATACGAACGTGTGTTAGCGTGTGGACATCTTACAACGTATACGAACGTGTGTTAGCGTGTGGAGGAGATCTTACAACGTATACGAACGTTATTACGTAACTCGTGTATCCCGTTAATTTTTGTAAATGTTAAGTTGTAAATAATGTATCAGTTGATCGTGAATTATTTATGTTGCGTGTTTTGTAACGTGATTTAATATACTGTATAAGTTTAAGAAATGAATTATTCTGCCTTGGTTTAATAATCAGAATTATTATTATTCCAATTCAGCAGTTAAAACTTCAAAATTAATTCAAAAATAGCGGTCGAGTCGTCCCAAACAATTCTCAAGGTTCACCTTCGATATTAGGCTTAACCCTATTCTTTGAGGTTAATCTTGGTTTTGTAGTTTGTGTAATTCCAACGACTCCCCGACGTCTTCTTAGTCTTGGTAATTATAAAATAAATGTTGATACTATCTTATGTTCATGAAATAATAACGCATGGATATGATTTATTAACATTATCGTTTAATCTTTATAATTGGAGTTCAAATTGATAGAAATTTTCATTCGATACACACGTTAGTAACAATCGATAGTTATCTCAGGAGTGAATAATAAAAATAGGTTTAACATATTTCGTGGGAATTCTTGTGGCTGCTACGAAAAGTTCCATTACATGATAAATAACAATATAGAATACATTTACAAGTCTTTCTAGTACTTATAATCTAAAAACAGAGTTACAAAAATTATTAAGAAAAAACATACAATGTCTGATGTTATTCAGTACACCTCGTACAAAGCATGCTGGTTAGAGTGACGTCATCATCATGGCTGCCTTCGTCCGTGTCAGATAATAACTGAAGTTTACTAATGTGTCAAATAAATGTGTTCCTTGTAACCACTGATGCTTATATATATAATTTGTTTTACACTTATTAAAATGTTCACTAGTGATTAGTGGTAGTGTGAATTATAGCGTTTTCTAGTGGTTGTTCGTTTTGAATAAATAATATTGTCAGTTATAAAGTCGAATAATACACTTACACTTCTAGGCGATGTTCGCTGAACGTCTCCTTGTTTTTTTTTTTTATATTTTCTTTATGGTGTGTGTTCCTGGTTAGTTAGAGGATTGTAGTTAAGGAATTGTTTATCTTCAGTGGTTGTCATAAAAATTTTCTTTCACCAAACGGTTTCTGAGTTTAGCTTTTCATTTTAAATACATCTCGGCAAGCACTATTAAACTGTTCTCAATCACAATTAACAATACAGTGACATTTCTTCTTTTTTTAGTCACCGAACTGATCAAAATTTCTTAAATTTTGATTGGCCACTTATGTACAGGTTAAGTGTTATATGATCAATACCCCTTAACTACTTTACATTTTACAAATTACCTTTAACATATAATTTTATTATTATATCCTAATGATACATACAATGTTTATATGATTATTAATTATACAATTACAAACAATTTGGTACTAAACATGCCTCAAGTTATAACTGTAAAACCTTAGTACTTAGTGAATTTCTCTGATATATGATGGAACAATTTATAATGGTTGATTGTAAGTTATACCTTGACTCCATGAGATAAATATATTTAAATTAATTTACTAATAACATGAACTCTTATAATATATAACACAACTCTTAATAATAATACTTGTTTTGACAGTTTTAATTTATTCATACTGTTGAACTATTGTCTGTATGATAAACCATTTTTATTTGCTGTTAATAATAACAAAACACTTTTTATAAAAAATAAATAGCACACTGTTTAACTGTAGTGTGTGTCACTATTATTATTATGTCACTTTTATCACTGTAAGGGGTTGTGTCCCTTTTTCTTTCCTTGATTATATACAATTTTGTTTAATACAATTTTTATAATAGAGTTAATAAAATAAATACAATTTTATTTTATGAATTTGTACTCTTTATCGGGTTTGGTTGGGTTACTCATGGCAAGTTATTTAGGCCTACTAGGTTTCTTTATTTAAATTTTGGTTTGTTTACTGCCTTATTCTACTGGGTAAATACTAGCTGAATCTTGATGATATTAAATAAGTCAAAGATTGTTGTTGTTTAATTACATTTGGTTCCTTACTGATTTTTCAAAACTTGGTATTTCTTTTAATTGGCTATTGATTATGATTTCTTGTTCCCTCTCTGGATAGGGTTTCATTATTATAATGATAATTCTTTTTATAACATTTTGTTTCGTTACAACGTGTGTTAGCGTGTGGAGGAGATCTTACAACGTACACGAACGTGTGTTATCGTGTGGAGATCTTACAACGTATACGAACGTGTGTTAGCGTGTGGAGATCTTACAACGTATACGAACGTGTGTTAGCGTGTGGAGATCTTACAACGTACACGAACGTGTGTTATCGTGTGGAGATCTTACAACGTATACGAACGTGTGTTAGCGTCTGGAGATCTTACAACGTATACGAACGTGTGTTAGCGTGTGGAGATCTTACAACGTGTACGAACGTGTGTTATCGTGTGGAGATCTTACAACGTATACGAACGTGTGTTATCGTGTGGAGATCTTACAACGTATACGAACGTGTGTTAGCGTGTGGAGATCTTACAACGTATACGAACGTGTGTTAGCGTGTGGAGATCTTACAACGTATACGAACGTATGTTAGCGTGTGGAGATCTTACAACGTATACGAACGTGTGTCAGCGTAATGATGTTATGACTTGCTTTACTTAATTACTTTAACTCCTTATGTGGAATGGAGCATAGTGCTTGCTCTGTTTTTAGCTAGGGATTTGATTTCATCCCAGCTGTTTCCTAGCTGCTGTCCACCGCCCATTCTGGTTCTACCACGTCTCCTCCTTCCTTGCGGGTTCAAATCCAGTCTTTCCTTTGCAACCTGGTCGTCTCAGCGTGTGTCCCAACCATCACTATCTTGTCCTGATTGTAGCTAGGGCTTCGATTTCACCCTAACTCCTTCCTTGCTGTTGTCCACCGCCCATTCTGAGTCTACCACGTCTCCTCCTGCCTTGCGGGTTCCAATCGAGTCCCCCTTTTGCAACCTGGTCGTCTCAGCGTGTGTCCCAACCATCACTATCTTGTCCTGATTGTAGCTAGGGATTCGATTTCACCCTAACTCCTTCCTTGCTGTTGTCCACCGCCCATTCTAAGTCTACCACGTCTCCTCCTGCCTTGCGGGTTCAAATCCAGTCCCCCCTTTGCAACTTGGTCGCCTCAGCGAGTGTCCATCGCCATCTTGTCCTGTTTGTAGCTAGCGCTTTGAATTCATTCCAGCTCTTTCCTTGCTGTTGTCCGCCGCCCATGTCATTATGGGTCTACCGCGTCTCTTCCTGTCTTGCGGGTTCCAATCGTGCCCTTCTTTGAAACCCGGTCGCCTCAGCGCGTCCCAACCATTGCCGTCTTGTCTTACTTATTTCCAATCGAACGGGCTTCCGGTTAGCCCCTTCCCAAAACGTAGCGTTGGACATGACGTTTGGTTACCATATTCCTAGGATGGTCCTCAAGGATTAATGAACATCCAATAGCTTGCGCACCAAGTTTTCAAGTCTCACATCCGTATACCAGAACAACTCCACATTACTATAAGCAGTCTGGTCTTCGTCTTCAATTACTTGGACTTCCAGATCGGACGAAGAATCGCAAACGCTCCTTTGGCTTTGTTGTTGTGGTTCTGTTGCATCTCCATTTGGGGTATTGACGCTACCAAGTAATACTGTAATGATATTATAGTCTATTAATTAATATTATGTTACTTTATAACAGTAGAAATTTAACTAAACTGCTTAACTAAGCGGAACTTATATTGTGCCCATTCATAAGTAAGGTAAACAATTTCTATACCAATAATAGAGGCATAACACTGCTCTCCGACCCATACAAGATATTATCCTACGTCTTCCTCTAAAGACTAAAACCGTACGAGGAAGAAATTTGGGGGGGCATACATTTACATTGTACATAGTATATCAGTTTTAAATAATCATAAGGGAACTAGTGATGGACTAGTTCTCTCCACGCCATGTATTCTGTCATCAACTATACTTATTGGTATGTATTAACAGATTGTATAAATAAATGTAAAAAAATATTAAATTTTAAATTACAACGCACTACAAAATGTGTGTGTGTGTCAATACGACTCCACAACAAAAATACACCACAAATTGGATTCACGTTGACGGGGTTTCCCGCCCGCTCCGTCATTACGGATGTGTAAGCATTATAACCACAAAATAAATTAATGTACGTAAGCAAGAACGAGCGCGTGGGAGACACATAGATAATTAGGTCTGGTTTTCGGTTGTAGATTACCTTGCTAGAGTTTGATTAAAAATAGCAAAAAAAATTATGACGAAAATAATTGACAAGTTTCTGTTGTTTTTCTTTTTTTTGCCTTAATCATACTTCAGCTTATTTGTTTATCGATTTATTTATTAGTAGAAGCAAGAAAATAACTCACCTTTATCAATTTAAGACAATGTGCCGTAGGAAATAATAAAGCTTAAATTGTTATAATAAATTGGGTATAACATTATTTGAAGGTTTTTGTACCTGTTTTCCCCCGTCTGTAGACGCAACATTTGACTGTATACATTTTTTTTTAATTTGTTGTATTTATTAGCAATCAGAATTAATGTATATCCTACGAGCTAATTTCCTGACCAATTGTACATTGAAGAACATGTTAGGTTACACGATGAGATATGAAGATTCCAGAGGTAAACTCAGCTTTTCCTCCCTCTTTTTCTTCACCGCTTAGACTGTTTAATCTGTTGCGGCTCCAAACTGGTCGGACCATCTCTTCTTGGGTCTTCCCAGGCATCTGGTCCTTTCGGCTGGGGGAATCTGTCACTGCCCATTCGGCTAACGTGTTGTTTTCAGCTTTCTCTATACTTATTCATGATTCCGTTAACTTTTTCAACTTTCAGTTCCTCTCTTATGTGATTGTTTCTTTCCATGTCTAATTCTGTGTACCCAGCTATGGAATGAAAAAATTTTATTTCCGTAGCCTGAATTCTTGATATTTGTCTAGCAGACATTGTCCACGTTTCTGAACCATAAGTAAGGGTCGGAACTGCCATAGAGTTATATAATTTTATTATGGAATCTTTCCTTGCCTTGTGTTTTAGAGCATGTCGGAGAGTGCTCATATTGGCCATATTATGCGTCACTAGAATTTGATATAAACAATAACTAAAGGTTACACTAAAGGGAAAAGAGGAAGAGGAAGATCGAGATTCCAATATATGAAACAGATTATTGGTGCTGTCAGTTGTAATTTCTGTGATGAGATGAAACGGAAACCACAGAGAAGATCGGTGTGGAGAATTGCTACAAACCCATCTGCGGATTGTTAACTAAGGAAGGATACATAATCACTCTGGGCTTAGTTCACCATTGCCTACTAAATAGCGTAGGTAGCGAATAACTGAAGAATGTTTATTTTGCCCCCTCGTCCTGCAAATATGTATACGCTCTCAATATCGGGGTTCATTTCATTACTGACGAAATAATGCTGAAAAGAAAAACTTAATTCATTGCTTTGTTACATACAGATTCCAGATGGACATAGAAATATGACTTGTTGCCTAAAACTACCTACGTTTTTAATGTACAGATTTATGATAATATTTGGACGGGAAAGATTCTTTAGAAAATCAATAGAAATTGCTTCTATGTGGGTACAGAAGAACTGTGCAGCCTCGGCTTCTTCATCGGGCGTCCACGCGCCCAAACTGTATGGACGCATTCGGGATGTACTTTGAGAACAACCCGCTCGGGTAAGGAGTTCTTCGGAAGCAATTACGGGGAATCACCGACTAGAGTAGAGGTGGGATTTGACGAGTGACTTGTAACGTCGGTGGTTGTCGGAGAGACAGCAGGACTTCTTCCACCACCTTTCAGCCTATCACGGATTCGGCTGAACAGGGGCGTATTTACGGGGGGGTGACACGGACGGGATCCGACCCCCCTCAGAAGGACTAAAAAAGTTTACGAATTTTGTTATATCTTAATGTTTAGGCTGTTTATTTTTTCAGCTGTACGCTAATATAGTACTAACTCTTTTTAAATATACAAACAGGTTTATTAGACAGCATTTACGTATACGTTTGAAATATGAAATACAGGAAAATCAATTCAGTCAATAAGTATTTTATAAACAATGTTTCAATAATGCATATTTTTATTGTCTTATTGCCATTTAATTTAATGGGATTGATTTCAGGATGTTGTCACACGTTTTTCAACCACTTTAAAGATAGTAATGTTGATTAGTCTTAACTCGTTTTTTCTTTTGTACGAAGCCGACTCGACCCCGGATCCCCAAGGCCAAATTCTAGATACGCCACCAGATAATTGATATTGTAAATTTCGACTGTTTATAATCAGTTATATCGGCTCGAGTGTTTTGTGATCGGCAAGGTGATTGCACTATTAAAACGTGTCAAATGTATTTTGTGGGTTCCTGTAACAGATGTGTAGCTTGTTTCTTTTCTGTATGTGTTGATGCTGGTGTAATTTGTTAAATTCGTCACTATAGTCTCTAACGGCGTCAAGACATGCTCTCAAGATAGCTGAAGAAACATTAAAAAATGGACCAGACCACTATTTCAACAACAAGAACCAAAACAAAAAGTCCAAACTCAAACCGTGTAAAAACAATATCCTTCTTCCTTAGTTAACAATCCACAGATTGGTTTGTAGCAGTTCTCCACACCGATCTTCTCTGTGCTTTCCGTTTCATCTCTTCATAGGAATTACAACTTACATCACCAATAATCTGTTTAATATATTCAATTCTTGGATTTCGTTGTCCATGACGTGTCCGTTACTTAACTAAATATAATTATTTCGCTACGACTCGGAACACAAAATGGATTCTTTTATGTATGTCCTTTGTGCAATGTTTTGTGTTATTTGGGCGGCCTGATTGTTGTGTTTGATTTTGATTTGTGCGTATTTTGGTGTGATTGATTTGTTGAGACATGTTTTGTTGAATGTTATGAGCGTAACGATCTTTCTAAGCTTTAATATTGTGAATTTGTAGTTTTGAACTATAGCTCGTCTTGCTGAGTTAAATTCTTGGATTTAGTTGTCCATGACGTGTCCGTTACTTAACTAAATATAATTATTTCACTACGACTCGGAACACAAATGTGTTGCGTTTTGTGTTCCGAGTCGTAGTGAAATAATTATATTTAATAAATTGAAGTCTGGCTTTTCCTCCTCCTCTTTTCCCTTCAATGTAACCTTCAATTATTGTTTTTATCAAAATCTCATGACGCATAACATGGCCGATAAGTTCAACCTTCGCTTCACAATATTTTACCAAAAACTTCTTGTTTCTCCTATTCTAGTCAGAATCTCATCATTACTATCCTTGTTGATCCGTCTTACTTCCAGTAGCTTCCTATAACACCACTTTTCCAGTGCTTCAAGTCTTCTTCCTTTCCTTGTTCCAATTGTCCACGTCTCACGTCCACATAGAGCTACAGATTACATGCAACTCTTCAGGAACCTCTGTTTTGTTTCCAGGGCTATTTATTTAGAAGTCAGTAATTCCCATTTACTGTTAAATGCAACTTTAGCCTGTCCAAATCCTACTCAAAACTTCTCTTTTACTTCTTCCGTCTTCTGTGATTTTACTTCCTAAGTAGGTAAACTCTGTAACTTCCTCTATCTTTGTCCCATTCAGGAATATATTCATTCTGGACTGTCCGTGTTTGCTACAGACCCCCACATTAATTTTATTAACACTTATTCTTAAATTGTACTCTTTGCTCAAATCCTCATCAATTACACTATGCAACATTTTAAAACTTTTGGTACGATGTTTTAAGACTGTAAGGTGATTTTAAAAGTATTTTTCATGCTGATTTCAAATCTGGTTTTAGTTTTTCTGTATCACGTAAGGTTTTTATACAATTCAATTTCGAAGTTTTAAAAAATCGAATTTTGTGAACAGGGAAAATTATTATTATTTGATTGTGAATTCAAAATTGTTTATGTTTTAATCCTGCATAAAATCACAACACATGGCGGTGCAGTAGACAATGGTAACTTATATACTCACTTAAAAATGTTATAATTATTACGAAAACACAACACATATATGAAAATTTAATTCCTCTTCTTCGCTGAATTCACTGCTTCAAGATCTTTCTGACGTGGGTTGAAACTTCTCTTCCGTGATTGTCTCCCTTCACCAGTTCCGTCTCTTTTTAGCATAAAACAGTAGTCGGCCATCATGTTGGCATTCCACCTTCCCTGGTATCTCTTTTCCATGTCCTTGATATCCTGGTGGAAACGTTCGCCTTGTTCTTCACTGACATCGCCAAGGTTCGCAGGGAAAAAGTCAACATGTGAGTGTAGGAAGTGAAGCTTTACACTCATGTTACATCCTTATTTCATGAAACTCTGCAACATTCTTTTAACCATGGTTTTGTACTCTGAATGTTTGTGGTTGCCCAAAAAGTTGACAACAACTTCTTTAAACGAAACCCAGGCCCTTTCTTCCACTGGATTCATTGTACTTTCAAACAAATTGTCTTTCATTAACTTTCTTATCTGCGGTCCCACGAAGATCCCTTCTTTAAGTTTCTCGTAAGATACTTTCGGAAATCTTGTTACCAAGTACTGGAAACAGTCACCATCTTTTGGAAGAGCTTTAGTGAACTGTTTCATTAATCCCAGTTTGATGTGCAGAGGAGGTAATAGTATCTTGCTTCGTTGAACAAGTGGTACATTTATTATGTTCTGTGAACCGGGTTGGAGGGTTTTTATTTTGGGCCAGTCTGTCTTCTTCCAATGTTTGTCTCTGGCTCGACTATCCCATTCACAAATGAAACAAGGCATTTTTGTGTAGCCGGATTGTTGACCAAGTAACATACCTACTACTTTTAAATCCCCACAAATTGTCCAAGAATGTTTTTCATAATTCACGTATTTTAGCAGAGCTTTGAGATTTACATACGTCTCCTTGAGATGAACTGAATGTGCAATGGGTACTGATCCAAACAAATTTCCATTGTGTAAAAGTACACCTTTGAGGCTAGTTTTGGACGAGTCTATAAGTAACCTCTACTCACTTGGATTGTAAGTGACGTTAAAGAAATTCAATAAACCCTCAATATCACAACAATAAACCAGAGAGTCTTCTTCTTTAAAGAATTTCATTAATTCGTTCTCTCTGGACCTATACCAAGAGAACGTAACTCCGGGTAGTAGAAGATTTTTTGCATTCTATCTTGACCCAAGCAATTGGGCGGCATCTTTTGTCAGGTTCAAGTCACGAGTAATACCATTAAGTTCATTTTGATTGAATAATTTTGGTGCAGAATCTTCTTCCGGGTTGTAATCATCAGCATTATCGCTTTCATTTTCTGAGCTGCTCGCCAGTGGCACATCTTCAAGAACGGGAGGTGGAACTGGTATAGGGAGAGAATTACAATGCGTAACTGGTCGTAAGGCCGAAGGAATGTTCGGATATTGTATATCCTTCTTACTTTTTGCGTTATGACCTTGAATTTTAACCATACGAAAATAGCAATCGTTAACATGATTTTGTGGCTCCCTCCAAACCATTGGGATTGCAAAAGGGATTGATTTTTTTGCACCATTTTTCCACAGTCTCAGTCCCTCAACACATGTACGACATACCTTGTGTGGTGCCCAGCTTTTGTCTTCATCACCAAGCCTTATGCCGAAGTACGCGTAATACACGTTTCTCACAAAACTATTAATGTCCTGTCTTTGCTTACCAATTACGTAGCTACCACAAATATAACAGAAACGTTTGGGTTATTCAAAACACTTCCGGGAACTCATTTCTACAGAAAGTTCACAAACTATATATGACAGCACAAATATAACCTCACAGCTCTATAGCATGTAAACAATGAACTACTGTTTCCCGCCTAACAGCCAGCTGGGTGTAACAAGTGTGGCCAACTAATCCCTCCCCCACAATAAAATTTCCCCTTGTGAAACTTACGTGTAAATAAAAGATGAGTTCATTTGATTTGCAAAAAAAACTGTACGTGATAGAAAGAAACGGATTGCAGATCTGGAATCAGCGCAAAAAAATGCTTTAGGAACACCTAAGACTACAGAAACATAGAAAATCATGTTGCATAGTGTTATATATAACTGTTCGCTTAACTACTGTTCAACTTTCACCTATAATTGTAATGTCATCGGCAAATCTTAACCTTAATTCTCTCTCCTCAATTAAATTACAAAATGCCCCCCCCCCCAACAACGCCTAGACTGCGTGACGTTGATGCATGTTTCATCAAACATCGAACCACCAACTCGCCGAGTTCCAGATAACGGCTACACGCAGTCAGTTAATTAGTCACACAATCGCTAATTGCTGATCTTTATTATTTTCTCTGACAAACAAAGTGAAAACCAACGAACGCTCCCTATTACTTTCTCCTGTCGAAAAATTAGTCATTACCGTTGCTGTTGTGAATAATAACCATATTCTTTGTCTATACGTCATTGCATGTCTTTTCATATCACTTTGATTCTCTGGCTTTTCTCGTCTTGCAATCACACAAAACTTTTTTAAATTTATAATTACATATGTCTATGTACATAATTTAAAAGTTAATAATAAATAATACTTTACATGATAAAAGCATTTGTAACCGGGCTGTTTGGCGGCGGTCGATTGTTTTGACAGTCATTTTCTAAACGTTTCGGGCACCCACCTGAGGCGTTCTTCAGTAGAAAAAAGTTAAAAGTGTTCGACAAAGGGGGGAAGCCGAACGTACCCCTAACCTAGGTATAAGCCAACGCATACCTACCTACGATGCACTTTTGGCTCTCCACCCTTTGTCGAACAGTTTTAACTTTTTTCTACTGAATAAGGCCTCAGGTGGGTGCCCGAAACGTTTAGACAGTGACAGAACAAAGCCATCAACCACGGACAAACAGCCCGGTTACAAATGCTTTTATCATTGACTCCGGCCGTGATAGCCTGCGTAATAAAAACTTTAAAGTTTTTAAAACAAGAATATAGGCCTATGTAGTTTTTATTGTTATTATTATTGTTTTATTTTCATAGTTTATTACATATTTGAATTCTGATGCTGAAAGTAAATTAAATTAAAACTGTCGAAACATTGTACAAGAATTTTAAAAAATTCTAGTTTAAAAAATATAAAGTAGTAGGTTTATTATTAATATAAATAACAAAGATAATGTGAGTAAATATGAATATTATAATTTTAAAAATACAATATTCTTTACGTAACGTCGCACATATCAAATATCTTAACAAATTTATCTCAAGTAATCATGTATTTATTTCCAAAATTATTATCCAAATGCGCGCCTAGTGTAACATAGAGCTAGACAATCATTTTGGTAACATTTTGTTGTGAATCAACTGTTACTACTTTGTATTTCTGAGCAAAGACACGCTCAACACATAATATATACGATGAGAAAAATCTTAGAGAGAATTTCACAGAGGAAAATGTCTTAATTGCGGGAATCTAGTGTAATATTAGAGACCTAATTTGAACAAAATTACTTAGAGGAGACAAGTTCTCTTAAAATGATATAACAATAATTACATAATGAGACACAAGAAAGAGAAGAAACTATGTGAAGAAACAACTAATATTAATAATTGAATCATCAGTTGGACAAACACGTTATGAGTATAGTACACAATCACGAATCGAGCAGAAAAGTGGGAACTAATAAACAATAACTAAGATTTAAACTACAAAAATCGGATCAACGGCAAAGACATGCAAGGTGCTTTATACAAATCGCGAAGGATTACTGACAACGAAATGAAACCGGATGACAGTAAAGAGGAATGGAAAAATGGAAGGACTAGTTTAAAATTTATAGACCTACTGTTTTGTCGCCTGTGGCCCGAGTTCAATTTGATAACACCGCTACAGAAGCAAAAAGGAAGGGTACGAGAAGAAGAAGTGCAGAGATTAAGGCACTAGGAAGGCGAAAAATACACCAACAGATTGCGAAAGGACAGGAAAGCTATGCAATCAGGACGACTAAACATCCAAAAAAGTTCAGAATTGTGGGTACTTTTACAAATGTTTCTCGTGACAAAAACTTGACATTCCCAAAAAAGAAAAATCATTTATCAGAGTTTCTTCTTATCTTTCTGCACGTCACAGACCAGTTTGTCCTGAACCATATTCCAGAAACCATATATTTCCTCGGCAGACAACGTAATGCTTGAGTTATTGTTCGGTATTTTTGAGCACGCGAAATATTCACACAGTCGAGTTCGAGTATCGCGGACGTGTATCGACTCGCGCGCCTCTATCGACTGCTTTGCAATGCTCTCTCGACCACTTTCCGGTGCACGTGTGCAGGAAGTTTTTCTCAGTTCAGTTTCAACTGTCGAAGGAGCAGCACGTGGTGGAACTCGCTCACCAACAAACGGCATCATAGGAGCAGTTTGAGAAACCAAGGTTTATACATTCGCCCCCCCCCCCCCGTGGACAATTTCTAAGTTTTTTTATTCTTCTACGATGCAGGGGCTATGTACTCTGAGCGCCGATACTGATAAGCCCGTGTTCTGTGCGCCGAGCTTATCTGTGCATCATTAGACGCGGTAGCACGTGGCTGCATATCGGTCTGTCCGTTGTTCTTCAACTCCGTAGACATCATTAGCGGTCCTATGAAAGTTTGTACAATTCGTTGCTAAAAGGAATCATCACACCACTAGTAAGCTCCCGGAGCTCCAGACCTCTCTAACTGTTTTGAACGAAATACATTTATTATTATGTTAGTTAAACTTCAATATCAGACAATTTCTTCTATTATCAGAAAAACTATGAAAACCCAACTAGCTACTATTTTATTAGTAACATAACAATTTAAGGCAGACAATTATAAAATAAATACTAAAATATCTGAGCTTCTGCATTGGATTCTTAGTTAAATTTGTAACCATAATACCTAAATGATAAATAATTTAGTCATATATTTTCAGTTTATATGTTTTCACAGATATCTGTAGGTCTATATCTAACGTTATTCACAGATACTTATAACTGATAACAAAATATGAGATATTTCTGAGACATAGTTCACAAATCGTTTTGAAAGCGATCCAAAATGAGTGTTGAGACATGCTAATTCTGTCAAATTGCTACACGTACATAATACAGAGACTACAGTTACAGATTTTGTATTTTAACTAAAATTCCTAATAACTTTAAACCCAGATAAAACCTTTATAATTTTTTTAAAACTTTGAGTTCTATTTTCGGCCCTTGGTGCTTCTAATATTAGCTTTTTGTTTTAACGTACCCTTGACGTGCTGATGTTTTTTCTTCGTACACACTCAAGAATGTAATATCCTCATTTGAATGTTTCACCATGTACTGATATTCCTCGTGAAAAAGTCGAGACTCCATCTAAATAAAAATTCACGACTTAATACTACTGTGTCACAACGATTGTCAAACCACAACTAAGGAAAGGTGCTTATAACAAGCTCATGTACGAATCGTGTAGTCAGCGGATTTAAGGTATGCGGCTAGATAACCATCCTCGTGAGTTTTATCTTCTTTATCAATCCGCTTACATTGCACATCTTGTGTTTACGCATATACACAGCTCAGCTCTCCGTCTAATAATCATTTTTCATTTTCTTAATTACAGTTGTATTTAATCACTTTCTTTTATTATCTCCTCAGATTTGTTCGTCCTAACCAAATGAGAAATCCTGACACAATAAATAGGATTATTTACTATGTGCTAATGATCCATGTGCAAACGCACCATTACATGCAAAATTTCAAAGTAAAAGCTGCATGCGTCTGAAAAATGTGTAAGGCAATATTCATCCGTTACCTTTAAACAGCAGTAGACCTGAAATACTTCGGCGGATGTAAGTTATTTTATTTCTCATTGACAGGCACACACACACACAGGCACACACACACCTGTAGTTTGAGAACGAACCTGTGATTTCTGAAGTTAAGTGTGATTTATAATTATTAAATAATATTAAAAATAATAATAAGATTCTTAATTTCAGTAGTGACCATCGATCAATAAATTTTAACGATGGAAGGTTAAATATATATAAATATAACACAAATTTTACATTGTTTGTTTCCACAATACATTGTTTTTGCGTTGTTTACGTTTCCACAATATTTATTGTCATCATCAGGACCTGTGTACGGACAACAGAGAAAAATCAAACACATAACTACCAACCAGAACACCCTACTGATTTCTAAACATGTGTTCTTTTAATTACCTTTACAGGTCAAAAGGACGCTGTACAAATGTCTTCTGGTTTGTGTTTATAAATAGGGTGTGTGCTGCATTGCACCTTACAGTTGTAGACAGTCATATTATCTAGTATCAGTTAGTTTCAAAGTAGGTATAAGTAATTATGACACATATTCGATTAGTTTTAAACTCGGTGCAGTTGTCAATCCGCGTCTTTCATATTTTACCCTTACGTAGAGTTTATAAGTATATACCTGTGTGTGTGTGTGTGTGTGTGTGTGTGTGTGTGTGTGTGTGTGTGTGTGTGTGTGTGTGTGTGTGTGTGTGTGTGTGTGTGTGTGTGTGTGTGTGTGTGTGTGTGTGTGTGTGTGTGTGTGTGTGTGTGTGTGTGTGTGTGTGTGTGTGTGTGTGTGTGTGTGTGTGTGTGTGTGTGTGTGTGTGTGTGTGTGTGTGTGTGTGTGTGTGTAGGGGGTGAAACAGTTTTGTTTTACATTGCCAAAATAATAACATTTCTTACACATTATTTTACTTAAATAGATAGACATAATTACAATATTCCAAAAACCTAATTAAAGCAGTATTACAATTTAAATTATTGATAATATAATAATCCCCTAATTACGTCTGTAAATAATTATAGATCCAGTAATCATTGAATGTTTATTGGAATTGGTACAAATATCAATACATGTCTAAAAATATGTTATAGCTGAATGCAGATTGTAAGGTGTTCAATAATGTAGGCCTATATTATTAAAAGTTATTACCTACTAGCACTGAACACACATCCATAAATTAGAGAATTGTGTACAAAATAACAGAACTACTGATTTTACAAACATAAAATTATGGTAAACAAATCAATCATGTGGCAGTGGTTGTTACTTATTATTTTATTGTTGTAAAATAGTATTTACCGAGTACGTCGTCTATACAGAGTAATATAGTCTATTGCTAAATTATGCAGACGTCGACATTCACGCGCTCTCTCTCTCTCTCTCTCTCTCTCTTGTACTCCAGCACTCTCACACTCCCACCATTACTCTTTCCCACTCCTAAAAGGGGTATACAAGCCCGCGTGCACTTGTACACACATACGACCATCTCGTATACACACAAACACACGCAGACGCACAAAATTTTCTAATCTCCACATCTCTCTCTCTCACTCTCTCTCTCTCTCTCTCTCTCTCTCTCTCTCTCTCTCTCTATCAAAAAGACATAAAGTCCCCCCCCCAACACACTCAAATCACAATTACGCATATTACACATATCGTAGGTACAGATAATAATCATGTTGGCTTCTTTACGTTTTAGCAGCCAGGTAGGTCTATACGAATACCTATGCTTTGCGCATCTACACATTCTAGAACCGACTCTATATACACCTGCATACACATGCGTTTGTGTGTGTTTATGTGCGTGCGGGCGCGCGTGTGTGCCAGTTAAAGAGAAATAAAATAACTTATTTCCGCGGAAGTCTTAAAAGTAGTTGAATACTTCAGGTCTACTGCTGTTTAAAGGGAACGGATGGATATTATCTTATTCCTTTACCTTTTTCAGAAGTCTGCAAATTTCACTTTAACATTTTTTTATTATACTTGTAATAGTGCCTTTGCATCTTTAGCGAGTAATCGTTTTCATTATCTCAGAATTTTGTGACGATTTAAATTGTAACAATAATCGTAAAAATAAAAAAAAATTTAAAAATTAAGTTCGCGAGCGATTAAGCCATTTAAATCTCACTATAATACCTAAAACCCCTGTATGTACTCAGTATGAGAGGAAGAAGTAATTAATAAGTTCAAAGAAACATTAATAAAAAGGCAAATTGTAAATAGTTATTATTGTCATATTTAACCCTTTGCTTATTATCAGGCGGTGACCTGTTAATTCCGGACTCGACATGTCTTCCGAGTCGTCTGTAATTTAGAATAAGGTAAAAAACCTAATGTTAATAATTAAAAATCTGAAGACACAGATAGTCGCAAAAATAACTTACTTAAATTATGTATGTTTATTAAGGGATAAGTTTGGTAATTAAAAAATGTTAACTTAAATAAAGATAGGGACTATATTCTCGCGCAGTAGTTGCCCCTCTCCCTCTTGTTAAGTACCAGTCGAAGTGAGCAGAAAAACGCCCTCTCACAATGTTGACTTCATGCAGTGCAGACGTGCGAGCAAACGCTCTGACACAATGTCGCTAATTCTTTTGTTTTAACTTAAATATTGTATATGAAATATTGCTACTAAAAGCGTGTGTTATGTATCAATTAATATAAATGTGTGATAACAAAAGGACATAATATGTAACACAAAACACTAAAATGGTGTTAAACAAGAGGACTACTCGCTTCAAGAAGTAACTACACTTCAACATCATTCCTGAAGATGTGATCTACCAGAACTTATAAACACTCATAAACACGAGAGAAGATGCAGACCAGGACAGCCGAGAATCTACAGATAATTACACCGTAGAAACTTCAGTATACTCTGTGAACATTCGACACCTTATCGACGAAGACCCGACCGAGATGATGACGGCGCATTCAAGGATTCCCAAGACGGACACCCCAGGACGAGGTTTCTACATTCCATTCTAAAGGTGACTCGATAGCCTGTCTATCGAGGGTTACTAATATTTGTTACACACACAACTAAAAAAGAGACTTTTCAAAGACTATTAATTTTATGTAAACATTAAAAGAGTAAATCTAAAAGTTTTACTGTAACTACTCAAATATCATACGTTGTAACGGTTTATATGTTAATGTATCGTAGTATCATTCCAAGTAATAGTACCATTCTTCAAATGGTTAAACAAGTCTTGCAAGCTAATATCATGAATTGAGTATAATTAAAAGTCTTAACTACAAAATACAGAAAGTTAACCCGGATCCGAGGTATAGCTATATAGAATCAATTTGATCCCAAAGTTTGATGAAAGCATTGAAGTAACTTTAGTTTAATTAGTGATGTCATGGGATCTGTCAGTAAATGTTGTCAAATAAAGAGAAGTCTTCTTGTTACACACATATAATGAGTGCGTAAATCAATAAAATACCTTCCCTTGTTTCCTTACACAGTTAGTAAGTAATTTGTTCAGTTAATAAGTGTCAATACATTTCGTTACAACGTAGGCAGCCCATATAATTGACAGAGGTCAGTTAAGATGGGTTCCCTGGATTTGTAACGCGGCAATACGTTACAATTTCTCATTTACCTGGGACGAACACATTTGAGAAGAAATAAAAGAATTTGTTTAAATACAACTGTAAATAATAATGCAGAATACGATTATGAGACGGAGACCTGAGCTGTAGGCCTATGTATGCGTAAACACGGGATGTAGGCTACTATGTAAGCGGGTTCATAAGAAGGCAAAACTTGCTAGTATGGTCGTCTGTACTATATAGCCGCATAGCTTAAATTTGCTGACCATATGACTCGTAGATGAGCTTGTTACTCGCACCTTTCCTTAGTTGTGGTTTGACAACCGTTGTGACACAGTAGTATTAAAGTCGTAAATTTTTATCTAAATGGAGTCATTACTTCCAAAAAAGTAAGTAAGAATGACCCTCTATTTCTTCACGAGTGATATCAGAACAGACGTTCAAATGAATATATTACGTTCTGGGTGTCTACGAAGAAAAAACATCAGTCAAAGGTACATCAAAACAAAGAACTAAATCTGGAACCACCAACGGCCTAAAATAAAACTCAAAATTTTTATAAAATTGTTATAATTTATTAGGAGGTAAAGTTATGGAGGTAAAGTTATGAGGAATTTATTGAAAATACAAACTCTGTATCTGTAGTTTCTGTATTTAATAATTTAACAGAATTAATGTGTTTCAGTACGCATTGAAAATGTTGGATCGCTTTCAAAAAGTTTGTAAACTGTGTTTCAAAAAACCTTTATATTTTGTTATCATTTATGCTGTATATTTGCGAATAATGTTAGATACAGAGATCGATGGAAACACACATACATTGAAAAGCTATGACTAAATTATTTGTCAATAGGCTACAAATTATATTATGGTTACAAATTTAACTAAAAACTAACGCAGTAATCCAAAACTTTTAGTATTTATTTTATGATTGTCTGCTCTACAGTTATGTTACTAAAAAATGGTAGAGTAGTTAGGTTTTTGTAATTTTTCTGATAAGATGAAAAACTTTGTATTATTGGAATTTAACTAAGTTAATAATAAATGTATTTGTTCTGGGACCTTACTAGTGCTGTGATAATGGCTTTAGTAATGACTTGTACAAATTTTCATTGGACCGCTAGTGTTGGCTAACGAAGTTGGCGAACAGCGGATATACAGATATGCAGCCAGGTGTCTAATGATGCATGGATAAGTTCGGCGCACAGAACACGGGTTTATCGGTATCGGCGCTCAGACCACGGGCGCTCTGAGCACGCTACCGACGACGCAGGTAATCCCTTTTCTTCCTTCCGCTCTTTTTTCTAAAGGGGTCTGCTACCCCCAGTTCAAACTTTCTTCGAAGCGTGGGGAATTCGTAGTGAGGTAAGACAAACCTATGAATTTTATATTCTTTTTACAGCTCACCAGAGGAGTGCATATTAAATCAGGAAGTTTTACATTCGTGAGGTATCGTAACTTTTCACGTAACTAAAACATCTCAGTTATTGTTTGATTTCTTTCCATAAAAAAGACTCTTTCTATCTCTTCTCCTTCTCCTGGTTCTTCAAAGGAGATGGATTTGGCTGCCCTTGTCAGAGACTCGCCAATTGGACTGTTTCTGTACTCAGCTTCAAATGATTGTACAAGTTTATTGTTCACTTTATCTTTTAGCCTAAACGGTCCTAATTTTAGTCTCGCGTAATCATTTCTGAGTTGAGCTTGATGAGGTCAACCCCATCTGACCCCTGTAGCAGTAGCGCCGTCGGTGAAGTGATGAAGACCTATAACAAACGCTGCCAAATTCCGAACTAATGAGACAGATAGCCTCCTCCCTGGTACATAACTTCAGTCTCGTATCTCTCCTTACTTCATATTTCAGTAATTTTTTGTCGCTCTACACGTTGTTAAGCGTTCCAGAAGTGTGTGCTGGGGAGTCCCGCTGATCGGTGTGTGTTGCTGCCGCTCGCTCTGTGTGCTGTGACGCGCGCCCGCGATCCGAATTCGTACGCATCACGATCTCTTTGTAAAACACCATATATTGTTAATTGTGTTTTCGTTTCGTTAGTAACAAAATAAATAAACGTAAGTGTTTTTATAGTAATTTTTAAAAGTGAAGACGTATTATAAACAGTTAAACGCCTTTTCTTTAACAGTTAAACGAATTCTTAAACATTGTAAACAAATTAAACATTTCGTTGTAAACAAGCATTAACGTGTAACATGTTCTTTAAGAAACAAAGCTTTTATTCAATTGCGTGAATCTAATTTCACCTGCCTTATTAAACATATTTTTGGTGACCCCGGCGTGATCTGAACTAAACGTATTATTAAACTGACAGTTTCACGTGATACGATACGAATCCGGTACATTAAAATCTTAGTGAACTACGAAAAAGTGTTGCGGAACATATTTCTGGAAATAGTGTTATCAGTGAAAGGCCAAATGAAAGTTAAATTCCCAAATACCAGTGAAAGTGAAAGTGCAGAGGAGTTACAATTATTTAAGTGTTCAGTGTAAACGGAAAAAGGTAACAAATGTAAAGATACATATTGTAACGTACCGCTTTCTTCGTGAGGCGTTTTACTTAATGGAAACTTTGTTTTCTTTGCCCCACGTTGTTAGCGTCAAATCTTTAACGTACCGCTTTGAGGCATTCACCACTTACGAGTATCTTGCAATTACAAGCTTTGTTAATTCCGTCCCACAGTTGTACGCCAATTCTGTAACGTACCGCTTTTTTCGTGAGGTGTTGTATAGTTAAATCCTGCACCACGTTGTACGCGTCACTTTTGTAACGTACTACTTTTTCACGAGGCGTTATTTAGCAAAACGTCAGTCTGAGTCAAGCCCCAAATGTTGGGTTCGCCAAATCTGTAACGTACCGCTGTTTTCGTGATGTGTTAAGGAAGTGTTATTATATGCCTCACGCAGTATGCGTCACTTTTGAATTATACTAACTGACGTTTTAAACGGTATAAATAAAGGATTTTGTTTATCTTGTTTTACTCAATCTAAAAGAAATCGAGAGTGTGTGATTTGGGGTCAAGGAGGTAATTTGTTCAGCCTTATGCAGAAGAGAGAGTAAGTATTATTATTGCCCCTCTGTTGTGACGATTCCTTCTGTATGTTGTGCTGAAATTTTCATTAACTACCCACTACAATAAATTATAACACGTTATAATTCAATATTAATTTTCAATAATATTGCTTTATTGATTATTGACTTTTGTCTCCAGCCACCAAAGTATAGGTATCACAATTAATCTTTTTAAAAAGATAACATCATCTCGCCTTTACCGAGTAAACATAGATCTGTCTAAAGAACAAAACATATATGTTGTTATTTAACCAATATTACGCTATAATAAAATACATCAGTTATTACATAATTCTTATTAATTCCCCAGGGTTCAGGGTGAATTCTTTGTGTTATGAGAGTGTCAGAAATGGCTAATTGCTACGCTTTACAAATATAAAAAATTAATAAATAATTTTGGTTTATTTTTCAAATGTTACATAGTTTCCGGAATTGCCGTAAGAGAGCAGCATGTATTTGTTTACTTTTGAAAGGAACATATGATAAAATGAATATTTTTTCGTTCTATTTCACTATTAAAAAACGAGTTTTCTTCTGTATTTATTACGAAAAATGTTTATATTACCTCGCTCCGTGTTGTCCTTACTGGATTGAAGTTTTATTCTGTGATGAGGTACGTCTTGCGTTATTATTTCCTTTTCATTTTCGAGTATTTTTCTGATTGTCTATTAGACGTAGGCCGAATTATATTGGATCCTCAGAATGGTTTCATCCACTGGTTTTTAATGTATAACACCTTTTAATTTGGATTCCTCAGGTATAATTGGTTAGTATTCACTTTGTTTATTACTCTTGCGTGAATTTCGCCTCCTCCAACGTCCAAAAAAGGTTATTTTTTTATAATTTTTGTCGCATCGATTCTTCAACTCTCCGGTTCAGTTCAAAATTTTTGTATCTTATATTAACAATACTTGTTATTTTTCATCACTCTTAGTAACACATAGTATTTTTATTATGTAGGCAGTTTGTGATTATTATAAATTTATATTTTTATTTATGGAAAATAATTCCCTTCCATTCCGGTTTATTTACTAATTTAATTCACATAATATGTTTTGGTTAATTTTTTTTTTATGACGTATATAAATATTTTATCATTTTATTATCATCAAATAAATTTATATATTATTTATTTAATCTCGAATAGTGTTCATACCCGGTACTACTTCCTGTTGTCACTTCCTTCATAGGATTATTTTAATTTTATATTATCTTTGGTAGTTAAAATTTTCATGTCTTTTAAAATTAACCCTGGGTTTTCTTACAATCTAACATAATTATTTGAAACAATATAATATTAACTTGGGTATAACAAATTGTGGTTCATACAATATAAATTACAATAAATAAATAAAATCACAAAAATCGATTAGTATTATTACATACTACTTCCATAAGTTTATCCTTTCCAAAACATACAGCACAGTTTAGTAATACATTAATTTCACTTTGGTTTTTTCACCTCAATGGGTACACTAGAACTCACTTCGCACTATATACCACTCGAATTGTTTATTATGTGGAGTGATATAATTAAATTTTGAGCGAGCTTTAGTTCTACCCATTTCTGACTTTTATTCTCATGATTTACTTTATTGGGACCGGGTTATGTGCCGTTACAATATTAATACACACACATTAACATAAAAATATAAATTATGAACAGAATCAACCCTTTGTGTAACGTTGTGCAACCACAAGATCACACATAATTAAAGCACGCAGTTGTGTGCCGCAACAACGTTAGGCATTGTTGATATCAACACGAACAAGTAATTCATTTCTTAGAACAATTTCAGAAACATTAGCAAATTCCGCAATAACTGTTGATGAATTTGTATTTGGTTATTATTACTGTAGTCATTAAGTGTTTTCAATTTGTAATCTCAATACTCGTTTATTAGATACAATGGTTTCAGATAATGAAAGTCACAATACAAGACACGATTACAAAGCTTTAATTCGTAAACGTGCCCAAATAAAGGGCAGAGTCATTAGAATTAAGAATTTTCTCGACTCGTTTGATGCAGACGTCCACTCATTTTCAAACTTAAAATCTAGACTACAGAAATTAGACGAATGCTGGTCAGAATTTAACTCTGTCCAGACGGATATTCAAGGTTATGATGAAGATGTTGTCACTTCAGACGAAGAATATTCTACATTTGAAGACAGTTATTTTGAAGTCCATACGAAAATTGAAGATCTATTATCTACTCAAGCCAATAAACAAACTGTCTTATAACCAAAACAGTCTTCACAACAATCAAACATATCCGATAACATTAAACTTCCAGATATTCCGCTCCCCACATTTTCTGGTAAATACGAAGAGAGGACAGATTTCTGTGATATTTTTGAGGCTTTAATAAATAATTCATCTAAACTAACAAATATTCAAAAATTCTATTATTTACGTTCGTGCTTAACTGATGAAGCATTGCATGCTATAAAGGAAATTAAAAAAAACTAACAAATAGTCAAACAGGAGACAGTTTCTATGCTTGCGAGCACAGTAAGCACTATTTATCAACCTCTGTACCGTTATCAGACGACTAGTTGCCATAAATTTATTATTATTATTTCTTTCGAAGAAACTTGTAAGGGGAATTTTGACAGATTTGAATGATATACGTCAAAATAATATTTCTGTTCGAAAAAAAACGCTAGAGACCTAATCAACTGGAATACAATGAGTGCCTTTTACACAAAAGACTTGTTTTGGAACACCTTAATGAAATAATAAGCTCAGCTGTACTTCTAAAAATTTGCTCTGTACTTTCCTCTCTTTGTCACACACGTTCTTTTGAGTCATTATCTCTGTGCTCGAATTGTTTCCTGTTGTGCTCGGAGATTATCGCTGTTTTCAGTTCAGCAGAATTTCGCAAACACAACAGGCCAGTGTAAAAGAGAGCGGCATGGTAGAGGTAAGAGACTCGTCAGTATGAACAATGCTGGCTGACTGTCCAAGATGTCGATGGCTTTGTTCACAAATCTTAAAAGACGGTCGTTTGGAACTGTTATTTGTTAATGATTACTGATACAAGTGCGGTCGGTTACTCGGTCGTGTACGTAGTCCGTTAAAGTACACATCGCTTGTCTCTTTTTTAATTTGTTATTGTTGTGATTGTTTTGGTTTTTTGTGTTCCTAAGTTCTGAGAAATGGGAGATAAGAAACGCAAAGGAGTAACACTGCTTAATTTCTTTGAAAATTGCCTGACTGGCAATTTGAAAATTTCTTTGTTGTGACTGATTCAGCTTACTGCTACTACTGCCGAGCATTTTGTGACAGTGTGACTGAAAGGATGCGTTTACGAAAACTGGGTATAAGAATTGGAAGAACTGAAATTGTTTATGTTTATAGGCCTACAGTATATTTGTTTTAGGTAAACCTATCTGGAAGTACAACTTATGAAGAAAGGTTTGTTGATCATTAAAAAATGAAATTGTCCCTCGTTTACTAACTAAGAATTATTACTAAACTTTCTAATTTTCTATATACTGTATTTTATTAATTTTATTATATAGATGGCCTCACTACACACTTGAATTTATGAAGCTTTACCTTACCCCTCCCCCCCAAGTTAGGCCTCAAGTTACGTCCATGGGTGTTACTACGGACTAGTGAAACATTTTAAATCAAAATTAATAAGTAAAGAGACAAAAGCCACGCTCTACAAGACCCTGATCAGACCAGTTCTGATGTATGGCTCGGAATGCTGGGTGCTAAAAAATCTAGATGAGCAGAAACTAGCCGTGTTTGAGAGGAAGGTACTGAGGAGAATCTATGGTCCTGTGAAGGAAAACGAGACTTGGAGGCGACTGCATAATCGAGAGTTGTACGAAAGGTGTAAAGATCATCCGATCGTGCAATTCATACAAATTAACAGATTGCGTTGGACCGGACATGTGCAAAGAATGGCGGAGGATAGAATAAAAAAAAAAATCATTAATTATTTGCCGATGGGAAGGAGAAGGAGATGGAAAGACCGCGTACAAGATGGCTGGACCAGGTTGGTAAAGAGGCAGTGAGGCTGGGTGCAGCAAACTGGTGGACATTGGCAGGGAGTAGAGACCAGTGGGGACGATTTCTTTTGGAGGCTAGGCCCGGACTGGGCTGTAGCGCCGAGGATGTATGTATGTATGTATGTGCAATGGTGACTGTGGTAGCACGAACTTATGTTAGTTGTTTTTTTCTTAACCTGTTAGTTGTTTTGAAAGCAGATACAAAAATTTTATTAAAACGATTAGAAAAAGCCGACGATCATGGGATACTGGTAACTCAGAGACGTGCCACGCTGGAATCTGAGTTCCAAGCTAGCTTCTGAAGCTCCTACCTCATGGCCCTGCCCAAGTAGAGCGATATGCTTTTTAGCAGGCCTTACATCGGCTGTCTGCGCTAGCCTACACTAGCCCAGTGTACACCGAGGTCGCTTTCCACGAATCACCTGGTCGTATACAGTACAGCCCCAGCCCGGTTTTAAGAGGATTATCTGCGAACCTTACAACGCGTGCATAAAATTTGCGTGCAAGTCGCCTTATGCTGTCGTCCAAGGAGCGGACGCCAATTCCGCTCCTCAGTAGGCGTGAAGAGAATCGACGGGGTACTTCGGCCGCTAGCCAAAGACTCCTGACGAGGACGCTTGGCAACTTCTTTTTATGCATGGCGGCGAGATATCCCCAGACCGGGCAAGCGTAAGTAGGCCTAATGATCAGCAGCAGATACGCACCAACGATCATTTTGCCCAATTTCCTTGTCATAGCCGAGCTGACCAGGAGTGGAAACAGTTGGCTCAAACGAGCGGGTGCTCGCTGATGAACTGTCTGAGCGTGCGCACGCCAGGTGACCCGACGATATAGTGTAAACCGAGGTACCTACTTCACTTCGTTCGACCAGCACAAGTACGTTCTGCCGATGCGAAGTTGCCTCCGCGGATCTTTCCGGCGCTTAGAGAATAAATAGGACGTCTATACTCTTCGTTGCGTTTAAAGACATCTTCCGGTCCCTGAGCGAAACGAGCTGGTGCTGTAGTCGTAGGACGGCCCGTTCTGCGTTACAGTCGGCTGTAAATACAGCCGTGTCGTCAGCAAATAGGGCTATCTGGACTCCAGACTGTCTCGGTCCATCGTTGACATAAACTGAGAACAGAAGGGGGCCGAGAGCAGTTCCTTGAGGGACACCGGCAGTGATTCGTCTCTCGGAAGAGACAGAATCACCTACTTTGACGCAGAAGGTTCTCTCCGTCAGAAAGCTAGCGATCAGATGAAGGTAGCAGTTTAGGAGTGGACTTCCCGGAGTTTCTATAAAACCCCATCGTGCCATACGCTGTCAAAGGCTTTTTCTACATCTAAGAAACATCCAGACGCTAATGATTTCCCTACGACTGTAGTTGAACAAACTTTATCTGTTGTGAACTGCAACGCTAATCCAGCCAATCAAGGCTAGTTGTTTTCCTTTTGACAATCTCAATCACAATTGGTCGGGGGCCAGAGTTCGTGGAAATGAATCATTCTGTATTGGATTCGTACCCACACGTGTCGCTGAAGTAGTCAGTCTGATGATCATCATTACAATACATCGTTAGGTCGAAAAATATACGATAATGACTATTCCTTCTATAAAAACTCAATACTTGCCGGCACCCCACCGGTTGTTTTCAGAGATGACTAACCTGGCAGGCCATTAATTTCATTACAGAGAAAATACAAAACACACACACACACACACACACACACACACACACACACACACACACACACACACACACACACACACACACACACACACACACACACACACACACAAGGTGAGCAACAATGTTCCGTGTGAAATGTTTTTCGCGTTATTCATAAGTAAATAGCGCGCTGTTATCGGTAAGTCAATGAGATTGAGCAGCTGCCAATCCGCGTCTTTCATATCAAACCGGTTTGTGCGCACAGCGTCGGCTACTACGAAGTCAAAAAACATTTCTCCCGTGTTTGCTGCAACCTGCCGGTCGCCAAGGTGAACCGCGTGTGACGCCATTCGCCGGTTTTGCGAGAACGACAAGAAATTGGAGAGCCTATTTTAGTAACACTGAAATAATTGTAAAGATTATACTTGTTATAGTCTTCTTTTCCAACTTTAATTCGATATCTATGGGTGGCCACATTCTGAAAACATCAGATCACATTCCTGATCTCCCTCTATATAGGCACTAATATCTTTGTATCCTTTCAACCCTATTTCAACTTTGAATCCAGAACCTCTTTCTTGCATTCCGCTTATTTTACCATTTGACCTCATATTTTACACCAGTGATAGAGCTATTGTGCTTCTGACATGAATAGTGGCCGATACATCTGACGAGAATTTGTAAGGGTGGAAAGGTACAGGTGTTTGGGGCACTAGACAATTACGTGACCCAGTGGTAGCAGTGTCCGGGCGAATCCGATGACCGTCTGTTGCTTTCTAGTTTCTTGGTAGCGGTCTTGCGCTTCTGTTGCGGGACGAGATCCTCATTGTTTTTTTTATTAATGCGGAGTGATCGGATGCAGCATCTGAAGAGTCTGAATCGCACAGCGATTCGCAAAGGCTGAAGCGAGGAAGTCTCTGGGGACCCTTCTCTTGGGGAGGCAGAATTTTCTCCCACACAGCGGGTCGATGCACTTTCGCCAGCCCAGTAAGAGTTCCGAGTTGCTGTTATATGGCAATAGTGAGACTGAATGGGAGAGACTGGAGGGAAAGGAGACGCATGCAAAAGGTGGTGTTAGGCACACCTAAAGCAAGCGCAACCCCGATCCATCTCTCGTCATACAACGGAATGGATTTAAAGGATGGGAGGTAAAATTTTGAAAGGTCGGGGAAGGAATTAAGAGCGCAGAAAGCTTATGTGGGGTCAATGAGCAAGGCTTGGTGCCGTTTGTGTATGATGGGTGGAAGGCCTTTGTCCGCACTAAGGTGGGAAAAGGATGACTTGAAGGCACGGATTGAAGAGCTTGACCGTAAGGGATCGCACAAATTTTGACAAACGAAGAAATCTGCACCCTCGTCTGATGGCGTCATTTCGGACGAATCAGAAAGAGTCGAAGATGTAGCGGAGAGTTCTGGATTTGAAAGTTTCAAGGCGTTGAAGAGCGTATGGTTTTAACAGGGACCAGAAATGGGGGGCTGCATATGTTAGGGTAACTCAGAGAAAGTTGCAGAGTTTAGTGCGTACTGACACTGGTCCTTGATGTGAAAGAAAGAAGAATAGTTTGGTTTTGACGCCACGGCCACGCTGGAGTGCGTTAGACACGTGGTCTTCTGAAGCCTCAAAAGATCAAGGGCGACGCCTAAGTAATTCACAGACTGTATCCGAGCGATTGGGCTCCCGTTTAGGGAGAAGGTCTGTCATTGACTTGGTAAGGTTGGAAAGATCGTAAAGTTTAGAAAAAGAGCGACAAATTGTAGTGCCTGGGTTTAGTCTTTTATCTTGCAGTTTGTTAGTATTTATTTAAACGTGTTTTTAGTTATGCAAATCGTACATTTTTATAGAAATAAAATCCGCTCTGTGAATTCTTACTAGTAGGTAAGACTCATCCGCTCTCATCTTAGAGAAAACAGAGACTTCATTACGTTATACTCTTTGTATCTTTCTTAGATAGTTTTCTAAAAATATTGATGTAATATGTTCGTTGGGAGTATCGAAAATAAGAAGTGCAATTAAGGATACAGATGGAGACGAAAAGAAATTACTGGCCTCAGAAATTAAGAGGGTAAATGAGAATACTACGGTTGGAGCGAACAACGAACAAAGTAGGCTACTGAATGAGAATATGACGGTGACAGCGGATACAGTGAAGTAGTAGAAATAGTATTTAATTTGGCACGAAAGTATAGGCAGGATAGACGAAAATAGACTGCTCACGTAAAATATAAAATAGAAAAATAGAAAATAAACACGTAATACAGTGGTTTACCGGTAGGCAAGGGAAAAAAGAGGATGGTTGAAGAAAAGTTTGGGTCAAGGAATTACAAATGGCGTATATCAAAAGCGGTTCTTCTGAGGACGATTGGAGAGACCGAAATGCGCGAATGACGGAAACGCAAAGCACAGACAATAAGAAATAGTTTTTTAAATTAGGTTTAGGGAAAAATGGAGTTGTCGCAAGAAAAGACAAAAGGAAAGTGAAAAGGGATGTGTGTGTGTGTGTGTGTGTGTGTGTGAAAATTAATTAATATTTTTTACGAGAATATATGTTATATTTAATTATATCTTGTAAAAATATATTGTTTATTATTTAATATTCATAATGTAACAAGAATGGTGTGATTTTTTAATATACAGTATATTATATACAGTACATGTATCATTTAATCATCTCGGCTCTAATAGTCTCATTTCTAACCCTGTCTAATTTTGATCTTCTACAACTCCTCCTGAACAAGTCCATTTCCGCTGCCCTGATTCCTTGAATATTCCATATAGCCAAACTCAAAGTCCATTTCCGTTGCTGTGTTCGTCTACCAAAATCCCTGTCCACCATCCGAGCCTGGTTTTTGTTGGGTTTGTTAGCATCTTATGGCTTTTACAAGTGTAGGTTGCTAACCTAACGACTCAACCCCCATCCTGGAGGGCCAGGGTTTGATTTCAGAGTGTCCTTCTCTTAGGTAGGTTGCCTTCTGCGGCTGAGGAGCCCTACTTACCCTGCCTGTTGGTTCGCGGGAGGTATTTTATTTCCCTCCTACCCGCCGATCTAGCAAGAACCAGATCGGTTAGGGCATTCCCCTATCCGCCACCTGGGGACGCGCCCTCTAGGGGTTACAGGCTCCCCCGAGGGCGCCTGATAATGCTACGATAGGTTACAATGGAAGTTGGGGACGGAGAAACGGTGACAGCTGTAAAGATCCGTTATATATATATATATATATATATCATTTAATTAATATCTATAACTATTTTACCTCAAGATATATTATTTCCTTATTTGGAACATGTTTCGAGAATCTTATTTTTTCTATCCTCAGCCATCTTAATTTTGGGTCTTGTTGAATATTTGTGTTCCTGTTGGTTGTTGCTACGGTTTCCTGTTGGCTTTTGGTAGTTTAAATTCGTATTATTGTGCATGGGTGTGGTGTATACATTTGTTTTTTGGGTGTTTTCAATGTTGACTATTTTGAAAAATGTGTCGTGTTTCGTGTTGACTTGTATTTGTTCAGGTATTAGTTTGTTTTGTGTTTATATATTTGAAAATTTTCCCATATGATAAAACATATACCACACAAAGGCACAATAATATGAACATGTGGACAAATTTACAAATATATAAACACAAAACAAACTAAAACCTGAACAAATAAAAGTCAACACAAAACACGACACAAAAAACTAAAAAAACAAATGTGTATATACCGCACCCACACACAATAACACCAATTTAAACTAACAAAAGCCAACAGGAAACCATAGCAACAACCAACCGGAACACAAATATTAACAAGATCAAAAATTAAGTTGGCTGAGGATGGGAAAAATAAGATTCCCGAAACATGTCCCAAATAAGGAAATACTATATCTTGAGGAGAAATGGTTATAAATATTAAATAAATAATAATCAAGAAACTGAATGTAGGAAAATGTTTTTGTACATGTGTGTGTGTGTGCGTGCGCGCGCGCGCGCGTGTGCGTGTGTGAAGAGAGAGAGAGAGAGAGAGAGAGAGAGAGAGAGAGAGAGAGAGAGAGAGAGTTTTAAATTCCAAGTTAAAAGAAAAATAAATCGAAAGAAAGAGGTAGTGTACAGAGGAAGGAAAGAGTGTAAGGGCGGAGGTGAAAAACATAAGGCGAAACTGGAGAGAGTTGAAAAGAGAGAGAGACAGAGAGACAGACAGACAGAGACAAGATCAAGGTCATAGCAGTTTCACGTAAGCTTACTCGTACTCACGTACAAGTACATAAAACAAAATCTCTTACGAGAAATATTATTACCTTTTCCAATGTACAGTATGTAGTCTCTTGTACAGCGTATGCCAAACTGTGCTGGCTGCCATACTATTTTACTGCACACGAAATGTAATAAATTGTATTGCTGTTCGGAAGCCACCGGCACCACATTCTTAGCCAAGAACGTTTACAAACTTAGACTCGTCTCGTGTAAGCTTTCTCCATAACAGTAAGCTTTAGAAAACAGCTGTTGTTCGAACGTTAATGAACAGTATTTCTTCCAAACTGAGTATCTACCTCTACTTTACCACTCTACCAGAAACAGTTCTATCATTGAGTGTATGTAGATATACTGTTATGACGCTGTCTGCGTTATACTGTGTTTATACGAGCGTTCTCCATAGTAGGCCTACCAGACCGTTCCGTATTGCGTAACAATACTATTAAAACTAAAATGAAGTAAAGTTAGAAATTATATACGTGTAAATAATCTTTGTATTTTATTGTTTTTTTTTTTTGTAGATTTTTTGCAGGGCTCCCACAGAACCCTACACCCTGCTGATACAGCCACTGGGACAGGACACCCAGTAGAGCACGAGACAAGCTAGTGTGATATAACGGTTCATAGAACTTTAGTATATCACACTTGAAACATCAATCTGAGGGATTTATTGTGTCAAGTTAACTAGACGACTGTGACAAGAAAAAGTAGAAAACATAGTAAATTCTAAGTACTACGCCTCCAACAAGTCAAGCATGTGCAGCCAGAAAATTCCATCCCTTACTGTCCGTTGAAACTTCTTTTTGTCACTAAAGAAGTCGAGGACGTCAACATATATAATGATAATAATAATAATACTAATAATAGTCTTTAATCAGTTTCTAATCGACCGTTGGGCATTTGCTTGTCTATCTGTCTATTTGTGGTATATCTCAAGACAACTTTTGAGCGCATCGACCGATTTCCTAAAACTTGACAAGCGTGTCCATTCTTTTACCCTCCAGATTCCTGTTGTTCCTGAAATTGATCTCCCCTAAAAATAGCAGGATAGGAGGAAAAAACGTGAGAGGTATTAATAAAAATAATCACATAAGGACATTAATACAAAAAATAAACGTAGGAGCGGATAGAAAAAGAAAACCAACAAATAATACCCTAGTACAGACTGCCGACACTTCTTGCTTCGGCGGACGTTCACTGAATACACAGTAGGCGCAACAACGAAGGACATTTTGCAGGAAAGGGCTGTCACATCCATGGTGGTGAAGAAGAAGGAGGAGAAAAATAAGAAAAGAAGAAGAACGGCTTCTACAAAGCCAAAGGCAAGTTAGATACAAAAGAGAATAACTAGTTTGTATATTAGATTATGTGCTCGTCTGTACCTGGATGACCTCTATACGAGAAAGAAAGCGAGAGAATGAACTGACTTGTCGGTCGCAAATGTACTACGCAGTTATCTGCATTGCGCCTGACATTTCCGTTATATTCATTTGCATCAACAACAACAACATCAACTATTTTAAATACGTAGCTGTTACTGGCCTTTCGGTAGTACGACATGAGAGTGAGCAATTGTGAGTAGCTTTGGTACTTCGTTCAATGTCAGGCAGTGGCGCAACTACGAGGGAGGATCAGGGGGATCACCCCCCCCCCCCGAGCTATTAAAAAGCTCAGCGACATTCATTCCATAATGACTTAACGTGGATCAATTTCTAACCCAGTCGCGTGTGTTAAATTAAGGGTTAAAAATAATTATAAAAGAAACTACAAGTTTGTAAATTAATAAAATGAAATTACAGTTTTCTTTATAATGGCGATCATTCTATATCTGGAAAATAACGTTCTTATTTGCAGCCTTAAAAAACCATTTACATATGCTCCAGAAAACGAAGGCTTGATAATGTGCCTTTATTTTTTTCTGCCCTGACACACACTTCTCTTCACAAGAATATCTCTACAGTTTGAACCGTCGTCTTTGCATAAACAAACTACTGTAGCAGTTTCTTGACTTTAATTCGGAAAATGGGAAGATTTTATTGACAGACTTTATGTAAAAAACGTACTTTAACACGGACTACAAGTTGCTTAAAACTTTCTAAGGACAACATCCTTATTAAATTAAAGTGTCATGGGGTAATGAAACCAGATTTTTCAAAATATCCTCAGAAAGCCTCATTTTTACCAGATTTCTTCTTCTTCTTCTTCTTCTTCTTCTTCTTCTTCTTCTTCTCTTGGCCCGACCATCTCTTCATTAGTCTTTCAATATTCCGCCGTCCTTTCGGATTATAAACCAAAATTTGTTTTGGTATCCTGTTCTTGTGCATCCTTCAACGTGGTCTGTCCAATCCTGTCTGCATTGCTGTATCCTTTCGTTTAGGTTGTATATCCCATGGATGTTTCTTATATCATATTTCTTAGCCGGTCCCTCCGTGATACTCCTAGTACTGATCGTAAAAATCTCATTTCACTAGCCCACCAGATTTATTACTAATGTTACGACGGTCTAACTGATCGTCGCATGGTACAGTGGAAAACAAAAGACAAGACACCAATTACGTCACTAATCACCAGCTTTACACAGATAGTCTCTTACAACAAATCAAATAAAAATTGTTCACACACAATAAAATGTCTACTAATATAAAACACAATTGTATTACAATAGTCCCGCACAATTATAAAACACGTAATACTTCGCCACAATACTACAAACCCCACTCCAATAATTCGCAACTCAAACTGAAACTGAACGTCGCCGAGTACTTGAATTTATACCCCGCCAGAATTTTCCCTAATATGCGTCTACTAGAAAACACTACGCCTCAGCTCTACACTAGGACGCAATTGATTGCGGCCTCGACACATTGCGCGGGGCTGGCGACGTACAGAAAAGTCTCGCGAGCGCATGTTGAAATCACGCACGCCACAACATTCAGCCGGATTCCTCTGGAACATTCGATAAATACGTAGATTGGTTTGTAATGTCGTGACAATAATACAAATTTAGAATTAAAGTGATTACTAATGACATGAGATTTATTACCTTTAATTAGGATAACAATTAACAAAGATAGGATAATTTGAAATCAGCGTTTTCCATTTCAACCCTTGTACTTCACTTTGGTTTACTCATAAACTTTGAGGTGTAAAGAATTTATAATACTTATTTATAAAATGATGTGGAATGAATCCCGAATTTCTCATTTGTCCTGAGGAAAATGGGGTGTGGTTCAACATTCAAGCTAGTCTCATCTCACCCCCCCCTCCTAGTTACGCCACTGCTGGCAGGTCAAGAGGTTCTCGACAGAACGTGGTAAGGTAGGCCTATACAAGCACAGACAACATTACAAAGAAATCGGTTAGAATCTACAGTGTCCGTCTCCTGTTTTCAGTACGAGTTTGAACAAGTAATAAGCCACTGAAAAGTTTCCTAATATCGGCGTCGTTACCGAAAATCCGTATCATCACAAATAATTATTGAATTACTATTCAGCGAACAATTACATTTGTCATCATATTATCCATGAATGACGGAATCGCGTCTTTCATTAATATTGCTACTGGTTGACATTAACATTAGCAGCCACATCTGCATCGCCTCGTATTGTAAGCTAATTTCGTACAAGCGCTGTAAATCGTTCCTCGTCATAATCCGTTCGTCAGACGAACCCTGTTTTTTGGCTATGCATGTCGAGCATAGCAAACAGTTATATTTGAGACTTCAAACTCTCGCCATAACTGTAAAATAATATATACGAAAACATTAAGCATTTGAAAGTGTCATCAATTTCAACGGAAAACATTAGTTTCTATGCGGCAAAGTTCACGTACAATTCATATGTGGCGCACAGGCTGATGGTTGTAGGTCGATCGCAACTTCAAGAGTAAATGGCAGAGCTTACATATTGGAGGACACGGAGTTACTCTTCATAATTCCACAAAGCTTTATATGTGAGCTTGGTGGTTGCCCACGGGCGGTAGCAGGCCACACCCTTAATATCCAGAAAATGTACGGTCCCTGCGGCAGGAGCTCTATAAGAAGCTCGGGACGGGCTTATCCTTCGTCCCGCACAACCCCTCGGGCTGGCTGGTGGTTGCAAAGCTTTCGCAACGCACCTGTAGTAGCGTTGTAGCGTATCCTTGGTTGTGTCACGAAGTCAAGTACAGCCTTCTTGATTTGTAAGCTGTGTCAGATTTAGTGTTTACGTTGGTTGAAGGTAAACTTTACTTTCAACGTAACCGTTGTTTCAGGTTATAAAATAGGAATCATTTTGTACAACTGCGATTGTGATAGTACAGTGTCAACAGCTATGTATTAACTGTGTGTTAAGAATTATTTTTTCTTTGTTTAATGCTTTTGTGTTTGTGATTTTTTAAGTTAGCGATTCTGTATGCTTTCAAACAACGTGTAGTTTGTAAAAAGCACGATACTGTTTGATTTTCGCCTTTCGCTGCATATTTAGTATTTGGTTACTGCAAACTTAGTGATGGTTTTAGCAACCATTCGTGACAGTGGGAACAAGGGATCGACCATAGGCACACAACCGATACCAGTGAAGTCATTCCATTATCAACAGCAGCTCTCTTTTGGGGGAAAACAGGAAGTTTATATTCTTTCCATATGACAGCACTATGTATGATGCAGATATGAGGGGTGTAGATGTAAAACTCACACTATCCACTTTTTAAAACTTTCGAAAAAACGATAAAACTTATTAATCTTGACACACATGAGATATTGGTGCAAAAGTTTTGTCATGATAACTTAGTTCCCATACGAACTACTTGCATACATCTCCGGACTCTTAGTAGATGAGCTAAAGCTACTAAAATAAGTTTAAATTATGGACAGTCTAAGTTTTGCAGCAAACTGCCATGGAGAATGTTAGTTATGAACGAAAAGAGTTTATCTCTAACAAAAAAACAAGGACCAAGGAAAATGAATCTTAGGAGAAAAATAAACACATTTAAAAAAATGTAATATTGTAGGCAACCTTCAATTATAGTTAGAGAAAAAACCTTGTATTACATTTTGTGTTTGAGATAAAACTATTAAAAAATATACATAAAAATCATTAGTTATAAAAATCTTTAGGGTACATAAAATGATTAGGATAAGCTGTTGGTGCAGGCAAGCCCATGATGCTTTGGGTGTTAAACGGGCTACCTGATTGGTTGAATTGGACAGTGTGAGTTTTGCTGCAAAACAGCTGTTGGATAATGGGACTTTTGTTTCATAATGGTATTTTCAAGGCTCATTTAAAGCCTTAAAATGTTACTTTTGGTCCAAAATACTATTATAAGCCAATTTGCCTTTACAAGCCGAATATGCATAAACTCAATATTGCAAAAAAAATGGATAATGTGAGTTTTGCACCCAGTATTCTCATATGTAGGTCTGCCTACTGTTTAAATGTTTTATTTTGACCTAACCTCCCAAATTTGGAACCACCGCTGCAATCAACGATTGACCGGTTAATTGGCCAATCCAGGCGCACGCACTTAGCTTGTTTACATCGGCCTGGGTGATGTAACGAGTTGCTTCTATGACGTCGGAGACCGGTGTTTTGTTTACACTCTGACGCAGGAGAACTGTCTGCACTGAACATGCGTTTCATTGACCTCTTATTTCTCAAGCCTTCACAAGCGGACTCAAAGGTCTTATTTGTTTATTAAAACGCAGTAAACAGGCTTACCGATTGCCTTATTTACAGCGTTAACCGCCAACGCCCATTTGCTGAAATCTACCAGAGAAACTAAACGTTGGGTCCTCTCATTGTCACCGCCACTACCACCACCACAACCACCATCACCATCATTACATCAACACCACCACCTCCATCACACCATCATCACCACTATCACACCATCACCACCACCACCACCCCACCATACTTCTACTATCATCACACCATCACCAGCGACGACCACCACTACCATAACTACCATAATCATCTTCTTCGCTTGAAGTAGGCTTTATTATAGTCGCCACCATGACAATCACCTCCGTCACCATCATCACTACCACCTCCATCACATCATCACCACCCCACCACACTTCTACTATCATCACACCATCACCACCGACACCGCCACGACCACCACTATCATAACTACCATAATCATCTTCTTCGCTTAAAGCAGGCTTTATTCTAGCTAGTCGCCACCATCGCCACCACCTCCGTCAGCATCATCACTACCACCTCCATCACATCACCACCACCATCATCATCATTATAAACCTCTCCTCCACTTGAAGCAGATTCCATTCTGACCTGCTTTCACTCTGTTTTCATCTAGCCATCTTTATTCTTTGTTTGCAACATTCGACGTCAACGTTGGCTTCTCTGTCATTATTACCACCACCACCACCATCCTTATCATCATCATTATCTTCTTCACTTGAACCAGGCTTTATTGTAGATTCTTTTCATTCTACCCACATTTTGTCTGCATACTCGCATTCCCTCGGCATTTTGGTTTGTATTCTAAAGAATTTTTTAAAAATTATTTCTTCTTGCATTCGCTTATCTCTTCTTTACTGTTCCTTCCTGTACACTATACGAAAGTGTCCTGCCGATACAAGCGTTGCTATTCGAACAATTCTTTTCGTTTCAAACCGATTATTTATTTCCGAAGTCATCAGGTTTTACGGATCCCCTACCTTTTAAAATCCCTGAGTCTTTTCAGACCCATTTCTTAAGCCTTTGTCTCAAAAACGTCATTTTTATTTTCCTACGTAATCTTGTTATAAGATAATGATATCATGACTTTTCATATAATTGTATATTTAATATATTTGGAGAAAGTACATTGTAAGCAACACAGACATACACGTATTTGTGTATAGGCTATATATTTACACGTATATATAATAAAATAATAGAAAATATATATTACATAAAAATTATTATAAGAAGGAAGAAACAGTCCTAATATGGGAATGTTAAAAAAATTAAAAGATAGAAAGTCAGAAAGTGGAAAGTTAGAAAGTCAAGAGCTCTAGTAAATCCAAAATAAAGATTAACACATCTCTTTAAACTCGGAGATACGGTGATGTTAAAAGATCTTGACCCCGTTATTAAAATCCATTCCCGGGCTCTTTGGCCGTGGTCCATTGTTTTGTTCCAAAACAGACGTTTCGACAGTACCATCGACTGCCATTATCAGTGTAAACATCGAGCTGCACTAACGTAGGGTGGTACACGTTAGAGACCACAGCACTGTGCTTAAGGCTAACGTAGGCTAAAGAAGCCGAAACGTCTGTTTTAGAACAAAACAATGGACCACCGCCAAACAGCCCCGGAATGGATTTTAATAACATTGACTCCGGCCGTGTAAGCCTTCGAAGTATTTTACATCTTGACCCCAAACGTCTCATGGAGTGATAACCTCACCGGGAGCCTCTACACAGATAAATGATTTTTTAATGTTTTAAAGTAAGGGGAACGAGTTTATGTTTCTGTCACTGTTTTCACTTGTAAAATATATATTAGGAATTCTTTGCTCACTCGGGAGAGCGTGAAAGCCCTTTCTAGTTGTTTGTCAGTTATGGATGGCAGAGAGCAATGTGATGGGCCTACCTCTCTTGGATCAACAGGCACATAAACAACGCCTGACTTGTGGGAAGTTAGCTGCCCGGTATCCACGATGGACCGCGGGAGTTTCAGGATGCTATTCTGAGGTCAAGTGTGTATTGTTCAATTTGAAAAGAGAATGAAGACTCCACATCTAGGTAGTTTATACACAATACTTCTTGACGAAACCGTAATAGATTAGAGTTCAAACGTATGTCATAAAGTGTAAGCATGATGAAAGACATACACAGAATATTCAAAACAAGAATTAAAGGCATTTATTATCAGAAATATTATTTGTATATTCTAAATATATAAATCTAGAGCGCATAACTCTTTGTCTTCTAGAGGGTCTGATGGCTGGTACCAATGGCCTTGCATTGGGCTGTTTCAGTACTAGGTACAGTACGATATTTGCCTGATATTTCAGTCTTTCGTGATGTTTTTTGCTTTTTGTTTTGATGATGTCCTTAACAAAAGGAACCCGTAAGTCTGCGTTTAGAGCTTGATTTTTACCAAGGAGCGTTTATCAACTATACGGAAACTTTAAACTGGTTTCCCTGGCTTGCTGGGGCGCCTCCACAGCCTGTGCCGTGTGCCCAGCTGTATTTTACAATTGCGTTGTACAATAATTTGTTTTCCAGAGATAAGCTGGCGGTCGTTCCTGTCAACCAGATGATCTTTGACTTTTAAGTCTATATATTGTCGTTTCCTGGCTACGTGTTCTCTCCACGTGTCCATGTGGAATCCTAGACATTTAGTTCTGGAGTCACTGGGCATGTCGGTGATGTCTGTGTATGTCAGTGGACATTGTTTTATTCTCAAAATGAATTGCACTTTCTTTGATTTGCTTTTATAGATTTTAATCTTCTATGCTGTAATTCAAAATACAGAATCTGCTTTACAAAAATCTGTTTTCAAGCTTCATCAGATTTGCAAACAATATAATATGAAAGTCTCCACTACAAAAACAAAGGCAACGGTATTTCGAGGCAAGGAACTAATAAAAACAAAAATAATTATTAATGATCAAATTCTAGAACAGGTGAGCTACTTTGACTATTTGGGAAATGATATTGGCTACGATAAGAATTATGATATTGATGTTAAGTTCGGTTAGTTCTAGTCATTTTGTGAGACAATCAACCGTATTCTTAAAAGCAAGCTACGTCGAGATACAAACCTGAAGTTTTACAAAGTTATGGCGGTCCCTGTACTGTCCTATGGGTGCCAATTATGGACAACTAAGGAACAAGAAATGAAAATACAGGCCTCAGAAATAGCATTCTCAAGAGGAGTTAAAGGATGTTGTAAACTTGAACGTATAAAGAATGAGGCCTTAGAGAAGAATTACAAGTTTTTATCTTGAATGAAAGACTAAAAGATTATAAACAACGGTGGAAAGAACACTTAAAAAGAATGTCAGATTCCAGCAGTGGCGGCTAGTGCTATGGTTGCAGCGTTGCACAACCACCAATATAGAATAACTAAACTACAAAATAATATACGAAAACATTAAGCAGCTAAAAGTATCATAAATTTAAACGGAGAGAGTATTAGATCCTACGCGGTAGTTCGCGTACAATTCAAATGTGCCGCCCAGACTGATGGTTGTAGACCGTTTGCAAATTTTTGTAGTAAAATCTGCCATATATGGCAGAGCTTACTACACAAACATATGGGAGGACGCGCGCTACTCTTCACAACTACCCTATGTTCCCAATGTTGGCTAGGCGGTTGCAAAGCGTTCTGCAACGCTCCACTAGTAGCGCTGCAGAGCAACTTTGTGTCATGAAATCAGCACAGCCTTCTTGACTTATAAGTTACGGTATGTCAGGTTTAGTGTTTACGTTGTTTCATGGTAAACGTTATCCGTTGTTTGAGGTTATAAAATTATAGTAATAATTTTGTATAACTGTGATTATGATAGTTTAATGTCTTTTAACCGATCTCCCATCCACTCAACCAACTACTGCAACCACCAAAATTTGTAACCACCAGCCGCCATCTTGGATTCCAGATGGCCAAACAAGTCTGGAAATACAAACCTTTAGGACACAGGTGTGTGGGTAGACCCAGGAAGAAATGGTTGGAGGATCTTTGAAGGCGGAATAAATCTTCCTCCTCCTTTTCAAACACTAAATATATGAAAATGAATTCATCAGAGGCAAGATAACATAAAATTATAAAGTTACTCAGAATTATAAAATCGGGAATTATACTTTGAAGGGATAGCAAGTTCTTCATATCTGGGAACGGATCTAAATAATACAAACCAGATAGATATCCGAAGAAATCCACAAGAAGGCAATTGCTGAAAACCGGTCATACCACGTACATAAGAACCTCTTGAAATCCAACATAATCTCCAGATCTGCTAAAATGAAACTGTATAGAAGCTGTATGTTTTGAAACAAGGTACGTCGAGATACAAAATTAAAGTTTTAAAAAGTTATGGCAGTCCCTGTACTGCCCTTTGGGTGTGAATTATGGACTACAAACAGAAACAAGACAGTAAAATACGGGCCTCGAAAATGGCATTCTTAAGAGGAGTAAAAAGGTGTTCTAAACTTGACCGTATAAAGAATAAGGCCATAAGAGAAGAATTACAAGTTTTTAACTTGAATAAAAAATTAAAAGATTACAAACACCGGTGGGAAGAACACTTAGAAAGAATGTGAGATTCCAGACTGGCCAAACTAGCCTGGAAATACAAACCTATAGGACACAGGTGTGTGGGTAGACCCAGGAAATGATAGCTTGAGAGTTTTTGAAGGCGGGACAGGCAGCGCCTTGGCTATCCCGTGTTGTGAAGATGGTGATGATTATCTTCTGTGCTTTTAGCCGGGCTTTTAGATGATCAAAATGAGTTTGTAGAATATCGGAGATCTTCCTGCAAACGTCTGGATTGCATCGGCTGATTGCATTATCGTCTGCAAATGTTCCTGTGGCAATGTTTCTGGTAGTGTGTGGATCTACTGTACATAGAACGTAGAGTACTGGTCTCATGACGGCCCCTTGAGGAACTCCTTGAGGTTTAACAGGAAACCTTAATTTCCTTGTGACCATCAATCAGTGAATTTTAACGATTAATGGTTTGCGAGGATCGGGCAAAAAAGCATAACACAAATTTTAAATTATTTGTGTCTACACCAACAGTTGTGTGTTTGGCGTCGTAACAACTCAACAACAATCCTGATGATGATAATAAATATTGTCGAAACGTCGACACAAATAATTTAAAATTTGTGTTATACTATTTTGATCGATCCTCGCAAACCCTTCGTCGTTAAAATTCATTTAACAGGAAAGTTTTCATATACCTCTTCGTTCACTCTAGTTCCAATTTTTTCATCAATTAGGAATGGCTATACAGTAGTGTATAGATTATCCGAACATCCATTAACCGAACGATCTATTATCCGAACTCAATAAAAAGTACAATTATGTGCTGTATTGTGCAGTAATATATTGGACACGTGTTAACGATTGGCTAAAGGTGGATGAAGCCGATCCCGGTTTTCAGTTATTAACCGATGAAGATAGTTCAGTCGTTAAATGAACGTAATGAAAATGAAACATTCAGATGAAGAGGCGAGAATGCTACTACTGTAATACAAAACCACCGACGGCAGCAAACGCTTTTGACGCACTTGAGACTGTTCTAAAGTGGGCCGAAACAGAAGATTGTATTCAGCTTATGAATCTTAAACGATTTCAGTCTTTAGCAGCGAGAAAACGGGATATCGGTTTGAAGCAGACAGTGATAGAACAATTCTTCAAAAAAGTGTAAATCCATGGTACTGTATATTTTATTTTGTTTTTTAATTTTTAATTAATTTTATAGTACTGTGTTTGTCATTAAACTCTAATTTTATTGAAATTAACTTTTGGTTTTTGTTAATTACACTCAGTTTTAATACATTAATTTTTAGCCTTAGTAATACATTACAGTACAGTATACAGGTTGCTGTAATTATATAACAGTATGTTAGAAATGATTTTATAATAAGAACCTTTGCTTTTTAAAGAGAAATAATGTTTTCAATTTACGATCGATTATCCGAACGTGGCCTCGTCCCGAGAGGTTCGGATAATCGATGCTCTACCCTTTACGTCAATCCACCATGCCAAACTTTATGAAGTAGCCTACAATGCTTTTCTTGTTTTTGTAGTTGGTTATTACTCGAGTTACTCTGATTATCCTGGATAGTAGAGTGGTTCTGACGATAACCAAGTTGATGAAGAGGAATCCATTCTTCAGTAGGTAGAGCAGAATTTATTCTATGGAGTAAGTGTCTTTTGAGGAGCTTTGAAGCAACGAACTGATTGGAACGCTTGATAGTACCTGCACTAAGATAATTTTATGGCTTTCAGTAAAATGGTTTCAATAGTATTCAGTTACATGGGCCAGAATAAGGCTTAAGATTGCGTTGAACATGTACAGAAGTAATATTCCTTTTCTAAGTAAATCTTTATTGTTTTTAGTGTTACTCCATCTGTATGTGTGGCACCATCCTAATGTTTACAACCCCAGTCGCTATTTGGGCATGAGACATGTATTTATCCCGTCGCTCAGTTTTTGGTCGTTTAGCGAATACTTTAGCAAGATCCTGTCTGAGGCTTTCACGGCCGGCTTCAATGTTATGAGAACTTCGGCTGGCCGGGCTGTGAGGCTGTGGTCCACAGTTGGTTGATGCAAACGTGCCTTCGACGGGCATCTTCAGAGCAGAAGGCTGCAAAACACTGACAAAGGTTTCGTAGTCAGTGACGACTGAACTGTGGTTAAGGCTAGTGGCTGTGAGTAGGACAACCGTATTTATAAACTTTGGTGTCCGCACGAAGTTGTTGTCTGACAATACCAGTCAGTCAGAAGAAAGGCAAATTCTTATTGTCTTAGTATTTTGAATGTTAAACGTTTGGATCAAACAACATTGGACCACGGACATACAGCCCGGCAAGCGCTGAAGTTCTCATAACACTTTAGCAAGATGTTTGGTAAACAGTCTCGTTTTTCCTTTGTCCCAATTTGTAACAGAAACTGCTTAGATAAGTACAGGGGATATTTACAGGTTTATAGCGGTCTTATATTGTGTTATTCTCGAAGAAAGACTTTTCAGGATCTCTTAGTACTGATTTAGTCCGTTACTTGCGCTGCTAAAAGCAGGTTTATTTAGTGGCCTTGAGTTCGATGCTACCTTGCTCTTGCTCGTCTTCTTACTACAATAAGTTTTCAATCTCTGAAGGTACTTCGTTGATTTCTTCCTACGTATTCAAATGTGGCGTGGCTTGTTGGGCTGCCTGGTACAGTACGCCACTTAATATTGTTAACGCTTCTTCAATTTCAGTAGAATTTATCAAGCCAATGACAGATTCAAAAGACGGTGAAAATCAATTTGTAATGACAGGGCAGCTTTAGATTTTACAGTTATTTGAAGAAAATTTGTTTTTTATGACGTAATTAAAAGGGGAAGCGTTAACTTGATAAAGTTAAGCGAGGGAGAGTGACTTTCCTCTTTGTTGTAAGGTATGTGAAAAGGAAATCAAATTAAAATCTTGATAATCTGTTGCACAATACAAAGATTTATGCTAGTTCTCGCTACTTTAAAACAGTAGGTAGAAGCCTTGGAGGGGTCTGAAATCTGTCGACCCAGCACTGCTTACTCTTCCACGTTCCTGTAACTTTGTCGTTCACCCTCCCACCACACACCCACGGAAGGGACACCAGTAAATCTACTGTTGTATAACGGCAAAAGTGTATTGAACAAATTCTTTATTGAGTCAGAAGTACAAACTGTATTTTATTGAGAGGTTATTTTGTGCAGGGTAGGGCTACTGTAATCCACTACGCGTCTTTTGCGTCAATCCACACGCACCAACGTTGTGACATTTTGCGCAGCGATAAATAGGATCAGACAAACGTCTATTTTGGAACTTTGTTTTCTTTGGACGATGTATTAGGCCTAAATGTCAGACAGATCCGATACAACTGAGCTGTACGCTAACTGTTGGACATGATTTGAACCTGGCAACGATTTCAGAAACTTCTTACATACAGCGTTAGTCTCTCGCCCTCCCCCTCCCCGCGCTACGGCCCTAGGCAACTGCGTAGTTTCCCTCCCTAGTGGTAAATCCGCCATTGAATAGGCGGTATCATTTCATAATTTACAAAATAGAAAGGGAGGTGAACAAGACATTTGCCAGATGATCACGAAAGGTGGTAAATTGAAGGTCAAAGGAAGTAAAGAGACAACGACGAGTCGCTTTGTCAGACAGAAAGATGACCTCGTTAAATACGGCAGCAGAGTAAAGTACTGAACGAAGACTAGGCAGTAATAATAATAATAATAATACGTAATAATTACCTATTACATGCTGAATGATGACGAAGATGATGAAGACTAAAAAGATTTCTTATTACTCGGAAATAAAGGATTGTAAATTTTAGAAACGTTTCTTTGGGGCTTTCTACTATTTAAAAGTGTGGACTGTATGGGTTTTAAGTTTTGTGGACTATAAAAAGGTTTTTTTTAGGGTAAAAGAGTTAAGGAGGACCCGGTCCTTCTATGCTTCACCATTCTAATGTAAGGAACATTTATTCAGGCTCTGTTTAATGTATTGAAGTTAAATTTTTACCGTTGCTTTATTACTCTATTATAAAAAAATGTAGCCTAAGGATTTTGAAATATCTCACAATAGAAAGCAGACAAGTTTTTTTTAGTGATGTGTTATAGCACTTTAAATGTTTACACTTCAGAGGCACATAAAGACGCTTCGTAGCACATCAATGTATCAGAAAATGCCCTGGTGTTATGTTGCATTTTACTAAGAATAACACACTTTGAAAATTTCATTAAATTACCTATAACGGTTGTTGAAAAAATGTTCCTTGAGTCCTAAAAAATATGAATTTTTGGAATGCATCGAAAAACAGCAAAATTGTAAACATAATCTCTTCGGTAACATAACAAAAAAGAATCGACGACTCGGAACACTAAGTTTTTTATAAGTAAAAACGTAAAGTTTTACCTTACAGCCTAAACCGGCTTTCACCTATAGAAGGCTTCATCAGAGGCTGTCGTTAGTAGCGCTGTTCGTCTTGTTGTTGGTGACGAGATAGTTTTTCGAAAGATCGAAGCTGTGTGTGTGTGGTGAGATGTGTTCGAATTCGACAGCCTCTGATGAAGCCTTCTATAGGTGAAAGCCGGTTTAGGCTGTAAGGTAAAACTTTACGTTTTTACTTATAAAAAACTTAGTTTTCCGAGTCGTCAATATTATAGTGATATTTAGTTAAGTAACGGACACGTCATGGACAACGAAATCCAAGAAAAAAGAATCATTACAAATAGATGTTAGAAGTATCGAAATCAGCGTTGCCATTGCAAGAGTGGGAAAAATACATTGTATATTTAAAAAATACCTCAGTATGTATAGATGTATACAAAAAAAATAATAATTACAAATTCATATCCAACATGTAAGCAGATGTCAAAAATCACGCATGAAGTCCGCGAGATGATGATTTCAAAAGTTCTTTTTATAGTTATAAACGAAGAAAATACCCTGTAAATTATATATCATTTTAAAGAGGAAGATCTGCAGATTCGTTTAAAAACAAAAAGAAATTAGTAAAAAAAATTAATTTTTCAAAGACCGGGTTCTTTTAAAACTGAGAGGTTATGTATCGATAAGCTTCGTCCAATGGTTTAATTAAAGTACTGAACTGTGTATATGAAGATACAACGATCAGTGTTCATACCATCAGTAGCAACGACCGTTTCTCCAGCGGACTACTTGGTCGAATCTACACGACCTGTGTCCGCCCGATTATTACATACGCTCATCCCATACTTCTGACTGCCGACCCTGCCTGCCTCGCACCCTACCGAATCACCGAACGGCGAGCTCTTCAACTTATTTACCGCAGACCTCCCCTTACTAAAACCCCCAATAGCGCTCTGTACTAAACATACTCTACCCAAACCTCGATTTCTTCGTGTATAAGATAAACTGGAAATACTCACAAACTCCAAAATAACGCACTTTCCTACACTATCCATACAATCCATAGCCACCTCCATCAGCAGAACTACCCGCAATACCCGCAGACCTTCCTTCCTCATAAACCGTCTCCTTACTATAGCCGATGGACCTCCTCCCAGTCGCCGCCAGCGTCAAAGACATAGAAACACTTATTCCCAATTATAAACATACTCAACCTGCCTTCCTGATCGCATTACAATTTAAGTTTTCCCTAACCACATACCTAGTCTTTAGCACTCGTCTCTGTATCCCCCGCCTACCATGAGGCCTCCCTGTCGCCTCCCTCCAGCTTTGGCTACCTGCGTTACTCGTCCCTGCCTTGGCCGCCCTCATGTATAAACCTATGGCATTTTAATCAGCCACTCCCTTTACCTATATGGCCACACACTACGTCTACACACAAATGCATATACACACACACACACACTACTCTACCTCCAATGAGCCTCCATCTTCTTCGCTTCCGGCCTGCACTGGCGTGTGTCTCCCCCACATCCTTCCATTTGGCCTACCGGACAAGTCTCAAACAACACGAAAAAAATTTTCATACTGGCCACAATAAATACAGTTAAGATGTAACAGCAATTGCAGAGGTTAGACAAGACAGGGTACGTCCCAGTCTCTCTTCAGTATGCACGAACGACCTGCTTCGAGAATAACGTTGTCAGGATGGCGTTAGACCGATTACTCCTAATTTTATAGTTATGACGATGCTGCTTGCGGATGATCAAGTTTAAAAAAATATGTATTTAAGGAATGAGCTCAGTGAACTCCTTGCAGAAGAACTCCTTTGCACCGAAACACATTTATAATTCAATAAAATTTAAATAAATATATTTTATTTTATAAACCAATGAGTAAAATCCTTTATACGTACAGTATGATTCTTAGCGTTAGCTGCCCGAGAAACAGCACGAGGTGGGGGGGGGGGGTTGACCTCAACCGTTGCCACAGTTAATGAAAGTTTTACTACACCTTAAAAAGTAAAAAAGGAAACGAAAAATGAGGAAAAACCCGACTACTCTACTATACTTATGTGAAATAACAATTATGATTTAGACAATCATCATTATTATTATTTTTTATTATTGCGAATACAATACACACTAAAAATCCCGATCACTGGATTGTGTTTTTAATCTTTTTGAAAGCGGTTCAAAGTTTTCAGAGGATGTTATCAGTAATTAATTTTGCCAAATTATTAAGTATTCAGAATTCGTATTTTGAATAATAATCCTCACAATTTAGTGCCCCACACAGTTTTTACAATTTAAAAAAAAAATGTTGACTTCCAATCTTACCCGCGGTGTCCCTAAACTTAACGAATTTTGAATGTAAACACTAATTTGGAGGTGAGTTAAAACTCCCTATAGTCTGATGCTAGACATGGATTTTTACAATTTCTTGAAAAGGTTTATCTTTTTTCGGCACTGTTGTCCACAAGTGTTGACATTTCCAAATCTGAACACTACATTTAGACTGTAGTTAAAATTCTTTTAATTTCATATATGGATTTGTTTTCAAAATTTGGGCCCTCAAAATTTCTCCCCTGTTCCCGTACTTTTGGGTGAATCAATCTTATAAACAGTAGAGGTCTACAGGGTAAAGGTGTGAACACGCGTGCCTAGTTTTACGATGATCGGTTTATTCACTCAAAAGATATCATGAAACATACTCCAGACATGCAGGTAGATAGCTACACAGACAAATGCCAAACGTCGCATTTAAACTGAAAGCTCATTTCGATCTTCCAAAAAAGGCAGAGTACACATTAAAGCAAGTTAGCGAGAACTGTGGTTTTAGAATTCTCTGTAGAAAACAGAGACAGTGGATTCTTTTAGCTAAACATATAGTGTTCGAACAAAAATAGGTCTGGATGATACTCCTTTAGGTTACAAGTTTTAAATATTTAAACTAGTATGCTCCCTGAGCTGCAAACTCGCTTAATATTATTTCGTAAATTTTGATATTACATAATTTTTTTATTATGGGAAAATTACAAAAACCTCGATTACTCTACTATTTCTTTACTATTATTGTAGAGCACGCAATCATACAGTAAACACTAAAAATGAGACACTTTCGGATTTGGGTTACAACTCCTTGTAGTCTGACACTCCTCCTGGATCTAATCTCCTGCTGGATTTTTACAGTTTTTTAACAATTTTGACCTCTTTACTGGTTCCTACGTCCCAAGCTTTTGAGATTTCGTAAATTTAACACTAGGCCTATATCCAGATTTTAGCTAAAACTCCCTTCAATTTAATACCCTACATGAACTTTTGCGATTTTACCGACATTTTCACTTTTTAGACCCTGACGTCAAAAAATGTTGATATTTTAAAAAATGAACACTATATTCAGTTCCTACGTAAACTTTACTTTAATCTGATACACCGCACGAGCTTTTGCGATTTTTTCAAAATTTTGACTCCCTCACAATTTTGCCACCCGACTCCATTTTTGGGGGGTCAATCTCGAAAGCAATAGGGTAAAAGTAAGGTAATAGTATTGATACCCGCAAGTTTTACGAAAATCGGTTGATGAGTTCAAAAGTTATCATCTGATAACCCCCAAAGTTATCTAGCCTACCCCAAATAGATAGATAGACAGACAGACAGGTAGACAGAAAAACGGGTTACGGAAGCCAGGTAGTCGAGTTAAAACTGAGAACTTGCTGCGCTCGTTATATTATAGTTACTTATAGATATGGAGGGTATACTAGACCTAAACTCGCTAGATGTGTAATACAATAAAAAGAACGTTTAAAAACAGAATAAGGTAAGTCACAAAAACAATATTCTGTAGTGTTCTGTTTTGGGGGGGGGGCGTAATTTGGACTCCGGACGCGGTAATGATATTAGGTGATATTGAGAAGCTGCAAGCTACAGAGATGAAGTTACCGAGATCAGTAGAAAGTTGTACACGATTTGATATAATAGAAAATAACGGCATTCGGAACGAATTGGATGTTCCACCATTGGAAAAAACAGCCATTAACTACCGAGGGGAAAGGTTACAGCATGTGGATAGGACGGATACCAACGGCTTACCGAAGTAAACCTACATTGGCCTACAGATCTCAATGTTATAAAGCAGGATCAGGTTTGGAGCCGGAACAGGCTGGAAGTGTAATTCTTGTTCTAAAGAAGAAGAAGAAGAAGAAGAAGAAGAAGAAGAAGAAGAAGAAGAAGAAGAAGAAGAAGAAGAAGAAGAAGAAGAAGAAGAAGAAGAAGAAGAAGAAGAAGAAGAACAACAACAACAAAAATAAGAAGCAGAAAAGAAATGTTTCTCCAATAAAACGGAACGCAATGTCGTTTTACTTCCATGTTCCATTAGGAAATGGAAGTATGGTCATGCCGAAAAAAATCGTGTCCGAGATAACGGCAGATTCTGATTGTACTACCATCAAAATATGAAAAAAGTCATTTTTCGAAAAGTGTCTGTGTAGATTTTTTTCGATGGCAAACGATAACAGACGCAAATTCAAACAGAATCAAATAATGTTTTGCATACAGTCATGAATTGTAGAGGACTCAAGGCCTATTGTCTTTGGTGAAGATCGGTTAAGGGAAAGGGATAGTTTACTTGGAACGTTTTACGTTTTAACAAGAGTAAAGTGCTTAATTTTGATAAATAAAGTATCCTGAAAAGAATGTCATAATAATCCACTGTAGAAAGGTAGATGAAATATCTATAAATAAAAAGGGTAGTTGAAGGGGAAGGGGGTAATTTTTTTATAAATTAAAATGGTAGTTGATGATGGAGGAGGTAAATTTTTATAAGTTTTATATGTGTACTACGTTATTGACAACAAAGAAGTAGTTTCTATGGAAACATTTCATTTAACTTTAACAAAATTCTATATTTTTTCATTTTAATTTAAATCATGTATGAGAGAAAATATATCGTTTGTGGCAGGCAACCATATCTCAATTATGTAATGTTTACGTTTCCATTTCATTATTATGATTACCGCAATAAAAAGGGAGGCAAGACACACACACACACAATTCACGTTATTTCACTCATGTTTATTTTCTTACATTTGCACGCTTTTTAAATGGAAAGTGCCGAAACCCACACCAACACAACGCGTGCAAGCCGAAAAAGTGTCCAGCGTGGATACGCTTCCTGTGGATCGCTGGGCAGTGTTTACAGAGGAACGGTTCATAGACAGAGCGCTTCGGAGGAGGGATGATTATCTGCTTAGTCGGTTTCTTTAAAAGAATAAAGTAAGCCTACCTAATTTTTATGGATAAAGTGACTGAAAATAACATTATATTAAACGACTACCCCATAATAACAAAAATATCTATAAATAGTGAAATTAGTTTGAGGGTGGGCGATATTTTTTTAGAAATTACCGAACCGAATTCAAGTAAATTATTTTAAACATAAATCTTACAACATGGAAGTCATGTATGGTTCTCCAGGGTGAATGGTAGATGCGCCGACTGGTACTTGCGCCGCGAAGCATTTGCGCCGCAGAGACTACCTGCAGCGGACATGACACGTTTGACAGCTGAGCCTCCTTACAGACTGAGTGGTACTTGCACCGCGAAGGACCAGCACTAGCTCGCATGAGTGGAAACGTCAATAGTTACCTGTATGATTGAACATCTATTGCATTGAAATTTTAAATTTGTCTTACCAAATTTTATTCACCCAATCAGTGTTGATTCATTATATCTTGTTGAGAAGATCTCCAATGAATTTATAACAGCCGCTTATATATTACTAGAATGATTTGGCTTTATTTAACAAATCAAGTCTGCCAATATAGAAAGCAGCCTTTCGGCCTTGTCATCCTAATAATGACTACTATTTACAAACATGATATAAACATTCGGAATATTGTTATAACCTTGTCAAAATCTTAAAGCTAATATTTACATTTTATATTTACAAAATATTCACCGTCATCAAAACAGTATGTCAAAGATGGGCTGTTCAGACTGTATGTCTAGTCCAGCTTGAGGATGTAACACATATTCCTTACAAACCCAAGATGGGCTGTTCAGACTGTATGTCTAGTCCAGCTTGATGATGTAACACATATTCCTTACAAACCCAAGATGGGCTGTTCAGACTGTATGTCTAGTCCAGCTTGATGATGTAACACATATTCCTTACAAACCCAAGATGGGCTGTTCAGACTGTATGTCTACTCCAGCTTGATGATGTAACACATATTCATTACAAACCCAAGATGGGCTGTTCAGACTGTATGTCTAGTCCAGCTTGAGGATGTAACACATATTCCTTACAAACCCAAGATGGGCTGTTCAGACTGTATGTCTAGTCCAGCATGAGGATGTAACACATATTCCTTACAAACCCAAGATGGGCTGTTCAGACTGTATGTCTAGTCCAGCTTGAGGATGTAACACATATTCCTTACAAACCCAAGATGGGCTGTTCAGACTGTATGTCTAGTCCAGCTTGAGGATGTAACACATATTCCTTACAAACCCAAGATGGGCTGTTCAGACTGTATATCTAGTCCAGCTTGAGGATGTAACACATATTCCTTACAAACCCAAGATGGGCTGTTCAGACTGTATATCTAGTCCAGCTTGAGGATGTAACACATATTCCTTACAAACCCAAGATGGGCTGTTCAGACTGTATGTCTAGTCCAGCTTGAGGACGTCAGACATATTCCTTACAAATTTTTTTGTCACCACTTTCTAAATAAATCTCTGTTGATCTTAGGATTCTTTCATCAAGTTTCGTGTAACATTTTTTCCTCTTTTTCTCTCAAGATTGAGTTCATTCCTGACGATCGTCAAATTTGAACTTTCCGATTCCGACTTCAGACAGAGAATGAGGTCTTTCACTCTTGGGTGGGGTCTCCGTAAGAGATTGTTTATTTTGTGGTGCCACCCTTCAACTGCATTTGTTGTTCGGTGGCGTCTTTCACGGCAGTTCCACATTTCTCTTGGCACAGCAGGATTTTCAAGCCATCGTCCAACAAAATAATCCAAGAACTCGACAACTTTTGGTTTCTCTGGAGCCTCTTCATGGATGTATGGCCATTCCTCGTCCACATCTCCAGGCTTCAAGAAGGCAAGTGCTCCGCACTTCCGAATGGTTAGCCTCACTTCCTGACATTCTTTGTACATTGTCGTCAATCCGATTTCCTGTACCTTTCTCCAAAGGCATTGGAGAAAATGAAAAAATCATCCTTGGATATGGGCTTCTGGAAACAACTGTTTCAATCCACATATACTGCCGGACTCGAAATCAACTGTCACTGTTTTAGGCTTCCAATCAGGGATTTTCTCCGTCAACATTTCGAACATTTTAATGTATGCTTCTGTCCTTTTGTTCGGTAGAAGCGCGAATATCACTGGAGCAATGTTTGTTCCATCTTGCGTGCTACCCAAATCCACATGGATGGTGTATATCTGGGTAAATTGTCTACTGCCACTCCTGAAAGTGCCGTCTATGAAGAAAATCCTCGTTTCTTTCATCATCTCTTTCCCCTGTTCACTACAAAAAAAACATAATCCTTTCGTTACCAACAGCACAATCAGCCAAAAGGAAAGAACTTCCATCAGACATTTTAAGACAATTTTCATCGAAACATATGTCTTCTGAACGTTCTGGTTCCCTGAGGATTCCTTGTTTTTTCCTTCGTTGTGAATACAACGTCCCTTTAATGTTCTCATATTGAGGCATTGCTGTGACAAGCTCGTACCCTCTGTTCTGGAGAGGCTCCAACTCTTCCTTGAATATCTGAAAAAATTATAGTTTTAAAGATTCACTTTCACCCAGACCAAAATGTAAATAAAAAATTAATTCAGATTTCATACCACTGATAAAAGTTATACTTCCTAGCATGTTATGTGAAGAAGAGGATAAAAATGAACCATACTTAGGCCTACCATAATCCTCACACTAATAATTAAAGACACAACTATTATTATAGACAGACAATTAAAATAGTTAACAGAAGTTACATGACAATAATTTAATGAAACCAAACATTGGTAACAAAAAAAATTAATTTGTAAATACTAATAAGTTTGTTTGTGTGTGTGTGTGTGTGTGTGTGTGTGTGTGTGTGTGTGTGTGTGTGTGTGTGAATAAATTAATTCACTTAAAATAATAGTGTAATGAAACCAGCAAAAAAGCTATATAATTTTCCTCGCTTTCCAGTAAAATAATAATAAATTAATAAAATTGTAATATATAATATAATAAGGAAGAGACAAGGGGGAGTATGTCTTTTGAATATTTAATATTTGTGACAAAAATAATAATAATTTATCTTACCAAAAAAATACGAGAGAAAAATTAACGCTGTTAATACATGTACGATATTTACGTATATTGCGATGTGGTGCTAGATGGTCTTAAACAGCAGTAGAGAGCAAGTTAAAAACACTTTTAATGCATAATTTAAAAATACGTATATTCCTAATCAATTGCATACACATTACTATTTAATAACAGTAACATCACTCGTGAATGTGAATACCGAAATGTGAATTTATATTCACCCGCACACTTAAACAAGCACGTGTAAAAGGATATGAAGTAAGTAAATGGAGTAAAATTATTTAAAAATTCAAAACTCGTAGATATTACGAGGGTATTTTATTTGTATTTCATGTTACTTTATGTTTTCAACCTACATTAACGTATAAGAAGGTTAGTATAAAAAGGAAACAGAAATTATTATAACAACCAATATGTATAAAGCATCTAATAAAATCAGCAACTTTAACGTTTCAGTTTCCTGGATTTGTAAAACGTGCTATAATTCTATTGCTGAGTAACAGTTTTTTAGTAACAAAGGCCAGAAAAAACGCCCACTGTATCAATTAATAAACTTCCTCGAATTAATAAAAGCTGGGAAAGAACCACGGAACCCATGGGCGTATCCAGGGGAAGATATAGGGATATAAACCCCTAGAAATGTTAGGTTACAGTTTCGTTATAGATTGGCAAATATGTGTGTGTAAATGCGGCGCAAGTAACACTCATCTGTTCTGTCTCGGTTAGAGGTGGGCCGATATACCTGTAACAGGTATTTTGGAACGATATTTTTATAGAACGGATGTAACAGTGACTGAAAAGTTGAAATACCTGTTATTCGCGGCGACGCTGTTCCGGGTCGAGACACGCCGCCCTCGCTGTTCCGAGTCGAGGCACGCCCCCTACGCTCCTATACAGACACACACACACTGAAAGTACGCAAGTAACAAGTAAACGAATACGCCAAGGCCAAATACTAGCCGTACAAAAATATCGCTGGTACGCAAGGAACAGCCAGTACACGAGTAGGCCTATTTAAAATACTAGGTATTTAAAATACTAGTGGTATCACCGATACACAAGGAACAACAAGTAAACGCGTATTACAAATACTAGGCGTATCAGAGGAACAGTAGTATTTTAGGAACACCTATTTTAGGAACAAGTAGTATCAAGCGTATTTCGAGTATTTCGAGTAGGAACTGGTAGGCCTACGAAGCCACTTTTTCGTCCTGAACACTTCATTCTGCGCAAAGAGACAAAGCTTTTTTAATAAAGGAAAAAATTCATCCTGATTTTACATTTATTATCGTGTGATATGCAGATATATAATACAGATTATATGCTAATAAATTATATATTATACTAATCATCAACTTGGTAAATTTTGAAATAACGAATTATATTGTCTTATAACCTATAGAGTGGCTGATGTTAATAGGCTATAATTATACTTTTCATTAATGTGATTTTAACTGCACTACACATCTCACGTAAATGATGAGATTGTTGTAATGGACGTTTATGCACTTTATCAAGTCCTGTTCCTTAAATCTAATTCCTTAAGGCTAATCGGTTTAAATTATGTCCGATGAAAATTTATTATTGTTTTGAACATAAATTTGTATTTATTTATTTTTTAAGTAAATACTTTTTTCATAACTAGGTCTTCTTGCTTACCACTGGTGGTATGCCTACCACCGATCGGGAACCCCTCCCCATACTATGGGAATCCTGTTTAAGTATTGCTGTGACAGTTGTGGGTTGTGTTAGGTTAGGTTCGCATACTTTTATTTTTGGTGATGGATCCATGAAGAAAAACGAGTGACGTGTGGAGTTGTTTTGAACCAGTTAGTAACTATATTGGATTGTGCAAGATTTGCAAAACAAGTCTGTCGTATAAAAGTTCCGTTAATAATTAAAAAAAACATTTACAAAGAAAGCATCCAACAGTTGCTCTTCCTACTATATCCACCCCAAACTGCTGTGCAATCTTTGCCAAGAACAGAAACTTCTTCAGGTGATATATTGCAAATAGGACCAGATGTGCAAGAAAACTTAGTAGTTGAATCTTCCTCCCATTTTTTTAGTCCAGAGAGACCAACTACTTCAAGAGCTACTGACACCTTCCAAAATCAACCGTCTTCATTTCAGTTGCCAGTTCCAACAAGTAAAAAACAAATGTCAATATCAACCTACATACCCAAAAAATTAGCAGTATCTGATAAAAACAAAATTGATGAGGCCATAATGGAACTTTTTATTTGGGATCTTCAACCATTTACAGTTGTTGAAGACAGAGGTTTCCAAAATTTGATGAATACTTGTGCCCCTAGTTATCAAATTCCTTCTAGAAAGTATTTTGCTAACACACTGTTACCAGCTTATTATGAAACAAAGGTAAATGAAATGAAAGAATCTATTAAAAAAGATGCACCAAGTGTTTGCTTAACAACTGACACATGGTCTTCTTCAACAAATGAAACTTTTAATGCAATTACTGCACATTACATTAATCAGGATTTTGAAATGAAACATATGCTATTAGACTGTTCAGTTATCAAAATAAATAAAACATCTCAAAATTTAGCAGATGAAATTTTGCGTATTATAAATGAATGGGACTTGTCTAGAAAATTTCAATTGTTATTACTGATAATGCTATAAATATTACTAGTGCTATACAAAGCATACTTAAGTGGAAGCATTTTGGATGTTATGCTCACACATTAACTTTAATTGTTCAAGATAGCCTGTTAATTGTAAATGATAATCAAAAAAGTAAAAACCATTGTAACATTTTTTAAGAGAAGTAATATTGCACATCTAAACCAACAAAATATCAAGAACAGATAGGTGTTCAGCAACCTAAAAAACTTCTGCAAGATGTTGTAACACGCTGGAATTCTGTTTACTATATGCTTAAACGATTTGTTGAACTGGAGGATGCTGTAAAACACTCTCTGTCATTACTAACAACAGACATAGAAACATTAACAGCTGAAGAATGGGGAATTTGTAAAGAACTGTGTGCTATTCTGCAACCTTGTGAGGAGGTAACAAAAGAAATGAGTGGAGAGAAATATATCACCGCCAGCCAGATAATACCTATAACCCAAGGATTAAAATTATCAATACAACAGGTAAGTGTGAAATTAACTAAACCACTTGTCAGAGAAACTGCACTTAAACTTCTAGAAGGAATTTCTGTAAGGTTTGCTAATTTGGAAAAAAGCAAAACAATTTCACTTTGCATGATGCTTGACCCCAGCTACAAACACTACTTTTTTGAAGACAATACTTCTCTAGAAAATACAAAAAAATATCCAGCTGGACTAGTATCTTCACAAATTACAAAAATTTCAAGAACCAATACAAGCATTGAAACCAAAGGAAATCTACAAACTAACATAACAGAGGAGGAAACAGTTTCAATTTGGAACCATTATAAAAACCAGATAAGCAAAAAACAAATAGGGACACCTTTATCAATGGCTATACAAGAAGTAGATAAATATCTTCAAGACACACCAATAGAGAGAAGCGAAAATCCCTCACTGTGGTGGAAAGATCACCAACGTGTATACCCTCATCTTGCACATTTGGTCAGAACTAGATGTAACATGGTTGCAACATCCGTTCCCTGTGAAAGGATATTTTCCAGGGCGGGAATAATTTTATCTGAACGAAGAACACGATTAACATCGAGGAAAGTGCAACAGCTGATATTTTTAAATACAAATTTGAAATAGTGTCTGAATAACTGAAATTCTAGTATTTTAAAAACCATTCAATAGTTTAATTTTACCTATAATGTGTTATTTGAGTGAAGCAAATTGTAATGTGAATAGGTGTGACAAAGATTAGTTCATGACTTGTATATTCTGTGTACACTGGTGAATGGATCTGAAGATTATCCAGGTATGTAATGTATTTAATTTACTTTTGTTGTTGCTTATTATTTATAAGTTTTTATTTATAATAAATAAATATATTTACTCCTGTCTCGTGACCACATATATTAACGCAATGATATTATTTACGCGTTTCGATACTATGTATCGTCATCAGAATATATATTAAAATATAATCACTCAAAGAGGTCGTTAAAATTTAAAACATTAAAATCACAATATCGAAACCAAATAAGTATTTATACGAAGCGAGTGCGCACTCGACGAAGCCGGCCGGACACTGATTGATATCAGTTACAGATAAATTTTAGTGCTGTGTCATATAATGGATTCGACTAGAAATGCAAGTGGTCGTTTAATATGAAATTGCGGTAGTATTTGTCATTATGTGCTCCTATATATTTCAAATTCCTCACGTGCATTTAAATAAGTGCCTTTACCACAGACATGTAAGGGTTTCAAATTGGTGTCAAAGCTTGTATAATTATGGTTCTCCTGTATAAGATGACGAGCATAGTTAGACTTTATACAAGATTGTGTTGTCAAGTCTTTTACATTATGCTTTGGAGTGTGCTCAACGAAACGCTTATAAAAACCTCTCCCTGTCTGACCGATATAAAAGCATTCGCAGTCATTACAAGAAAGCTTATAAACACCTGTTTTCATTTCCAAATGTGTACTGGTTCTATTACAAAGTCTATTAAACAGATTGTTACTGGTTTTAAATTTTACAGTTCTATTGTTACTATTTAATACTTTGGATAAAATTTTGGGCACAATACTGGTGTAGGCTGTTGAAATAAACGTTGGTTCCTTATCTTGTATCACTCCTGGTTTTGACAATATACGCTTATGCTTTTTAAGGAGGTTATCAACCATAGAAGATGTGTAACCATTAGCAACTCCAATATGTTTTATAATATTTAATTCAATTCTAAAATCATTTTCATTAAGAGGTATCGTTAACAACCTGTGCATGAAATAATTATAAGCCGCCATTTTCTGCGAGAATGGGTGGTGTGAGTCAGCAGGTATGGTTACATCTGTGGTAGTAGGTTTCCTATATATACTATATTTCAATTTATCATCACATTTGGTGATGGTCAAGTCAAGAAAATTCAGTTTGTTATCTATTTCAGTTTCATGTGTAAATTGAATGTGTTTGTTGATATTATTTAAAAGATTTTTAAAGTTTTCTGTATGACGTAATGTGCCCTTGTATATTATAAATGTGTCATCCACATATCGTGCGTAGAACATGATGTTTTTCTTATGAATATTGTTAGAAAACAAGTATGTGTTTTCGTAATGACTTAAATAAATATCTGCCAAAAGGCCTGACAGCGGTGAGCCCATTGCCAAACCATCGCATTGACTGTAAAATCTGTTGGCAAATTCAAAATAATTTTGGTTTAAAATAACTTTAAGTAGGTTTATTAATTCATCTATTGCTTGAGTGTTTAATTTGTTGCATTTCATCAGATTGTCCCTTAAAATATTAAGTGTGTCATTTATTGGGATATTTGTGTACAAATTAACAATATCGAGGGACATTAATTTATAATTAGGAAATAATTTGATATTATTAACTTTATGTATAAATTCAGTTACATTTTTGACAGTGTGGTTATTTTCTATAATTAAACTATCCTTAATGATTTTTACTAATTTCTTAGCTGTACGGAACCCTGGCGCTGTAGTGAAATTAACTAACGGTCTAATTGGCATATCAATTTTGTGGATTTTTGGCAATCCAGTTAATATAGGGGCTTTAGCGGTACAAGGTTTTAAGTAACGGCGAGTACGTTGATCAAATAAATTTGTACTTTTATTACTCTGTATATTAAGATCTTTGACATACCGGTGTGTAGGGTCCGATGCTAGGTTTATAATATTATTGTTTGAAATGGAGTTATGAACTTTATTCGTGTATGTTACATTATCCATTATTACCAGAGTTCTGCCTTTATCTGCCTTACTAATGATCGCATTATTATCAAGTAATTTGGTTTTTATCTGTTTCAATATTTTATAGCTTTCTCTGCAACTATTGTTATTAATTACATGACTAGACGAGTTAGGCGACATGTGTGTGTTCATGTATGTCACACCTACACACCGGTATGTCAAAAATCTTAATATACAGATTAATAAAAGTACAAGTTTATTTGATCAACGTACTCGCCGTTACTTAAAAGCTTGTACCGCTAAAGCCCCTATATTAACTGGATTGCCAAAAATCCACAAAATTGATATGCCAATTAGACCGTTAGTTAATTTCACTACAGCGCCAGGGTTCCGTACAGCTAAGAAATTAGTAAAAATCATTAAGGATAGTTTAATTATAGAAAATAACCACACTGTCAAAAATGTAACTGAATTTATACATAAAGTTAATAATATCAAATTATTTCCTAATTATAAATTAATGTCCCTCGATATTGTTAATTTGTACACAAATATCCCAATAAATGACACACTTAATATTTTAAGGGACAATCTGATGAAATGCAACAAATTAAACACTCAAGCAATAGATGAATTAATAAACCTACTTAAAGTTATTTTAAACCAAAATAATATCTTCAAATAAATACACTGCAAGTAGGTTTATTAATATATTAATAGGTTTATCTAGGTGAAGATAAACCTACTTGCAGTGTATTTATTTGAAGATATTACATACGAGACCTGCGGGAAACTCAAAACGACTTACTTACAATGGATAATATAGGTTATGTATAATTAGTATGTAATAACAGGTATTTGTACCTGTTATTTTTTTGGAACGGTATTTTCATACCTATTATTTAAAAATAACAGTTTAGCCCACCTCTAGTCTCGGTAATGAGACCCTACAATAATTTATGGCCTCGGAGCAAGTAGTACTGATTCTAAGACGGCGCAAGTACCAACTCGGCGCATCTAACACGACACCGGTTCTCAATACCGATTTTTTAACCTTGAAATATAGGAAGTAAGAAGACAGACCTCATTGTTGACTGTTTTCATTGTCTAGTAAAACTAGACAAGTACAAAAGATAAACGGATAATTACAGAAGTCAAGTTTACCGCGACGTCTGTTTGCAAACAGCCATTCTATTGTCAAGCCCGTAGTTGCCACATTCATAATAAACATAACTATACTCTACATATAATTATATAATTATTGTAGCTCACAGTAAAAGGTAGCGATGTATAAATAAAATATTTCCTGTTTCTTTAACTGGCCTGTTCCTGTGTGTTTGCAGGACCGGTTTTTATTCTGTGAACATAAAGAATTCACCACAATGCGCCGATATTTAGGGCCTCCAAACAATAACGTGCCTGATGGGCATGCTGGTCCCCTCCCCAACCTAAAGGATGCTCAGGTTAGGTGTTAAGTTTCGATTTTAATAATTGATATGTTGTCAGTAAAATAATTTTTAAGTTTTATCGTTTTAGATTAAAGATTTTTATACATTGTAGGCTCATAATATAATAGAAATATACAAAATATTAATATATTTAATATTTATACTGAAATTACCTCAAGATTTTTTTTTTCCTTTTTAGGAACATGTTTCGAGTACCATTGTGTTCTCATCCTCAGCCTTCTCGAAACATGTTCCTAATAAGGAAAAAAAATATCTTGAGGTAATTTCAGTATAAATATTAAATATATTATATACATCAAGAAACGGACTGTAGCAAAAAGTGTTTGAACAAAATATTAAATATAAAAAATATACAAATTCACACACACATACACAAACATTTTAAATAATAATAAATAGTTATATAAATTATTATAGTAAATTATAATTTTTATTAATTGTAATAATGTAATTAAATTTATATAAATATACGTAATATAAATATTTATTGTAACATATAAATATTATAAATAGATATTTATACAAGTATGTATACTTATGTAAATTATATATCATTTTGAAAATGTTAAACGAAAGTTTGGCATTATTTTCATATTTAACATTTATTTCACAATACACTTTTATCGGCGACTTTAAACGCAGAACAGACACAGAATGTAGAACTTCATCAATTTTGTGCAGTTTCTACAGGCTAAATAGTATCAGGAATTAATATTAATTTCCTTCCGAATAGACCGTTTTCAACTACCTTTAAATATTCTAACGGTTGTTATCTTAATAGTCGTTTTACTAAGACGTGTTTGGTCCTGGTTTGTAAATACTCGTTGAATCGACGATTCTATCATAATTGTCGGTGTCCTTCTGTCTGGTATATTTTATATTGAATACAGACATGATGACTTGACAACAACATGCATAAGAGTGACAAATATTTTACCCCATACATGCATTTATTTGTAGGAACAAATTTTAATTCGCGCGTTTAGTTTCCCACACTATGGAGGAATTCGTGTGCTTCAATTGTGGACGCCGTTAGTGAGACTGTGGCCATAGCGTGTTAGCGGCTCGATTCTTCATTAACTTTAGTAGGCCTACGTAGCTCCAACTGCTATCACTTAACAACAATCACACACACACACACACACAGAATTGATCTGTTCCAAGTAAAAATTATCGTGAGCATCGCCCGACAGCCGATACCGAATCCAGTGAAGTAGGCCTACTGTTCGCCTAAACTGTCGCCTCAATTATCAACTAACATATATCAATTATCAACAAGTAATGCAAAAACTGAAATATTCCATATCGAGGCCAAAGAGGTAAAGAATCTCGTGATTTTATGCCTGATTTTATATGAATTACGAGTTAACAATTTTTTACTCGTAGTTAATGCAAACAGATATGAGTTTAACACGCTTCACCGTAACAAACTCACGCTAAATCATCAGAGAAATACGATTGTATGGTCCTCGCTAATCCCGTCCCCAAAGGCAGTCGGACAATGTATTTAGTCCGTAGGATTTACCAATTCATTTGTGTCCTCTCACAAGAGTGTTATTAATTTTATTACGACTGTACATTCTTCATTAATTTACTTTCATGTGTATAAAATTATTTACTATTAAACAACAATACGTTTAATTTTAGTCTATGTAACTAAGGATACGCACTCAAGTGTTTTCATTTTATTTTCGAAATTGGCGCCGGTCGGCCGTCATCATCTTCGCTGTCAGGTTTAGGCACTTGTGTTCCGTCTTCAAGTAAGTATTTGATCATCCTTTTCTTTTCTTTGGTCGTCCTGTAATCCTTGCGCGTTTGGGCAGTACTCGTTATCCAACTTTTCTCTTGTGCCATTTTCTTTTGTTAATGATAGATTCTTTTATGTTTGCATAGATTTTACGTCTTGATTTATAATTCTATCAACTCTTGTACTTTCTTTGAGGTTTCGTAGGAATTGCATCTCGGAAGATTATACTTTGTTTTCAATATCGTGGTCGTAAACCTGGATCACTATCATACACAATAAGAGGGACAATCATCATTAAACTTAATTGTAGTATCTGGTCACTCTAGGCCTTATATTCTTAAGGGTTCTATTGATGGTTCCATATATTTGTTTATTTTGAAAACCGTATCTTAGATAAATTTGTGGGAATTTTTACATTATATTCTTTACAAATTTATAGTTTATTTACTGATTAATCACAAATCACAGTAACCTATTAACTAATAAAATTGGACGAATTAGACGACCAAAAGCGTAACATTTGCCCTGCACCATACGCACCACGGTGTGTCGTGGAACATTCCACAGGTGTATTTGGATTTACTTCTTCTTTCCCTGCTTTACCAGGCCATCTGGGTCATGGCTTCCTTTAATTCTTCCCACAAGAACAGTACCTAGCCATCGTTTACCAATTTGTCATCTTCATCAGTTCTTCATCCGGTTGCTTCGTTTATTATCTCGCCAGCGAGTTCTAGGTTTTCCTCAACCTCTACTACCTATCTCTTCTCTTTCATACCTTTTCGCACTTGATGATTGTCCATTCTTCCACCAGTCCCCCTCCCACTTAAGTTGTATTTTTCTGTAGTCTACTACTTTCTTGTTCTTAAATAGTTGTTGTAGTACGGACTACCGCCGCTATTGCTGAACGTGGTGCTACCGCTTGAAGAGTCATCAGGTCGACGCTGCATGAAAGGGGAGCCGGCCGAGTTACACGTACCGACGCTGCACTGAAGGTGAGTCGACCGAGGTCCACGACCGACGCTGCGCGGTAGGGGATTCTACCGACGCCACATGGAAGGAAAGACCGCTGACTGCACGGAGGGGGAGCCGACCGACGGTGCGCGGTAGATTAGTATTTATGTATTGTATTGTGTGTTGTATTATGTATTGTATTTTTATATCTGTATTTATAAACCTTTACGTATGACGTACTGCATATGTACGTTATATATAAACACACAAAAAATAAAGCAAACAAATATACTATGCTTAAATTCAAAAAATGAGATATATACCTATGTATGCAGGTACACGTACGTCTGTTTTTGGGAGTCAAAGGCTGGTAATGGGTACCGAACGGAAGGTTCGGTTAATGCCCACTGGTACTGACGAATGAGTCAGAGCTCGAGCTAGCCAGCTCGAGTCAGCTCTGCCAGCAAATCCTACTTCCAACGTCCAAGTTCGTGACTCCCGGGCAATGCTCTCTGTACGCACAGAGAGTAGCTGATGGAAGAGGATGCAACACGATTTTGCAACCTACAATATTTGGTTACGAGATTATATGACAGATGAAAATAAAATACATTTGTAATTTGAAATTTTATATTGTGATCTGTAATTTTGTTTGTCTAATAAAGGGTTTATTGGTTGTAAAATTTCTATCTCAAATTTCATTTTATCGTATTTTTGTTTATGTAATAATAAGTTCTATTATTTTAAAGGGTGTTCTTTCTTGTGGCAATACTACTTGAGTTTCCGACTTAACAAAATGTAAAATATTCGGGACAGATTAAATTTAGTTAATTTAAATAAGTGGCAGACTTCTAATATAAACTGTGTAAGTTATTTCAGAGTTATAATTGCGACGAGCGAGGCGAGTATTGTATAAATACAATTCGATAATATATGCACTTTTGTGGCACAATTGACGAAGGAGGCAGAACTTATGTGCGGATAACACCATTTTCTTGAGATATAATTAACAAATACATTTTCATTGGAAAACTATAGATAGGCCTTCTCAGTTTGTAACATTTTTACAAAAGCATCATCATATATATTATTTCTGTTGTCAACATCCCTTTTTCTCAACTAATACAAAGCCTACAGCGATGAATAAGGTATCAGTGGATAGGGTTTTTTACCGACTTCTGACATAGCATAATCAGTTTACGTTAAAACACGTTATTTTTTTAAATTTAAGTTAAAAGACAGATCACTGAATGCTGTATGACGTCATCATTGCGTGACGCTTCCACACTTTCGATTCCCCACAGTCTAGAAATTTGATATGTAAACGCATCAAGACAGAAATAATCGCTGCTGACATTGAGTTTAGCAATTTAACATGATAATGTTTAAGTTTAATATATTTTAATTTTATTCTTTTTTATATATACACAGCCTAAAGGTACCATATAAAAGAAGAGGACCATGAAGATTTATTAAACATTATGACTGATTTTAAAAATCATATAACTTTTGAAATATTACGACAAAATCAACAAAATCAGCTGATATAATATATAAACAGTCTATAACAGAATCAGTTCCTAGGAAGCTTTATACGACCAACATACTGTATGTATAAAACTAACAATATCTACAAATTTGTTTTTATAAATAGTGTTGTTTTATTGTGAACTGAAGATGGTCTATTGACCGAAATCGATCGAAACATTATATTATAACAACTTTATATGAAAACAAGTGTAACATTAATAAAAAACAAGTGTAAGTATATATAAAATACAATTATCATTAATGATAATGTTTGTTATATAGTAAATATATTAACATGATAATGTTTGTTATTTAGTAAATATATTTGTTATATAGAAAACATGATAATATTTGCGCAAAAGAAACAATCAGTCAGTCAGTTTACGTTAAAACACATTGTTTACAATTTAAGTTAATTGAAAAATCTACGATGTCTTAATTTTTAATTTTTTTTTCTTTTCTGCTGTCAGACATGCTTAATATCTTAAATCATGCCGAGGAAAAGAACTCTTGAAGGAGTGAGTGAGAGATGTCGCTACAAAAGACTGGCAAAAAATGAGACGCCTGGCCAAAGACAACGGCTTGCAACCCCGAGAAACTCTCAAAGAGCAATCCATCTCAGGAGAATCGATCAACTACAACCACAAACAACAACCAGAACACGTAATGAAGCAACGGCAGCAGAGAACTCGACACAACCTACAACCAGCACATCTTCACAACTGCAACGGTTGAAAATAGACATTGAACGAACGCGAGTGCAAGACAAGCTGCCAATGACTTATTGTTGTCCAAGGCTTTTGCAAAAGGATTGTGATGTGACAAAACACTCTGTTGGTCCCATGAACAAAATTTGCAAATATTGTGGTGCAAAACTGTTTTCTTTAGAAGTCTCAGAGGGATCGTCATCTCTTTGCTGTCACAAGGGTAAGATTAGTGTACCAGAAGTTGTTGTTTGTGATGAACTTAAAACTTTGCTTGAGCGTAATGACAACACAACTAAAAACTATTTAGACAACATTCGTCAATTTAATAGTGCTTTAGCTATGGCCTCTGTTCAAGTAAACTCAGTACATGTTCCAGGATGTGTACATGACGTTTTGTTTTAAAATTCATGGACAAATGTATCACATGATCGGTGGCTTGCAGCCACCTGCAGGTCACAATCCATCTTACGCTGGATTATTTATTATGGATTCTGACGAGGCTTTAGAGCAACGACTTGGAAATGTTGCAAATACACGCTGTGACCCAGAAATAATGGCCATGTTGCAGACGATGTTGACACATCACAATCCTTATGCACAAATATTCAAATTTTTCAAACATTACATGGTGAATGCTCCAGATGTACAATTACAATTCACAACAGAAAATGCTTTTGATCCAAGGAGGTATAATTTGCCAACAACAAGTCAGGTGGCAGCAGTATTTATTAGTGACGATGGTGCACCCCCAGGCCAATTTCACTTTGTTGTGTACTCAAAAAGTTCTGGAGCATTAACTCGCATATCCTATTTGAATCCACACAGTGACCCAATGTGTTACCCATTGCTTTTCCCATGCGGTGATTTAGGGTGGAAGCCTGGCATGCCTCACGTTAACATTCATAGAACAGCAGTAAGGACTGTCACTACCCAACTACAATATTACTGTTATCGTCTGGCAATCAGGGGAACTTTCAATCTAATTCATTACTCAGGAAAACTGTTTCAACAGTATGTCGTTGACAGTTATGTAAAAGTAGAAGGCTCCCGTATTGCTTATGTAAGATCTCATCAGAAGGAATTGCGAGCTGAAAATTACAAAGGTTTGACTGATTTCATTCACAGTAATGCTCAGCAAAGGGGTATGTTACCAGGAATTCCAGTGGTTTTGCCATCATCTTTTATAGGCTCTGCAAGAAATATGCTCCAGAACTACCAAGATGCTATGTCGATTGTTGCTCGCTTTGGCAAGCCTGATATTTTTCTGACACACATGAAATCCGAACTGGTCTGAAATAACAGGTGAATTACAGCCGTTTGAATAAGTTCAACACAGATCAGACCTGATAACAAGAGTCTTTAGCTTGAAGTTAAAATCTTTGCTCGATGATCTTCTCAAAAAACATGTGTTAGGGGTTGTAATATCTTATGTCTATGTCATAGAATTCCAAAAGAGAGGGTTGCCTCATGCACACATTTTACTTATGTTAAGGCAGTCCGACAAATTAACTGAAGATAAACATGTCGATTCGTTGATTACAGCTGAAATTCCTGTCCTCAAACAGATCCCATACTTTACAACATTGTTAAGAAATGTATGATCCACAATCCATGTGGACAGATCAATCCAAACTTGCCCTGTATGAAAGATGGACAGTGCACTAAAGGTTTTCCTGAAGATTTCAATGATCAAACAAACCTTAACGTCAATGGGTATCCCTTATACCGGAGGACAGATAATGGAATCAATTTTGTAGTGGGAGAGTCGGTGGTAGATAACCGTTGGATTGTGCCATATAATCGATATTTGGCACTAAAATATGACGTATACATTAATGTCGAAATTTGTTCTTCGGTAAGGTCTGTTAAATATTTGTACAAATACGTATACAAGGGTCATGATTGCGCATCAGTACGTTTACATAACAATCCAGAAGATCAACAACAAATCAGTGTTGATGAAATCAACCTTTACTTGGATTGTCAGTATGTCAGTCCCCCGGAGGCTATATGGAGGCTTCATGAAAGACGCCTTTTTTATCGTTCGCATGCCATCGTACGTCTACCAGTGCACTTAGAGGAAGAGCAAATGATTTACTTCGAACCTGGAAGAGACTTGGAAGCAAACATGAATAAGGCAACGAAACTTACAGCTTATTTCAAATTATGTGAAAAAGAAGAAATTGCGAGACAGTATTTGTACTCAGAAATCCCAGAACATTACACCTGGATCAAGGACGAGTGGAAACCACGAAAACGATTCGCAAACTCCATTGGGAGAATTTACACCGTAAACCCTGCTCACCTCAGAACGGTTGATGGAACACTATGTGCGTCGTTCCTGGAGGCTGCAGAAAAATTGCATTTGGTGGACAATGATCAAGAATGGGTAGACTGCTTGCAAGAGGCCACAAACTTCAAAATGCCTCAGCAGCTACGTGAACTGTTCGCCATTGTGTGCTTATTTTGTACGCCAACGAACATTCCTGAACTTTGGGAAACGTTCCACGAGCAATTATCAGAGGACTTCCGCAGAACTCATGACGTTGAAACTAGCAAAAACTTTGCTTTACATTGTTTAGAAGGCATTTTTAAACAACACGGCCACCATTGCGAAGACTTCGGATTGCCGAAACCTACCGATTGCAATTTCCACGACGACGGTAACAGATACAACATCGAAGAAGAAAATCAAAAGGGAATGGAAGCTTACGCCAAACTGAACAATGAACAGCAACAAATCACAGAGGACATTTTGCAAGCAGTCAGAAGTGGCACGCAGCGATTAATGTTCATCGATGGACCAGGTGGAACCGGCAAAACGTTCCTTTACAGAACGTTATGCCACATTTTACGAGGAGAAGACAAGGTTGTCTTACCTGTTGCTTGGACAGGAATAGCGGCCAATTTATTGCCGGGTGGCAGAACTTCTCACTCCCTATTCAAATTACCTGTACCTATCCTTGACACTTCAGTATCATATATCAGGCCATATTCAAAACAAACCGACCTACTTCGAAGAGCATCATTGATAATTTGGGATGAAGTTTCAACGGTTCCCAAACACGCCCTAGGAATTGTTGATCGACTCCTACGAGATATTTCCAACGTAAACACACACTTCGGAGGAAAAACAATAATTTTCGGTGGTGACTTCAGGCAGGTACTTCCTGTTGTCAGGCACGGAAACAGAACGACCATAATAGAAGCAAACATACAACAATCACCACTGTGGCGAACAATACAGAAACGAAAACTGTCGCAAATTATGAGAACAGACGATCCAGAATTCAGCAATTGGCTGCTGCAGTTAGGAAACGGAGAACTCGAAGTGAAACATGACGTTTCATCAAACACAGTCAAGATTCCCAAGACATTCTACTACGACGAAAACGAGATAATTGCGAAAGTGTTCCCAACTGGCAGCATTAATGCCAATAATGTCAACGACTTTATCAACACAGCCATATTATGCCCGAAAAATGAAGACTGTACAAAAATCAACGAACACATTGTGCAAAACATTGTAGAAGGAGATTGCAAAGTTTACCACAGTTGCGATTCCGTACAATCCGACGAGGGGACTGACAACCAATTGTATCCTCTAGAATTCTTAAATAGTTTAAACCCATCAGGCTTGCCAACACATAAATTAATTTTGAAGAAAAACACTATTGTCATGTTGATCAGAAATTTAAATGCTAAACAAGGCTTAATCAATGGGGCAAGAATGGTCGTCACGCACCTCCATGAATACACTGTCACTGCTCGGTTAATTGACTCTGGAAAAACTGTTGTCATACCACGAATTAACCTCACCCCATCCGACCCAACCATGCCTTTCCAAATGACCAGAAGACAGTTCCCACTGAAAGTTGCCTTTGCAATGACTATCAATAAGTCTCAGGGACAAACGCTTCAAAGAGCTGGATTATACTTACCAAATGCCGTATTTACTCATGGACAACTCTATGTAGCCTTTTCAAGAGTCACTAAATCTAACAATATTTTTGTATCAATTACCGAAAATGACAAACAAAAAATTCAAGATGGTTGCATTCTAACATCAAATATTGTATACAAAGAGGTATTGTAAATTGTAAATACATTCACATTAATAAACTCTCTTTGCTGTTTTGTTTACACACTTCGCAGAACTGTTCTGGAAAAACTTTTGTTTCAATTACCTAAAATGACAAACAAAAAATTCAAGATGATTGCATTCTGACATCAAATATTGTATACAAAGAAGTATGTAAACTGTAAATACGGTCACATTAATAAACTCTCTTTGCTATTTTGTGTATACACTTCGCTGAGTATTTAATTTCAACAACCCAACAAAAGATTAAATCATTTCAATGTGCGAAAGTTTCGCACGGGTTTACTGGTTACTATATAAACACATTATTTTGGTTACAGCTTGCTGCAGATTCGTTCCTGTGGTTACCGTGGAAACATAGTTGTTTGGATTGGTTTGGTTTTTTGTTCTTAAGAAAATGGGCGAAGAAAAAATGTTCATCTATAACCGGTCACAAACAATATACAATATAACTTACATTTGGTTTACGTTTTCTAATTTAATTGGTAATGTGCACTTATGAAGTTATGTTTTCTTTTGTTCAGTCTACAGAATAAATGGGAGGGTTCTCGAACATACAAGTCAATGAATCCCAACACGTGGTAAGTTTACGAGTCTTTTTCAGTTTCATCCTATTTTTTGTGATGGTGACTCACATTTACTATGACATTTTTTTAATTTTTTCACATGTCATAATGTGAATTAGCCCTAACATCTAAAGTTGAGTCATTTTTTTAAGAATATTATTATCTTTGAAGATAAACAGCGACATTTCAAGTACACATTGCCCACACATTTTTATAAAATATATCAGTTCCTTCCATGTTCAATTCCATTCCCATATACATACTGTTAGTGACCTCCGTTTCTTTTTTCAAACATTGTATGACTTTAAAAAAGTAAATTAAAAACTAAATGCAAATCAGAATAATAACAAAAATTGTAAATGAGTGTTTTCAAAGTAACGAGTAGATGTACTATTACTATGTTAAGCGTAATGAATAACGTTATAGATAAATATAAAATGTAAATGATTTCTGACAAGAACATCAGAATCGTGAAAGTTTTGGTGGTGTCCGCACACTTCACACGTCAAATGTTTATGACTTCACGCAAAAGTTTCTACCCTCCTCAGGTATCAGTGTCCCACTGTCCGCACTCTTCGCAACATTACTGTTGTCTGCACTGTTCGTGACTCCGGCTCGCTATATTTTTATGTTGGAAGTGTGAACTCTTATTTGCTTTGTCACAAACAGTCTGTGTGCACGTGTTCATTTAAACGTATGAACCAAATTATTTTTGTAATAAGATGAAACGTCATTGTTTTTTATGTCCATGTACATCCAAAAGGAGGACAATTTTTAAAATACAGATGGGCCCCTTAAAAAATTTTACTATTAATATTCGGTATGCTTATACGTGTTTGAACAAGGATAGAAAAGGCCTATTTCGATTTTTGTAATAAGATGAAACGTCATTGTTTTTTATGTCCATGTACATCCAAAAGGAGAACAATTTTCAAAATACAGATGGACCCCTTAAAAAAATTTTACTAGCCCTATTAATGTTTGGTATGCTTATACGTGTTTGAACAAGGATAGAAAAGGCCTATTTCGATTTTTTCGTGGGTGGCTAATACGCCCTTATTTATGGTACTAGCTCCAAGGTATTATGTTATGCTTAAAAATGATTTTTAAGTTTAAGTGTTGAAATAATTATTATATTTGTTGTAATTATTATTATTGTTTGTTGTTATTATTATTATTATTATTATCTTCTTCCATCAGGGAATAGGCGAATCGCCTGTTCCGATCCCAAAAGTATGGATAACCATCCCAAGTTTTATTAAAATCTGTTGATGCGTTCATAAGTTATCGTGAGACATGCCCCAAACAGATAGACAAACGGGCGAGTTAAAACTGAGAACTCGGTTCGCACGTTCAATTTTTTTGTTTCTACAATTTGTAAAAAAGTAGACAGCCGATATTGCATATCCTGCCTTCTAATGCCGAGTCGACGGCTGTTTGCGTTCGAAAATGTGTACAGATAATGTAAAATTTTACGAACGATTTAAAATTTCGATTAAGAGAAACTCCAGTAACCTTGGAAAAGAAACGTCTCGTCCTTGAAACGAACTCCCTGTTATATAGTCTTTTACATTTTCGCAACGGTCGCGTGCCGGATTACTTACGCAAATCGCTCTTTTAAACAGTCGTATATATATAAAAAAAAAAATAATAATTTTTGTGGGATTTGAAATCGCCCAACACCTTGGCATCGATTTTTACTTCGAAATCCACAAAAGTGTGCTGAGTTCACCTTGTGACGTAAATCACACACGCGTTCAGGCACGCGGTCTAGAAACTACCGGACCATAATATTGATTCACGTTGTCAAGTAATCGCAAAGATCTCGCTTTTCAAATTGTTTAATACTGATCAATTATCGCAGTTTTTTGCGCGCTGTAATTTAAAAATCGATATGTAGAACCATACATAACTTCAGTGTTCTTAGATTTATATTAAAAATCGTTTACTTGAATTCGGTTCGATAATTTCTTTAAAAAAGTATCCCCCACCCTTAAACTATTTTCACTATTTATAGATATTTTTGTTATTGCGGACTAGACGTTTAATATAATGTTATTTTCGAGTCACTTTATCTATAAAAATTAGGTAGTTTATTCTTATAAAGAAACTGAACTACGCAGATAATCATCCCTCCTCCTCAACCGATCCCCACCATTAATGATATTTACACTTTCATAGAGTAATAATCTTGCCATACGTACTTACTAAGGTCAAAGGTACTTGCTATCCTTCAAAATTAAATACTCATATTTTACTTGATATCAGCAAAGTAATTTTCAAAAAAATCACCCCTCCCCCTTCAACTATCCTCTCCATTTATAGATATCTCATTTACCATTTTATAGTGGATTAATATGACATTATTTTCTGTGCACTTATCAAAATTAAGTACTTTACTCTTGTTAAAACACAAAACGATGCCGGTAAACTACCCCTACCCCTTTGCCGAACAACCCCATTTCTGATATTTACATTTTTATTGAGTAATAGTTTCATTATATTTAATTACTCTAAGGTATCTTATCCTTCAAAATGAAGTAATTTATTCGACATCAGAAAGATAATTTTCAAGAAATTACCCCTCCCCCTCCAACTTACCCTTTTCATTTATAGATATATCGCCTACCTTTATGCAGTGGATTATTATGACCTTCTTTTCATGATACTGTATTTACCAAAATTAAGTACTTTACTCTTCTTAAAACGTAAAACGTTGCAGGTAAACTACCACTTCCCCTTAACCGATCTTCACCAAAATCAATAGGCTTTAAGTCCTCTACAACTCGGGTACATATGCAAACATTATTTGATTCTGTTTGAATTTGAGGCAGTTATCGTGCGGCATAGAATAAATTCTCCACGCACACACACACACACACACATTCCGAAAAATGACTTTTCTTCATGTTTTTAGGGTAGTACAATCAGAATCAGCCCTTATATCAAACACGACATCACCATACTTCCATTTACTTACGGAACGTGGAAGTAAAATCAACCGGGCTGTTAGACCGTGGTCATACATGTCCAGCGTAGAAAGTCTTATCCTATGCGCGGGTCATACATATTTGTTTCCGCACCAATGATGATGGTCGTAGCGCGCGGTAGTTACTACGTTGGACGTGACGGATCACGGCCTACTAGCTCGGCTAGTCCGGCCGGCTAACCTTGTGTTTCATTATTACAAATCAGTAATTTATAAATTGAAGAGACATAGCTAAATAAATTGAAAAGAAATAGTTGGTACAAATACATAAGTAATATAAAGCACGATCTGCAGAGTAGACAGGAAAAGGCTTAAAAAATATTACGGAATTTAAATCAGACACAAAGAGATAACCTGAAGATTAGCAATATCACACAGAAGGAATGACTCCGATGTTATGAGCGACTGTGGGCCCAGGAGCAACTGCAGGAAACAAAATTTGCAGGCATCAATGAACGCGTGGATCCAATAGCAATGGTTGAAATCTTAGTTGCTCTACAATGCTGTAAAAATAGAAAATCACACGGGCATCGATAGGTTGAAATTCGAGCTTATAAGGTATGACCCAGCCTTGCTGAAAGATCGTCAATTGAACTCTCTTAATCTGTGCTGGACCGCAAATTGGCAGATGGCAAAGATATTCAAAAAAGGAGATCGTAATGATTGTGATAACTATGAAGGGGGCACCCTGTTTAACACATCTTATAAATTTTATGAATCTGTTCTTGGAAGGCGTCTGAATGCAATAACGGAGACTATTCTCTCAGACGTTTAATGAATAAATTTGTGTTAGTCGTTGAAATCACAAGCAGAATGATCACAGTTGCACACCACTATATAAAAATTATCGCGATTAGCGCTTTCAAGCTTCACAGCTCATCGTCAGATCGGAATAGACAGAAATTATGTGAAAACAAACCCCTCACCCCTCTCACCCCACCCTGCTCACACACAACAAGCTATAATATAAATGTCCCTTCCCCACCCCCTAAACCCTGTCCCACCATCTGTGCAGTTACATATTTTTCTAGCAAATTCCTTATGTTTCAGTGTTTTGTGTGTGTGTGTGTGTGCGTGTGTGTGTGTGCGCGCGCGCGCGCGCATTCTTTTAAACTTACCCTCTTCCACTACACACGTGGGTCAGTCACACACCCTTATTTTAAAACATCCAATTAGTACTATGCAATATAATTCTTAATCTTATCTATCTGTCCTCTATCATTTACTTCTTAATTATGTTATAAAATATTTCTTCATTATCAAATTTAATTTTAATATTAATTAAATTGTCTAACCCTTTTTCTCTTTCTTTCAATATTTCTAACTCCTCTCTAACCTTCCTTTCAACTGTGTTATTTACTACTTTTACAATTTCGTATTCTTCCAAAGGATTAACAAATTTATGGTTGTCTTCTATGAACTGTCTTGCATATAACGAATTGGTTGTTCTATTACCTTCTCCACGTTTGTGGTCAGACAACCTGCATACGAATTTTCGTCCTGTCTCACCTAGGTACACTTTGTTGCAGTCTTTACATTTTAATTTATAAATTCCACTTTTCTGTAATACTGGAATTTTTTCTATATTCTTATTCCTTATCTTATCAAATACCGTTTCACATTTTGTAATAGCTATATCTACTCCGTATTTATTAAAACATTTTATAATTTTTCTAGTATGTGAACCTATGTATGTCAATGACCCTGCATAATTCTTTTGTTCTGGTTCTATTTTAGCTTTTTGTATGTTAACCCTTTTCATAACTTTATCCACTATGTTGGTGTTATAATTATTATTCCTTACAATTCCCTTTATCGTTTTTAACTCCCTATCTTTTGATTCGGTCTCTTTTAAACACTTCTGAGCTCTGTAATAAAATGAATTGATTGCCGCCATTTTATATCTATAAGGGTGGTAAGACTCTCTTGGTATAATTATATCAGAATACGACTCTTTCCAAAATATACCAAACTGTAGTTTCTCATTATCTTTAATTTCTATATTTAAATCTAAGTAATTTATTTTCTTACCTCCTATCTCTTCTTTAAATTGTAAGTTTTTATCCTTATTATTTACCTCATTTATAAACTCATGCACTTCTTCTATGCTTCCTTCCCAAATTACTAATACATCATCAACGTATCTAGACCATAATTTTATATTGTCTTTATACTTAGTGGAACATATTAATTGCTTTCCAAAATCATTCATGTATATTTCAGCAAGAATAGGGGATAATGAATATAACCTTTTTTTCTGTATATAAAGATTGTTATTAAACCTAAAATAGTTCTGATTTACACATTCTTTAATTACTTTAATCAACTGCTTTTTATAACTGTATTCTCCCATAGTATTATCGTTTATTAACTTAACTTTATTTACTGTGATATTGGTAAACATGTCCTTAACATCCAGTGATATCAATTTTGTATTTACATTAATTCTAATATTTTCTAATTTTTCTATCAATTTTACATTATTCTCTATGTTGTATTTTGTCCCAAATTCATATTTCTCTTTCAGTACTCAGCTAACTTCCTTTGATAATTTATAAATAGGTGCATTAATAAAAGAAACAATCGGTCTAATTGGTTTTCCTTCTTTATGTATCTTAACCTGACTTTTAAAAGTTGGTGCTGTTGGATTACTTTCCAATAAATACTTTTTCTTATTTTCTTCTATAAATGTTATGTGTTTCATCATTTGTTTTATCCTTGACTGGTACTTACTTGTATAATCATACTTTATTTCCTCATATGGTCCTTCCCTTATAAATTCTTCCGTTTTCTTTATGTATTCGTCCTTTCTCAGTAGTACCATTGTATTTCCTTTGTCCGCCTTCGTAACTATAATATCATTCTTCTTTATTTTATTCTTTAGTTTAGTTACAGTTGATTTGATTTTTTGTTCATTTTTTGAATTATACAAACTTTTCTTAAATATTTTATCTACTACATTCCCTACTTCCCACCTTATTCTTTTTTTATCATTTTCATTTCCTAGTTTTTGTATTATGCTTTCGCATTCAATAATCGTTTTTTCTTGATTTAATTCTGGTGGCGGCGCGTATTTTAAGCCTTTTGCTAACACTTCTTTTTCTTATGTATTGAAATTTACCTCTGTAAGGTTTATTACTCTTTTTTCATAGTTATTCTTAGAGAGGTGTTCCTTTTTTACTTCGTTCTTTCTTATTAATTTATTTAACTTATCTACCATTTTTTTATTTTTATTTTCCAATTTCTTTTCTACGTACCCCAAACCAAAATTATATAATATTTCTTCTAACTCTACATACGAGTATATTCTTAACAATTCTATGTGTCTGTCATATAATTCCCTATTATATCTATTGATTAAGCCGTAGAGTGACCTTATTTCCAGTTTTACCACAACTTCTCGCTTTGTTCTTTTACTTTTTTGGCTACACTGTTCTTATTTTTAATTTTAACTTGAGCGTACTTTGGGATGACATTATTATCCAGACATTGTTTATTAAACCATATTTTACTTAAAACCCTCTTCAATTTAACTTTTAACTTAAGATATTTAAAAACTTTACTTACCTTATTGTTGTCGTTTATTACCTCATTGTTGTTGTTCATTACCTGTCGTCGATTGCACATCTTAACAGACGTTTAATGAAGAAATTTGTGTTAGTGGTTGAAATCACAAGCAGAATGATCACTGTTGCACACCACTATATAAAAATTATTCTCTCAGAGACACAGCATGGTTTCAGGAAGGGCAGATCGTTTTCAGGTTGGATCTTCACAATAGCCCAGGTAATCGAAAAGCACAGATAATATCAATTGCCCATGTATATATCTTTCATTAACTTCGGGAAGGTATCTGATAGAGTGAAGAGGAGCAGGCTGTGTGCAATAATGGCAAACAAAGTAATCCCGCAACACCTCATTAAATACAAGTCTTTATGTTGAAAACAAAATCTGAATTGAGACAGGAAGAGGGAGCACAACTCCTAGTGTGGGCCTGATCGATTGTGGAGTAAACCAAGGGTCACAAGGGCCCATTGTCACATTCTCTTTTTAATTTGTATATAAACGATGCCATATACAATAACAGATGTACCTTCCAGAATATTTTATTATTGTTATTTGCCGACAACCAGGCTATCCTGTCGAACGCGGAAACTGGCTTGCACATGGCTCGTTGAGTCAAATCTGCAAGGATTTCGGATTACAGATCTTCACATTGAAGACCAAGGTGGTGGCTTTTCATAGAGCTGCCTCCATACGAGCAGAAATCGTAGATCAGTGGTTCCCAAACTTTTCAATCCGCGGACCCCCCTCCCCAAATAATTAAAAATTTAACGGACCCTGTCTGAGTTATGAAATAAAACAAACAGTAAATGTGATACAGTCTTATATTTTAATTAAAATAAATTTAAATAAAAATTCTCTTAACTTGCAAAATTTAATATTAATTACTTATATCAAACATAGTTTAATGTGAACAATGAAGCTCCTCTTGAACAATTAACTCTGCAGTATTAGGTTTAATGTCTGATAATTTCAATATTAAGTCACTGTCGACATCAAGTTTATTTCTTAACTTTGCCAACCTCGGGTCTATGTTTCCAGCCACACGTGTCGAAATCCAGCTACTACTTAGGCATAAAGCCAACTTCACGGAAAAACGTTTTGCTTAGATACAGTGCTAATACGTGGACTAAAACAGCTGCGTCGACGCGGCGCTCTAGTCAGGTCGACTGACAAACAAATCTGCTATATGACATGATTTAAAGACACTATTAAATCCATTAGTTTGAAATTACTTTTACAATTACAATTACTTTGGACAAAAACAAAGTAGTAATCTTCTGGAATCTTCTACTAATTGTTTTAAGAGTCTAAAATGTTCATTTTACAGCATAAAAAGAATCTGAGAAAATTACGGTATATTCTATTTTTCTTAAAAGTGTCCGCGGACCCCACTTTGGGAACCACTGTTGTTGATGGTACTGTACTGGAACTGGTCAGTAATTTTGAATACCTGGCCTGTGATGTATCTTACATGTAGTGAAGAAGCTGCACAACTTCAACCAAAGTGTCCAATCCTCAGGAGACCTGTAAAATCAACGAGGAAAGAAACAACCTGAAGTTCTACAAAGTGATGGCTCTCCTTACACTCCTCTATGGCTCATGGGTCCGAAAATTGGACTTTAACGAAGTTCCAGGCCAGTCGAATTCAAGCGGCCAAAATGAGATTCTTACGCACGTAGCAGGGTATACTCTTCATGATTCGAAAAGAAATGTCGATGTACGGCAGGAGTTGTATAAGAAAGGATCTGAACAAAAAAAAAAGAAGAAAACAAATAGTGTTTGATGTATAAACACAGGCAGGAATTACTGTAAGGACTTAACAGGCGGGAACCAAAGCCATGTATTGAAGAAGAAGGGAACATAAGTAGAAGAGGGTTATTCAGTACCCACTACCCAGTAAAAGTTCTTTTATAATTTTTTTTAATTTTATTGAATTTTCTAAGATTATTCACGTTTTCTTTCTGGATATGAGATTTCGAAAATTTCACACGAAGATGCCGTCTTGACACGAAGATGACAAAAGACGGTAAATAGGAGAGACAAACCAAATTTTGATATGTTCGATACGGAAAATGCGTTCACGACGGAAGCAGTGCACAGAAATCGGGCCACGCTCATTTTGAGACACACGTGGGACACGTGAGACGCGTTTGGGTCTATAACGTGGTATCCGTTAGCAGGTGAAATAAGAAATAATTTGTATGGGACGCAGAGACTAAAGTACACAGAGAAGACTTCATGAAACCTGTCGAGAAACTGATGATTATTTAAGAAGAACGGTTACTGTACTGATTATATTTGCTCCTCTAAAAAAGTAGAATGAAAGTGAAAGCAATTTCACTTGAGAGGTACAGTAAGTTGGACTTTCCTGTGTACTCCTGTGAACAATAAAATCGAACATTTTATCTGTACCAGGAAGACGAGATTGATTCAGACGATTCTGGCACAGGAGACAAAGACGTGTCAACAACAGTCGTCATTGTGTGTTTGTTTCCGACAACTGAAATGAAGTGAGGTGGCGACCGTTTGATCTGTCCTTCTGAGAACCGTGATTCGTTAAGTAGGACACGAACCGCAGTAATGACATTAACATTTAATTTGCAAATAAAATTATATTACGTTTACGTCACAGTGCAGTATTTGATCTCGTAAACAGGTCAATAGGGTTACTTTCTTCAGCAATGAGTGCCAAATATCTTTATATCTTTTGTTTCTTTCCTTTTATTTTTGTACAGTAAATGGGTATCTTAATTGTTTGTTTTTACTGCTGTCCGATAAAGGGTTTATCAGAAAGACACGATGTGACTCGTGAGGGCTAACCAAAAATTAACCTCCTATTGTCTGGTAAATGAAAACGAAAATGAAGAAAAATATTTTATAATATGCAAAAGAGACAAACAAATCTGTATTCCACATTCCACATTAACACACCCATGTATAGGTACTTGTTACACCGTTGCACAAACGTTTGTAGTCCCTTGTTAAAAACGGTGCCGCAAATGTACCCAGGCAGAATAGACGGCATGAATAAGATGCTCAAATGTACCCAGGCAGAATTGAAGCCATTAATGTGATGCTCAAATGTACCCAGGCAGAATTGACGGCATTAATGTGATGCTCAAATGTACCCAGGCAGAATTGACGGCATTAATGTGATGCTCAAATGTACCCAGGCAGAATTGACGGCATCAATGTGATGCTCAAATGCACCCAGGCAGAATTGACGGAATTAATGAGATGCTCATTGGTTTCATAGCCCTGGGTGGCCAGTTAGACATGTTGGTGACACGATGTCATCCTTGCCCAGAGGCTATCCGGAGGAATGAAATCTGCCGCCGACAGGGCACGCGCACTATCGTCTACTGGTCCCATTGTGAACACCCTCAAAGTGCGAACCTTTCGGGTACTCGAAGTCCGCCCTACTCAACACTGAGGCACGTGACGACAGACCCGCAGGGAAGAAGTCAACCGAACCCCCAGATGAAGTCACACCGACGACCCGGTGATTGGTTGGTCCACACCGCACCATTCAGGGCACGATCCCGCACACCTACCGGCAACGGAAAATCGGTTTCGCTCCCACCTTCCAGCGACTAAAGGACTCATCATCGTCCAACGCTGTCCAGTAATTCGGGAAAGTCGTGAACGTTCACAGCAGACGATCGGAAACTCCGAGTACCGTACCACTATGCACTTTACAATGGGCGGGAGAGACCCAGTGTTTCATCGGTTACTTCTCGAACGGAAACAAACAAAAGGTGCCACGGACGTGGCCACACTGCAAAAAGATACTCGTCGCTACTGCGCATGCTCGGTATCGCTATTGCACTCAGTTTGTGTATGTTAGCCAATCGGAGGCGAATTTTTGATAGCCCTCGTATATAGTTTCGCTTTGTGACGCGAGTAAAAATTAATTAGGCTTTTATACCACTGCTCGTTCTCATCGTAAGGCAACGATAGGTAGTAACACAACTCTACATTGTCGACGGAGCCCCATTAAACTGTAGGTCCCACGGGTATATACAAAACAATGTTCAGATTTTTATTTAAACAGACCGAACGTCTTCTGAAGGGACAAGATAAATGGTAAGATGATCAGGGGCATCATCACTGTCCTTACACTTGGGTGAGAAACAACTCTTAGAAGCGGATGAGTCACCACAAGCTGGTGATCAGCTACCACCTGCTAGTAGCGTGCAAGAGACAAAAGGAAACTACTCAGTTAAATCATTAGTTTTTGCATCAATTGCATCAATAATTCAATTTGTATTACAAGTTTTGATACAAAAGGTTTTTGATAGAATAAAGAGATTTTAAACTGAAAAAGTAAGTTTATAATCTTGATAATCATAGGCATATAAGATGGAAAGAGAAATCTGGAAGAGAAACAGATAATTAATTTGGAGGATAGACAAAAAATGTGACATGTTTGTACAAGCAGGAGGTAAAAATTTGTAGCAAGACTCGAATGGGGAAAAACGGAGGCTGGGCACTTGAATACACACAATATGATCACAGTGTTGCAGGGAATGAATGCTTGATATAAGCAATGCTATTAGACGGCAAATAAAAACGTTTTTGGATGAAGAGAATGCAGAATCGGGTCCGTGAGCATAAAGGAATGTTATTCAGAGAAAAGTTCGATTAATTAGGCGGCCGGATCACCAGAACTTTTGCAAATCAGCAATCTCTGGTTTGAGGCTGAAGAAGAAGAAAAGGAAGAATACGTACAACACTTCTACAACGCCCCCATATGACATATTATAGGGTGTGACAGAAATATCTGACGGTTTTCGTTTTGTTATTGTGTCCAGTGGAGAGGTCGTGTGATGATGGGGGGTGGCGGTAACGACACTCTTCACTCGCTGCCATTTCAGTTACCATGGAACCGTGGGACGCCATGCACCGCGCTTTCACTATTGAAACGTTTTTTAAAAAACACGAATCTGTTGTGCTCTCTCTGAAAAGATTTCGTCAGCATTTCAACGTGGGATCAGCGATTGGGTCAGTATTCAATGGTCGGATGCTTACTCGGAACACGACATTGTTGTGGGTGGAGAATTTTAGAAGGACAGCAGTAGCAACAAAAATAAACAGAAAGGCCACGATCCTTGTATACATTGAAGGACTGGGACAGGTTATTGAGACTACCTCCCGCCGTTCTGCGTCTTTTCCTTTCTCAGCTTTAAATATCTCCGACCGAACTGTCAGAAGAATTCTTCATTTGGACTTACGCTTCGGTATCTACTAAATGATGGCCATCCACGAATTGACCCCTCGTGACTGGGAAAAACGTGGAGTTTTCGCAGAGACGATGTTGGAAGGTGGTGGGTCTGAAATACTGGAACTTACGTTATTGATACGTAACTAATCCAAGACAGCTTTACGAGCGTCCACTTCATTTAAAACGGATAACAGAGTGGTGTAGATGAAAGATTTTAAGGTGGTTGGCCCTTTTGTTTGTTTGTTTGTTTTTAAAAAAAAGTTACAGTGAACGCACACAGGTACATTTGGATGCTGCAAAGCTTCCTCGTTCCAGAACTTCGAAGAAGGCGCATAAAGGGAAGCCGAATTGTGGTCACCGGCGGAGCAACTTCCCATCATGAAGCCTTTCGATGGAAGTGGTATGGAGTATGTCTCCAGGAGGTATCATTTCCTTCCATGGAGACGTCATGTGCTCGCCCCGATTACAAGATCTTTCGGTATGTGATTTTCCCCTGTGGGTTACCTGAAATCCAAAGCTTACATTGACGAAGGACGCTCATTACCAGAACTAAAGGCAGTAACAGATACCTGCCATAACGAAAGCATGCTCCAGTCTGCGTTAAGACGTTTCGTAGACCGTCTCCGGCAGCGTGTTCACGAAAATGTGCGACATTTGCATCATGTTATTTTCCGTACTTAACTTTTTTTAATTCCGTTTTTTCTTGTGCCAGAAAAATGGAAAACTTTCGTGCTTATGCTGAACGTATGAATAAAGATAAATTCTTCGTGTTTACTGTGTTATTTTATTTCATAAACCGTCAGGTATCTATACCGCTCCCTATATAATCATATTTATGTGTACTTAAGCTTTCGTTGTTTTAATGCATTTTATTTTTAATGAACAGATTACATTTGTCGTAAAACTCACATGCAGCCTATCATCATCAGAATCATGCATCCAATATGATCAACTTCGTTTCTTTATTACCGAATCTGACGATGACGCAATTGGCCATAAAACCGGTTGTACATAAAAACAGAATTTCATCCGAAAAACGCGGTATTTTTAACTGATGACGCTGTTCACGCTCGTAAAATAAATATTTGTTGTCGAGATTACGCCCTTACCTATACGAAATTAGTCGATTTTTAATTTTTCGCCAAGTCGCGTAGTGTAAAAGATTTCATAAACACGGGAAGGAAACTGAAGACTTGGAAGACAAGAATTATATGCGTTTACTTAAAATGATTCATAAAAAAAACAGCATGGTTGTATTTATAGCCCATAGGAATAATCACAAATCAAATGAACCTGCAAAGAACGCTCACAAACATTAATTCAAGTGAATCGAGGAATGTAAGTACGCGGGAAATCTAACACGAGAAGACGGAATGTCACATAAATTTATACAAAGCGCAATTCAGAAAAGTGAAAATTGCCTTCCAATCCTCAACTCTTTGATTTAGCAAACGAAAAGAGATGCAAATGTAACAGTCTACAAACATGCCGTAGAATCACCAGTGACATATAAGTAGAATGCTGGCAACTTTCATTAAAAGACAGGGGAAGAAGATTGAAAAGACAGGAGGTCGCGAAGCAAGTGAGCATGTACCAAATGAGGAAATAAAAAACAAATACCGAAGAAATACAATACCAGACAAAACAGAGACAATACAATATAATATAATACACATAATACGGTATGAATTTAGAATGGGAGAAGGAAAATGCCTTGAAAACTGTAGATAAAGCAAGCCGGGGAGATCCTAAGTAGTGATGGAATTTAAGTAGGAATGGAATGGAGTGATGGATGGGGATTTGATGGAATAATGTCAATAAGACAGGTAAGTATAAATAAGAAGAAGAACAATGGCGGTTGAAATGCGGAGATGCGGCAGAGGCCACTAGATCCACGAATAAACTAGATAAGTAGGTCTGAATAATGTAACCATAATAATGGTTTTGGAGTGTTTTAAATTACTTTGTGAAGGGCTTTATTGTTGTTAAATTGCCGTAAATTTTCTTATAAATTCTACTACAACTGTTCCTTTTAACCAAGAAAGAGAATTAAAATAGTATAAAATAATTACGGCACAAGCAGAAATTCGAAAACAATTAAGTTACAGTTTGACATATTTAAAAAAACTCCACACGTTTTACGTATATATATTGCTACTTTAAGATGAAAGACAATTGCGTGACTCCCGTCTCGCGGCAGTTCATGAAGCTGTTACAGACGCGGCTGAATTACGTAACGGTCTAGATAATTCGAGATGCCACTTCCACACGCTTTCAGGCCCGCTGTGTCACTACAATACAAGGCCGCCAAAGTATAAATACTGGATTTTGAAGCACCCAGTTCGGTCATACCTGGCGATCTTACAACTGCGGATCGACGTGATTGTTGCTGTTTAATGGAAAGTGATTATCATGTTAATTAGTGCGAAATTGTATTAAGGTGATATTTATTGTTGTGTGTTGGACACATTTAACTGAAGTTATTGTATAAGAGTTTGTTGATTTCTAAGTGTTGTTTTTTATAATCGATTGTGATGACCATGAGGTTGTGGTAAGCAATGGGCAAGTCCGTCGACCGCTGTTGTACAGCGTACAAAGTTTCTTGTAGAGCTCTCGCTGCGCGGACCAAATTACTCTGGACTTCTAGATGTGGCCTGCTACCGGTCGTAGGTTATGAATTAGACAAGTCTAATTGAGCGTGAGGGTTCGCAGAGATCGGATCGGAAATTAACTTGGCACAGATGGGTTGCGACTCGATAGCGCTTAATTTTTGACATGATAATGTCTTTTAGCTGGACATCGTTTGAAACTTTCTATAACATTTTATTTACCGCCACGCTGTATGACGTCATCATTGCATGATGTCATTGGGATTGTTGTAAATAAAGGTTTGTTTTGATACGTCGGAATATATATATATATAATGTGTTAAAAATAATATCACTGCAAACAATTAAACCAGATTTATAAAGCGTCCTAAAAGTTTAAAATCAATTGTTAGCACAATTTACCAGCCGGGAATCGTTAACTAAAACCGCGACCGCTAACATCCTAACGTTGTCGCAGATTAAAGACCTAACAAGCAAACAACACTGCATATCTGTAGATAGGTTATTGTCTCTAGTTAATGGTTGTCTTCGTATGTGATTCAGCTAACGATCCTGCGTCTATTCATTAAAATATTTGTCTGTACTGCATCGTAAATGCAAATCTACTTCTTCTTTATATTTAATTACTCACCGCAGAAATGTGAAGATATAACACAGATACATAATGTCATTGGGATTGTTGTAAATAAAGGTTTGTTTTGTGTTGTGGTGAAATACACTGCTGCTGGTATATAGTAACCATAACGTGGCGACTGACTAAAACAGCGTTCGACAATGGATAGCAACGACGAGAAGGCTCAGATCAAGAAACGACAAAATGCCGAGCGAGCAAGAAAGTATCGGGAACGAAAGAAGCTCGAGAAGGAACAGCAACGAGCGGCTGCTGTCGGCGGTGAAGCTTCGGTACCAGCGGCCCCATCGCAACAAAAACAAAAGCAAGATGACTTGATGCGCGAAGACTTGAACGAGTACTTAATTAATACACCGTTCGCATCGACGATGACTCAGCAGGAGAAAATCGATGCATTCTACACATGTAACTGGCAGAGAAGCGAAGGAAAACCAACGAACGAGTAAAACGTTGTAGATTGAATAAGAAAATTGAGATGGCAACTAAACGAGCGAACGAAGCAGCTGAATTCGAACAGGCAATCGCTGCGGTATCGCCAAAACGCTTGAAAACTGAAGAGATAGCAGCAGATGCGGAATTCACGAAACGATTCGACGACAACGAGTTCGGCCTGCTCCATCTGCGATCGCTTATGGTTCGAGAGAGATTTGCGACCACCGCCGCAAAAGAGTCAACACATACTGGCTGCACGTGTTACAGGTCCCTAGCACTCGAGAATATACCCAACTTGTCAAGATCCAATGGCTTCGTGTACCCCGAGTATCCCGATCATTTGCCACCGCTTGATTGTATAACTGAACGTCCGGTCTCACCGCGTCTACCGTTCATCCAGATACGACGCCTGCGGTTCGTCCACGGCAGCCAAAGTATTATAGGACAAATAATAAACGTGCCGGTCGATATAAACACGATGGTTCGAGCGTTGCCTCGTAGCTTGGACGACGATAGAGCATTCAACGTGCACATTAAACGACATCTCATACATAAGTCGACGTACTTGCAAGGCTACGTCAATAAGGGTACCGTAAAGAAATGGCTGCAATACTTGTTAACGAAACCGCTATACAAAATGAACAATATATGGGTAGATGATGCATTCTTCAATAGTAGCAGTATTGTCACGACGGCAAATATGACAGAGGCAGAGCCGACGGACGAGGGACCATTGGTCGAAAGCATCGCACAACAGCCAGAAGACCGCGAACGAACGAATTGTTGCTCGCACAACAAAAGACGATGATGTGGGATGAGGAGAAGTACTTGGCCATAGCACCGGGCATGAAATCGAAGCCAGAGAATATAATCTACGATGAGTATGCCGAGGAATTGTCGTTCCCGAGCATCTACTTGTGTGAGCCACGCATCTGCAAGACGAACAACGTTACTCCGTTCATGACGGCGGTCAGCGAAGTACGTCGGAGAGATAGACGTGGCGTAAAACCCGAGCACATCTTGTATACGGCAATGAAAATTATGCGGATACGGACCAACGAGGGCTTGTATCTGACGTTTAAGTCGACGGGTAACACTGCTAAACTTACACGAGCCGACTTGGAGGATCGACAATTTATAGAGAATAGTATTGAACGCAACTTGTCGTTCCTCAAATCAATCCCGAACTCGATCGAATATCGGATCCAACGAAAGAAAGATGTGTTCGCAATGATGCGACAGTTGGGCAAACCGACTGTATTCTTGACGTTGAGCGCATCAGAATACAATTGGCCACGTTTGTTGCGTCTGCTATACAAACTGAAGCACGGTGGCGAGGAATTTGGCGGTGAGGATCCCGTAGCGGAGCTCTCGAGTCTGCAGCGTACAGTCTTGGTCAACGAAGATCCCGTAACTTGTCGCTTTATTTCAATAAACTCGTCGATACCATAATGTTTCTCTTGCGTTCGAAGCGATTCAGTCCGTTTGCGCAAAAGAAACAATCAGTCAGTCAGTAACCATAATAATGTTGCGTTTAGCTTTCGGCTGAAAGACGTTATCATGCTCTTAAGCTTTTACCATTTGGTAAACGGTACTGTATCTTTTTTCTATTTAAAGTTGTGATTAGTGACTTCAAAAAATATCGAGGTTTCAGATGATGTATGGCATCATACTGTACATAGAACGTTGAGCAAAAAGACAAGGAAAGACACAAGGCTTAAATTTTATAAAACAATGGCAGTGTCCGTTTTACTATATGGATGTGAAACATGGGTTCCTACAAAGAAGATTAAAACCCAGAATCAAACTTCAGAAATGAAGTTTCTGAGAAGAACAAAGGGTTGTACGAGAACAGGATCGTTTGCGCAGTGAGGATATTAGAGAAGAGCTACAGGTATTCTCCACAAATGATAAAATCCACACTTATGGTAGGGAATGGAACATCTGGTCAGAATGGAGGATGGACAACAACCTAAGGTTATGTTTCGATATAGACCCTTTGGTACAAGATATGTAGGAAGACCGAGAGCGAGATGTAGAGATACAGGCAAAGTGCCTACTCCGTCAGAAGAAGGAAGAACAATTAGCGACTTCATCTGGTGTCAGTTAATCTGTTTCCATTGTGCAATACGACGATCTGATTGAGACCACGAAAGCGTGCGCGCGCGCACACACACACACACACACACACACACACACATTTAGCCATATACGTTACAATATCAAGAATAGATATGTTTTATTCTTAAAAGGAAAGGTGAGTAATAAATATTAATACACAGTTTTCTCTCACACTCTTCGCTCTCTTTCATCTGTATATGTGTGTGTGTGTGTGTGTGTGCGCGCGTGTATGTTAAGATAAAATTCGTCTTTCTTAAAATCACTTGCTTTTCTGAGATTTACGGTTCCAAATGTTTCACGATAATTCCACACACAGATAAACATTTCGTACGAAGCATTTCTTCTATCCTGTATTTTTGTGCACTTAAGAAGTCGAGCAACGGTCATAAATTGTTTAATAAAGCTTGGAGTGCATCCAACTTAATAAAGTTATATTTAGACGTAAATTTCATCGCTAAGAATGTTTTACACTCCTTGTGCTCTCTTTGTAGCCAGCCACTTGCACTTACTTTCCATCTCATGTTAATCAGTTTGCGCGTGTTTAAGTGTTGTGTTTTTCAACACGAGTTGTTTTCACTTACAAGTTCCATTAACCCTCTCTTCGCTATCTGTCTCACCCTCAAAACTTTGTGATGCGTAGTACTGTAAGAAAAATTTACAACAAAGCAGCTGGCAAACCGTACAACATGAGATTACATTACTGGGAATAATAAAGAGAAAATATGAAGTCAACGACGACGACGAAAAAGATGAAGAAGAAGAAGAAGAAGAAGGAGAAGGAGGAGGAGGTGGTGGTGGTGGTGGTGGAGAAGTAGAATACGACGAAAAGAAGAAGAAGATGATGACGATGACAATGATTATGAAGAACAAAAAGAAGAAGATAACAATAATAAAGAGGGGGAAAGAATAATAAGAAGAACTGTTACTCGTAGTCTGCATCTCAAGTAGCGGTAAATCTAAAAATAAATGCTGAGAACTTTCCAGGACACATGGTATATTTTGACAGAATTTGTTTTCATTTTAACCTTAATTAGTTATATTTTCATGCGACTGGTAATTCACTAATGAAGTAAAAGAAGTTACACGCTGAAACCAATCTATACTAGTATCTCTTGTTCAGAAGAAGGGAGATAGGGAATATTAAACATTATGAGCACGATTACAGCTTCCGTTAGCACTGCGCTTCCAATGGTGATATATTTATGTACCATATCCGTGACATGAATTAATTTTTTGTTTATGTATTTCATCAGGGGTGCCCACAGCATGGTGCAATGGTGCAAGTCGCACCACTGGAATTTTTGCAAGGGGGGATTCTTCATGGCTGTCAAGTCTCATGGATCTATTATGTGAGAAGGACATCTTAGAAGATTCGTTTGCTAAAGCAGTAAAAAATAGACAATTTCTGATGTTGAATAACTGATTATAGAACCAGTGTAAACTAAATCATTATTCATATACATCTCAATGTATATATATGCAAAAAATAAAGGGTGTTTCAAAATTTGGTAGATTTTTATTTCATTTCTGAACCTTCCCTGCCATTAATTATAATCATCTTTTTCCTTTCATAATCCCTTGCTGGAAATAGAAGTTACATGAATTTAAGCCAGTTGCGTAACGAGGGGTTCAATTACCCCCTTATAAGTGTCGTAAATCAAAGAAAATCAGTGAAGAAAAAGAATGCAATTATAAAATCAAGTTAGATTATCTTGATAAGGTTTAATGTACTACAGTATTAATTATGTTAGGCCAGGTTTGACCAGACTTTTACTTTTCTCAAAATTTAGTTATTGATTAGGATACTAGAAAACCTTTTGGTATTGATAAAAAGAAAAACATGTATGTATCGTCATCATTCTGTCACCATCAGTGTGTACTACTTACTACTGTGTATATCAGTCTCTATTGTGTACTGTGCGCGAATGTCTTAGTAATTCGTGTGCTGTGTGGGTCTGGTGTTCGTGTTCTTTGGTTGCCAAGTGAAGTGATTCAGTGCTGGTAGTCACTCTATTCTAGACCGAAACGACATGGCGACGAATGCTTTACCTGTTCATTTTCTGATTTCTCTAATGGAAACCTGCGATCCTGTCCCACGTCTACCCCTCTTCCCATCAGTGATTCTTCTTCTTCTTCTTCTTCGTCTTCTTCTTCTTCTTCTTCTTCTTCTTCTTCTTCTTCTTCTCCTCCTCCTCCTCCTCCTCCTCCTCCTCCTCCTCCTCCTCCTCCTCCTCCTCCTCCTCCTCCTCCTCCTCCTCCTCCTCCTCCTCCTCCTCCTCCTCCTCCTCCTCCTCCTCCTCCTCCTCCTCCTCCTCCTCCTCCTCCTCCTCCTCCTCCTCCTCCTCCTCCTCCTCCTCCTCCTCCTCCTCCTCCTCCTCCTCCTCCTCCTCCTCCTCCTCCTCCTCCTCCTCCTCCTCCTCCTCCTCCTCCTCCTCCTCCTCCTCCTCCTCCTCCTCGATGTTGTTGTTGTTGTTGTTGTTGTTCTTCTTCTTCTTCTTCTTCTTCTTCTTCTTCTTCTTCTTCTTCTTCTTCTTCTGGCTCTACATCCCTCTAGTATTGTTGTTGTTGTTGTTCTTCTTCTTCTTCTCTTCTTCTTCGTTTCCTTCCTCTGGCTCTACATCCCTCTATGAGATATGTCCTCCTCAACAATTCTACACCATTCCCTTCTGTTCTCAGCAACAATCTTCCACCCTCTGATCCCCATGGTTCGCACGTCCTCCTTAACACACTCCATCCACCTCTTTCTCGGTTTTCCTCTGGGCCGAGACTCCAAGGGTTTCCATTCTGTGATAGCTCAGTGGTTCTTCTAGTGATTGTGATTGTGTTTCCATGTGCATTGAATGGCCGAGGCGACCAGTTCTCGATTGTGGAAGGCAAGCTGCCAAACGCAAGCGGACACTGACCGCTACCCCGCCTCCCACCTATCCTGTACAGGGAGCTAGTCCCGGTAACAACGGCAGTCAGCGCGCACACGTTCAGCCCAAATCTGTCCCTATCTCCCGTTTTCCTTCGATTGTCATTTCTGACAATCGGAATTCGCTCAACTACGTTCTCTCCAAGTTTCCTTTATTCAGTCAAGATCGAGGATAGGTGCCAAAGCGCTTCGCTCAAGATCTTGACCACTACTGTCCAAGATTTCCGTTCAGTCTAGGTGTTACTCACTGGGCGGGGCATTTCTTTTCCTTACGTTTGCTCTTCCTTCCGAAAGAGAAATTAAAATTGTAATTTCTGGAGTCCCATCCCATACGATTACATCAGGCAGGAGCTCGTCGTATTCGGCTATGCGCCGATTGCGATGTTCGTCCTGCATGTTGAAAAGGGTGTCGACCGCAAACCAGTCAACAGTTTTCTAGTCAAGCTTTTAAAAAACTTCTGGACTAACTTCTGGAGGAAGTTATGGTTTCCAGAACTTCCTGCACATTCAGGTCCGCACATTCGACACGCGACCTCGCAGTGTTTTACCTGCCAAAGGTTCAGCCACTCAAGTCTTTTCTGCCACAAAACCCTGCGTTGTATGCGATGTGCAGAGCTCCACCGAGGCTGTGATAAGCTGAAGACGGGGTTCACGTACATCTGCTGCAACTGCGGAGGGGCTCATCCGGCCATCTAAAAAAGGATACAGCCACTTCATTACAGCCCAGAAGTCGCAGCGGGTTCCTCCCCGCCCTGGCGCGTACCAAAGCCGTGTAGCAGGCTCTACTCCTAACCGGAGACAGGCATTTCCATCTCTCTCCGGCGTATCTTCAAAGGCCCCGGAAACAACTCCAGTTCTGGGGAGCAACAGTACCGCCTGCGACGGCCCAGTCCCGGCGCCTGCCGGATCACCTGGTTCTTTCTGCGCAACTGTGGACGCTATTCCAGCCCAACCTACCGCTTCCAGGAGCAAAAACCAGTGCATTCGTTGCGGCCGGAAGGCTTCCGACCAACAACCTTCTCAGGCATTGCCTGCCAAACCTCAACGGGCAACCCCCGCTACGAGTCTTCTTCCTTCCTTCTTACTGTGATTTCATTATTTCAATTCTCACGCGCACAAATAGAAATATTGAAAAATATGAGTATTACTGCAGTAGATTTTGGGGTTTTGTGTTAAGGTGACAACTTGATAACATTAACGTTTACACGGCCGGATTCAACTTCAGTAAAATTATTATCCTGGCCGTTGGGCGGTGGTCCTCTTGTTATAAATCCAGGCGTTCCGACTGCAGCAGCGGCAGTCGTCTTCAGTGGGTCTTCCGTTCTGCTCGTCCGGTCAGTCGCCAGAGGAGAATTACCACGGCACCTCTTGAGAATTACCTGTCCAACAGCCCGGAAGATAATTTTACTGAAGTTGACCAATTAATACTTCAGTAAATAGCGTACTACATATTTGTTATTATTAATAACTAGCGAGTACCCGGCATGCGTTGCAATGCCACTCAAAGAAAGAAAGTGTTTGTATATATATAATATATAAAGACTTCGTTCGCGTGGTCTTCAATTTAATGCGATAATATATTTAGAACAGAATCTATTCCATTGGGTTGCCATAGTAACCAGATCTAATAAGTTAGTTTTTTAAGACTCCAAAGGACCCCCCGAAGTATCATATCGAAAAAACACATATCCTATGTTGGTTCTCCCGTTGCGTAAAATATTTGTGCCAAGTTTGGTTGAAATCGGTCCAGTGGTTTAGGAGAAGATGTGGAAGACCCCAAAGGACCCCCCAAAGGACCCCATCGAAAAAACACCTATCCTATGTTGGTTCTCCCGTTGCGTAAAATATTTGTGCCAAGTTTGGTTCAAATCGGTCCAGTGGTTTAGGAGAAGATGTGGAAGACCCCAAAGGACCCCCCAAATGACCCCGTCGGAAAAAACACCTATCCTATGTTGGTTCTCCCGTTGCGTAAAATATTTGTGCCAAGTTTGGTTGAAATCGGTCCAGTGGTTTAGGAGAAGATGTGGAAGACCCCAAAGGACCCCATCGAAAAAACACCTATCCTATGTTGGTTCTTCCTTTGCGTAAAATATTTGTGCCAAGTTTGGTTGAAATCGGTCCAGTGGTTTAGGAGGAGATGTGGAAGACCCCAAAGGACCCCCCAAAGGACCCCATCGAAAAAACACCTACCCTATGTTGGTTCTCCCGTTGCAAGAAATATTTGTGCCAAGTTTGGTTGAAATCGGTCCAGTGGTTTAGGAGGAGATGTGGAAGACCCCAAGAACCCCCCATAGGACCCCATCGAAAAAATTCATAAACCTTCGCGGGCGTGCGCACAACAACTCACCGAAGTTTCATCGCAATCGGATGAATGGTATAGGAACGCATACGGGACAAAGAAAGAAAGAAAGAAACAAACATTCATTTTTATAGATATAGATAATAAAAACACTTTTCTTACAAGATATATTATACATTTTTTGAATATATTACAATGTTCCGATAGTTTGGACTACTATTCTCAGAATATTACAAATTAACAAAACTTCAAAATCAACTGTTAATAACAGCTGTTTTATGCGTAGACTAAATTTAATGTCTACACGAATATAATAAATTTCTTTATATATGTCACTTTTTATATATAAACATCACTTTTTCTATGTCAGTTTATATATGTCTATATAAATTTCTTTATTTATGTCACTTTTTTATATAGGCCTATCACTTTTTTAATTTCATAAAGTGACTAGCGGAATACCCGTGCTTCGCTACGGAGTTTCACGTTGTACATAATGAAAATGTTAGTTTAATTAATAAAGTTCAATTAAAGTAGGTTTCTTAAAAATAAATAGCTGTTGCCCACGACTTCGTTCGCGTGGTCTTCAATTTAAAGCGATAATATATTTAGAACAGAATCTATTCTATTGGGTTGCCATAGTAACCAAATCTAATAGTTTTTAAGACCCCAAAGGACCCCCCAGAGGATCGTATCGAAAAAAACACCTGTCCTATGTTGGTTCTCCCGTTGCGTAAAATATTTGTGCCAAGTTTGGTTGAAATCGGTCCAGTGGTTTAGGAGGAGATGTGGAAGACCCCAAAGGACCTCCCGAAGGATCATATCGAAAAAACACATATCCTTAATGTTGGTTCTCCCGTTGCGTAAAATATTTGTGCCAAGTTTGGTTGAAATCGGTCCAGTGGTTTAGGAGGAGATGTGGAAGACCCCAAAGGACCCCCAAAGGACCCCGTCGAAAAAAACACCTATCCTATGTTGGTTCTCCCTTTGCGTAAAATATTTGTGCCAAGTTTGGTTGAAATCGGTCCAGTGGTTTAGGAGAAGATGTGGAAGACCCCAAAGAACCCCCAAAAGGACCCCATCGAAAAAACACCTATCTTATGTTGGTTCTCCCTTTGCGTAAAATATTTGTGCCAAGTTTGGTTGAAATCGGTCCAGTGGTTTAGGAGGAGATGTGGAAGACCCCAAAGAACCCCCCAAAGGACCCCATCAAAAAAACACCACTAATACAGAAACCTTCGCGGGCGTGCGCACAACTCACCGAAGTTTCATCGCAATCGGATAAATGGTATAGGAACGCATACGGGACAAACAAAGAAACATTCATTTTATATATAAGATATTATATATTTAAAACACATTTCCAAAGATCCAAAAAGGAGCTTATGGGAAAATTTAGAAATATTTAAACAAAATAAATAATAAATTAATACCTGTACAAATCCAAATTAATACTAAAAAATGATAGTACTTTCACAGTTATTAAGTTAATAAAGCAATATATAGGCCTATTTATATTATATTTATACACTCAGTTATAATAACATATTTTTAATATACATATACAAAAAGCATATATTAAATTTAGTCTACACATAAAACAGCTGTAATAGCAATTGATTTTAAAATTTTATTAATTTGTGATATTCTGATTATGATAGTTTAAACTATCGAAACATTGTAAATTATTTAAAAAAAGTATAATATATTCTTGCAAGAAAAGTGTTTTTATTATTAATAATAATAATAAATATACAAGCATAATGTGGGCAGATATGAATACATGTTTGTTAAGCTATACATTATTTATTGTTTTTTAAATGTTGTGCAGCATTACTTTACCTTAGCACAATCTTAAGGATAATTACACTGATTATTCGTGGTCTCTCTAAATTGTGAACTCTGTCCACTCCAATATCCAGTGACGATGGGAACCAGGGAACATCTCCTACTGAGACTGAAAACGAAGCCATTCACGTCTAAGCTGCTGTAAAATATTGTGTAGCATATTTTCGTAACAGGCTGTACTCACTCTCTTCTTTGCTCGGTGGAATAATGAATTTGTTTACAAAACGTGTTTCCGCTTGTACACGTATATCCAGGGAAAACATGGTACCATACGAATCTCGGCGACGTAAGACAAATTAACAACAGATAATAGTTTGTTTTGAAGCGATTATTTACGATAGAAAAACAACAGATGGTCTGTTTTATTTACGTGATTGTCGGATTACCGGAAAGTCAGCGTACTCAATCACAGTGAACAATAGGAGATAATTGTGTAAATCGGCTGGATAACACGTGTACGATCGTGTCATAAATTTGCCAGCAATAATCGATATTCAAAGTAGATAACAACCTGTGTGTACTTTATCTACTCTATGACGCGTCGCCGTGGCCAAAGCGTGGCTGTCTGTGGCTATGTCGACAGGAGAAGTGTTCTCGTCATTAAAAAAATAAACATTATCATCATCAGCAGCAGCATCATTAATAACAAGAACATCGTTGTCGTTGTCGTTGTCGACTTCTTCTCCTTCTTCTTCGCTTTGATGTGCGAGGCATATGCATAGATGTATATGGGCATATGTCGCCCAAAAAGCGAACGAGCAGGAGATTGTTACGATTATTGTTGATAATCGTGTCTACCTAATCTTCATTCCTTTCGTCTTCATAAGTTTTCCCTTTATTGGCAACCTGGATTCCTTGCATCTCCCCAAGCTGTACGTGTACTTAAGTATTTCCTTCGTTGAGTTCATCGACATCGCAGAAAGATTTCTTAACACATCTCAGGAATGCCATTTCAAAATCCCGAATTTTTACTTGGACCTTCCATTTAAACTACAAACATTCTGTCGATAAAAGCGCTGGCCCAGCCACCTCCTATCATCTTATGAAATTAAAATTTTTTTCTTTCAAGATCTTAGAACTGACTAAAATTATCTTTCTTCTTCTCTTCGTTCTCTTCTTCTTCTTTTTCTTTTATAATTTACAATTTTTAATAATTCAGATATCATTTGTGTTTGTCTCATTTTGTGTCGGTATTCGCACGATTAATAAAGAGTTTGTTTATGTTCTGGCGGTGATAAGTGTCTCCAGCGGACCTCTTGTTTTCAGGTTCATGTTCGTGAGATTTGACGCCTGGTTGAGGAATCTAGGCTTTTTGGATAGATGGTGGAAATGATTTAAGGGAATTAATTTTTGTACACTGTACGGTTATGTAATTTATATTTCTCTTTTGGAAGTTTTAAATTGAAGAAAATTATGTCGACCTAATCTCAAACGTTCAAGGAAATTGGACGAGAAAGCGTGTGCGACCCACTTGCCGTTTTCTTGAAGAGCAAAAAATTAATACTTAATACTTGGCGCCAGCTAATTCCTAGTTATGGCACCATATGACAAACGACAATTTCTCCGACATTACGTAGAGTCGTTTATTTACAAACAGAGCGCGTGTTCTCTCTCTCTCTCTCTCTCTCTCTCTCTCTCTCTCTCTCTCTCTCTCTCTCTCTCTCTCTCTCTCTCTCTCTCTCTCTCTCTCTCTCTCTCTCACACACACACACACACACACACACACACACACACACACACACAGTGGCGACAATGTGGCGATTTGTAGTGCATAATGTTTATGTATACAGTACTTAATATTTTATAACCTCTGACTGACTAAACCAATTACTCCCACAGACACAGTGCGATTATATCTGTCATTTAAAAGACATCACACATCTTAATAGAATTCTTACTTTAAGAAATATTCTTCCTGTTTACTCTCGGTTGCACGCTGCCACATTAATACATTTTCTTAGAAAGCCGAAATTAAAATAAATGATGTATAATGTGGAATCCCAAAGAGACCCAAATACCAGATACAACGAAGGACTCGGAAATCTGTTTCCACATTCCTATCGTGACACGTACAATTTATTTTAACAGTAGAATTAGTGGTTTGGCAAAATATGTACATACGTGTACTACCGCACTTCATTCCTCATGGTCAAGTTCTTTCTTCCTGCCCTATCCAGCTGATTCTTCTGGACTTTATAAATCGGACGATATCTCCCTGTTTTAGAATGGAGTCTACTTCTTGATTAGATGTGACCCTCCATTCTCCATTACAACATACTGGTCCGAAGATACTGGTATTTTTACTAATAATCTTCCTTTCAGAAGTCCTCAGAACCTTCTCATCAACTGCTCTTAATGTCCAGATTTCGGAACCCTGTCGCTACAGACCTAATCATTGCTCTGTACATTTTCAGTTTAGTCTCTTGGGTGAGAAGACTAGATCTTAATAATTTTACTAGCCAAAGTAAGCTCTATTTCCCGCCATTATTCTCCTAGTTATTTTATTTGATACCTTGTTTCCACTGTTAACATAAATGAATGAACGAATTTTTTAATTTTACCATCTGACGAAGAGGAATATCAAATCGGTGGACTCCGGATGCACTTCACTCTGAGGCAGATTCGAATACACAAGGCTTTGAAAGCTAGCGCGCTAGTCACTTACGTCATCCGGTCTCGTATGACTTTTCGTCGTCGGTCGCCCATCGTAACTACATGAATTTTCATCAAGAATTTATTGTGATATGATTGTCCATTTGACATGGAGTCAGACACGTGTTTGTTATAGTTTTGTTAGGTGAGGTTAGGTTAGGTTCGGTTAGGCATACGCTGTCCTCCTGGACTCTACAACTTTGTGGTACACCCTTACTTTTTCCCAGTCCGAATTTCTTCTGATATGCCAAAATATGTCGTTAGTCGACTCTCATTGTCGTGGCTAACCGGTGTTTTATTTTTAATTCTGCTAATATAGACTGATTAGGTTTTCTAGCAGACCACTCTGCTAATATAGACTGATTAGGTTTTCTAGCAGACCACGTTATTCGAAGCATTCTACTCCGGCACGTCATTTCTGAACTGACAATTCTGCGAAGGTCGGTTTTTTTTATTGTCAACAGTCCAGAGCAGTTCAGAGAACAAAGACTATTCAGTAAGTGTTTGTTGTTTCAATGTGCATATCGTGACTCTTCACTACTCTTGACAACCATGTCAGTAGTGATTTTGCCAGTCCTGCTAGTTTTATAATTTCTTCCATGTTCCTGCCTTCATTTGTTTGGAGAGTCCCAAGGCAGATATTCATTTCAACTACTTGTAGGCCTATATTATTAATTAATTTGGGTTACAGTTTCATGTTTATTATTTGGTCTGTCTTTAATTACTTTTGTCTTGCTTTTGTTAATTTTGTAATTATATCTCGTTGCTGGCTTACTCCACTCTATTGATTAAGTCGGTTAGTTTTTCTCCATAGCGGTAAGCAGTGTCGTGTCATTAGCGTATTGTAGAGCACAAATCTTTTTGCCATCTGTTGCGATGCTGCTTGCTAATCGTCTGTGGCTTTCAGTGCCGTAACTCTTATTTTCTGGGACCCACGCAGGAATCGTACTACCCTTACTTAATTCATGTCATTGTTCTCTCTTGAATACTAACCTCTCCTTATAATAGCTGTGGCCGCCACTGAAATTATATAACATAAACAGAATATGTTCTCCTCAAGACTGTTTAAAATGTCTTCTTATAATCCCAGGCTAGTCTCATTGGTTATTCTATAAGTCCTAAAAGCTTTCATTAATTTTTAAGTTGGTGGGCCTTCTTGCTTCACCTTCAGAAAACGAGAAAAATCTGATTATTTTAGTTAATTGATCTTTTCTTTTAATGTCTTGTGTAGTATACATTATTACAGAAAAAACTGAGCAGATTCAGTCTGTTTCAGAATCATATTTTCATTTTTTGTGGATAAAAGCTGAATGAGTTCATGTTGAAACTGAAGACTTATATACTTTCCCTGTTCTTCGGACCACTGATTATCCCTTGCAACAATTGATCGTATTTACTCAAAGATCGATAATTGCCAAAACGTTTCCGCTGTTGGGCTGGCCTATTGTCTTTTTATGACCTCTGAAGGATAAATTTGAAGCTGCCAATGTCAGATTAACATTTACAACGCGATCCAGTACTTTGGCCCATTTTCTTTCGTAGCTCATAACGAATAAAGATGCGGCCTGGCCAGTGTCCTCGGCGGATTCTTAACTAGAATCACCGATCTAATGTGAAGTTAACCAAATAATGTATGCTCTATTATTTGGTTAACTATAGGCCTAACCATACACCTACACTTCGACTTATCATTAAAAATGTGTATCGCTTATAGGTTAAAATGGGGCAACGGGCATAACCGGTTTCCAAGAGGCGATACTGACTTGTTTATACGCTTTTAAAGATAATCTATTTTATTCCATCCTCTCCAGATTTTCGTTTCATTTAATTCTGCCTTCTTTTATTTTGTTCAGAAGTTCTACTTTGATTATGTCATTCCTTATCATATCTCACCGGTTACACCCTTTGACTCTCTCTTAGAAACTTGTATTTGCTTCTTGAGGTTGCATTCTTCTCTCTCAGTAATTTAGATTTTTTACTAAGAGAGATTTTTTTATTAAGATTTTTTACAAAAAATCTGCCGAATTTAGATTATTCTCATGACCATTGTAAGACGTCGCTACCGTATCAAGTCTAATTTATACCTGTTTTTATTTACTAGAAAATTAAAGGTAGTTTGACAGTAAAATTAAACAGACACCGTGGAATTTGAAGGAAAAGATGGTAAGGATGGGAGCTGAAGAATGGGTGAATGAAAGTTGGTGCAAAAAAGGGTATAATTTTGTCGGTAAACGTGAACGTAGTTGGTGTATTCATCTAGAATGTTGAAGGTTAAGTGAATCTCGAAGAAAATAAAATTAAAAATAGTATTAGTGAATTGTCTCCCACTTCTGTTTGAACATGTGTCTATACATCCTGGGGGATGGGGTAGAACGAATGGAACAACAACCGTATTTTTTTCGTTCTTTATTCACAAAACACATTTTCATCACCATCATCATCCTTTTTATCATAGACACTCTATTTCGATAAAAACCTTGCGTGTTTTGGAAGTTTTTTTTTAATTCGGGTCCGATTACATTTTCAGATCACACAAACGGAACACTGAACACTGATCTTCTCTGACGTAAACTGCCACACATCAGTGCAGAAACAAACACTGCTCGCTTTGGAATACACAACCTTATGACGTGTGAATCTAATAAAACCCTCCCCGCCCCCCCAATCAGCAAATACGACCTATAACAGTACAGTAAACTCTCACTAATCCAGCAGATATCATAGCAGGGTAGTGCCAAATCAGTGGAAATGCCGGATTAATGGGAGCTTATTAGAAAAAAACACATTTAAGTGACAAAAAGTAGCGTATATTATACATAATGGTAAAACATAAAAAAACTTACACCTGATTAAAACATCGGATTAAAAATATAGTAAAGTATCTTCTCTTTTTCTTAAAATTATTCAAATTAATTTTATGTTTATATGTTTATAATTTAGTCACACGTAGGAAAAAATCAAACTCGCAGAGCAACGTACAGTACTATTCCATTGGGATGAAAAGGCTGAAAATTGTTTTCTGTTTCTTGCCTTGAAACGACACTTTTAACGCTTTTTCTTTCAGTTTTTTCAACACGAGAATTTTACAAGCAGACACGTCATTTTCTTCTGTCCATTTAATAGAAGTTGTGAAGGCGTCCACTGCCTTATCATGGCCTACTGTATGAACAGTTGTCGCTGCTTCTTCATCTTGCTCCCCTCCTCCTCTTCCTCTTCTCTGGTCATTACATCGACTATTTCATCGTCTGTCATAAACTGTTTTTTTTTTCATTTCCGTCACTCACCAGGCACTCGTTTAAATCGTCCGTTGTCAAATCGTCTGCTTTGTCTACTAGTTTCTCAGCGATTGTATCTCGCAACTCGTGCAGTTCAGCATCGATATTGCCGTTAATCTCGTTTTTCTGAAGTAGTGTTAATGTTTTATGTTTTCTTTTGTACTATGACGACATTTTTCACTCAAGATTTTAAATTACGTAAACACGGCAAATAATTACTCCAATAAAAAAACAACAACTGGAAATAAACGGAACGGTAAACAGCGGAGGCCTAATGATGTAACTGACGTCTATGGTCAGCGACTTGTTTCCCCCTCCACACTCGCCAGTACCTGCCTGAAAACACTGGACTACCGCAGTGCCGGATTACAGAGAGTGTTCTGTATTTTGTACAAGAAGGAAATTTTAATTAAATTTTAAATTTATTTAATTAGTTTGAAGAACATTGTAGAATGAATTTTATTTGAATGCAAAGTAAATAATGCACTGTTATCCGACTGAATTAAGAAAAATTGTAAACGAGAATCAAGGAAGTGTTTACAGTGTTTCTAGATGTGTACGATGAATGAAACAATCATCGTACGCTGTATGTCTTTTATCAGCATTGTAATAATAATTACTCTTCTTGTTATTCCACAACGTGGATAAGTTATATGAACTTCTATTAAAAATCAATTAACACATACCTGTTATTTATACCGTTTAGAAAATGTTAATTAAAATATTGCAAATAATAACACGCACTCGCTTGTTATTAACTGAGTTAAACACACGATTTATACGCACCGGTTACACAATTTTAAACACGCTGACTTAAATTCTATACAAGAATGAAATACGAGAGCAAATGGTGATAAAATGAGATACGATAATGACATAATCCAGATTAAAAATGTATGCCTATCACGATACGTCTGTTAATTTGAAGGCACGTTGGCATTAGGCTTGACGGTCATTGCGTCTCTCTCTCTTCACATCGATCCTCATTTCGTTTTTAACTTTATTTTTATTTCATGTTATGTTTACAAGAATTGATTTACAAGAAGACTGAATTGGTTTGGACACCTAAAAAGAATTTCGGATGAGAGTGGCCGAGGAAGGTATGGGAATGGACTCCATCCTCTAGAAGAAAAAAAGGAAGACCTAAACATTCATGGAAAATGGACGTCGAAGATGCAATGAATGCAACAGGACTTACAGAACAGGGCTGTTTAGACCGGCGCCAGTAGAAGCTAGGATGCGAAAGGCGGCGCCAGCCTTAATTAAATCGCCAAAAAAAAAAATCAATTGGTTGTCTGTAAAGTCGGTTTACGGACGATAGTTTTACGTGATAACGTCATAAAGAAACATTGATGAATAAGCGGTTCTGCAAAAGAAATTGTTAATAATTTATTTAAAAAAAAAAGAAGGAGGAGCTCAACATAAAATACAGAAATACAAACAATGATAAAGAATTTCGACGAAACCGAAACATCAAAGCATGATAATGTTTTTAGGCGTATAATGTGCATAAACTGCAGACTCACACATAAATTACATTTTTCGATGACGTTACAAATTTTGCATCACGCATTTTGTGGAAAACATTATCATGTTTTCTATATAACTATATAACAAATATTTACTATATAACAAATATACTTACTATATAACAAACATTATCATGTTAAAAGCGACAGAGACCGAAGATTTCTAGACTGTGGGGAATCGAAATTGTGGAAAAAAAAACAGACGGAACGTGACACTTTTTCGTGCGTGCAGCCAGTGTTCATCAATTTATAAGACGTTATCACGTCAAAAATGTTTACAAGTCACTGGAATGATCCTCTTCCGAAAGGGCTACCGTTCATGTGGAGCCCTGGTCCCTTCAACTGACCTCCTCCAGCCATCCCAATTCAATGCTTCTCTCTCCCAAAACCTAACACTTATCATTTCCTGGCACTATCCCTCCACCACATTCTCGGTTTTCCCCCTGGTTGGCCCCTATAGACTTTTATTGGGGACTCCGTCCTCCCGTGTTCGAAGTAGGCCTACATACCCTGCCCACAGAGACGATTCAGCTTTATATGGTCCGAGAGTTTTGGTTCCTTGTATAATGTGTAGAGCTCATCATTGTACCCAACCCTCCAGGTTCCTCCTTCGTTCACAGGTCCGACTATCCAACGCAACACTTTCTTCTCAAAGATGTCCAGCATGTTGCAAGATTTCTATGTTAAGGATCAACCCTCGGATCAGTAGGATACCACCGTTCAGAGAAGCATTTTATAGAGGTGAAGATTACTTTTTCTGTGGAATTCCAGTTTTGCAAGGGTTCGACAAGGGTGTAGCTTATCTCCCACTCCATTTAATATAAATACGAGGGCTATTTTTTTTCAACCTCCGATAGACCAATAAACAGACACATGAATGACATCAATAATTTTATTATAACTTACACAAAAGTTTCATATATATGTAAACTACTATTCTACATAGTCACCACCATTGTTGAGGCACTTATCATAGCAAAGCACCAACTATTCTATGCCCATGTTGTAGAATTTTCACTCCTGAGTAGTCAGCCAATCTGCCACACTGGACTTTAACTCATCATTGGAGTCAAACCGCTGCCCACCTATCCACTTTTTCAAGTCAGTGAACAAATGGTAGTCACTTGGTGCCAAGTCTGGGCTATAAGTTGGGTGATACTGATGCACCCATTCTTCGAGTCTTGTGAACATCTGTGAGTTGTTTGAGAACCCACCGAAAACAGAGTTTCCTATACCCAAGGTTCTGAGTAAGAATAGCACAAAGAGCAGACCTATAAATTTCAGGAAAATCAGTAGAAAGTTCAGTAATTGTGAAACGACGGCGCTCTCGAACCATCCTGGCTACCCTTTCAACAACATCATCAGTAGCCACGGACTTTCTTCCTTGCCCTCCCTCATCATGAACATCAATTCGCCCTCCTTTAAATTTTCGACACCATTCCCGAACTGAACCATCAATCATCACATTTTTTCCATACACATTACACAACCTTTGATGAATTTCTGCAGCACTATGACCTTCAGCTTGAAGAAATCTAATAACAGACCGAATCTCACACTTGGAGGCAATTTCAATTGTAGTTGCCATAATTAAACTGTCGTCACCACCACAGTAATAGACAAAATAATTATAAAACCAGTGGTGATAGGTTAGAACAAAGCCTCAAAAACATTAATCAACAACAGATTGTTGCTATGACAACAGAACCAGGTTTGCCAGCTCACCGGAGGTTGAAAAAAAAATAGCCCTCGTATATAGACGATGTTGTACGACAATGGAAGGAAAAAATAAACGGAATTAAATTGACACCATCCAGTCAGTGTATCAGTACATTGTTATTTGCGGATGATCAGGTTAGTATCCAGAAAACATAAAAAGATCTCCAGTTAGCAGTTTTCCACTTGAGCCAAATATGCAAAGAATATAATCTTAGAATATCAACCCAGAAAACAAAAGTTATGGCCTTTATAGCAAAGCATCCGATACGTTCCAAGATAATTATAAGCAATCAGGCTGTAGAACAGGTGTCTCATTTCAATTTTCTAGGGTGCGATGTAACTTTTGAGTATGACAGCGGCATCGATATAAGAATAAATAAATTTCAAATTATATGTAGTACACAGAACACTTGGAAATAAGACAAGGAAAGACAACCAAGATAAAATTCTATAAAGTAATGGCAACGCCTGCTTTAACTTATGGAAGTGAAACTTGGACGATGACGAGAAATGATGAACGAAGAATACAAACAAGTGAAATGAAGTTCTTGAGGAAAACCAAAGGTTGCACCCTTAGAGATGAAATACGAAATGAAGATATAAGAACTGAGCAAAATGTATATTCTATGGCCAGCAGAATAAGGAAAAGGCAAATAAAATGAAGGCAGCATATGGAGAGAATGGAAGATATGACGTTACCTAAACAAGTAATACGATACAGACTTCAGGGAAGACGTGATACGGGTAGACCAAGGAAGAGACGGCTTCAGTGAAGTCGGAACAGGGTGTAAGCCTGTACCTTGATGTATAGAAGATTCCAGTTTTACTGGAATCGTAACTGACCAAAAATTAACTGTTATAACTTATATTAGCGTGTATGCTTCCCAAATCTAAGGCTATCTTCAGATTTACACTCCGTGATTTATACGATAATAACTAAAGACATACACACAACTAAATTTACAAAAACGTGTTCAAAATATAGCTCAGAATAAAACAATCACAAAAAATTAACAAGTAAAGTAACGAAATTTTGACACTGACAAATGAACAAAAAATTAAAGGATAAATATAATATACAAAATTAATTATTTGTAAACAGGAAAAACCTGTTCTTTTAGTGGCTTTGATCATTTTTATTCTGCATAGAGCGGTTTACATTATTGTGACAGTTTGATTTCCTATCTCCATCTTTCTCTGTCGCTTTGTGAGTCATTCTGAATATCCCAATCTCTCATATTTATTTCTATACCACTCTCCATATATAGCGAAGACGACCTTTAGCATACCTGGCATAGGACCCTTCTGCCTATGTATTGCCAATTCAGCATTTGTGTTGGGGATTCTGTGTGTTGGACATTCGTTTTGTGTCCAAACTAAAGGGTGTCCCCAGTTAAGATAGGTCAAAGACCTGGTTCTAGCTAGTAACTTTCGCCATTTTGGCAACGGGAATTTTACAACCCTGATTGCGTCTCTCTGTTTTTTTCTTATTCGTAAACAACCTGTTGGTCTTGTCAAAACATGCGTAGTGCCGCCTGGGTTAGAGCGCGTAGTTTGAATTTTAATGGTGATAAAATTCAAACTACGTAAAAGCATGGTGAGGTATATTTATTAGTTTGGAACTCATTATATCTTAAATTCTAACCTGATTATTCACCGATACCATGTATAAAATATAATGTATTAGTTATTTTAACAAATCTGTACTTAACTCTTTTTTACATGTTTTTCACCATCAAGAAAGATGTCTGAGAATTTTAGTGGCGCAACTTCTTCCTTTTCTCTTTACTGGCTGTTGCTTTAAAGTTTTTTCGCAATCACCTGATAGAAATAGCGCAACTTGATTTAAGAACCACAAACATTGTATTTTGATATTTTACGCTAAATGTGATGTATACCACGAAAAATGGAAAAAATGAAATCTTAATGAAACAATTGCAAACGAACTCGTAAAACTAACTTTAAAAATTCATATCTCAGTCAGATTGTGACGTACAAATGCAAACAGAAAACCAAAATACGCGTCTTTTCATAAGCTTTAAAATGGTCTGTTATGTTTTCTGCTACATATGGTGCATTCCACATAAAATCGCAAAAAATCGTAAAAATTGAATTTTTAAAGATATTGCAAAAAATAAAAATTTCTGAAAAAAATCATGAAAGTATTGTTTAATGGTCTCTATAAAATGGGAGAAAAAAATGTTTGTTTTCTCAAAATTCATAAAAAAAATCAAATTTTTGTGTTTTGGGAATTTTTTTAGAGGCCTTAATGACATTGTTTGACCATGAAAAATTCACCGTAGAAGGCCTTCACGCCTGCTACATTAAAGAACTTTTTTAAAGTCCCATGATAAAACCTATTAAAAAATAACAAAAACCGAAAAACCCACTGTTTTACCGCCCAGTGGGCATTTGAAAGGGGGCGTATCGAGATACAGACTACCTTATTTTTTTATTCCAACTAACAGTATTATCGGATTTATTTGAAAATCCATGATTTAGGGCATTTGACCCATCTTAACCTAGGACACCCTTTACGGATTACTTCTGATGCTGTCAGTAATCGAACGAGTAAATCCTACAATTTCTGGTACCAGCTGGTTTGAAAGCCTTTATCTTCTGGAATGCATTTCGATAACCTTTCGACGCTGGCTTTCATGCCCATGCTTTGTAATAAGTGAGGCAAACCGGACTAACATTTAACGTGTATAAAACTTCAACCAGACGAATCAAGAGGCATTCGGATTAATTAATGTTACGATGTCATTATAAGAGAAATTGAAAAACAGAAGAGAAAGAGGAGAGGTACAGATAGAAAGGATGAAACTATTGCTTTAAAAACAAGTAAACACTTAACGTCACTTCGCAGTGGTAATAAGGCACGAATTAATCGCTAGGAATAATTTGACAAATGGCTGAACTTTTGGACCTTCTCCTCTTCAAGGATTAGGTTATATAAACCTGTTCCGGTACCCATCTCATCCTCGGACGACCCACGATATACATTTCAGTACCGCTTTCGGCAATCGATCCTCTGTCATCCTTTGCAGATGATCCCACCATTGTCTTCTGTAAACTGAAATAATTTCATTTATGTACTTTACTTCGAGTTTTGCTCTGATATTTTCATTCCTTATTCTCCCTTGCAATGTATAATTTAAAGTATTTCGAAGAAACTGCATTTCAGCGCTCTGAATCTTGCCGTTTTCCTTTTTTGTCATGACCCACGCCTCACTCACATAAATCAACGTGGGTATTGCAAATGTTTTATAAAATTTAATCATTGTGCTACTGTGTATTGTTTTATTTATAAGATTTCTACGAATCGTACCACAAATATTCCTAGTTATTTATCTTCTCTCTTATATAATATTCATATTCATGGCTTACTGCACAGCCGAGGTATTTGAAACGGCTCACTTGTTCTAAAGTGATGTTGTTTATAAACTGTCTTAGTCCTCACTAGATATTTACCTTTAAAGGTAATTACTTGAAATACTTGTAGTATCCAAAGCAGCCTCGGAGTAAGGTCTTTTGGACCTTCTTACTTTAAAATATTATTTAGAATTGGACTTCAACGAAAGGCCACGCCAGTCATATCCAAGCGGCTGAAATGAGATTTCTCAGGCACGTGACAGGGTATATGATCATATATCCATGATCATAGAAGAAACACAGATGTACTGCAGGAACCGAATATTATAAATATACTCGACAGGATTGCCCAGTATCTGCTGAATTGGTGGAAACATCTTTGCCGAAAGGATAAGACTGCCGCATCCCCAAACAACTATGGAACTATAAGCCGAGGGGACGGAGAGGCGTGGGACGTCCGAGGAGCGCTGGAGTGACCAGCTCTAGACTTTGCCTGTTTGAGACCGGAACAAACCATCCTTGGTTTAATCCTGCAGATGATGATGACGATGAGGATCGGGCACGGCTTAGAGACGCTGAGATAGTTGACAAATTCAAGATTGCTGAGGGAGGAGCAAATTCAAGATTGCTCCCAAACGCACAAACTCCTACCGCCTGTCTTGCGCCGAAAGGATGTCGAATGAGAGACTATATCTTTCGGGAAAGAATGAACTGTAAGAGACATAGAGGTAGGGGAAGAAGAAGATTATTAGAGGATAGAAAAGTGGATCTAATGAATGTTAAGATATGAAAGTTGGTGACACAAGGTGTAAAGCAGGCAAGAACGGACGCGAACTGAACGCACACAAAGGACTGAAGCGGTGAAACGGAGAATAAGAAATCACAAACTAGTGAAAGTGTTCAGAATGTGGCGAGAAACGTGCGAACGTGACTTGCCAATAAGGGGGAAAACCTGAGCAAGTATAAATAATTTTGAAACGAAATTTTGGGGAATTTCTATTACATAACTACCGCGCGCCCGTGTGTTTGCGTGTGCGCTCGCGCGCGCGCAGTGTTATTTTTAACTTGTGAGTAAAAATAAATCTTACTTATTACCAATGCTTGGCAGGGGGTGGGGCGTTGTTTACATTCCGATTTTAGACTTCGTTCAGTTTTAATTACGTTTCATCAGAACATTTTTTGTGAAGTATGTATAATCTCCCATATTTGTTTATATATTCAGAGATAACAGGTGATGCAAGAAAAACTGGATTTTTGACTACGTAACTTGTTACTAGATGGCGTTCTACTTCCGCACGTACATCTGCAAACATCAACAGAACTAGTCGCAAAGAAAATCACAGAGAACTATTATAGGTCAACTAGAACTACAGTAAAACCCCGCTTAGCGCTCGAGATACATTCCACGATCGCAAAGAGGTTCACGAAACAGCGACGTATGGGGTTCGTATTTACATTCCCCGTACGGTTTCAGCGCACTGAACTCGGAGGGATTGACTGCATACTTTAACATACCCCCTACGATCTCCCCACGCATTTTTTGTTCAGTTTTCTTTTTGCGTATGAGCCACTGGGGACTACGTTTGGTTAACTGGTTCCTTCCTTCTTCTCTTCTCTCTTCCTCCTCACCCACATCTCCCTCATTCTTTATCTATGTCTCTCCCTCTTTCGTCGCTCCAGATCTCTCTTTTCTTGGGTTCTTCCTGAAAACCTTGGGCATTTTTTAAATTTCTTTTTCAGCGGTAAGCATTCTTCAATGTCTTCTTGAGTAATCTGGAGTTCTGTCTTTTTTCTGTTTCTTTTAACCACGTATTGGACATTGTGAGCTTTTTGAAATAGTTAGAAACTTACCTGTTAGTCCGTCAGGATTCATTCTTTGAACACGTCCGTAGAAAGTAATTCTTCTTTTTCTAATTACGTCTGTGAATTTCTCAACACGTGTGTACACCTCATTATTGTGGCGTCTTCTGTACTGTTCTCCCATTTTTTATTGATTCCAAGATTTTTCTTAACATTTTCCTTTCTGTGACTTTTTGTTTAGTTTATTTTTATAATTTTCTTTTAACATCGGGCTAAGAAGATATGCTTACAATGAGTGTTCCATGTCCCTTTTGTTTCATACGTAAACAGCGACTAAACATGAAAAATGTCGGAACGTCTTTTTTGGCAGTTTTTTTTATGGAAAATAATAAATGAGAAGGCTTAAAATGAATATTTAGAAAATAAAAACCCCCTCTTAGTAAAGGAAGAGATATCAACCTTCCGGTCTCCCAGTAAACCGTAGGCGGAAGAGAAGTTTCCTCTCTTGAAAGGAATCGCTTATGTTTTCAAATTTCAGTAGCCATTTCATTGAAGTTTGGTCCCAGATGAACAAAAATGACTTGCTAAAAAAGTATTCTTAAGTTGTATAAAAATAATCTATAGAAAATCCACACAATAATTAATTTGGCTATTAAAAATTAATAGGGGCTTAAAACACTCAATAGAATATTTTATCGAAAAACAACAACTAATGGTTGAAACTGAGGAAAGTTTAAGTTTACATATAATGAGGAAACTGGCATTTGGTTCAAGCTGAACCAAACTTTAAATTGGTTCAGGTTGAGAACTTTAAACTGTCTTAATAACACGTCCCATGCCGCCTCATGTCTAAGTGCTAGGCAGAATACAGCAGTGCTATGGTTTACACACGCCCAGCAGTAGGTGGTAGGCCGCATATTTTAATCGCCGTAACACCATTAATGTGACATTTTGATTTTTCCAGATGATCAAGAATTTTTCGAGATCCATACCTTTCAGTAGCATCGAAACTGACAGCGCTTCTAACGGACGCCTATGATGAAGCTTACAACAAGTGAAAGATAACTCAGGCTTAGGCAAAATTTAGTTTATTATTATTAGCGGGGGTCCTACAGTCTATGCCGCATCCCGCATTTCGATCGCCATTTCTCCCTACTTTCCAGTCATCGTCTTCAATAGCTCGATCTCTCATGCTTTTCCTAATTCCTGTTCTCCATTGTATCGTCAGTCTTCCTTTTCTTCTCCTGTTTTGTGGTGTGTAAGTCAATGCTTTCTTTGGCCATCGCTTCTCCTCCACCCTCATTACGTGACCATACCGTAGCAACTGTCTGGATTTTATTCTTTCCGCTGTTGTAAATATGCGCCCTGTTTTCCTTCTTATATCTTCGTTTCTAACATGTTGCATTCTAGAAATATTACACGCTCTTCTTAAGAAGTCCATTTCCACAGTTTCTATCATCGTTTTCTCTTTAACAGAAAGTTGCCAGCATTCGCAGCCGTAAGTTAAAATGGGCTCCACAATAGTTGTGTAGATTGTCAGTTTAGTTTGAAGTTTCATTTTGTTCGACCAAAGTAATGAGTTTAGCAAACGAATAGCCTTTTTTCCCTGTTGTATCCTATTTTTTATGTCATTCTTTATTGTTCCATCTTCTGAATTAATTCTTCCCAAATATTTGAATTCGATACAGTTTCTGATTCTATGGATTTGCAATGGGAGAGGTTGTACGGCAGAATACTAAAACAGAATTGAAACGAATATAGAAGATATAGAAGAGCAGTCTGGATTCCGTGCAGGACGATCATGTATTGACAACATATTCGTATTACAATAATTACTAGAAAAACGAAAGTCTCGCAATCTGTCTACGCACCTCGTATTTGTCGAAAATTTAGTTCAAAATGTTTTATTAAGTATGGCAACATTTATTCCCTTTTCCAGTTTTACAAGAGGTAAACCGAGACGTCAGTTTGTTTGGGCTCCTACTAAGAAGTCACAATTCCTTGTCCTGGCGGTACAACCGAGACGTCAGTTTGTTTGGGCTCCTACTAAGAAGTCGCAATTAGTTGTCCTGGCGGTACAACCGAGACGTCAGTTTGTTTGGGCTCCTACTAAGAAGTCGCAATTCCTTGTCCTGGCGGTACAACCGAGACGTCAGTTTGTTTGGGCTCCTACTAAGAAGTCGCAATTCCTTGTCCTGGCGGTACTACCGAGACGTCAGTTTGTTTGGGCTCCTACTAAGAAGTCGCAGTTCCTTGTCCTGGCGGTACGACCGAGACGTCAGTTTGTTTGGGCTCCTACTAAGAAGTCGCAATTCCTTGTCCTGGCGGTACAACCGAGACGTCAGTTTGTTTGGGCTCCTACTAAGAAGTCGCAATTCATTCTCCCTTTCCTTGTCCTGGCGGTACAACCGAGACGTCAGTCTGTTTGGGCTCCTACTAAGAAGTCGCAATTCCTTGTCCTGGCGGTACAACCCAGCGTGAGTTTTAGCCTGCTCAATGATTTTCTTCCATTCCGCCCTCTCATTACACATCTGTCTCCATCCCCTCACGTTCATAAATTTCAAATCATCCTCCACGTCATCCAACCAACTCTTTCTGGGTCTGCCTCTAATTCTTCTTCCTACCGGTCTCCAATCCGCAATTCTCCTAGCCATTCTTCTGTCATCCATTCCGCAATTCATTCTAGCAGGCTATAATTAGTCCTAGTAAGGAATCAGGGAGGTCAAGTCTCGTAGCACCGCCAATTTCTGCGCCCGGAAGTTTATACACAGTTTACAGAGGTACCAAATCGACGATATTTATATTGGATCCCCATTATAGCCCATTTTAATTCCGCCCATTAGTCTTTGTATTTCGCGCAACTATGTAGGCTATATGACTGGTGGCGCCTAAATTATTTACTCTGGCACTCTATTTAAATAGAAATTATTATTCCATTGGGGTTTAAATATGCATATCTTTTCAACACACTCGTTTCTCCTTTCGTTCAGGCTAATTGGTATAGTTTAAATTACACGTAACAACAGATTTCCAACTGATCATTCTCTGCTGTCTTTTGGCGTGAGAAAATCAGACAAATTAAAGAAGGCCCGTAATTTAGTAATTTCGGGCAAGTAGTTGGACCGGTTTTAGAGAAATGGAAAACTGCAAATAGCCTGCGAATCGGTATTTCCTGTTGGCCGAATTCATCTCACGGATCACGCCGTGAACTCTCACCTTGACTGACTAATACTATTAATTTGTTATTCTATTTTGGCATTTCGTGTTAAACGTTTTGTGAGGGGAAATTAGAAACAAGAGGGAGGGGAAGAAGTAAAGAAAATAACCGAAAATAACACGTATTAAATAACCGAATTAATTACGTATATTGTCACGGTGTCTATCTTTATACAGGTCATTTTTTCATGGTACACAAGTGGGATATTGTGGTTAGCACTGTGCCTCTCTAGTTTTAGTACGATGTGTTGTATTTTGAGTTCTTCCACCTTCGGTATTCACCACAAGAAGCGGTTCCCCGACCACTCCTGTTGTCTGATCTACCGGCAGTTTGGGGAACGTTCTTGAAGTGTTCATCTAGCTTTCATCTTCCCTGAACTGTTATGTTCCAAAAATTAATGTTTCCCTCTATTTGTTACCGTTACGTTTTGTAACCTAAAGGGTCGACTTCCATCCGACTAAGAACATTATAAAGTAATATCTGATCACGCGCGGCTGTGAAACGCACACATTCAACAAACAAAAATGTACATGTAGGCCTATTTATAGCATTTGCAAAATGTTCTCGGTGTAAATACTTGGCGAAGTTAGAGACAGTACACGACCTTATAGCACTCCTCTTTTAATAGCTTGTTCTGTTTCACCTATGCTTAGATTTACAGTAGCATGTTGGTTTCAGTATAAGCTGGTCATCATCATCATCACTTCATGGATAGGATTTCTCCTGTTCCGGCCTCATGACTCCCGCCATCTTGTGACTGGCCTGCCTGCAGACCTTCTTCCAACCAGCTCATACTCGTAAGCCAACTTCGGAAAGCGAGTATTGTCCATTCTTTCTATATGTTGTTTCCAGCAATTTCTATAATTCTGAATGAGATCATTTAAGGAAACTGTATCAAGTTCTCGTCTAGTATTCTACAAATATGATCTTATGTAATCTAATGTCTAATGTTTCTTATATGATCGAGTCGCGTAATATCCCTTTACCGATCTCAAATAGCTAATTTTTGTAGCCTGTAATTGGCACCAGTTCTTCTTCCTTATAGTCCAGGTCTCGCATTCATACAGCAGTGCTGGTACTACCATTGTCCTATAGAATTTGATGCGCGTCTCTTCTCTAGCTTTCCTTTTCAGTGTCCTTCTCAGTATTCCACGTATAGTTTGGAACCATATAAGGTTGTTAAAAGTCTAATTCCTTGTGAGTCTAGTCTGATTCTTTGCATTGCTTCTATGAGATTTCGGTGTTGAACTGTATCGAAGCCCTTTTTCATAATCTATGAAACACAGACATACAGGTTTTCCAACTTCGCGTCATCTTTGCAACACAGTGTGAACAGAGAATAGGGTTTCTCTGGTCCCAAAGCCACCTCTAAAAACGAATTACTCTATGCCCATATATTCTTCGCACTTCTTATGTATGCGGTTTGGATGAGTCGTAAAAGAACCATTAACTGGATGACTCTAACATTAATTAATCTATTATCTTTATACGTTTTAGTGCTGTTTTTATTTGGCACAGGAATAAATAAGAACTTGAGCCACTCCTGCGGTAAATAGATAGATTCATATATAGCATAAAGAAGCGTGGTTAGAATCGATATTCTTTTATCATCAAATAGTTTAAGCCATTCAGTTGGTATCTGATCTCGTCCTGGAGCTTTGTTGTTTTTAATTTGTTTTGTAGTATTTTCAACCTCAGATTTAAGTATATACGATCCAGTTTCGAGAACTGTATTTTCCATTAAATCTTCACGATTATCTTAAAACAACGATTCCTTACATCCTTATATTCAAACAGTGTTGTTCCTTGTTCATTACTTAAACCTACTATGAGTGCATTTCTTTCGATTTCGGTAACATCTTTAAATTTCCTACGTATGTTAAATCATCGTGTTATTGTTGTAGATCTTCAATTTCTTTACACTTTTCTTCCATCCATCGTTCTTTTGCTTCTGTTATTCTTTCTCGTATTATCTTATACGGTATGGAATAAATTACTGGACAACAAATATTGTAACCGAGTTGAATACACTGCGGGCTGCATAGCAGCACTTTCCTGCAGCTGACAGGCTACCTGTTACCTACTCTCTCATGATATCTAATAACCTCAATATCTAAGAAAAAATTTGAACCATCCTTCAACCGTCTTTAGCTTACTACAGTTGAAACTTCGTACTCACACAAGTAATTAGCCTAATTAGTTAATAGGACTTATATGACAACGTTTTGCCAGCGCATTTTTATTTATGAATATCTGTGCAACAATTCACAGATACCTTAAAAATAAGACAAAGAAGGAAACAAGGATACGGTTTTTTAACACCGTAGCGGTACCAATTTTGATGTATGGAGATTAGCCCAGAGTTATGACAGAAGAAAGCAAAGATTCAGGCAGCGGAGATTAAGTTTATGAGGAGTACTCTGGGCTGTACGCTTCTCGATAGAAAGAAGAATGTGGATATAAGGACGGAACTGGGGGGGGGGGGGTCGACCCATTGTTGGAACAGCTAAGGAGCAATAAAAAAAGGTGGTGTGATATTTGGGAAGAATGGCGGGATACAGGATTCCAGTGCTAGCACTGGCGTATAGACCAGTGGAGAAGATAGACGAAGGACGCCCGAGAGCGACGTGGGTCCCGGAGCAGGTTCAATATGAGCCTAATCTTTGAGGTTGATGATGATGATTTTTGTTTATATTTCTTTTTCTCTTTATCCTTCTGTGCCAGTGCCCCAGTAGTCTCTTTACTGTCCTTTCTGAGCCAGTGGTCAGATATTCCATGAGAGTATTCACAAATTTCCTGCTTACAGTGGAAAACGTTTAACTCGAAAACGGTCCCGATCGCTGCTTATATTTTACAGTTACAGTTTGTACGCTTAACACGAAAGTTTTACCTACAAGATATCGGTTAACACGAAATATGACTCAGGTCCCGATCGCTGCTTATATTTTACATTTACAGTTTGTACGCTTAACACGAAAGTTTTACCTACAAGATATCGCTTAACACGAAATATGACTCAGGTCCCGATCGCTGCTTATATTTTACAGTTACAGTTTGTACGCTTAACACGAAAGTTTTACCTACAAGATATCGCTTAACACGAAATATGACTCAGGTCCCGATCGCTGCTTATATTTTACAGTTACAGTTTGTACGCTTAACACGAAAGTTTTACCTACAAGATATCGGTTAACACGAAAACGTTTTGTTAAAATAATTTTTTGCTGGCTTTTAAACAGCTAGGCGTACATAATAAATAAATCCAAACATGCACGGACCCAAAACAGTGCAAGTTAAAAAATGTGAAAGTAATGAGGGTGGTGCAAACTTGACGTGAAACATTTACGAATTTTTAACTTTCCGTTACTGAGCTGATGTTTAGAAGCTAACTCAGTACTTGAAATGTTTGACGACATTGATAAATTAGAACAATTTATTGCAAATAAAGTAATGCAGAGTTATGAGCAAAATAAAAAACGAAATATTTTAAAAAGAATTGAACATTGTCACTATAGGAACTACAAAACACATACTACATTACTGTACAAGCAAACCTAAATCGAAAGACTACATTAAGAACAGCTACAGTGTGTGTATACTAAAATTTAAGAAAAATTACCCATAAATTATTCCATTTTGTTTCACTTTCTGTTGGTTTAACACGAAAAAGGCAGCTGGTCCCCGTCATTTCGCGTTAAACGTTTTCCACTATAGCCACTCGGCGTTGGTGAGTTTTGGCCTTCTTTGTAACTTCTTGCCACATTCCTATCTTTAATCTTCTTCCCCATCTCCTAGTTTACACACTCCATCCATCGTAATCTCCGACTTCCCCTACTTCGTTTTTTTTTAATTTTTTTTAATAACCCTTCTTCAATTTGAGAGGTCTGAATCTTACAATTTTTTAACAAAAGAAAACATCGTTAGGGAAAATTTTTTAGAATCTAATAATTGTAATTCCAAATTAGTTATTTTCAAGTTACTGTTCTCAGTTACATGTCACCTGAATTTTTTAAAGCAGGATAGAGTGTATTTTGTTTCCAGGTTTGAATAAGTAATTACAATCAGATTTCCTTATTTGTTCTCATTACACCCAATGCTTCCATGATTTGAAGAGAAAAAAACGAGCGTTAAGAATATTTATTATTACCTCAAAATCGAAACATTATCATGAGATTGCTGCACTCGCCAAGTGGACTAACTTCTAGTTCATCGCTTATTCACCAGAGAAAGGAGTATTGATAATTTTTTACTCAATACGTATTATTAAAACAAAAACTGATAACATAAATTATATCAAAACAAAATTATACTACGCGGAATATACAAGTTTTTTACTGGCGCCTATACGATAATGAAGTAGCGTAGAATAATAATAATATAAAATTAGTATCGAAGTAGGTCGAAACGAATTACATGAAACGGTTTACAGCAACAGAAGTTTTTGCAGAAATTATAAATAATTACGGGTAAGAAATGCGAACTAGTTTTGTGCGTAGAAAGTCCGCAGAGTCTATAGAAAGAAGGCAAACAAGGTCGCGGGAACAACGTCCCCGCGCTCTCTGAACGTCACATGGTGCACTCCATCTCATGGGTTGCGCGTGTATATGAAATAAATAAACTTCTATACTGTTTCATATATTATAACAATTATATATAATACTGCTTATAATGGGCAACTACACATTAAACCATAACCTGTTTCTATGTTGAAAGACACATTTTATTTTACATTCCAAACATCAAACAGAATTGCTTACTTATAATAGGAAAAAATATTATTTATGTCTATTTATAATTATGCTAAATATAATTAATTTAGGCCTACTACCAACTCGGAACACAAAGTTTTTTATAGGTAAAAACGTAAAAGTTTTACCTTAGGCCTATAGCCTGAACCGGGTTTCGCTTTTAAAAAGCTTCTTCAGAGGCTGCCGTTGGGAGTACTGTTTGTCTTGTTGTTGGCGACGGTATCGATTTTTGAAAGATCGATGTTGTGTGTGGGGGGTGTGATATGTTCGAATAATGCGTGTAATTTGAATTGTGTCTGTTTGTTTAGGATCTCGTTTTTATGTGTTTTCGTGTGTTTGTATATTTCCAATTGTTCTAGAGTGTCTAGTTTTCGGCCTTTTGTGTGTACGTGTAGAATGTCCATGTTATTCGATGTTTTTGTATGTGAGGTTTGCTTCAATGAGGTGGTTTGCAAAGGTGGATTCTGTAGTGGAGTGTAGTAGTGCCTTTGTGTGTTCAATGTATCTTTGTTTGAAGCTACGTCCTGTCTGTGCTATGTAGCATTTGTTGCAATCTGAGCAGTTTAGTTTGTAAACACCAGGTAGATCGAATTTGTTTTGTGCTTTGTGTGTGTGTTCTGTTTTGTTTGTAGTTTTGTATGCGATTCTGTATCCTGCTTTTTTGAATTTGTGGGGTATTTTTTTCAGTTTCGTTATTGATGTATGTTAGTGTTATGAATTTGTTGTTTTCTGTCTTTGTCTGTTGTTTGTTTTGTGTAGGAGTTTATTGACTATTGTTCTGCTGTATCGTTGGATTCTGCTAGGTATTTTATCATGTTTAGTTCGCCTTTGTAGTCTTCTCATCTAGTGGGATATTGTTAAGTCTATGTATCATAGTTCAGAAGGCAGCTAGTTTGTGTTGTATTGGGTGATCGGAGGAGTTGTGTATTAGTGTGTCAGTTGTAGTCAGTTTTCTGTATATACTGAATTTGTGCCTGTGTTCATTTTGTGATTGAGAGGTCTAAGAAGTTTATGCTATTGTTGTGTTCTTATTCGGAAGTGAAGGTTGTTTTTGTGTATTTTGTTTATGTGTGTTAGTGACTGTTCACATTGTCTATTTGTTTCCCCCGTATATTACTAGAATGTTGTCAACGTATCTGTGCTAATATAGTATTTTATGTGAGTGTCTGTCATTGTTTGTGAGGATTTTTGATTTTTCTAAGTGTTGGAGGAAGACTTCTGCTAGTATGCTGGATATGGGGTGAGCCCATCATTCTGTGTGTAAAATTTATTGTTATATGTGAAGTAGTTTTGTTTTGTGATTATGTTCAGAGTTTCTAATATTTCGTTGATAAGTTGGTCTGCTGTGTTGTTCTGTTTGAGTTTGTTTTGTAGGATGGTGATTGTTTCGGAGATGGGTATCTTCAGAATATCCTGAACAAAAGTCTGCGGTTTTCCAGACCTTATAATTCTGAACTGTCAGACAGAGATTTTTGTATATTGGAGCCCACACATGTTCAATATTTTTGGGTGTTTTGCTTGTTAAAGACCTTCCAGAATGTGGCTCACTTTCAACAAATTCTTGGTCATCTTTTGCATCATAATTTTATATGCATACAGTATTACTAATTGAGTCCTCTCCAAAACCCTTTTTAATCTGTCTTGACAGTTTCAGTGGATGAATGTTCTAGTTTTACGCTAAATTCAATATAAATTCATGCATATACTTGTTCTCACATTACAAATACGACAGTCACAGGCAACACGTCATGTTTATACAGCAGTTTCATCGCCTACTGAGTAGTCCAATGTGTTATGCTCAAGGACATGTCAAAAAATCTATCTGATTTGCTATCAAGTTACAACGCAGCTACATAATGGTAGTATTCAGAATGGGCGGACACTTTTCAGTCAGATCTTGTAGTTATTGGCCTCTTTTCTTGGGGGTTTGAGTCATATTGTTATAGACATAAGGTTAATGTGAAGATGTGATGCAGGGAAATTCAATCTCTTTAAATGGGTTTCAACCTGCATCCTAGACAGACTCAAGCAATATATAATATAATTATAGTCTCTTTGGTTATTAATATTATTGTTTGCCAGGCTATCAGGCCCTGGTTCGATGTTATTTAACGCAAACATTTCAGCGACTCCATCGGTGGCCATCTTCAGTGCTTGAGGACTGATACACTGACACAGGTCTAACAGTCAGTGAACCACAGTACTGTGGCTAAGACTGGCAGCCCTAATAAAGACCCCGTATATATAAGCTTCTGAAGTAAGCACAGAGTTTCTTTTCAACTCTTCTCTATCACATGATAAGTCCTTGCATTTGGAACCAGCATGCATGGTTAGGGCATCCACTCATCTCATGTAGGATGTTCCTCTTGCCCTTTAGTGTCCTAGTGTCCAAGGTCTCCACTCCAGAGTGTTATCTGTTGCTTTGATGTCTGATGTGATCAGAGTTTCATATTAGTCTAGAAACTTATTATGCCTTATATACACACATATACATACATATATAAAGTATTTAAAATTTATAATTATATTACCTCAAAATGTTCTTTTCCTTATTTGGAACATGTTTCGTGAGTTCCTGTTCTCTCATCTTCAGCCTTCGCCATCTTGTTTCTGGTTAAGTATTTGTGTGTTGGCTGCTGGATGTTATTAAGGTAGTTTGTTGGTCTTTGGTCTTTTAAAGTTGTATTATTGTGTGTAGTTGTGGTATATGTTTTTGTATTTTGTGTATTTTCGATATTGAGTGCTTTGAATATTGTGTCATGTTTTGTATTGATTTGTATTTGTTCTGGTATTAGTTTGTTTTGTGTTTTATGTTTGTATATTTGTAAATTTTCCCAAATGTTCATTATGGTGCCTTTGTGTGGTATATGTTTTATTAGTGATACATTGGTTATGTTTGGGAAATATATTTTATATATATATATATATATATATATATATAAATTTATATGTATATTTTTTTTGTGATGTTTTCAATTTGTTTCTTCTGCAAGTAGTATAATTTCGTATATTCTTTTTAACACCTGACGCACGTTTCACTGAAAAATATCAGTATCATCAGAGGTTTCTAAGTAAATTAATACCAATCGAAATAATTCTATTAATATAAAATTAACGAATGATTCGTTAATAATTTACTTAGAAACCTCTGATGATACTGATATTTTTCAGTGAAACGTGCGTCAGGTATTAAAAAAAATATACGAAATTATACTACTTGCAGAAGAAACAAATTGAAAACATCACAAATTATATAATTACTGCAAGAAACATCGAGTTACTTATATAGAAAATATATATATATATATATATATATATATTGCAACGATACGTTTAGCATAAGTATATGTATCAACACCTGACTGAGGTATGATAGCATACGTATGCACGTATGAGATGTATAAGATGTAAATAATAAAAATAACGTAATAATTAAGCATTAAGTATAAGAAATAAGAAATAAACATAGTATTTAATTTTAAATAAAACAAATATTTTAAGTTTAGCCTGCATATGGAATCAAATAGCTTAGTTAGTTAAACGCAGCAACAAAGGGGCGAAAATTGACACGCCCCAACTGGTAAGGGTGATGTCAGAACGACATGCCACCGCTTATGTATCAGTCTGCATGTGTGTGTATATGTACATGTGTAAACGACAGACAGGTTGAATTATGCAAACGAGGGTGGAAGATTTTACACAGTTTTTTAAGTACTGAACGATAACCAGAAGTCACACGAATCAGCGACATATGTAAAAACACAGCTGACGCCTGGCGCTTCAGTTTGGCGTTAAGTGGTCATTGATCGTTAGAACCGTTCAGCCACTGTGTGAAATTTTGCCATAACTGCCATAATTTACACACCTTAACATTCATAATTTGCATAAACAAAGTTTAATATTATACCGAACGATTTGTGAAATAATATTTATAAAAAAGTGTGCGCTTCATAGAAAGACGCGTAGGTTGAAAGTAACAATTAAATCGACGCGCCGACCTGTTCAATGTTGTCAAAACAGTTTCCAACAGGCATGGGACGATGGCAGCAGTATAAAACCCCAGCAAGCTGTCGCTCACATGAACTCACTTAGACACGTAAGATCCACGCATCTCGCAACCGCGAATTTTACAAAATCATGTAAGGTTTTTAAACAGTATTCAATAACGTGAAGTGTGATGGAACCGGCATTACGTCGGTGCAAGTAATAGTGGAACACGAGTATTTTAAAAGACTATAAAATCGTAATATACAAGAAGTCATATCGTCGATGAACTTCAAGAAGTAACATAGAACTTCGAGACATCCACGAGGGACAAGATAAGAAGCGGAGAGGAACTAGAGCAAGACGAGAGGACGCAGGGACAGCCACATGCAGCTACATCCAGCCGTACATCGCAACGATCAGAGGTCCACGTCAGAACTCAGCATCCAGGAGACGGAGCGAGGAATTTCAACGACGCAGAGACAGAGAAGGTGATACCGAAGAGGCTCAACAAACTCGAGAGTCCAGATGACGGTAACGACAAAGTTAAATGGTTGCAGAAAAATGCAGGTGAAGTCAGACATTTATTTAATATTATAAATGACCCTGAGGTCTATCGAAAGAAGCTCTAGGTTCCATATACAAGTTTACAAAGAAAGTAGTATATTTATAAATTTTCATAATGAATAAATAAATGTTCAAACTATAATAGATAATATTGAATATAACTGTAGTAATCTCATAAATAAATGGTCAAGGAAGAACCATATTTTTATTATATTTTTGTAGTTGATTAAATAATTAAATTCAAGTATGAGAGTTACGTTATTTGAAGATTGTTAATTAATTGAGACATTAAATAATAGAATCAATTAAAGTAATAAATGTTCTCTATTAGTAGTTTAATAAATGTAATTAATTAAAAGTTTTTATTAAGTGGTATATATTAAAAACCACACTTGCAAAAACAAGATGAATATTAAATTTTATACGTGTTAATCACGTTGCATAATAATTATATGTGTTATGTATTATATGTATGTGTAATATTTCAGGTCATATATGATTTATGTATGTGTATAACATGTCTTAGAATATAAGAAATAAGATTTAAACACGTTATAATTGCATTATATTCAGATCGAATATAAGGGTTCAAATAATAATTAACCCATGCAAAACAATTAATAAGATGATAATTTGAATTTTTAAATAATAAATCAAATGAATATGATTTTATTAAGACAGTCGTACTAATTTCACAACCAGTACTAAATCCTCTGTACTCTTTACTTGTATTAAACTTATATAACGATATTCACGTGCTTATCCACACTCAATCAACGACCAAAGCCTGCGACCCAGCCAGGGAACATCAAGGTAAATACTGCAGAAGAAGAGTATACCTCCGAGACGTGGGTAAGTGCGCACAAATGAGTAAGAGCATATGTGTAAAAGTAAGTGTCTAAAAATAACGTTGTAATATATATATATATATATATATATATATATATACTGTATATATATGGTTATTTGGAACAACATTTAAAGTCTTTAAAGTCATTTTTTGCATTCCAGCTTCCAGACTTTACAATCATTCCATATCGTCCTTCAGATCTCTGCACCACTGCATTCTTTATACCTTCCATCTATGTCTTTCATAACCTCTCTCTCTTTTTCTTATTTCAAGAGAAGTCCATTCTAGTACTTCTTTGGCCATGTATCACTGCCCATACCACCTTAATCTCCTTGCATCAGTTGTGTCATTTATACTAGCACATATAGCTATTCTTTATCTTATTTCTTCATTTTTTATCCTATCTGCAATGTAAGCCTACAGCACCTCCAGTATCCCATTTATATGGCTTGCAATCTTTCTTCATATGTTCTGTTGTTTCCTACATTTCAGTCCAATAGATTATAATATTTTTCCATTATTTTTTATATATTTTGATTTTGTTTTAAGCCTTAGTTGGTTGCTCCATAAAGTGGAATGTAACTGTCTCATCACTTGTTTCCCTTATCCGATATGATTTTTTATTTCTGCTACACTTGTGCCATCTTTTGTAACCACCATGTATTTGTATGAATCTACTCCCTCCACAACTCCCTCCCACTACTCCTCTACTCCCTCCGTTCCAATAATATATCTCTGCATTATTTCCATTGACAACATATTCAGTCTTATTTGTATTTATTGTTAAGCCCCATTTCTGGTAGTCTTCATCTAACTTCCAAGGTATATAAGAGATGTTATCCTCATCTTCAGCTACAATTATTTGATTGTCCACAAAATGCAAAGTGAAAAGATTTCCATCGCCATAAAAATGTTATCACCACGTTGCGACAGATGGCTCTCTTATCACTCTAAAGCTGAATTCAAAATATTTTAAATAAAGTGATTGCTAATACAAGCTTGTCGCAATCCCTGGAAATTCTTCAGACAGTCTTGAGCCTATCTTTATACTCATAGTAATGTTGGTATATAGCACTTCCACAGCACTAACATATACAGCAATGTTTCTCAATCTGATGGGTGTGACCCATTGCTGGGTTCTGAGGAGGCGTTTTGTGGGTTGCAAAGTCGGGACTGAAAGTGTATTTACTATATCTTGAAAACCTATTATATACTTTTGTTTCTAGAATTACGGAGGTATAATTTGTTTAAGCATAAAAGAGGACTTGAAGTATGCTGTGTTAGACAGAGAGTAGGCACTGATTAAAAATCCTAGTCATAAAGTATGATGGATAATTTTAAATTGTTACGAAATCTGCCACTGTCTGTACAAACCGTAATTATCTGTTATTTAAGGTGTTTACTTCCCCTTATTAGTCAAACCATTTGTCCTAAAACTATAACCATTCACTGACATGATCGAATAATTACATAATTTAATGGATGTAACTTCATCTACACTTCTCTATGGTTTTAGTTTACTACAGTTTATAGTATGACCTATTTTCCTGGGTCCAGCAGCAAGTTCTGGAAACATTTCTCCAAACACTTAAAATATTTTCCTTCCCAATATGATTTTTTTAAAACATTATGTGGTTCAAAGAAAGTTTTAATGATACTGTTCCTGCCGCTGTCTTATACCTCTTATACTATTTTTCCATTCCTTCGTCTGTTGAGTTTTTTTTTTGTAATATATACTAGATGTCTTACTAGTATCTAATGGAATTCACAAACAAAATAAAAAGCATAACTGCCAGTTTTAATAAACTTGTTTATTTTACAAATGTTGGATTGTTCAGTAAAACTGTGTGCATATATATATATATATATATTCCTTAATAATTCTACATTAATTTTACAGTTCAATGGTAACTAAAACTTACAGTTACATCAGTATGAAAAAACTACTCTACAGAAATACACTAACATTATTTTTTTGCTTTTTAAATAATTTTTTATTAAGTGTGACAAAAAGTTCTGGAAAGCTTGGCACTATATAATATTAAATTGTACACATTTTACAATACATACGAAGTGCATCATTTTGGTTTCTGATGTACAGCAGCGAATTATGAGGCTAAACAGAATTGTTATTTATAAGATTTCACATCCTGTGTTTAAGATCACACTAATTACAGATTTTTATATTTTCAATTTTTACCAACTGACAAATAGTTAAACTACACCATAGTTGACTAATAGACAGAACAGAGGATCGATACACCAGTGGTTTAGACCACAGGAAGTGGTTTAAGGGCTGATACTTTAGTGTGGAAGCAGTTTACCTCAATATATACTAGAGGAACTTTTTGTACCAGTAAATATTAAAATAAATTCATTTATTATTCAGTTTTATCTAAGTTCAGTTCAGTTATTCAACTAAAATCATGATTAACTAGATTTTTTGCTGTTCCTACATTATACAATTTCCTTTGTTTTTTGTTTAATCAAAATAATGTAATTAATTTTGAACTAATCGAATTAAGTTACACATTCCAATTGATGGTACGTATACTCTATTATTTGTTCCCTTTGCAGAACGAAATAATTCAACATTGTATAATTTTGTAACAATCATTGTCGATCAAATTAGGAACTACCGGGCTAACATCATATGAATCTTCCCATCTTGCCCGAATGGGTTGCGCATTAATCCTTCAATACATCATGATATTTCAATAATTTTAGTCATTAAAACAAAAACATAAAAGCAAATAACACCTCTGTGAACTTCAGCATGTTGAAACTGTATACATAGTAAATGATGATTTTAAACATAACTGATAACAAAGAAAATTGTTCAAAAATAAAAATGTGACTTTATGATTTCCTGCAAATTACTTTGTCCAAGTAAATGAACATTTACAGAAATGAACTCTGTTGCCTGTATTATAATTACTTACTGAGGGACACAAGCAAAAATGAAAACTGTTATGTTTTGAGAACAAAGGACATCAATTGACACCCCTTCTTTTTGAACTTCTGAGTGCACCTATTTGCATGCTGCACCCACATAAATGTTGCACGCATAAATGAACTTAGAATATTTTCAAATGAAAATTCTACTCAAATCATTCACTGGATTAGTGTGTTCCTTTATCCATCTAATGATCAAATCCATAAGATTATATACATTCTAGATAAGATACTGGATTTAATTTCTTACTAATAGCTGACAAAAAACTTTTGGCAAGTATTATTGTATTGCTACAATAGTTGGTTTTACTTAATTATATTTAGAAATGTGCTTAAAATAATTTCATTGAAAAAAAAGGTCACAGAAGTGTGTTTATAAAACTGATTATATTAAACTCCTTATGTAACACTATTATTTTAATTTTATAACCTAAGGTTATAAGAACCTAGGTTATTTTATTTTAATAACCTAAGACCACAGCCTAATAGCCCAGCCATAGGCTATTCATAACCATATGAATAATATTGACGCATGGGAACTTCATTAACAAATGTTACTTAACACATGTCTCTGTGAAAAATAATAATGTTTTAGTAACTGAATGTTTTTTGGTCAACTAATTTTTTCCCCAATACACTGGATTGTAATGAAAAGCCATAAAAGCAGACCAATGTGTTGCAAAAGAACCATGTTACAAAACACACATTATGTAAAGAACACGTATTTTTATGATGTGTTGCAGCTGTAGTGAAAAAAAGGTGAGCACTAGATAAAAAAACTGCTAAACATTTGTAAATACTGAAATTGAGGGAGCAGTACACACAAGTCTATTTAGTAATACCCAGACAACATTATTTTTCCTAGTTTATCTGCCAAAATCTGTTTAGCCTTCTAAAAACAAAACTTTTGGTAATGGATGTGTATACATGAAGATAACTTACTCTTCTTTGTCCCCACTCTCCATAAAACATATCTGTACCAACACATGTAAATATGCATAACCCTATAGACATTTTGATATACAGAATCTTTCTTACGTTCTCACAAATGAAAAGAGCACTTAGTATGCTGTGCTTTTTTTGTTTCTTTTACCTACATAAAATAAACACATGCGCACAACTGCAAACATAACTATCAATATATACATTTGTTTATATTTTAAATCAGGTATTGACAACTACAATCTATAGGTTTCTCTTGCCTCCAGCAATTGTAAAGTAAAAGCAGGTGAATTTTGTTTTTCATTTACATTTCCAGTTGTTAATGTGTATTGACAAAATTTTGTGGGAATGGATGAATGTCTGTCCCTGAATCTTGGATAAAGGATATTTAGCACATACGAAGATGACCAAATAATTATAGGGAAGAGTGAAAATGAGTTACAAAGGTCTATTTATACCTTGCACACAACCTGCCAGAAATACAACTTCTGGCATTAAGATCTCAAATATTAAGACAAAAGTAATTACCTTCCTAGGGAAGAACCCTGCAAGAGCAAAAATAGTAATTGATAATAGTGTTTTTGAGCAGGTATCACATTTTAATTATTTGGGATGTGATATCTCATATAGGAAGGACAACGATATCAAGATAAAGTTAAATAAATTTAGTTATACCTGTGGAACAATAAGACGACTATTGAAGAATAAAATGCAGAGGGAGACACAGCTAAAGTTCTATAAGGTCAAGGTGTACCAACTTTAATGTATGGATGTGAAACACGGACTCTACTGCAAAAAGATATTTCAAAAATACAGGCCTTGGAAATGAAATTTTATGAGCAGTTAAGGGATGTAGTTTGAGAGCTCATCTTGCAATGACAACATAAGGAAAGACCTGAAGTTACAGTAGGTTCTGGAGAGAATAAAGTAATACAGTCAGAATTGGAGGTCCATTTGGAATGCATAGTAGACATGCGTATTCCTAAACAAGCATTTTAATATAGGCTAGTGGAAACAAGAGATCATGGAAGACCCTGGAAAAATGGTCAGTGACTCTTGTAAGTCGGAAAGGCTATAGCCCAAATCATGTAGTGAAGAAGAAGAAGAAGATGTCCAGCTGCTGATTTCAAATTTATAAAAAATAATGCCTGCACATATTAATATTTATCAAATGCTAAGAATCAAAATTTAATTATACAGTTTAACCTTATTTATTCATTTGTTTTACTATCTTTTTTTAATAAAACAAAAGTTTTGAAGTACCACTACAGCCTCACTGCACAAATATCCAGTTACATGATGCCAATTCCTGTTTTAAAATGAAAACAATGTTTTAATGTAAATTGTTGTCAGATTATTTTTCTGAACACAGTCTGTTTGTAGAAAATGATTTAGAGCAATTGTAAACATGAACACATGGAATTTCTCATTATACTTGAACATTCATTTCTCATTATATTTGAAAGTCAATTCTCATTGTGTCTGAGAATTTACTTTTTACAATTTTAATTGTATTTAGACATGGATATTGCAATACTGCATACACAAAAATTTAAATTTAAAATGATTACACAAACTATGTACATTAGTCATCTTACATACTATAGTCCTTTATAGCTTAGCTTCCATTAAACAATATTATTTGTTTAGAAATGGTTTTCCCTCTTACAATGTACACTTGATAACAATGCAGCCTTTCTAAAATCTCATTTACAAACTGTAGACACAAAATCCATAAATGCATATACCTACCATGTTCAAATGGGCACATTCACGTATAAATGTAAGTAATTCTCTTAACATGGATAACACCGACAATTGTTATTTAAGTTCTTGAAATCTGTGACAGGACTAGAATCCTGCACACTGTACAATAAATAAAACAAAAACATATGGATACCTAAAGTGATAAACAGAGCATACGATAACACGATCATAAAAAAAGCACAAACCAAGCCTCAGAGTTTTTCATTTAAATCGATAATCAAATTAAACAAAGTATCTAGCACACAAGAAGCGCACAGTTCTATGGAACAAGGGAAACAAAAGAAGTGGAGCTCCAAGGAGAAATCTTCTATTGCTGCTTAAGCAATGTGATGCAACAGTCAAGAAAAGGTTTCCAGAATATTATTGCCTATAATATTAAAACACAGTATTCTTGTGTGCTTAATGTAAGTTACTTTAGCATGGAAATGAGGTATGGTTTACCTGGCTCAAAGTTTCTTGGTTATGCAGTTGTAAGCAGGACTGATTTATAGACTCCTTCTCTTGAGGTTGCACTGTCATCCACTGCTCATGAGTACCGTATGTTTCTTGTGATAAAATTGTTTTTAAATCTGTTCATTAAGATCAGTTCTAAATCTGTAGTTTTCTTGCTCATTTTGTATGACAGCAATATGTATTCTATATTATTTACATACATTTTTATAACTTCACTTACTTGAATATTATTTATATATGTTTTTAGTTATTATACAATCCAATTCTGAAGAGAGTTTTAGATTAAGCAGCCTGAAACTTGAAGACAAGATATGGCAATGTTGGTGGAACTGTTGAATTGCTGGAGCCAGTAGGTATGAATTGTACCAAACAAATGTACGGTAGAATATTAAAATTAAAAAAAAAACTAGTCACATGTTTTGAAAACAATAATACAGTAACATAATAAGTTATAAATGTAACAATGGACATTTGGAATATAATAGATGAATGAAATTCCTATTATACTTTTGGTTTACTCTTTCTTATTGTAAAGCAATAGACAATATTTGTGTGCTCTTTTACATGGGGCCGTTATAATTTTGTTGTTAGTTCCCTTCAATTCAATTCATAACTGGACTCATTTCATGACAAAATTCCCCCTGCTGTCAAGCTGTGCAGTTCACTGTTCACCAGAAACTGCATGCAGAGTCAGCTAGTCAAGAAAGGAGACTGTGCCGCTGAAGACAATGCCAATAAAGAAGAACGTATTACTGAAATCGAAATATCTGGCATTTTTAACAGCGGGCCACAGGCTGATAGCCCAGAGAAATATTATTGTCAAAAGAGCAGCCAATGTTATCATTCAATTTTATAATACAAGAAAACATGGTAGGTATACAGTATATATGTAGCTGCCAAGATTTTACCACTCCTGTCATTCAACAAGACCTTTTTCTTAGAGTATAATAGCCAATTAATTATGTTTTAAAAGCATTTTACTGAGTTACACAAACATCATTCTTTTGAAGCAAGCATAGATATTCCTAAAATGAAGGAAATTTGCCACCTTTCAAACACATATGTATATAATATAATAGCACATCAATGCTTTATTGCTTAATCCTAATTATTTTTATTTTGTTTATTGAAATATACTAGTTATAACAATATATGATGTGTATTAATTAAAAACATTATTTAATATATTTTGTACTTACTAAAAAAAAAAATCAAGGGTACACAGTCAACTTTATAGAAACAACTGAAACAACTTTAACAGAATAATAAAAAATTATAATAATAGTAGTAGTAATAATAACAGTAATAATAAAACTAATTTGATTAAAAAATAATATACTTTATATAATAACACGTAATTTATAATTTTATAAACTTATAATCGTGCAAACTGAGTCATGAAATTTTGGTAAAATTAATAACTTTCTTACCACGAAACCTATACTCGATCATGCATAACACTTTGTAATCCTGCGAAGATGTAAATATATGTGTCATATTAGTGTAACTGTAAAAGACAAGTTCATGAAAGATAAGCACAAAAAGATAAGGATACAAACAAAATTACTGCATAAAATGCCATATATTAGTGGAGATTAAAAATCTAAATGATGATTGGCTGTTGTATTCAATATTATGGTTATGAACAAAATTTGGATTCAAAAATATAGGCACAAACATTTTTAACAGTTTGCATTTTATGGAAATGTGCTGGACACTGTTTCTCCAATGTAATGTCTCACTACATATAAAGCCAGCACTGATGTTGGCAGAAACAGAATCCTGCTACAGTAACTGAGATTCTTCTCTCGCCCAATGAGACAAGTCTGATTGATGGCAACTCAAAAATCTTGTACTGTTGACACAATTTTGAAGACAGTTTTAGATTAAGCAGCCAGAAGCATGAAGAGAAGATATGGTAATGATGGTAGAACCGTTGAATTGCTGAAGCCAGTAGGTATTAATAATTAATGTACAATGGTTTAAGTTTGTATAACTTGCAGGCTGGAAAATCCGACTCTATAAGACTCACAGTGATGCTAATATGAGCTCTTACATATCACTATTATGTTACATGTTCTAAAATCTTCGTTGTATCTTTAATTTGGTCACTGTTTTTTGGAATTCAAACCATTGTTTAGATTTAAAAACTATGCGGATAGGTCAAGAAATTGTCAGTCTGACCCATATATAGCACTAGGAGTACCAAATGACTATGAACTGAAACATGGTCATTTGTCAACTTGTAATGACAAAGGTTCAGGTTGCACAAAAACTGCTACAACCAACAAAAACAGAGAAAACACAAAATGCCATGTTAAATAATCATTGCTTAATCATAAAACCATATGAGGTTGCTGACACTGTGAGCATCTCAGTGGACTGTCACCATGACATATTACACAAATATATAATATTCATATGGAAAAGCATTCAGCACTGATCATATTTTCATAAATCAGTGAAAATTATTATAAATAATAATAATAATAATAATAATTTATTATTTATAAATATTTTCATTTACTATACATTGCAATTCTGAAGACAGTTTTAGATTAAACAGCCCAAAACATGAAGAGAAGATATGGCAATGATGGTAGAACTGTTGAAATGCTGGAGCCAGTAGGTATTATAATTAATGTACAGTCATTTAAATTTTAAATTGAAAAAATTATTAAGAATAACCATACTTGAAATTTTATTAGTAGATTTGTTCATCTGATTACTGAAGATCAAGTTTTCATCAACTGAAATATCACTTTGTTTAATCAACAATATTTACTTTGTTTTTAGAATAAACATTTTTGCAAAATTATATAACTTAATATATTTTTCCTTGTATAATTTAAATGTTCACATGACACAGAGCGGATGTGGACTGTATACTGAGGATGGTCCTGTGCTTGATAATTTGTCTAGCAACACTGCATGTGCTTATTATGTAACCCTGTAACCCTATATAATTTGTGTTTATACAGTATTTTGTCTTACCTGTTTAAAAGTTTATGATATGTCATCCTGAAGATATTTTTTCATCTCTGGCTTCACTCGTTTTGACATTACAGATTAAAAATTGATCAGCACAGAAAGAGCTCAATAGCAAGGACATTACAATTATTTGAATCCATTGATTTGGAAAATCAAAAGCCAACAATTATCATTACAACTTGCCTATGGAGCTGATGCTGTACTATTACTGAATAGAAAAGGTTTTTGAAGAAAATATTCTTAAATCACCTTCAATTACGAGGGTAACTTAAAAAATAAAGGAAGATTTTTAAAACAATTATTTTCTTTGCTTTTCATAAATGAAACTTGAGTTATTTGTCTACATAATCCCTTCCTACTTCTATGACCCATGTCCGCTCTTCACGAGCTTCTGAATTCCTTTATGAAAGAAACTTTTCAATCTCATGTGCTGCCAATTTTGCACCACTTTCATAACTCTTCTGTCAATAGCCAAAAACAAAACAAAATCACTTTGAGCCATGTCAGAACTGTATGGTGGGTGATTTGGCAGGGGAGAAGACAAACAGTTCTGAAACCAGATCATGCCTTTTGAAAGTTTACCATGTTCTGAACTTGATTTTTTTGTCTCAGTACTCGCGGTACTCAGGTTTAACTCGCTGTTATTTCATCTTTAGATGTAAAATGAAATTAACTGCTTTGTACGAGGGGCAGTCAAAAAATTAGTTGCACTTGACCTTATTATTTTCTACAAGGGATATTTTGATGAAAGTTGTTGGCAACACTGGTTTGAACTTCCGTTTCCTCAGCTTTATTAACGGGTCTACGTGGTTGGAACAGTTAGTCCATTGTTAGCCATCAAACATGTCGCGCCATTTGCAAGTTGCGTCCAAGTTAGAATTACACGCAGTGACTCGTTTTCTGTGGGCAAATAGGTGCAACCCTACTGAAATTGATTGCCAGTTGAGAGAAGTGTATGGTGACATAGCATTTTCATGCCAGGCCATCTCAAAATGGTGCGAGTTGTTTGAAAATGGCTGCACGGATATGGAGGACAATTACCGGCAGGGAAGGCCATCATCTTCGGTCACAGATGACAACATTGAACGGGTTCACCAATTGGTGCTTGCAAATAGGCGAATCATAGTAGACGAAATTGTAGCCGAATTGTGTTTTTTACATGGAAGTGTACACTACATCATCTCTGAGAAACTGCGATGTTGAAAAATTTGCACTCAATGGGTTGCTCGTTTACTGACAGAAGAACACAAGGGAAAACGTTTTTAGTCAGCTCTCAAGTTTTTGGATCGATATGAGAAGGAAGGTAATGACTTTTTGGACAAAATTGTTACCAGAGATGAATGCTGGGTTCATCATTTTTCACCAAAAACGAAACAAAGTTTGTGTGAGTGGAAACATCCTCATTCCCCACCTCCAAAAATGTGCCGAAAGCTTCCATCTGCTGGAAAGGTGATGCTGACCATTTTCTTCTATAACAAAGGTGTTGTGCATACTGAATTTATGCCGAAGGGGTCTATGATTAATTCAGTATCATACTGTGAAACCTTAAAAAGGCTGAGAAAGGTGATTAAAGATCGATGGCCGGGAAAACTGACAAAAGGCATTGTGCTTCTGCATGACAATGCAACACCTCATTCGGCACGCATTACGAAGGAACTTCTCGAAATGTTTAAGTGGGAGGAGTGGGAACACCCTCCTTATCGTCCTGATCTTGCGCTGTGTGACTTCCACGTGTTCGGTCCTATGAAAGAGGCCCTTGCAAAGCAGCGATATTTTACCGATGAAGAAGTCCAAATTGCAACGCAGGAAAGGTTTTCGATGTTGGACGGGAATTTTTCAACAAAGGAATAGAGAAATTCATGTCACTCTATGATAAGTGTTTGAATAAACTTGGGGACTTTATAGAAAAGTAGATCTTTAATTGTACGGTCATATAGATAAACACTGTTTCATAAATATTCTATATGTTGCGTTTTTTATGCAAGTGCAACTAACTTTTTGACTGCCCCTCGTATTATGATTGTCTTTCAAGTGGAAGGCCTGCCTCTCCACTGTTAATTGCAGAGAGAAACTGGTCACTATAATGCTATTGATCTGCTCACACAACTCTTTCCATGTTGCTGTTATATTTTACAATTGATCACTGTGTGTTTGACACCTCTGAGTTAACAGACATTTCACAGCTTGCACTTCTTTCTTGGTGCAAATGGACAATTAAACACACATTTTAATTTGACTTTGAAACACAATAGCAAATGTTAATAATGATAAAATACTTCCAACAAACAGACACTGTAAAGTTATCATGTACAGGAAAGCAGTCAGTGCTACCATCTCCTTATCAGGAAGAAAAAGAAAATTTCACCTTACTTTTTGGTTTTCCTTCGTATAATAAATTTAGGTTCACTTCATTTCCTGCAATTTCTCTCAACATCAATTAGACTTCAATGCATTCTCAGTGTGTACCTGTTTTGCACGCGCATGTGCGAGCATGCATGCGCACGCACACACGCGCGCGCACACACACACACACACACACACACACACATATCTGAATTTTAAAGGTATTATTATAATGATACAAGAATACTTTTGTAAAATATTATGAATGTGTACAATTTTTATTATAAAAATATATACGATGATAGGTCGAAATGACACCACAATTTGAAGAGTTCTTGGAAAGCAAAAATGTATGAAACATGTCAGAAAATGTTTTCCAATTGACAGTTGCAATATGAGAAGTATCTACATAAGGATGGATCTGTATTTAATTATATGCTCTTACTTTGCTATACATATCTGATTTATGGTTAATGTAATGTTTTATATATATATATATATATATATATATATATATCGTACTTTCAAATGTGCAGTGTATGAAGCTCATACATATAATTGATTGTAATGAATGATCAGATTTTTTTTCATAATTATTTTTTTCCCAAACAAAATAGAAATATCAAATTATAAACTTTGTCGTTGTGAGTCTAACACGATAATTTGATATTTTCTTGGAATATGTGCTACAAAACAGTAGGCAGCAATAAATTATATTGAAAGTTCTTTCAGGCTTATCAAAAGCTATGCTGTTATTAATTTAATTTTTAGAAATTGTGTTTTTGTTTAATCACCAAGATGCAATGAGATACTTACAAGTATAAAAACTTATGCTCAGAAGTATGAACTATTTCCAATATATTCTTATTATGTCATATTCATTTTTCAACATTGTATTCTGGTTATAAAATACACTTTCCTACTACATTCAAATACATATTCCCAAGTAAATTTCAAATTAATTTCACAGAAGAGCAAGTAAGTATAATCGACTGAAGAGAAAATGTGTAGATGATTTATAAGTACAATTCATTGTACTGTTTCTGTCTCTTGTTATTTCAAAATAATTTTTGGTTAAGAATTCACAATATATCACACAAATGAGTTTTTCACAATACCACAGAATGTTAGTTGCAGGAAGGAAGAAAAAGTACAAAATATAACATCAACTGTTCCACAAATATGCATGAGATCAAGGTCAAGTAGTTTACCATAGGAATAGACCAATAGCAGCCAGGGCAGTGATGCAGAGAATGATGGTCCCTGCGAGGAACAGCCTGCGTCATGCAGTCAGAGAGTCCACGATTGCATCGTTTCCACCGCCATCTCTTCCTCGACCGCTGGAAAAACATAAACATCCACCACCACTTGATCCTCGCTTAAACAACAGCCGATCTTCCTTCTCCCGTTCATGTGCGCATTTATCGTAGTAGTCATAATCCTTTAAATACCTACACACACAAAAATCTTTTGTGACATTTTTTAATATTCATTATATCTTAAAATGTATTTAACTGCTATCAATACGTTTCTTGTAACTCGGGACTTGAAAAAAAAAACAGACTTATTAAAATACTGCAGTTCTTTATTATTCGAGTTTAAAGTTAAGATAATGTATATAAGGAGAAAACCGGTCAGGCTGTAAGGTAAAACTTTATGCTTTTACTTATAAAAAACCTAGTGTTCCGAGTCGTTAATGTAATAGTGATATTTTATAAAAAGGCACTCACCACATCTTCAGCCTGGTTTGACTGTCAAAAAAACAACAAATTGCTTGAACGTTGTTCTGACATTCAAACAGTAAGGCTCAAGATGGTGGGCACACACTGCTAAAATATTATGCCAATACATAAATACGATAGTGTCATGTAACAGTGATACCATAACATCTCTGCATCAACAATAAATTCTAAAATCTTACAAAAAATGTATCATCAGCACAGTGTTGCAATGTAATTTGCTATAAATGGTTTTATGTCTGGAAATTTCAGGGAAAGCTAAAAGACTATGGCACTTAAAAGTCATCTGGTAATTTGTCTTGACAATAAAGTGATAGATCAAATTCATAAGGATCCAGCATAAGGATTATAAAATAAACAAATTTTGACTATTTACTGATAATAACAAATATTACCGGTACGTGATAATATTTTATGGTTATTATAATACGGTTATATCATAGTAATTAATCCTGAGATTTCCTCTATATTTTCCACTGAAATGGCACTGACCTCTGAAATATCATATTATGAAAATTTAGTTTTATCACATCATAAAATATGTGTGTGCATACTATTTAATACATCTTATAGTATAATTAATTATGTTTTATAAAAATATATTTTCAATATTACATGTTAAATTTATTACATTTAATCAACAAGTTGACACTCTAATTTTAACGTTAGTTTGATATGTTTTAAATTTTATACTGATTTTTATACATTAATGTTTTACACATTACAGAGTTTTGTGACGGTACATATCATAGACAGCAGATATTTTGTAATAATTTCTAGTAAAATATCCTATGGGTGAGGTCAGTAACGGTTAATACAAGGTACGCAGTAGTAATTGTAAAAACATTTGTTTGTTAACACCCTGTGGCCTAGTCAGATGTAGACACGGCGGATTTTGTAACAGAGGACAGAAAAGGTCACAAGAAAATATGTAATCTACAACCCAAAATTCATCACGGAAGTAAGGCGAATTATTTCCGCTAGCCGCATTTGAAACAATCAGCGAACGGAAAATGGGCAAGGTGCCCTAGCAGACCACAAGGTGGAAAAGCAGTGCGCCCGATAGCCATTTTGGATGCTTTCAGTCGTCATCCAACTTCAGAACCGCGTGGTTCATTAAAATCAGTGCTCGCGAGCAAAGTTATGGTCGACCAACAAAAAGTGCTTTGAATTAATGTAAAACAGTAGTAAAAGATGTAATCAAAATCAATATACGTTACAGTTTTAAATTTGAAACAGTTTAACCATGATTTCGGACATAAAGTGAATAAAAGCGAACCAATGGTACTGGTGAAACAACGTGTAGACAGTCACAACAGGAATGAGTAAAGCAGGACAGTAACGATGTTAAATTTAATAAAACGAAATTAAAAGAGCTCAGTAACATAAAAAGGGGGGGAAATCCGAATTGTAAAGAGCGAGTGAGTGTGTGTGGGGAAAGAATGGGAAAATAATAAAACATAACAGTACTGGTTCGTACGTAAGGTTCATTATAGTGACATATTATGTAATAGAAGTTAGGAGAAAGAAGAGAGAGAGAATAACGTTGAATTTAGAAATAATAAATAAGATGTCTTTTTTTATAAAAATGTGTTAAACTAATTATTACATTCAGAACCCAATGAACCACTTCTATAGTTCACAGGTTCGTCCATAGAACCCTGGGTAATTGACAAGGTAAGTGAGAAAACGAGATATTGGAAGTTGTTGTTTTGTTGGTTTTATTAAATTTCTAATCCTCGCCTCGAACATGGACGGCCTATATAAACTGATTTTATTTAGGCTGGGCCTATATGGGAACACAGAAATGGATCATTTGGGGTGACGGCGTAACATAAAATAATGAGTTCAATTTAAAATTTTCTGTATTTGTATATGTAAATTGTATAATTTAAAAAAATGGAAAATATAGAGAACAAAGTAAATGTAACTGACGTAACCGTCATTGATGAATCAGAAAGTAAGTCAATTTTTGTAGTAAACAAAGAAAGTGTGTCAACCGAATCAGCTGATATGAACGATTCGGGAATCCAGGCAGCTTTAATAGTAACAAATGAAAGTAATTTGACAGAATCAATTATAACGAGTAATGTGGAGGCACAATCTACTCCCGTTTTAGTTAAAGAAAATAATAAAACTGATGACGAAACAAGAAATTGGTTTCGTGAGATAATGGGGGAGATTAAACTAATGTCTAATGAATTAAGAGGGGAAATAAAAGAACAAAATATTAGTTTCAAAGGTGAGATGAGTAATCGTTTTGATATTAATTATAATAAATTTGACGAAGTCAGCAAGAAGATGTACAAAATGCAAAATTTAATGAATTGAGCAGTAATGTCAATGAACAGAATACTAAGATAGAAAGTAAGTTTAATGAACTGAAGAGTGACACGAGTGATATGAAGCAACAAAACGTTATTATTAATAAACATCTAAAAGACATTGATGAACATGGTAGTACTATTATAAAACAATTACAAGATGAAGTAAATTACATTAGAAAAAGAAAGGAGAGTACAAGACATACAGGTAAGTGTAGTGAGAATATAAATAATGATGGGGTTAATACAAGTGTTAATTATAATGGGGAGACGATTACGAATAATAATCAGGTGAAAGTTTACAAGGTAAGTAATAGAGCAATTAACAATGATAACTATAATAAGGATAGTGAGATCATGTTGAATGAGAGTAATAGTGAGATAGATAAAAACGGGGTATCTAAGAATGATACATTTAATAATAGCGAGATAACGTTGAATAATAGGGGTGATGATGAAATGTTAATGAGAGTTGAGGTTAGAGGAGTGTTAGTGAGTGTTATTGAGTTATAAAGGGAGTACAAAGAGAGTTTAAATGTAGAGTGGGAACAGAGGGCAAATTTTTCCCGTGATGTTGGTGAAGTAAAGACTTCACAAGTGTTGTTGGAGGATGTAAGTTCCTCAGTGGAAGATAAATGGTCTTCAAAATGTCGCTTACGTTTTTGTGTACCTGGTAAAGCCAGATGGTGTTCTAATAGTGTTGTATTGTCCTCTGCGTGGAACGATAGAGAGAAAGTGAAATGGGGTGGTGAAAGTGATTATGAGAGTGATAGAGTTGTACAAGTTAAATAGGGGTTACAAAGAGTTGATAGAGATGTTAAATAGTAAGAGAGTTAATAAAATAAAAAACTTACCTTGTGATGAATATAAAACAGCAATAGGGAATGATGATTATCTTGTTGAGAAAAAAACACTTGCCTGGTGAGAGAATTAGCGTATTAATAGCAGAAGATGGCTATAATGATCAAATGGTAAACTATTTAAGTGTGACAAAAATTACTAACGGAGACTGTAACATACCTAACGTCGACAAGTTTTATGAGGAAACAATAAGGAGTAATCCTGTAGGTTATTGTTGTGGCATAATGGATAGAATGAATTCAAATGGTTATTATATTAATGGTGATAATGTAATAATGGATGTAAATAAAACTGAAATGGGTAATGTGGGTAAAGACTAATTTTTGATGATGGTGGTTAGACATTTATTGCTAATGAACATTTAATTATTTGAGTTAATGGTAATTACTTGGCTTACCTATATAATGAGGTGTGGTAAACAATGACATGATATGGCGAAAATTGTAGATAAATTTGTATTGGTGTTAAATGTATTGTATACTAGGTTATGTTGTTGGTATGTACATTGTATTTTGGGTGATCAATTTATAGTTTTGATGGAATTAAATGAATCTAACTTGTTTTGAATAAAGTAAGTGAAGTAATTTACAGTGATTTGAAAGAGATGGAAATAAATTAATTTGTAATGAAAGTAAATTAATTTAAAAGGTTGGAAAAGTTGAATTTTGGGTAATGAATTTAAATTTTTGGTTGAGATTTGAAATGGATAATAAATGGTAGACAATTAAAATTAAATGATTGAAGTGTTTAATAGAAATTCAGAGTTGAGTTTTGTAACGTGACAAATACAGGGGATTTTATTTTATTAAATTTTTGGGTATTTTATTTTATTAAATTTTTGGGGATTTATAAAAATATTCATGGACATAATTTCCAACTTTGACCAGAACACGTGGTGAATTAAAACAGTTGCGAACAAAGGAACAATACGCCTTCGCAGTTGTGCAATCGTTGCTGAGGAATGTACTCAGCGTCATTTTCTAAGAACTTTGCGAGTGTGTGGTCATGCGCCCAATCGCACCCAACCAGCAGGCGCGCGGGTCGACACCAGATTTGTGAAACGCAAAGATGGCTAAGAGACAAAATTTCCGAGCACATGTACCAAGTTGACGGATGTGAATCCTAAGTCCAACCCTTTTAGTGACGTCAACCAGTGCTGAACAAATATCTGCCAAGACCCACACACAATCAACTGCATGGGTTAAATAGGATATAGCTGTGGCGACGATGCACAAGGCTTTGGTTTCCACCTGGAGAGAGACGTAATCTAGTTGGCATTGAGGTAGAGACGCTTCTTTGCAGTTCACTTACAGAAGCTGATAGTGTTGTATGGGCCCGGTCGGCCGAATTTCATAAAATGTGAATAATAACATATACTAACGTTTTAATACCGACCGGGACCCGAGGAATTAACGGACATAACAATTTTATAACTGGTGACGTGGAGTGAATTGACAACAAAGTGAAATAACGGGCAGTTGAATCGATGAACAAAGCAAGTGTCCGGCCGGAATCGCAATTGTGGACAGTTTAAAACAATAAAGGAATTTGTAAAGTATAATAAACAAGGGGTAAAGTATTAAATTGTGTGAGTGTGTGTGTGAGCGGAATGGGCTGTCTTGGATAATATTTAAATATGATACATAAAGGTATATTTCAAAATTTGTTTTTTGTGCTCTTGTTCTTATATTAATTAAAATTATTTAGTTTACTGTAAAACAATGTGTTAGTCTAGTTATTTCGTCATTACCACTTTCTCATTTCTGTGCTGCAAGATTCGTCTAAACGTTCCCGTATTTCTTCTGAATTATTATTGGGGGGTAGTCAGATTGCGAAATTGTCCCGTTTTTATTTAAGGTAAAGTGTGAAGGTTTCGATATTATAACCTATAAAAATATCGTGGCGACTCTGGGCTTCTGATCAAAATTTTAACCAAGAAGGTAAGTGAGAAAGACTGCAGGTAAGTTCCTGGCAGTATTTTTATTTATTTATGTATTCCGATAAAGTTTGTTTAGTTACATTTGGCGACCCTGCCAGGATCCTGGTTTAATTTTATTTATACGAGGTAGACCTATTTTAAAGCACAGAAAATAGGATTTGGTAATGACGTATTTGTAAAAATATTTATCGTATATAATTACGTACGTGTGAGTAGGTTATGTTTGTGTTATTATGGTTTACAGTTGGGTTAGGTGTTTTAGTTTTATAATAATAGTGGTTTTTATACATAAGTGTTATATAAATAAACTTTGAAGATGGGTGAAATACAAGGTAATGATATGGGTTTCGCGTGGGATGAGTGGGAGAGTGAATTTACAGATGTTGTAGGCGAGATGACAGACGAGGAGTGGGGTAATTTAGGTAACAATTTAACGTGGATGGAAGAACAAGAAGAGGGAATATTTGCCGAAATTAGAAAGCATAGTGATGATATTAGTATTGGTAATAAGATGACCAATGACAAAGCTAAGGTAGTCAAAGTAATAGTGGTAGAGAATAAGACAGGGAATAGGCCTAATGATGACGACAGTGTGGGGGTAGTAAAAAAGGAGCGTTCATTGGAGGATGTGATGAATCTTTTGAAAACAATGTATGATGAAATAAATGGTGTTATTAAGGAACGGTTTGATGAGAGGGAGAAAATGATGAACAAACATTTTGACGAGATACAAACAGAATTAGATGAAACAAAGGAAATGATGAATAAACATTTTGATAATATGAATAAACGTTTTGACGAAAGGGACAAAATATTGGATGAATGGTCGCGGGAACTAAAGACATATCAATTAAAAGAGAGTACAGAACTTGAATTAAAACAGGTAAGTGACAGTAATGTTGTTAATGATAGTGAAGAAATAATTAACCAGGTGAGTGATAACGATAATTCTAATAAAGAAGTAATAAATAATAGTGACAAAATAGTGGTAGAAGTAGGGTTAACTAGTGAAGATAATGATGGTGATTACAATTCTGAGGTAAGTGGTGATGTTAATATAATTAATTCTAATGATGAAATAATGTTAAATAATAATAATGATGACTTAGTTGAGAATAAAGTATTGGATAGGGAGGAGATAGAGATAGTGAGTGAGAGAGAGAGAGTAATAGATTGTAAAGGCGTAGTAATTGGTATTGAGGAATTAGATAATGAGCTGAAAGAGATGTTAAATGATACGAAATACTTACCGGTTAAAATAGAGAGTGAAGATTGTTGTGATGATACATGTTTAAATAACAATAATGTAATTTATGATGATAAAATAATTGACCTGGTGTTGAGAAAAATTACTTACGGAGACTGGACAAAATTAATTGATAGTGACAAGTTTTATGACATAATAAATGGGATAACGAAGGATATAGAGGTAATGGTTTATGATAATAATAATAATAAATTTGAGGTAAACAAAAATGATTTATGCTACAAATATGTTAGATATCTATACGATGATGGAGGTTAGATTAAGAAATCGGGGAAGGAACCGTTAAATATGTTAATATATGGTAATAACCTAGCTGATTTTGACATTGAAATATGATATAACTGAATAAATAATGAGGAAGATTTGTAAATAAATACAATAAATATGTATGTAGTGAATTCAATTGTGTATAGAGTAAAATGTTAGATAAACAATGTGTATGTAGGTAATTGTTGTGATAATAATAATATTAATATTTTGCAATCTAAATAAATAACAAAATTAATTTTGAAGACAGTAATTAGCGAATTGTAATTGTTTTGATAGCGATGGAACTTGTATTTTTCAATAATTAATTTAATTAAAACAATTTGATATGTTTTAAATATTTTTGATTGATTATTTAAACGTTATATAACTGAATTTTCTAATGAATTTAAATTATTTTATGAGATGTGAATTTGGTAATTAATTGTTAAATTGTTTGATTTGAAATAACATGTTGTTAAATGTTTCAGAGGTTACTTGGAGATATTGGTGTGTATGGTGTATATATTTTGTGTATGTCAGTATGTGAATAATGGAGTGTAAGTATAAAATTTTATGATACAAGTCAGAAAGAATAAAATGTTTACAGATGTTTAACTCAATTAAAAGAATTTTAACTTCAATAATGAAAACAACTTGAGACAGTAATTTAAAAAAGTTATAATAACTGAGATATGATGTAAATTAACTGTTAATAATAATTTTGAAAGTTTTAAGGAATCTAGTGTTTAGAAAGTTATGAATGAGTTAAATGATGATATTTAAAAAGAGTTAACAAAAATTTAATATTATAATGTTTTATATAAAAGTTAATTTAGTTATTAATGTGCTATTGCTGGGGTGGCCTGTGCCCCAGTAGGTAGTGGAATTGGTTGGGGGTAACAGTGAGTGTTACCTCCATCGGAGGCCAAAATGGCGAAAATGCACGGCACACCTTTTGTACAATTACATAATTGTACCCTGATAGACTTTCGTGTCGTGTAGCTAGTGATGAGTAGAACAGGCATTAAAGTAAAGTTTGATTTCCCCGACTTTTCGGGCGATTACTGCCTTACCAGCACTAATCGTGGTTTTGGCTAGCGGTCAGCTATGGCCATAATCAAGTCCCTTGACCATAGCTGACTTGAAATTGGTTGATATTAGAAATTAATAGGGGGGTGAAACTAGGGGAAATCCCGGAACTATGGAACAGCGGCTGCCACTCTGTCCAAGTAGGGACAGCAGAGCCAGGTGGTAGACCCGTTTTAAGGGCTTGTAATTATAAAACGAAGGTATGTCGATACCTAAAATCTTTAAAATGTAAAGCCGAAGCAAGGACACGGAGATGTTCAATTCCTCCAACTATGCAGTCCTTGTGAACGCAAATGGGCGTCACAGTCCAACATAAAATACAATAGTGTGTGTGGATGGGAGGTTGCTCAGATGAGCAACGAATTTAAATTTCATTAATTAAAAATAACTCAGTTTTGCTCTAATTAAATGCTTGTATTATGCTTTGATAAATAGGTGTTCATACGTTCAGTATACTGTGTTTATTCTGTTGTATAAATGTATTATTTTATTGTGTTAGAGGTAAGAATTGATAAAAAATGTGTTTTATATAATTTGTGTAATTTTGAAACGAGTATAACAAAGTAAACAACTAGACCGACCGGCAGGCGGTTTACATAATTGTACCAGAGTCAGAAAGAGGGGAAACAATGATGTGTAGTATGGTGGATGTAAGGATTGCTAAAAAGATGTATTTCATGTAATTTGCATAATTTTGAAATGTGTTTGCAGTGAGGTCATTCACTTTGCTAGGAATGTCAGCTGATCAGTAATAGAATGTCACTGATAAATTGTTTATTAATGTCCAAGGTAATTAATGTTAAATATAATGTTTCAATGTGTTACAGATGCTATTTCAAATAATGAAGGAAGTACTTTGATAAAATTAAGATTTTAAATGATTTGTGAAAAATAATAAAACATAGCTTTTGGGTGATGAATATTTTGTTGGGACAGGTAGGTCAGTCCAAGTTGAATTTGAAGTGGTAACAGAGAGAATAATGTTGTTTTGAATTAATGTAATGTGGTTGTGGGTTAATGTAGAATTTGAGAAGTATTGATGTTGACACAGTAGTTATGGGGAATATATGTAGAGTTTTGATTGATATTTTGTGGTAATAAATAAATGATGATGTTATTTTGTTGTAGTTGAAGTGAGGTAATAAGAATGAGATTTGGGGATGGTAATTTTGTAAGAGGGGATAGTGTAATGTAGGAGTCCGCAACAAAAGGGTTGGGATGGGAAGGGACCGTTTGGCGCCGGAAAGGGTTACCTTAGGTAGAATCCAGGAACCAACATAAGGAAATGAGCTTTTGGGGGGGGGGGAACACTTATCCTAAGTACAAAGGGTTAGAGAATATTTTTTTTTATATCGAGAGAATGTGGCGAATGGAGTTTAATAGTAAGCTGGGTGTAGAGATTGTTTGATAGATATTTTGATAGAGAGGGGTGTCATATTAGTTAAAGCTGTTGATGGGTATTAGAGTCAAAGAAGTAAAGATTATATCTGTATAAATGCCAGGTGGCAAATCGAGTTATTATAAGTAATTAAATCACCCAAATTAATGGAGAATGCGATTATTGAAGAAAGAGATTCATAGTAAAAATGTAAAATTTTGATTGAACAAGTGACAATTTTAATAGAATTCGAAAAGGTAAAGTTATAAAGTGTTTATTTTGAGTAATTTAAATATCAATTTGATTCTTAATTATAATAATATTTTGTTCTTTTAAATGTTTTATTTTATTTTGTTTTGTGTTTAAAGATAGACTTTTAAAGAGGTGCAATGTATTTTCAGATGTAACTTGTGGATAATTTATGTAGGTCAAGGTTCTTGACTTGACCCAGTTTTGGTCAGCTGATAGGTGATGTCCTATACTAAACCAGTTTGGCAAGGAAGTAATGCCAATTTTGCTTTTAATTAATTTGAATAATTTTAAATAATTTCAATATTGAAAAAAGAATATATTTTTATAAATTTAAATTTTTGAATTTAAAATTTTTTTTGAAAAAAAAAAAAAATTCTTGATCTTGTGCCTGCCATCTAATTTATGTTTTTAAACTTTGATTATATTATTGTTTGTGTATTAATCGTGTTTTTATTGAATTGTATTGTTTAGAATATAGGTATAATCACATGTTAGGATAAGGATATTCATGTTCTTAATAAATGTTAAACTTGTTTGTTTTCTGATGATAAAAAAAAAAAATAATGAAGAGAATTTTTTAGATAAAAGATTTGTAAAGATTTGATTTTAAAAGAAAATAGCGGGTGATTTTCAACATAAATAAGTTTTTGAAGAATGTTTCAATTTTGATAGTATGTAGTATAAGTGTGTGTGCAAGCCCAGTATCTGCTAAAGGCAGCCCAGTGTGCATATAAGGGGGAACATATCGGTTGAGGATCTGGCATGATATAAGCCAGGGATTTGGATTTTGGGGTTGCATGTTAGAAGGTGAGGTGCGCTGTGGTGCGTATCTGTTCGATTTTTCGGTGTTGGGATCTCCTACAGAGAAGTCCAGTGATCTCGTTCAGATGTGGCCATAGTCGCCGAGCCAAGGGGGTTGTTTACCCATGAGGTGTAAGAGCAAAAGGGGGTTGTTGGCACCAGTTCCTCACCGGTCCTCTTAGGGGTTTTAGCAATGAGATTTCTTCTGTTCCGGCAGAAGATCTCTCATTGGGGGGGTATTGTAACGTGACAAATACAGGGGATTTTATTTTATTAAATTTTTGGGGATTTATAAAAATATTCATGGACATAATTTCCAACTGTGACCAGAACACATGGTGAATTAAAACAGTTGCGAACAAAGGAACAATACGCCTTCGCAGTTGTGCAAGCGTTGCTGAGGAATGTACTCAGCGTCATTTTCTAAGAACTTTGCGAGTGTGTGGTCATGCGCCCAATCGCACCCGACCAGCAGGTGCGCGGGTTGACGCCAGATTTGTGAAACGCAAAGATGGCTAAGAGACAAAATTTCTGAGCACATGTACCAAGTTGACAGATGTGAATCCTAAGTCCAACCCTTTTAGTGACGTCAACCAGTGCTGAACAAATATCCGCTAAGACCCACACACAATCAACTGCATGGGTTAAATAGGACATAGCTGTGGCGACGATGCACAAGGCTTTGGTTTCCACCTGGAGAGAGACGTAATCTAGTTGGCATTGAGGTAGAGATGCTTCTTCGCAGTTCACTTACAGAAGCTGATAGTGTTGTATGGGCCTGGTCGGCCGAATTTCATAAAATGTGAATAATAACATATACTAACGTTTTAATACCGACCGGGACCCGAGGAATTAACGGACGTAACAATTTTATAACTGGTGACGTAGAGTGAATTGACAACAAAGTGAAATAACGGGCAGTTGAATCGATGAACAAAGCAAGTGTCCGGCCGGAATCGCAATTGTGGACAGTTTAAAACAATAAAGGAATTTGTAAAGTATAATAAACAAGGGGTAAAGTATTAAATTGTGTGAGTGTGTGTGTGAGCAGAATGGGCTGTCTTGGATAATATTTAAATATGATACATAAAGGTATATTTCAAAATTTGTTTTTTGTGTTCTTGTTCTTATATTAATTAAAATTATTTAGTTTACTGTAAAACAATGTGTTAGTCTAGTTATTTCGTCATTACCACTTTCTCATTTCTGTGCTGCAAGATTCGTCTAAACGTTCCCGGATTTCTTCTGAATTATTATTGGGGGGGGTAGTCAGATTGCGAAATTGTCCCGTTTTTATTTAAGGTAAAGTGTGAAGGTTTCAATATTATAACCTACAAAAATATCGTGGCGACTCTGGGCTTCTGATCAAAATTTTAACCAAGAAGGTAAGTGAGAAAGACTGCAGGTAAATTCCTGGCAGTATTTTTATTTATTTATGTATTCCGATAAAGTTTGTTTAGTTACAGTTTATAGAGTGATAAATGGAGTATTCAATATAAATTGAAATTAAAGTAGTAATGTCTGTAATTTTGATGCAAATTTAAAGGTTATGTGGTTGTTATGTGGTATTATGTTTATCTGAGAAACATAAAGGGTTTAATTGAGTATTAAGTAATTGTGTATAACAAAGGTATTCATATGTTTAACTGTTTTCAGAAGGGACTCTCCCCCATTTTCGGGCGGTCACTGCTTCACCGAACCCTGACCGTGGATTTGGATTATTGGTAACAAGATGTGGGCAGGCTTACTGTACCCTGACCATACTTGTTATTATTTTCAAAATTGGTGACTGTAGAAATTAACTGGGGGGTAAACAAGGGGAATCTACCATAAAGTTTGGAACAGCGGCTATCCACCGAATGGGGTGGTAGACCATTTAAGGGGTTATAAATAATTTTTAGTAAGATTACGGGTATCTTATATACCCGTAATGCTGAAGGTTTTATAACGCTGACGCAAGAACGGTGTAAACAGCGTTTACACCCTAACCGCTTCAGTTCTTGTGGAATCAAATGGGCGCTCAGTCCAGCATGAAGGCAATAGTGTGTGGAAGGGCGCTGGCCATTACAAGCCAGGGGCATAAATACAGCATTTATGCAAATGTGTAAATACCGAAACCGGTTTACCCATAAGGTCATTTATACCAATTGTAGCAGGGTATCAGGGGTTAAGGTAAAAAAGGGGGTTGGGGGATAGATAAAAAAAATAAAATAAAAGAAGATGTGGAAGGAGGAGTTTAACTGAGGAAGAGAGAGGAGTCAGTTGTTTGTAAATTATTATCATGATCATAATTATGATAAAGTATCGGAGTAGATTGTTCTGGTACTCAATGTATCTGCTATGTTAAGTAATTTGCTGAGTCGCCTTAATCATATTTTGCACTGTATAAAAGTAACAGAAGTAGTCTGCCTTATAATGGAGATACTAAATGTAAATTTTAATGGAAATGGAAGAGGGAAATATTGATAAATTGAACTCATAGTTGAACTGTTGAATTAATTTTTTCCTTTGAATGAAAGTATCGAGAGTATCGTTATGTGTATTTTCAATAAAATGTATCATGTTAGATTAAGGATATGTATATGTAAACCATGTAAGATGTACATTAAAAAATTAAGTAGAAACACTCAGTACTTTGCTAACGGCAAACCAGTACAACTAAGAGGAAACAAGTCAGTTGAGGATATGGAGAAATGGAAGGCCATTGGTTAATGTTTTTTATGAATTGTTACAGAGTCTGGTGGTACTGTGGTGGTGTACCTGTGTTGGCTGGTGCGTCAGGGTAGGGGCGTCAAGTGCCTGCATGGTTTTATGGTGTTGGGATCCTGAGAAAGGAAGTCCAATAAGATCACGCAGGTGCGACCATGGTAACCAGACTAGGGGGGTAGGTTATCCATGATTTTAGTAAGAACTTAAGGGGGATCGTGGCACCATATGTGAGCTGGTCCTCTTAGGTTTTATGCAATGAGAGTTTTTATGCTTCGGCATAAAATCTCTCATGGGGGGGGGGGGTATTGTGACGGTACATATCATAGGGAACAGATATTTTGTAATAATTTCTAGTAAAATATCCTATGGGTGAGGTCAGTAACGGTTAGTACAAGGTACGTAGTAGTAATTGTAAAAACATTTGTTTGTTAACACCCTGTGGCCTAGCCCCGTACTAGTCAGAGGTAGACATGGCGAATTTTGTGACAGAGGACAGAAAAGGTCACAAGAAAATATGTAATCTACAACCCAAAATTCATCACAGAAGTAAGGCGAATTATTTCCGCTAGCCGCATTTGAACCAATCAGCGAACACAAAACGGGCAAGGTGCCCTAGCAGACCATGAGGTGGAAAAGCAGCGCGTCCGATACCCATTTTGGATGCTCTCAGTCATCATCCAACTTCAGAACCGCGCGGTTCATTAAAATCAGTGCTTGCGAGCAAAGTTATGGTCGACCAACAAAAAGTGCTTTGAATTAATGTAAAACAGTAGTAAAAGAAGTAATCAAAATCATTATACATTACAGTTTTAAATTTGGAACAGTTTAACCACGATTTCGGACATAAAGTGAATAAAAGCAAACCAACGGTAGTGGTGAAACAACGTGTAGACGGCCACAACAAGAATGAGTAAAGCAGGAAAGTAACGATGTTAAATTTAATAAAACAAAATTAAACTATGGGTAAAAAGAGCTCAGTAACATAAAAAAGGGGGAATATCCGAATTGTAAAGAGCGAGTGAGTGTGTGTGGGGAAAGAATGGGAAAATAATAAAACATAAAAGTACTGGTTTGTACGTAAGGTTCATTATAGTGAAATATTATGTAATAGAAGTTAAGAGAAAGAAAATAGAGAGAATAACATTGAATTTAGAAATAATAAATAAGATGTCTTTTTTATAAAAATGTGTTAAACTAATTATTACGTTCAGAACCCAATGAACCACTTCTATAGTTCACAGGTTCGTCCATAGAACCCTGGGTAATTGACAAGGTAAGCGAGAAAACGAGATATTGGAAGTTGTTGTTTTGTTGGTTTTATTAAATTTCTAATCAGATTGTTACAGTTTGTAACATACTTCTAAATTTCATTTAAAAGAAAGTTTGAAACATATTGGTATAGGCATTTATGTTTTGTCTATTGGGTAATATGTCCAATGTTTATGTATTAATAATGTTAGTAGTAAGGATAAAGGATTCATCTAACTACATTAAATGGGGATTTACATAATCTTGAGCATCAGTAGAATGTGTTTGGAAATGAGTTATTATAACATTGTAATATGATTACCACACTGGAGGCCAACGATGCTCGGAGAGGTAGTCCTGATTTTCAGGATGCAAGCTGCGTAATAGTTTTGGTGACATTTTGCATATCTTGTTGTAGTTAACACATAAGTGATTCATACACCAATCTGCTAACTGGTCTGCATTGTGAAGCTGAAATATTAACACATACGTTTAAATTACATATTACACAATATAAACAAAGGTTGTGACGGTACAATTCTGGTACGATAATAATTTTGTAAAACTATGGTCCTAAAAACCATAATTATTGTATTTTTATTCCCTAACCATTTATTTTGTAATAATAATAATTTTATTTCATAATCCCTATAAAGTTCTGGTGAATAAACTATAGAATATTTTAAACAACGCACTTTGGAGTTAACAAGATTTCGGTCGAATTCGCTGAAAAGCTACAAATGTCGCAAAAAACTATTTGTCATCGATAAGTAGTAAACAACCAAGCCCACGATTACGTCAGACGCAAGGAATATAAGACGCTTTGTATTCGACTGGGTTGGGTTTCTGAACAAAGAACACATGACGTAGTTCTGCCCCACCTCAGCAATGTTGACTGATGAAACTTCGTCATTTTTGCCTGGACCGTGAATTGGGCCGGTCGGCACTTCACGCGGCCGGCGTATTCACTAAGTGTGTTTGTGTAAATTTTACACCACCAAAAGTGGTTTAATAACTATTAATGAAATAATGGTAATGTTGGTGCTGTAACTGGGCTTGAGTGGGTGTCATCGGCCAAGTGAAACCGTGAAGAATCTGGCAACGGTCCGGACTTCTACGTGTAGCCAATAAATCGGCCAAAGTGTGATCCGAGGGGGGACACTACAATTCGGGAGTGTGTGCCCTAAGACGATATAAACGATCCGATTTTGCACGAGCAAGGATTCGAGTAGTGCGATGACATCGACTCAAAACTGGAAGCTAAGTATCAGCTACAACCTTTTGTAATATCAAAGAAAATAGAAAAAATGACCAATTCAGTAAATTCATTTCAATAAAAAATTATTCATTACATAAAAAATAAAAAATGAGCTCATAAATTTAAAAATTGTACCAGAGAATGAGAGAGAGAGAGGGAGAGAGAGAGAGAGAGAGAGAGAGAGAGAGAGAGAGAGAGAGAGAGAGAGAGAGAGAGAGAGAGTGAATAACAAAATAATATTTAAAAAGTGCTGGGTTGTGCAAGTATAAATATATATATACATAAAAAAACACATATCAAATGTTTAATGTTTTCAGAGAGTTTAAAAAATATAAATAACTGTGTAGGTATTTTGGAGGGCTTGTAAAAGGGAAATTTAACGTACTTTTGTCGCCACCTGGTGGAGAATAGATGTAATTAAATGTCATAAATAAACTGGGTAATATCATTTGGTAAAAATTTTAACAAAGTATTATTATTTCAAATAACACTTTCCGCTACTCAAGAAGTTCGCTTAAACGAATTCCTGCCTTTTAAAGGTAAGTAAAACTTCAAGTTTATATTTACGTTTTTGCATATCAAGATGGCGCCCGACCTTTGAAATTAAACAATTATTGGCCAAGTACAAAGTGTAAAGATATTATATTGTATTTTATTAAAATAGTATAACAAGGTGTCACCATCACTTTGAAGCATAAACATTTAAAATGTTACAACTGATTACTATTGTAGTTCCACTTGCTGTGTTGAACAGAATTCACCTTAAAAAAACATAGAGCAGTTGGAAGGCAGTTAACTAGAATATCAATTCCTTTTCTGGGAGAAAACTTAAAAAGAAACAGTTCACTCACGAGATAAGCATTCTGCAAAACAGCTGAAAGATCTAGTTCCCAGAAAATGAGTTTGTAGAAATTCATAGTGAATAGTTGGACAAAATGTTTTCCAAAATTTAGTAGAGTCCCTTTAAAACTATACACACAGTTTCCAACATACTGCATAGTCCTCCAAGTTCATACTGTACCGTACTTTCAAATTTACAAAAGACAGTTATTCAGAAGCAATCTCTTATTGATGCTTAACTTCAATAATTATTTTTAAGCATTGTGTTGCTCATTAAATTTTGTTAATTGCAAAACATTCATTTTTTCAAACTATGTAATTTGATTTTGAATTTTTCATCACAATATTGTATAATCACCCTCAACAGACGATTCTTCTAATAAATTTTTCTAAAACAACATTTTTTAGATTTCCTATTAACGTTTACCTAACCTGTATTTCTTAATAATTTTATCTGAATCTATTTTTTCTAATATATATTTCATAAACATATTGTTAACAATGTTTTAAAAATGTTAAGAAATGAAAAAAACACACAGAGTTCAAAATAGACAAGACAAATTGAAACAATTAAAACAAAAATTCCTAATGCCGTTTTTTCTTAATATCACTAATTAGAAATCAATCATTATTTTTAAAGCTAACAATTTAAAATTTTAAAATTCTACACAGCAGATACAAGACATATTTCAGTTTCATACTGGGTGGTTTCTTTTGACAATAATAATGCATTCCCAAATGGTAAAGGTGAAATAGTTCCATTTCCTGTATTGGATCGTTCCTGTTCTTAATAATGCTTCCAAGAACCATAAAAACTTGTGTAAATTTTGTAGGAGATGCCTCCAAAAAGGAGTTTTTCTCATCAGAAGTTCCCTAGATATTCCAAATTCTTCCTACTAAAAGAATCACTCTTCCACATGCATTAACATATAAAATTCAACTATTTTTCTTAATTTCTTCAATTAATATTTTTAAAATAGTTTAGGACAAATAAGAATAGGAAAATGGAATTGTGAACTTTTAATTTCAGAAGAATAAATTTAAAATGTCTTTTTCTTATTGAAACATTGCACTACACAGCAGAGATATATAGAATTTGAAAAGATACAAATTTATTTTTTTTCTAAAAAATAAAATTAAAATAAAGCTGTTTTTTAATAGTTTGGCTGTTTTGTAAATAAAATCTCTTGTATTTTGGATTTAATTCAGAAACACAACGTTTTTCTATCATTATTCACATCAATTTTTCCATCATTTAATACCTCAGGAAACACTAATTTTGCCCCCGTAATTTGTCTTCCAGGAATTTTCCCTCCTTCAGAGCAGAAATATGGATTACATTATTACCTCTTTGTTTCAAGTTACATTAATAACTTGAAAACAAAACACTTCTGGATCTATGTTTATAATAATATTTTTTTTCTTATTTTTAGCTCTAGAATCATTCCTACAATATTCATCTTTTCTCCTGGAAAACTCAGGCAACAGAGTAATTAAAACCCATAAAAACTGGTTTTGATGTTAGAAAATAAACAACAAAGAAGTTATGAAACAGATATATCATGGATTCCTGAACGGTTTATGACAGCTTAGATAGGAAAGAATACATGGACAAATAATCCTATTATCAGTGGTGGCTCGTCCATAAGGGCTCCAGGGCTGCAGCCCTCCCTAAAATTTTCAAGGAAAACTAATTACCGTATTTAAATAACTTTTTATTTAGGAAATTATGTATTCTTCAAAGATTCGCCAGTATAAGAAATACATTTTTATATTCACGTTCAGCCACAACTGATGGTCGTCTAAATTGATGCGTGAATGTGGCAAGCGCGGGCTGTGCCCTACTTAGGCAAGTGCGCGTTGCGTCTGCGCTTGAGGCATGTGGTGGGAGAACGCTTTGTTAACAAGCCAAGCTTGGGCTGCATTCAATCCACCCCGAAGCTGTCGAGAAATCGAATGTATGCGTGCAAATTTTTTGCTGACGGCGTGTTCCGTGTTTGTAGACTGTGCTAATTTCTATCGTTGCAGTTTTAAAGCAAATATGAATGAAAATAAATAGTTTTATATTTGCAAAACATAAGTTTTTCATCGTTACCATTAGAAGAGAAGAATGAAATTAAGAATTTAAGTTGCGAGACTCCTGATTTATTAATTTCTGAGTCAATGTCAAACAGAAATTAGACTTATTGTAGGAAATTTAATGTGTCCATTTATTCCAAACATAAGTGGTTGTGTGGCTGTCCTAAAATGAATGCACTATTTTGCTTTCCTTGTTTATTATTTGAAGGTGATGCAACTTGGACAAAGGTTGGAGTGAATGATTTAAAACATTTAGGCGAGAAAGTAAAAAAACAGGAAGATTCAGCAAAACATATGAAGAATGTAAATGATTTAGCTATGTTAGGAAAAGTAAACATTGCACATCAGTTTAAGTGACTCTTACAAACAACAAACAAACAAACACAATGAAAAAGTGAGACAGAATCGAGAAATTCTCTTGAAAATTATTGACTGCGTGAAGTTTTGCAGAAAATTTGAGCTTCCGTTACGTGTCACGATGAAACTTCAGTCATCGAATCCTGATGTATTTCGAGGATTGTTAAAATTTGCTGGAAAGTTGGACGAGTCTCTTAAAAGTCATTTTATAAAGTCAACAGTGTTTAAAGGAACGTCTAAGACAATTCACAACGAACTTCTAGACTGTATCCTTGAGGTGTGTTGTGATGAAATACGTGCTGACATTAAACAATGTAAATTTTTATCAGTAATGTCGGATGATACATCAGATGTGTCAGGTCTTACACAGCAAGTTATTGTTTTTCGTTATGGACTGAACGGAATTATGCATGAAAGATTCTGGGGATTTTTTAACCCAAAAATCCAAAATGCTGAAGTGTTAGCAGAATGCATTTTAGAACAGGTAAATATAGTCTTGAATGGCGACAATGACAAACTTATAGCTCGGACTTACGACGGAGCCCCCGTTTTTAGTGGCAAGAGGGGAAATGTGCATTAAATAATTTAACAGCCATACAAATATGCACATTTTGTGCACTGTTATGCGCATCAATTAAATTTAATTATAGAAAAGGCGGCATCACAAAACTCACAAGCTCGTATTTTTTTTCAGTAGTCTTGCAACTATACCTGCATTTTTTTTTTAAGTTACCCTCACGATTATCTATTCTAGACAGCATTTCTAAATGAATACATCGAGTATCAAACACAAGATGGAATTTTAAAAGCCGGTTAGTGAACACTGTTTTTGAAAACAAGGAAATTCTAATAGTATACTTTGAGAAACTTAAAATTTACCAAAATCATTCCACTTTGCAAGCGGCTGCAGGTATTCTCCGTATGCTGAATGACCAGGACTTTAACGTTTGCTAGAATTTTCTCATCACATCATGTCTCATGTGGATATTTTATATAACCAGCTACAGCATCATAATGCCAACTCCAGTAGTATCTTATAATGCAGTAAATAAATTTCTTGAGGCAATCGTGAATGAAAGAAATAGACTTCCTTCTGTTACTGACCAATAAGAAGACACTCCACTCATGAAGAAAAGGAAAACGTTATCGCATAATCTTGTCTCTGCAAAGAAGGTGTGTGTGATATTATTTGTTATCAGATAAAAGAGAGATTTTCCTTTAATAAACATCTGTCAGCAGCAAAACTGTTAAATTTCTCCCTCTCCAAAGACAATATAAATTCTTCACCCAAATTTGCTGAAACTATTGAAGCTTACCCTTTCTTGTGTAAAGAACGTTTGGAAACTGAACTATCTGTTTTGTACGAGAGAAAAAAATTCCGCAGTAATTCAGAGGTTATGAAAACTTACAAAATCATGTTGGATACAGGAATTGCCAAGTCCTGCACAAAGTGTTCACTCTGCTCCAAATAATTCTAACTACTCCCATGACTACTGCTGAGCCCGAGAGGTGCTTCTCCATGTTGACAAGAGTTAAGAGTTTCCTAAGAAGTACAATGACACAAGAGCGTCTTGCTGCTTTAGCAATGCTAAGTACAGAAAAAGAAATGATTGAAAATATTATTAATTTTAATGACAAAGTTATCAATAAGTTTTCCAGTTGCAAAGAAAAGAGAATGGACTTCATGTTTAAATAAAACTGTGAAAGAAACAGCGATTTATTTCTGATTTTATTTAAGAACATAACACACTATTATATTTCCATTTGAAATTTTTGATGTCTATAAGTTTAATGTATAATTTAAAAATTATAATTTGTTGGAATTTTAACATGTAGGCCTTTAGTGTTTGGAACTTAAATCATAATTAATCATAATCATAAATATCATCACCAACAGCAGCAGCAGCACCAAAGAGGATTGGACCAATGTTTTGTCATAGCTTCAGCTTCAATACAGGTAAAAGACCTAGTAATAGTATATAAATTTCACTAATATATGATAATGGTAAATGTTGAAAATTGAAAATTGTAGTGCAGCCCCACCAAACTAAAATCTCACCAGCCGCCACTGCCTATTATCCTACAATATTTATATTGTACATTATCTAACCTAATATACACTATAACATTACCTAACCAAACTAACATACAATTTCAAATTTTCAAGTCAAATTAAAGTTATGTTAACTACTTGCTGTTTTTGCCTGATTTCTACACATATTCTGCAAATGTATATCTTAAACTACAACAGTGTTATCATAAAAAAGTATACACTAGTAAAACCTTAATCAGTATTTAAGAATTATTAAGAAAAATTAAAAAAAATACTGAAGATGAATCCAATGACTTATAACTAGTCTCTGTAGCTAGTTGTAATATACAGTTAAATAAATAAACAAAAACTGACTCGTATTTACAAGTATACTAAAACTAATTATAAGATCTAGACCAATTATACATACCTTGCAAGGTTCAAGCAAGCGAAGGCAGTGTTCGACAACATCACCATTCTCTGATGAAGTACAGATCCTTGTCAGCTCTTCAACAACTCGCTTCTCTACCAGGTTAACTAGTCTCTGTAAACACAGTCTGTTGGCTAGTTCCAACAAGTCCAAACAACGTGAGGGAGACACTTGACTGACATCATCACAATACAAGTAGCTAACTAACTGTCGGAATGTGTCTGTGCGTACTCCAGGAAACAGTATCTGAAAGTGTATGAAATACACAATCTGTGACTTTGAATCTGTGTTATGCCCAAGTGCCAGCAAAAACTCAGTATCATTCCACATTTTATATGCTATAAATACTAGGGCTATTTGTTTTTCAACCTCCGATAGACCAATAAACCAACACATGAATGACATAAATAATTTTATTATATACAAAAGTTTCATATATATGAAAACTACTTTTCTACATAGTCACCACCATTGTTGAGCCACTTATTATAGTGAGGCACCAACTTTTCTATCCCCATGTTGTAGAATGTTTGCTCCTAGTAGTCAGAAAATCTGCCACACTGAACTTTAACTCATCATTGGAGTCAAACCACTGCCCACCTAACCATTTTTTCAATTCAGTGAACAAATGGTAATCACTTGGTGCCAAGTCTGGGCTATAAGGTGGGTGATCAAGGACTTCCCAACCAAATTCATGAAGCAGGTTTTGTGTGAGTTGTTTGAGGTGTCTTGTGGACATCTGTTAGTTGTTTGGGAACCCGCCGAGCACAGAGTTTCCTATACCCAACCTTCTGAGTAAGAATATCATAAAGAGCAGACCTAGAAATTTCAGGAAAATCAGCAGAAAGTTCAGTTACTGTGAAACAACGGCGCTCTCAAACCATCCTGTCTACCCTTTCAACAACATCATCAGTAGCACAGACTTTCTTTCTTGCCCTCCTTCATCATGAACATCAATTTGCCCTTCTTTAAATTTCCGACACCATTCCCGAACTGAACCATCACTCATCACATTTTCTTCATACACGTTACACAACCTTCGATGAATTTCTGCAGCACTATGGCCTTCAGCTTGAAGAAATCTAATAACAGACCGAATCTCACACTTGGAGGTGATGTCAATAGTTTCCATAATTAAACTGTCATCACCACAGTAATAGACAAAATAACAACTATAAAACCAGTGGTTATAGGTTAGAACAAAGCCTCAAAAACATTAATCAACAATCAGATTGTTGCTATGACACCAGAACCAGATTTGCCAACTCACCGGAGGTTGAAAAAAAATAGCTCTCGTACATAATCAGCACTGATTACCTAGAAGTCAATTAACACATTCACCGGGTGGCCAGAGAAATTATGGATGCAGTAATCTGCTATAATCCAGGTGGCCATAAACTTATAGCCATTACTTCTCACAGGTTTTACAGCTTTCTGTTAATTTTATATTGTAGCTACGAGTGTTTTTAGCTCCCCAGTAAAACACAGGCAGAATTATCTGTGCCAGAATTATGCTGTACAAAAAAGTTTTCCAAGGCTGCTTTGTTACAAAGTTCCATCATGCACTGTGTCAAACAACATTAGGCCATGCTGTGGTGGGTAAGAGAGTTCTTATTAGTTTAGTTTAATTTTAATGTAGACTTGGATGATTTTAGAGTGTTTAATCAGCCTTTTTAACTGTAGATTCATATTAATAATATTTATTATGTGAAAATTCTTATATATCTCCCCCCTAATAAAAATAAACATGCTCCTTGTCCAACGATTTAACATTTTTTCATCTTCAAGTAAAGAAGTTACTTTTATTTTTCTTCAGAAATGCACAGTCCAAACCCTTATTTTTACAGGTAATTAACATTTTTTTTAACACAAATCAAAATTTAAAAATTGCAAATTTAAAAAACTGGGAAACTTGTAGAAAACAATCCTGATTATAAAGTATTAACTGAAATATCAATTGCCTGGCAAATTTTTCAAAGACAGGTGTACAAATATATTATGCCCGGGGGTTAAAAGCTTGGTAGAGTCTATAAGAGGAGACAATGACTTCCACTAGCTTAGGAGAATGTCATAACATTTCATACAGGGTTCATATTTGGCATCAGAGATAGTTATTAACTAGGCAGGAAACAAAAAATACACATTTAACAAGCTAAAGCAATCCCATATAAATAGTAGTATAGTAGTTATTTATAATAAATCTCTATTAACTATGAGGTATTTGGGAAATTAAAATTAAAATGTAAAAGCAATTCAATATGTTAGATCTTAAAATTTACTCATAAAAAATAACAGTTACAGAGGAGTTAAGTGCAAATGCTGGAGATTTCGCAAACACCATTGTTAAGATATGAAAGCATTACACTCCACCACTGAATCCACTTTTGCAAACCATGTCACTGAAGCAGATCACACATCCACAAGATTAACACTGTGGGAACCCTATATGTAAACACAAAATGAAGACATACTCAAACAACTGGAAATATACAAACACACAAAGCTTATGGAAACAACACTCTAAACAAACAGATACAATTTAAGTCACAAATACTATTTGAACACATTACACAACATGCACACATCAGAAGATGTTTCAAACAACGGGTGCCATTTCTAAAAGCAGAACTGACAGCGCTCCTAGCGGCAACCTCTGATGAAGCTTGTAGTAAGCAAAAGCTAGCTCAAGCAGTAATTAGTGTCCCTCATCAAATAATGTTTGCAAATGATTAATCATAGTTGCACACATTATGAACATCAAAACCCAAGAATTCATTTGAATATGTTTCAATAACAAAAGCAACAACTTTACTTGACTTTTGTATAACATTTGCTCCTTGTGCCTAGAGCAGTTCAATAGGATTGTATTGGCAGTGATAAGGAGACAGATGGATTACTTCATGCCCCATCTCAATACCAAACACATCCAACTCACACGTAGTCTTTTCTTTATGGTGCTGAACTTTGGCAAAAAGCTCAGGCCTTGTTTCAGCTGGAGAATACTTTGCATTATTCCTTTTACCCATGCTTCTATCTCATTCTTGCAGGAAGTTGAAGTGGGAGATCTGTTATGGGCAAAAGAATGATATTTAGCATTATCCATAACAACAATGGACACTTCTTCTAAAACTCCAAAAAACTATTTAAAAACCAGTCATTTTTTGGGATGGAGTCATTTCCATACGGCAATCTGTAGAAATTTTTTTTTTCTGCCACACATGTAAACGACTTTGCTCTCAGGAATAAAACCAGTTTGTGCTGAACCGACATGCTGTATGATCAAACTCCCCATCACCTCGTGCCATTGGATACCGAACCGGCGACTCCACAAGGCCCCCGCTGGGCAACGTTGCATTTTGTGCAGCCATTCATGGTCTCACTCAACATAGCGGCTACGACCAGTAGTCTCCTTGCTCAAGGAGAGGGCTCCAGATCCAATCGTAGATGTGCCCAGTAGATGGAGATGGGGATTTTTCTGGGCTTTCTTCAAACTTGTTCCTTTCCCAATACGAACTTTAATTGATTGGATTAATCAATAGCTTTGACCGGAGGTATGCCAAATATATTTCAGAGTGGTTTTGTGCAACACTTGTTTCATCAAGGCAGAAAATGGGATGAGTGTCTCCTAATACACAAAGGCTCTTCATTTTTATGTTAGAATTTTTTCTTCCAATTTTGTTCTCACCTATTCCGAGCTTGGGTACTCACCATTATCGTAAAACTCATGAACTGTTCTTCTAACACTGTCTTTTTAAAACCATTAAGTTTTATAATTGATGTCTGAATATTAATGTTTTTCCTTGGAGAAGTAAATGTGGGAGATTTTCCCTCTTTACAGACACATTGTACAGTTCATAGACTCACTCCACATGCTTCAGCACATATATTTTGCAGTTTTTAGAAGTTCCATTTAATAATAGTTGATTCTGATAGTAACATTTCGATACACATATCCAGATATTCAGTACTCATTCCTTGCAGTTCTGATGGATCTTTCTTTAATAACGTAGATGTGAAGGACAACACTTCTTCATTATTATTTACAAGTTGTACACATTATAAATAATTTCTTTTCTCTGTTGTTGGTACACAGTTTTCTTCATTTGCCAGGTCAACCCTATCGATCAATGAGATTTTGGAGTGGTTGGTAAGTTGCTAGAGCACCCTGGTGTAGGAGAGGAAGTATTCTCCCGTAGATCAATTTCAACACTCATAACTACTTTCTGAATTCATAATTCAATTAAAAACAACTTACATGACACACAAACACTTACACTGACTAATACTTTGTACTACTGTTAAAACTGATACTCCTCACTGGGTACAAAAAAACTCTGACTAATGGGAATTTGGTTTGATGCTCTGAACTAGACAACAATGCGCGCACAATATTGAAGTACAGCAATAGCTCGCTTTGGGCCAGTCGCCAATAAGCCTGACTAGCAACATAAAGTTTGTTGAACTGAAGTAAATATTATTTTTATTAAAATACTACAAGTAAACTTCTTCTTTTTATGTAATAAATAATTAAGTGATATTTTATATATTATTTGTAATATTTAAAGTAATTATTGAAATTGAATGTTTTATGTCAGAGTCCCAAGTAGTTGAAATGCTTTTCATATCTGTGTTGATATATATGTTTTATATTTGTTGTTTTTACGAGGGTTATTCGGAAAGTAAGGTTCGAATCGCCGTAGCTAATCGAATGACGCGCGAACATTGAAACGCGAATGCGCACCGACTCCCGGCATGCCTTGCACGTCAAACGACGCCATTTGCATTGGTATTGTTGCAGTGTGCTGTTTACAGTGTCAGTTCAAAATGTTTAAAACAATTGATTAGCCCGCCGACTGTGAAATACGTTCAGTGATTCGGTTTTTGACAGCAAGGAACGTTTCACCAGCGGAAATTCATCGACAGATAAGTGAAGTGTACGGCCCCAATGCGATGAGTGACAGCAAAGTGTGTAAGTGGATGAGAGCTTTCAAGGACGGACGGGAAAATGTCCATGATGAACCGCGATCAGGCCGACCATCAGTGATCACAGAAGATTTGGTCAATGCCGTGGACGAAAAAATTCGTGAAGACCGGCGATTCACAATTTCAACTTTAGCATTGGAATTTCCGAATGTGGGTAGAACAACTTTGCACAAAATTGTCTCTGAAAATTTGCAATTTCGCAAATTGTGCTCACGTTGGGTTCCCAGGCTGCTTACTGAGGAACACCGAATGAAAAGAATGGCTTGTGCTCTTGATTTTTTGGAACGATATCATAAGAAAGGTGATCAACTTTTAGAGAACATTGTCAATGGAATGGCGTCACACGACATCACCAGTCAAAGTCAAGGCCAAGCAGACAATCTCAACATGCAAGGTTATGGCAACCATGTTTTGGGATAGACATGGAGTCTTGTTAGTCGAGTTTATGCAGCAAGGGACAACAATAAATGTAGCCGCTTACTGCGCTACCCTGACTAAATTTCGACGTGCAATACAGAATAAGCAACGTGGCCTTCTGACGTCTGGAGTTTTGTTGCTGCATGACAATGCCAGACCCCATTCTGCCATTCAAACCCAAAATCTGACAAGATCTTTTGGATGGGAACAGATTGACCACCCACCGTACAGTCCAGACTTGGTGCCGAGCGATTTTCACTTGTTCCGCTACCTAAAGGAGTTTCTCGGCGGCAAGCGCTTCGCCACAGATGACGAGGTGAAAGAAGCAGTTAAAGACTGGTTATCCTCACAGGCGACAGACTTCTATGACTTCGGCATACAAAAGCTTGTAGAACGTTATGACAAATGTTTAAACAAAAATGGAAACTATGTAGAAAAATAGAGAAAGATGTAAGGAATTAAATAAAAAGTTTTTTGAAAAAATTGTGATGGTTTATTTTTTATAAGAAATCGGACCGTACTTTCCGAATAACCCTCGTATATATTCATGTGTGATTTATAATATGTGTAATGTCTTTATTTTTAGTAAACAGTTTCTTACAAAAGGGGATATTAAAATTTCTTTATTTCCTTTCCAATATTAAATGCTTTTAATAACATTGTTAATACATCAATGATTTTCTTTTTATATATATTTAAGTAGTTATTTCATGTCACTAAAGTCTTTTTCCTCTCAACTAACAACACGAATTATTTATGCAACAACTGTAATGCACACAGAATCCTATGACCTACCTGGTAATTAATATCCTACAGTTGCATTCAGTGTTAGCACTAAAACACCTTTAAATAATTATAACATTAAGCGTATTCCATTATAGCATTATAATATGCGTATATATTCCATTAGTCCTTTGTAAGTAACTCCTTGAGTTTCCTGCAGGTCTCCCATGTAATATCTTCAAATAAATATACTGTAGGTAGGTTTATTTTCACCTGACACATGTTTCACAGAAATTATTCTGTATCTTCAGAGGTTTGTTTGAATTGTAATTACAACAAACCTCTGAAAATGCAGAATAATTTCTGTGAAACGTACGTCAGGTGAAAATAAACCTACTTGCAGTATATTTATTTGAACATATTATATTCCATTAGATAGACAACAATAATATAATATCTACTCCCACTTATTAACATGAGAAATTTTACACATCCTAATTAGCATAGAACAATAACGAGGATATATTTTTATTACCACTTTGGCACTGCCTTCCCTAAAGTCACCAGAAAACATAGCTCGCATCATATCACATCTTGCCATCAACATCGGACGATGTGCTGAAAATGATCCATCATCTAACTGAAACAAGACATCAGCATAAAGGCCCTGGCTCAGTATCAGTTCCTTCAGACGAACTCGTACAGCCTGAATCATAAGAGAAACACACATTTTTTATCTACCACTAAGTATATGATACCTGGAGTGATGAACACTTTTACTGGTTAGCAAACTATTAGGTCTAACTACCTTTTTCCAGTTATATTTAAAATATAACAAATATTTCTATAAGTCAAATTGTTGTCCAGATCCAGTCTCTAAGAGCTACTGAAGAATTGAGTAGGAGTTTGCCTTAACTTTATGCACAAAGTTTGGCAAGGTAAGTCCTGAATCCTGACACATCATATTTCAATGGCTGATAGGGTACATTCCTGTACATTTGTAAGACAGGAGCCAAACTAGCATCCAGAAATTAAACGAGGACAAGGCAAAGGCCAGCAGCTATGTTATTATTGGGTCAAGACTATTGAATAACGACTTCTATAAAGAAGCATGTGGCACTTTGGCATCACTGCTGCTGTCTCAGGGTGGAAACAAAAGTATACAACAAACAGTTTGGTTCCTTGGTTGCAAATGTCTTATAACTTGTGCATTCTTATGACTTTAAAGAATTGACTCCATTGGTTGATCACTTGTGACTTAACAAGCTGTACATGAAAAGAATAGGGGACATATAATAGATTAATAAAAACACATACAAATTGGTTTTGATGTTAGAAAATGAACAAAAAAGACATTATAAGACAGGTATATCATAGATTTCTAAAAGGCTTATAACAGCTGAAATGGGTAAAGAATACAGGAGATAGAAGGTTTTGAATCCCAAATTAACTGATTAGCGAAAGTGAATATAGTTGAATTGCAATGCAAAGCTACAGTGTATTGACAACTGTCCTTAGCTTTCAAAGTCAATAATTAATATATAGTATGGAAAGGCTCATCATATATTTCTGTTCATAGAATGGGAGAACAGAAAGAGATGAAAATATAATTTCATGTAAAAGACAGGAATTAATTTACTAGCGTGTTTAGAATTTACTAGTGTGTTTAGAATTTACTAGTAGCTATAACTGAAGGGAGGAAAGAGGATCCAAAGAATTGACAAAAATTCTCAACAAAGAAGCAGAAAGCAGGAGACTAAGGACGTGATTTTTGAAACAACTTACAAGCAGTTCACAAAGAAAAGAGATAGAATGACAGTAAGATGCCAAATGTGAAATGGCATGAGTTTGAGTTTGTTAATGAATTTCTGCCCGCCATACTATAGCAGGGAGTCAGATATCCAAACTAACTCGAATCAAGGGCTGTTTCCAAATGTACAAGAGTTTAGATATTTAACCATATAAAATGTTTGTGATACAATATACAATAAATAATCCACATGCAATGTATTGTCTTAAAATATAATAATAATAAAACTGTGTATATATTATACTTATGGTTTCTTTAATACAAATACATAGTTTTAACATTACCCAATACTACTCTATCATACATCAAATATCACACTGTATGTACAAAATAAAAATTATAACAAAACAATCAGTATAATAATAAAATGTTTAGAATTAGAATTGAAATTGGCATGTAGTCCCTAGATGGCCAATATGGGAAAAAAATGTTTAGATACAGATTTTATGTTTAGGTATACTGATAACAAGCCTACAAGTAATTTAGACCTGATGAGTACACATTTGTAGAAACAACTTTCTTTGTGATGGGATCTTTCACCTGTTTTAACAAATTCACTTTTTTTACATTCGTATGTTAAATGATTACTATATTTATTATGCTGACCATCTTACTGTCATAAATTAATATTATTGTTTATTTATTTTATGTCCACATATTCAAAAATTATTCCTGAATTAAAAAAAATAAATTGAAGAGGGCACTTTAATTTGCTGTTTGAGTATTTAAACTGATAATGCACTGATTAATTAACCAGAGGGGCAGCCAGGCCTTCCTTCTGGGAGTGGATTCTTGGTATGCTCTGGGGGGTGGGGTTAGATTTTTGTGAATAAAACTGAAAAAAAAATGAAAAGAAAAATAACTTGTTAATTTATTTTATATAAAATTATTTTGTTATTACTTATTTTATTTTTTAAGTCAACCCATTAATTTAATCAAGAAGGTAAATATGAAAAGATAAGGGTTATATTAACAGATGTCTAAAATTTATCAAAATTAAAAGCAATAAATATGACATCTTACATTACAATATAAACTACGATGTAGTTTATTAGAAAATGAACTATACCAGGAAACTCTTATCTTCTGCAGACATTGATAGTGTTAAATATTTTGTACACATATTTTAAATTAATAAATTATTTACCTTAAATTATCCGCCGTGTGATTTCTTGTGCTTCGTCTATGACACGTTTCAGAGCATATGCTCCATCATCAGATATTAAAAAAGTATCACTCTTGCGAGATCGTTAAGAAGTTAAAATGTCAAAATTCGCATATGAAAACATTGCCTATACATATTTTAAAACTTTGCCTTATTGAGTACGTGTGTCTACAAATATTTGCTGCAAACAGAACTGGACCAGTCAACTGGTTTTGCCACAGAAATGAAGAAAATGTTTTCACAAAATGTCCCACAGATACACTAATTTCAAAATCATGTTACAGGGTACATATATACATGATGGTTGTAGTACTCATCTGGAAGGGCTCCAAAACCTAGTACAGTTTGTCAAAGTTTTGTATATCACATGGGTAAGATGCGCAGTCGTCTGTGCAAGGCATGTCCAGAGGTATACGAGAGGTGGAGGGGACTATTTGGTGCACCAAAAAAGAACCGTTACAACTTCACACCACTCGTGTTGTATACATCGAGACTGCAAGAGCCTAACTTTCCAGTACGTGCATACAAAGCAAATTTTTTTTCAGTATACAAAAGTGCATACAAAAGCAAGAGTATTTTTCAGTACTACATTAGTTCAACAGTGTTTATCAATTTTGAATACAATACTTCTACAATGCCTCAACCGAAATCATGCCAATTAGGAAGAGGAATAGTTGTAAGAAGCCAAAGTAAATGTATCATAATGAACGTGTTTAATAAGATTAAAGGCAAAAATCTGGACATGCACATGTCAGAAATTAAAAACCGTGTTGCTGGTATGTGTGGAATATCGGTTCATGTTTTACAAAAAATTCTGTTGGAATCGAAAAAATTGTGTGAAAACGAAATGTTTACTACACCTGGGAAAACTCATAAACGAACTAACAAGAAAGTTAATATAGATAATTTTCAAATTAGTGCATTAAAAAATATAATTCATAATTTTCACATTACACAGAAAAAGTTGCCTTCTTTAAGAAAATTAATTTTGGTTTTGAAAACGTAACACCCAGAATTGCAGTTTAACTTTACCCACGAAACTTTAAGAAAGATTCTTAGAAGTATGGGGTTTAAATGGAAAAGATACTACTAAGCAACAATTGGTACATTTTTTTGGTACACTTTATGAAAAAACTACTGAACCTCTAGACTTGAAATTGAACATAATTATTCATATTCATGTCTAGATGTGTCATCAATCATTATTTTTATAAAAAATTAATTTTGACAAGAAATAATTGTAATAATTTTTGTTGTATAAATCTATATACAGTATATGTATGTAAAGTGTTGCCATCTGTGGGATTGTGAGTCCTACTACTATATAGTCTGTTACTATTGTTTTCCGTGGTATGTATGTAAAGAGTCGCCATCTGTGAAATTTCTTTAATATTACTATATAGTCTATTACTAATGCGTTCCGTGGGGTTTTAGACAAAGAGTGTATATACCGAATATTCTACCGTTTTTCTTGAATGAAAGATCTGGTGTGCTGTTTGTTTATAAAATATATTTCATAAATTTCATAAATCATAAAACATAATTCATAAATCCAAGATTCATTTTTCATGTATATTGTTTTTATAAATATCGGCATGTGAAAATATTTTTTGTATTTTTATATTTGCGTTTGAGGTTAAGTTACATTGTTAAAAGAGATTTTTTGTGTGAAAGGTAAGTTTTTTACTTTTTCAATCAAAAAAATATATACGTAATTATTTAAATTATACGGCTCCTATATGTCCACAGGCTTGGTTTCCATGTAATGAAATAAGAGCACTTAAAACTACATTACACACAATGATATTACAGATTTCCTTGAACTTAACAAAGCTCTAAACACATTTATTTCATTTCTGTAAGTTCCTGTTTTCTACAACTTCATCGTAATACTTTAAAAAATGTAGAATTTAATTAACGCCCTGAATAAAATGTCATTAACGAATTATAGTAAATAATTTTGTATGCAATACTGTTTGTTATATCAAACCAAAAACCTTTGCATTTTCAAATATTTTTTTTGACTTAATCAAGTCTAATATACATGTGTGTGTGTGTGTGTGTGTGTGTGCGTGTGTGTGTGTGTGTGTGTGTGTGTGTGTGTGTGTTTCACTCAACGTTTATCTGTCACTGAAATTAGTGTACACATTTTTTTTGCCTCCACCCCACATTTTGTTTTGGCTCTCCCCACACTATGACTATGAGCATAGAGCATACATAATTTGAAAAAGAAACACTAAATTTTTCTTAATAATACTTTTAATGTTTTAGATTTTAATAATACAAATGTGATGTTTATTGAAATAAATTATATTTAAATTATACGCAGTTGTTAAATTATTAAAAAATTAAATTAATTATTATTATTAATTAATTAATCGTTCATTAATACGTGATGTTAATTAAATAATAATTGAAAAAATAATTTAATTCTCCATATTAATTTATATTAGTGTAGTATTTTTTTCATTATTAATGTTATAACTTTATTTACTATTATAATATATCAATATATTATAGATTTATTAGTTGTTAAATTATTAAAAAATTAAATTAATTATTATTATTATTATTAAGTAAATAATTAATTTAATATTTGTATTATTAGAGTAAAATGCCACGAAATCGTACGCTGACTGGCCGTAAAGAACGTGCACATAATCGTTCATTAATGGGTGATGCAAGAGAGCGACGAGAAGATCGACACAATGAACAATGTCCCCATCGTGATGATGCCTGTTCATTTAATATGTTGTTTGGTTGTAGTTTGTGATATCTGTATATTTCAAATTGTTCAGCTGCGTTTAGTTTTCTACTTTTAGGTAAGTAGTGTAATATTTCCATGTTGTGTTCTATGTTTGTGTAACTGTGGTTTTCATTATGTAAATGTGTGGCAAATGTGGAATGTATGTAGTTTGTGGTGAGGGCTTTTAAATGTTCTGAAAATCTGGAAGAAAAAGGTCTTCCCGTCTGGCCGATGTAGAATTGGTGACAATCATTACAATTTAATTTATAAACACCTGTTTTGCTGTATGTGTCAGTGTCTTTGTTAGTATTATTTATGTGTTTTCTAATGGTGTTGTTGGTTCTGTACGCTACTTTATAATTGTGTTTCCTAAATGTGTTTGCAATTTTGTGTGTATTGGAATTGTAGTATGTAAGTGTTATGTATTTGCTGGGTTGTGTGCTGTTGGTCTGATGTGTTTTATTTTTTGTGTTTAGGATTCGTTTGTGTAGTTTATTTATTAATTCGGGGTTGTATCCATTTTTGACTGCTATATATTTGATTGTGTTTAATTCATCTTGGTAGTCATGTGTGTTTAGGGGTATTGAAGTGAGCCTATGGAGCATGTAGTTGAAAGCTGCATGTTTGTGTTGAGTTGGGTGGTTGGATGAGTTATGTATGACCATGTCTGATGTGGTGGGTTTCCTGTGTATTTTGTATGTGTGTGTGTTGTTTGTTTTGGTGATTGTAAGGTCTAAGAAGTTTATGCTATTATTTAGTTCTATTTCAAGTGTGAATTTTAATTTATGGTGTATACTGTTAATGTATTTGTGGAAATTTTCTATTTGTCTTTTGTTGCCGTTGTAGAGGAGTACTCCTCTACAACGGCAAATTTGTGGAAATTTTCTATTTGTCTTTGGACAGCTTTGCAAAATGGGAATATTTGTGTTAAAAAAACTTCACGTTTACATGGTATTGAAACAATTGAACAACTTCAAGAAATATTACAAAGCAAACCAAGATTGTATAAATCAATTTTATCTTACAATGGTAATCTAAGGTCATCAAGCTCTTATTGGTACATGAGGTCTCGAGAAGTATTGGATATGGTTGAAGAATTAGGAACTCCTACTGTTTTTATTATATTAAGTGCAGCTGATTTATATTGGCCAGAGATTTATCGTATTCTTGATCCTGATTATGATTATGCCAATCTCAATCAAAATACTGAATTAATTCGTATATCAAAATTATTGAATTCTAATCCTTTAATAGTTGCCTATTTTTTCATAAAAGGTTAGAATTTTTTATGGAACATTTTTTTTAAAAATATTTCAAAGTCAAAGATTTCTGGTTTCGTATTGAATTTCAACATAGAGATAGTCCTCATATGCATGGTATTTTCTGGCTTGAAAATGCTCCTGATCTCAATAATCTTAATCCAGATGATATTGTAAGAATACAAGAAATTAGTAAGTATTTCGATGACTTTATATCTACTTGGCATCCAGATCCTTCTCAAACATATGATATACATCCATCAAAAATGCATTTTACTGATGTACCTGATCAAGATGTTGATTACAATCATTTAAAACATGCAGTACAAATGCATAAATGTTCTAAAGCTTATTGTCAAAGAAAGAAAAAAAATTCTTCTGAAACTACCTGTCGTTTTAAGTTTCCAAAATAATGTGTCACCAAAAGTAAGATTAAATTTATTCATGGTGAATTAGAATATATTTCAAAAAGAAACAATTCATATTTAAATAGCCATAGTCCACAAATTTTGAAAATTTGGCGAGCAATTATTGATTCACAAGCCATCGTTTCTATTCATGCTGTTCTTAAGTACATTGCTAAGTATGCTAGCAAAGCTGAACCAAGATCGGAAGATATGAAACATTTCATTAGACAAACAGTGCAAGCGTCACATAGTAATGTTAATGTTCAACAAATAGTTCAAAAGATTTTGATAAAAATGTGTGCTGAACGTGATTATTCTGCTCAAGAAATTTTTTGGATTTTAATGAGTTGGCCTTTGTTTCGATCATCTTGTCAATTTGTTTTAATTAATTTATCACATAATGTATGGGAACAACTTGATATGAATAGAGAGGATGGAAGAATTTCTATTTCAAATTCTTTGGAGAAATATCAACAGCGATCAGTGGAATTTGAAAATATGTCTTTAACAGATTTTTTTACAAAAATTTATAAAAGAGGTGCAAATTATAGTACTAAAAAAATACCTTTTATTCTTAGAGTCATGCCAAAAATTAAATATGATCCTGGTGTTGAAAACAATGAAAATTCTTACAAGCAACAAGTTTTATTACATATTCCCTGGCGACAACTAAATGATCTAAATCCACATAATAGTACTTGGAAGATTATATATGAGCAGCATTTTGGGAATGACAATATTCTGAACTATGATTTGGATTATATGCTACAAAATTTGGAAGACGAAGAAGATTTTGAAGAAACAGACCAATTAGAAGTAGATCAACCATATGATTGGATGGACGTAGCTGCTGGACCAAATACTATTCAGGAAGAAGTAGATCTAGGTAGAAGAGAAATTGATATCAGATATAATTGGCATTCTATTTTGAATCAAAAAGTGTTGGACACATTAGAAAATTTCATTGAAAAAGAAAAAGTAATAGAAATTCAAAGAAATGACATTGTTAATGATCAACATAATCTGCCAAATATTGTTTTCTCTGATGAACAACAAGAACTGACAAATATATTTGAAAAACAACTTAGTTATCTACAAGGTAACGAAGAAGAACTTCCAATTAAAAGAATTGTTATTCAAGGAAAAGCTGGTTCTGGAAAGAGTACTTTAATTAATTATTTCACTTGTCGATTGAATCAAACATTGGGATCATCTTCTTATTAATTGCTTGCACCAACTGGTGCTGCTGCTGTTAATATTGATGGATCAACAATACACTCCAAACTTTTATTAGGAGTGTATAAAATATTTAAAGAACTCAGTTCACACTCACTTGCTCAATTTCAACAGGAAATTCGTGATTGTAAATTTCTGTTTATAGATGAAATGAGTATGATTGGATGTAGTCTTTTGAGGAAAATTGATTTAAGAGTACGCAGAGCTATTCCATCAAGACAAGATGAACCGTTTGGTGGATTATTTGTGTATATTTTGGGGGGATATTAATCAGTTACCTCCTGTTAATGACAGACCACTTTACAGTGATAAAATTGAAGGAAGTGAATTCATTTTAGAAGGAAAATTATTATTTACATCAAATATTCAAAAGTATTTTTTTTATCGTCATCATTTAGACAAAATGAATCTCAACAAATATTTTGAGATATACTTGATCATGTTAGTAATGGTGAATGTACAGTTCAAGACTATGAAATATTAATGACATGTAGTATACAAACTTTTTCACAAAATGAACATCATTTTTTCAACGATGCAATTAGGCTACTTGCAACAAATAAAAATGTAAAAGAATTTAATCATCAAAAGTTAAAAGAATTTCGTCACTCAGCTGCTTATATTTCAACTATTCATAATTGTTCTAAAGCAAAATCAGCAAGTGCAGAATTATCAGGTGAACTTGAACCATTTATAATTTTATCAATTGGATCTAAAGTTATATTATGTTCTAATTTGTGGGTTGAAAAAGGATTAGTAAACGGAGCTTTAGGTTACGTTGAAGATACTATCTATGAAGAAAATCATGGTCCACCTGATCAAATGCCACGAGTGATAATGGTTCATTTTGAAAATTATTTTCATTCAACTTATGAAAATAGTGGTTGTGTTCCAATTCCACCTATAACTAAATTTTGGAAAAGTGGAAATATTAATTGTTCAACGAAACATTTTCCGTTACAATTAGCCTTTGCAATTACAATTCATAAGTCTCAAGGTTTAACCTTAGATAGAGCTGTTGTAGATATTGGAGAAAAGGAAACTTCTATTGGTTTAACATATGTTGCGTTGTCGAGAGTAAAAACTTTAGAAGGTTTAGCATTAAACAGAACATTTTCTTATGATAGATTTTGTAATATTAAAAATTCACATGTTAAAGTGTAGAAAACAAGAAGAAACTCGAATGAGAAATTTTGTATCTGATTAAAAATGTATATAATTACTGATTTAATTATTAATTAATTATGTTAATCTTTTTTCTAATTATTTAATTATTAATTTTTTAATTTTTTTAAAATAATTTTTTATTGTATTTTTTATATTAAAAATATATAAATATAAAAAATCAAAATATTGTTTTTTAGCCATTAAATTATTTCGAAAAACCAAAAATTACTTTTTTTTTAACTAGCTAAAAGCATGGTTTGATGGTGATTCATGAAGCTCAAATATAAATATTGTGATTATTTATTTGTACGTAATATTTTTTGTATTTAAGCTTTGCGAGTCACCACAAAGCCATGCTTTTAGCTAGTGTAATTGTAACTTCATGTGTAATGTATAGTGTAACGATACCGGTACGTTATGTAACAAATTCTATTTTTAGCCAGTGAATCACACAAAAAGCATTTTGTTGACAAATACGAAGTAAGTCAGAGTTTGGGAGCGGCCGGCAATAAGACAGCCGTTACAATCAACTGAAAAACAAATGACGTCAGTCCACAGTAGGGATGGGTGGAGTGTGACCAGAATAAACTGGTTTCAAATGCATATTTGAACTGAATTGTGGCCCAGAAACTAAAGCGAAGCGCCTCAGTCTCCAGCCCAGAGGTGGGCTAAACTGTTATTTTAAAATACTAGGTATGAAAATACCGTTCCAAAAAAATAACAGGTACAAATACCTGTTATTATATACTATATATACATAACCTATATTATCCTTTGTAAGTAACTTGTTTTGCGTTTCCTGTGTAACGGTACAAACCAAGAGGTTTAGTTTAATTCCAAATAATTGTAAAAAATTTGTAACCAACCCAAGCTGAACGTTTTGATCACGAAATTTCGACTTTTGGAACACCTCGTAGTTCATGCGTAACCAGCCGTGCGAGGCACAAAAGCAATTAAAGCGTCTGGGAATGTGTAAGGGCGCACACCTCGGCCAATGTTCTCACAAAAAACGGCACGTACATACATTCCTAAAAGCAATACAGAATACGTTGACGGCGACGCCTAACACCTGGGCCGTTAGGCAACCAACACACACACAGTCAGTCGTCACATACCAGTTCTCTACAAGCCTTCAACCTGTACAGTCGTTAATTCAACCATAGTCTCGGATGAGTTCCTGGTAGGCCGAAAAAGTATTAAAGTAGGCCTACCAAGGAGTATAAAATGTCCAACCAGTGTTCAATAATGAAGTGACGATTAAATGATGTTAAACGTGAATGGAGTGGAGTTTGTTTAGTGAAAACAGTTCCAGACAACATTTGGATATTACACAAATAGGTAACAAGTAAAAAGGGAAATTCATTTGGCCAAAACAATATAAACCATAATGAGCTCATAAATAAAACAGGGGTTAAAATTGAATAATAGAGTGATAGAGTGTGTGTACGAAAAATAACAGGGGAGAAATCATTAATAAAAGTACTTGTACGATATTATTTTGAAGTATTGAAAGTAAGACGGCTTTCTTACTGTATAATTTGATAGCCTCTGGTGAGCTCTATAGCAGTGTAGCATGCAGAATTGCTAACAAGAAATAAATAATATTAAAATGACTTACCGTAATCTCACGAATGGGTTGATCCTGACACTCAGGCAGGATAGACTGGTTGGGAAGAGGATAGGTTACATGCAAGGATTTCTACCTGCCGAGGAGGCCGACTCGTGGATGTTAACACTAAGATGGTTGGCGTACGGGAAAGGCTTCAGGTCCAGTGCATGACTGGACCCTACAAACGTCATAGTGCCAACTTCGAAAAAATGAAAATTGTTGACCGGTTCGATCCGAAATATCGAACACCGGCCCCCGTTGACCGCAATAGGTTAACCAAACCACCAACTACACCAAAAGACATGGCCAAAATACATTACAAAAAATTTGGCTTTTGGTGAACAGGAACACTCTCTGAAAATTACCCTCCAACATAGGAGGGGGTCACACGCAAACACAAGAAAATATGAACATACAGAAAAACATGTAAAACATGCAATTAATTAGAAAAACATACCGAATAACTCCGCCGCGGGCGCATCGACCAGGCGAGCAATCCGAAAGGTTCGGGTAGAGCAGACAAAACCCAACAACATACAATAAACAATGGCCCAGCCAAACACAATGTAAAACTCAGCAAATCAACTTAGTTAATATTTCCTAGATTTTTTACATTTTTTTTTCCTTTTTTTATTTTTTGTTCCCTTTATTTATTATCATTTTTTTTTGCTTATTTTATTTTTTGTTGTTGTTGATTTGTTGAGCATCCATAAATCCCAATAAACTGGCACAATGCCATGCCAGAAACATTCCACAATGTAAACTTCACTGCAGACAACAGCTGGAAGAAATCACCTGGGAAATCCCAGAAAAGCGTCAAGTAAGTCCAAAACACAAACATTAAAACTAATTCTGCTCACTCGAAAACAAGACAAACCCAATCAAGAAGAGATAGGCAACCTGTATAATTTGATAGCAGGTCATTTAAAAAAACCTGTGGAAGTTTTAACTGAAGTGCGACAAACAACCCCGTCACTCCCCGGAAACACAGCTGAAACTCGGCCAAGAGGCCACATCAGGGAGGAGAATTCTGTTCCTCCATAACTACCAGGTCCCCAACTATTAAGTTTCTGGACTTAGACGACCACTTTGATCTGGCATGAAGTGCCGTCAAGTATTCCAAATGCCACCTTTTCCAAAATGCTTGGAGCAAAGCGGCAATTTGTTTGTAATGACGGACAGTCCCTTCATTTAACGAGACTTCAGTTTCCGGGGACGTGGTAATGGGGTGGCCAACCAGAAAATGACCAGGCGTTAGAGCCTGGTAATCACTTGGATCTGAAGATAGGGCAGTTAAAGGACGGGAATTTAAGATTGCCTCAATACGAATGCATAAAGATGAAAATTCTGCTACGGTCAACGACCTGGTCCCAATCATGCGTTTCATGTGAAACTTGGCTGACTGGACAGCCCGTTCCCACAAGCCACCCTGATGAGGAACGGAGGGATAAATTTAAACTCAATGTTGTTGTCAACAGCAAAAGCTGTTACCTGAGCTGACAGGTCAGGATTGGAAAGAACATTTTTTGAGCTCCCATTTAAGTTCGGAGCGCAACCCCATAAAATTCCTGCCACAATCCGAATACAGTGTTTTAGGAGCACCACGACGACTAATAAACCGCCTCAACACATCATTAAACTGTGGCGTTGAAAGATCCATAGCTACTTCAAAGTGAACTGCTTTAGTGGCTAAGCAGATGAAAATGCATAGATAAGCTTTGACTATAGGTGCCTTCCGAACAGCGTAAGCCCGTACCAAAAAGGGGCCAGCATAATCCATGCCGGAAGAATAAAATGGAGGTACCGGATTAACTCTAGGAATTGGCAGATCCCCCATTAACAGGTCGGTGGGGCGAGGACGTGCACTGAAACAAGGAAGACATTTCCAAATTATGGTTCTTATTGCCTGACGTGCGGACAAAATCCAATAATTTTGAGCAAGTTGAAATTGAACTTGCAAGGGCCCAGCATGACCTTACCACACATGGGTGTGATGAATTAGCAACCCTACTAGGTGGTGATGCTTGGGCAGTAAAACCGGGAAACGATTTCTAGTAACCGCAGAGTTGGTCAAGCGACCGCGTACTCGATTGAGGCCAAAATCATCTATAAACGGGACCAGGCGCTGAATGCGGACTGGGAGCCGCTTACCTAAACGAAGAGCCGCGAGCTCCTTTCCAAACACGCTGCGCTGAATGTAGCGTAAAATATACTTAACAGCCAACCTCTTCCGACCCACGGCTGTGGAAGCTTCAATCCGCGAAGGCATAGCCCACCTTAAGATAGCTGAGGTAACCCCCACCACTAAGGGCCACAAGGACAAGTGATCAAACAATTCCACCCGGGGCTCCTGAGTGAGAAATGAAGAGACCTTGGTCTCCAAGGCCACATCTTGCAAGTCGTGATTCGGGCGATAATTAATAGGGGGCCAGTGCAGAGCATCAAGCTTTAGCCAATCTGGCCCTGACCACCACAATGTCGACGACTGGAGGCTGGAGAGTGAAGTACCTCAAGAGGCTAAATCAGCGGGGTTAGAAACACCATGAACATGACGCCAAGACTTAGTATCGGTCCACTCGGTAATGGCAGCCACCCGATTAGCAATAAATGTTTTCAATTTAAAAGTAGGCATATTCAGCCAATCCAAAACAATCGTCGAGTCCGTCCATAAGAAAACTTGACTCATTTGAATACATGAAGAGAATAAGCCAACATAATGATGAACAAGTTTGGCTAAAAGATAAGCTCCCAACAACTCCAAACGTGGGATTGATAAAGTTTTAAGAGGTGCCACTTTAGTTTTAGAAGACACCAACGAAACCACCGGAGGACCAGAGTCAGTATAAATGGACAGGTAAAGGACGGCCGCGTAACCCAACTGGGAAGCATCACAGAAACCATGTAATATAACCCTTTCCATACGCCCACCTGTAGGGAGGAATGGCCGAGAAATAGTGATTACCGAAAGATGATTCAGAGAGGACAGGAATTGACTCCAATAATCATTTAAGTCTTCACTTAGAGGAGCATCCCAATCCAAGCCCTCAGCCCAGAGTTTTTGGAAAAAAGCCTTGGCCCTGAAAATCACTGGCGAAAGCCAACCACATGGGTCAAATAATTGTGCCATCTGGGATAACACGACACGTTTGGTAAATTGAACCTGAGCATTGCTGCAACAGGCCAAAGGAGGAAATGAGAACCAATCGGTTGAATGGTCCCAACTTAAAACCAGAATATCCTTATCCTTAGCAACGACGGAATCATTCGGAGCGGCTGATTCAGGTAGGCAGTCGGGTTGATTAGTACACCATTTTTTCAAATTGAACCCTCCTGAAGACAACAACAGAATTAGTTCCTGTTGTAATTTTCAAAGCTCTGATTTTGAATCAGCACCAGCAGCAATATCATCAACAAAAATATTATGGCTAAGTACCGCCACTCCTGCAGGAAAATTAATTGCCTCATCCTGAGCCAGCCGCTGCAAGGTTCGCAATGCCTGAAAGGGGGCGCAAGCCAGCCCGTAAGTAACGGTATGCAAAGCGAAAACCCTTAGTGGGGCGGTAACCTCCTCACGCCATAAAATACACAGGTACGCCGAGTCATCAGGATGCATGGCAATTTGGCGATACATCTGTTCGATGTCGCACATGAAAACATGGCTAAACCGCCGAAACAAAGTCAAAACGTCGGACAGTAAGGTCAACTTAGGCCCGACACATAACACGTCATTTAAGGAAATCCCGGAGGACGTCTTCATGCTGGCGTCAAACACCACCCTTATTTTTGAAGTATCGCCTCTAACTTTAAAGATACCATGATGAGGAATGAAATATTTTGGAAAATTGGGGTCAGACACCAACGACATATGCCCCTGAGCGACATAATCAGTTATAAATTGCACATACTGGCTCTTAAACTGACTGTTAAACGCAAACTTCCTTTCTAACGCGAAAAACCGAGACATGGCTCCCTTAAGGGAATTTCCCAAAGTGTGAGAAGAGTTTTTGAAGAACGGCAAGCGCACCTGGTAATGACCCGACGGCAACCGACTTGTTGACTCCATATAAGACCTTTCAGCAAAGTGATCCTCTTCAGATAATTGGTGGGGCACAGCTGGAGGCTCTTCGACCTCCCAAAACCGATGAACTTGCTCAAGTAGGTTTGTTGTATCCGCTGATAATGTTGTGACAGAAGGATAAAAGTGGTGGAAATGACAGTGAAGCTGATGTGCAGATACCAGATCCAAAGGAAGGCCAGTGAGACCGCTAGCACAAGTCAATGCACAATTAAGTGAAATTGGGGCTCTACCCATAATCACAAACCCAAAACATGTCCTAACTGCAACAGGCAAACCTGCACCCAAGGGAATAGTCTCTCCCAAAAGAATAGCCGCTACAATATCGGCTCCAAACAACGCATCAATTGGGGCTGCTACATCGAAGGTAGGGTCAGCTAACAAAAGGTCTTTTGTAGCCTGCTTAACTTCAGGCAACACCTGGAACCTAGGTGAGTCCGATGAGATCTTAGAAAGAATTATGAAAGCATCGTTAGACGCCACAACCTCGCGTTTTAAAGTTTCCAAGGAAAGATGGCACACCTTTTTTGCTTTGGTGGCAATATCACCTACCCCATTGATACTGACTGAAGCGTCAAAACAAGCGCACTTTAAGCGAGATGCACATGCTTCAGTGATGAAAGAAGCATGGGATGCGCTATCCAGGATGGCCCTAACTACAATATAACCACCATTGGGAGACGACAAGACTGCTAGACATGTGGCTAACAGAACCCCTGCAGGATGGGGCAGAGACACGGTCACAGTAGTGCTAGACAGATCAACTTGGTCAACAAGCGATGACCCCGAAGCCTTGAGTTCAGCTGTTTCAGAAATCTGTGAACGAAACGGAGACGGATGGGCATTTTTGAAATGAAGTAAAGTGTGGTGGTACTTAGAGCCACACGTTTTGCACCTATTTTTGCACCATCCCGAATGTTTATGTTGGAGGCACGAAAGACAACATTTTTTATTTTTAAGACTTTGAAATCGAGCCTTAGGGTCCTTACTCAGCCACGCCGGACACTTGAGAAGCACATGGGTCCAGGAATCGCAATGAAGGCAATGTGAACTAGATGAATCCCATTGCGTAACCTCCGCAGATAACGTAGACACAGCAAGAGGAGAAGCCTTAGAAAAGGAAACCTTCTGGGTTTTCTGGTGGCTAGTGCTAGGAAGAGCAGGTAAAGCCGATTCCAAAGATGCCTGTTCTTTCTGTTCCACCATGGCGGTTAAAAATGTCATAATTTCTGTTAGGGCAGGGAGATTCTCTTTGTCCGTAACAGACGCCTCAAAGCGTTCACGAAATGATAGATCCAACCTTGACAATACAAACGACGCATATATTGCTTGATATATATCAGCAATGTTTAGAGCTGACAACCCTGAAAAGTTAGCATTGAAGCTGTCCACCAATTTCCTAATAGACGCAGCTGATCGCATAGAAGCAGCTGGTAACTGAAGCAGATTGGTACAATAAACCCGGGCAGCCAAACGAGGATTGTGATAACGACTTTTAAGAGTTGACAGTGCAAGTGAATAACTATCGTCAACTATGGGAAGCGCGGCAACCTTCTCATAAGCCTCACCCTTAAGATGAGTCAGTAAATATAACAATTTCTGCTTTGGAGTGAGGGCAGGACTTTCGTCCACTAATGTGGTAAACTTTGACCAAAACTCGGACCACACTTGGCCTGGCCATCAAAACAAGGTAAAGAAAGCTTCGGCAACTCATGAACGAGAACACCTGAGTGCTCGCCACTTGCCAATGAAAACCGACCGGAACCAACCGGTATCTCTGGTTTAGTTAGTTTTTACGCTAAAATGCTACCCCGGACATAAATATCCTTAATTTGAGCTACCACCAAAAAAATGTGGTCCTCATCCAATCCCTGGGGCAATGACTCAGCCGATAGGTAAGGATCTACCTTACCTAGAAGGTCCTGATATTCTTCGGACAACCTGGAGGCCAAAATACCGGCCTCATGCTGATCCATGGCTCTCAATTGCGGCAACCCTTCCAACTTATTTATTAAATGTTGCAACGCAAGTATTCCCACCGAAGTGGTCCGGTCAAAAGCTGCCAGCGACAATTTAGCAGGCATACTGATTTAAAAAATATCGCGCAACCGACAACCACCCTGAATGAGAGAATTAGAATTTGAACAATAATCACGACCAGACCTAGCCTAACAGTGTACGAGATAACTAGGCGTCTGACACAACTAGTTTTCATAAACAATACCGAGCAAGATAAATACAAAAGTAAATTAGTGCAAGGCAAAATACAACTTACACAATCCAACAGGCTAAGACACAATAAACTACATACTCAAAAAACACACAACAAATTAATTTACACAGTGCAAAAGCACAACAACAAAAAACACAACTTGCACAAGATTACAGCACATACGGTCCAAAATAATGGTACACAAAAGTGCACCCAAAAAACATGTATAATACCAAATAGAATAAATACACACAAAAACACAGCAAAGTACAATATACAACAATTCACCAGTTTACCGAGCCAAACACAATAACGTGGACACCTTAAATGCAAAAATTGATGGTCAATGCGGCGTGTATGGACAGGATATCGCATATGCAAAATATAAACCGCACCAAAAGGGTCAATGCCAAAAAAATTAAATATAAAGGCAGGCTATACCGAAACCCGGATAACCTAAAACCAAACCGTTCCCCAACCGCCTGACAGTCGCAAACACGTAACGCGCAATTTCACGTGTAAAGCAGACCTTAACAGGACGGAAACAAACTTCACGAGAATTGACCCAGTAATCAAACGATTACCCACACAACAAGGTGCAAAATTTTGAAACAATATTTGCCCACCTGGCCATGCACACGCGACGAAACTGCTGAACACAACCAACAGCAATAAACGCAAACTCGTAGTTCACATGCGTATTATACCAACGTGCTTCCGTGCGATAGCATGCAAATGACGAACATTCATGTAATTTAAAAATTAACGGCATGCAAAACAACCACGAGCAGGCACAAAAAACGAAACAGCACGGCACGTTGGTAATTAAAATAAAAATCGCGCAGCCAAAACTGGCTTAGAACCCATTTACTCATTTACTCAAACCACCAGCAGCAACATGCACAAAATTACGAAACACGTGCTCCCAGTCATGACGGCAAGCAATTTAATTGAAAAAGCTAGCAACCTCATGAATCCTCTGGTAGTAATTAGATGTACGATATTATTTTGAAGTATTGAAAGTAAGACGGCTTTCTTACTGTATAATTTGATAGCCTCTGGTGAGCTCTATAGCAGTGTAGCATGCAGAATTGCTAACAAGAAATAAATAATATTAAAATGACTTACCGTAATCTCACGAATGGGTTGATCCTGACACTCAGGCAGGATAGACTGGTTGGGAAGAGGATAGGTTACATACAAGGATTTCTACCTGCCGAGGAGGGCGACTCGTGGATGTTAACACTAAGATGGTTGGCGTACGACAAAGGCTTCAGGTCCAGTACATGAATGGACCCTACAAACGTCATAGTGCCAACTTCGAAAAAATGAAAATTGTTGACCGGTTTGATCCGAAATATCAAACAGTACTGGTTACCAGATAATAAGTAGTTGATAAAAATCTTTTGTTTAAATAAATTCATGTTTCTAGTTGTAATAAAACATATTTGTTTCGTGATATGAATACGTGTTAGCGTAGTTATTTCGTCGTTACCATTTCCTAGTGTTCTGTGCTGAAAAATTCGTCTAACGTTTCCGGGAATCTTCTGAATTGGGGGGAAGTCAGATTGCAAAATTATCCCGTTTTAATTAAGGTAGAGTGTAAAGGTTTCCATATCTGTCCTGCAAAGATATTGGTGGCGACTCTGGACTTCTGTTTGGTGTTTTATAAAAAGGTAAGTCAGCAAAAAAAGATCGCAGGTAAGGTTCTGGCAGTTTTTATTTAATTTATTTATTTTGAATTAGTTTGTTTCTTAACAATTGGCGACTCGCTGCCAGGATCCGAGTATAACTTTATACGAGGTAGACCTATTTTAAGCACAGAAAATAGGATTTGGGTAACGACGTAAGTTGTGAAATTACCGTATATTTACGTTGAATAAGGTTATGTTTTGGTAGTGTTATTGTGTTTACTTTTACTTTTGGTAACAATTGTGTTAAGGATAATAGTGGGTATATATATATATATATGTATATATAATCGTTTTGTTTATAATATAAATAAAAATAAATAAATTTTGTTTAACATGACACAAGTAAACGATATAGATTTCGCGTAGGATGAATGGGAAGGCGAATTCAGAAGGATTGTGGATAAAATGACAGACGAGGAGTGGGGTAATTTGGATGATAATTTGACACGGATGGAAGAACAAGAAGATGGAATATTTGCCGAAATTAAAAAGCATAGTGATGATATTATTACTGGTAGTGAGATGACAAATAATAAAGGTAAAATAGTTGAAGTGATAGAATAGTGGTAATAAATAATAGTGGTAGAAAATAAGACAGTGAATAGGCATAATGATTAGGATGATAGTGTAATGGGGGTAGGAAATGGTAGAGAGACAGACCAATTTCAAGAAAATAAAGATGAGCAGGTGGCAGATAATAATGTAAGTTATGCTAATCTGAGTAAGTCAAATCAAGAGCTGATGAAAAGGTTACTAGCAATGATAGACGAAATGTTTAGTAAACAAAACGCAAGATTAGATGACATATTTAAAAAGCACGATGAAAGGTGGAAACGAGAGTCGGATAAATTAAAAGAGAATACAGAAGTCGAATTAAAACAGGTAAGTGGTAATAATGTTGTTAATAAAAATGGGGAGATAATTAACAAGGTGAGTAATAACAATAATTCTAATAATTAATTAATAAGCAATAGTGATAAGATAGTGGAAACGAGCTATTTAAAGGTGATATAATGAAAATAGATAGTGATGAGGTAGTAGTTGTTAATGAGATTGAGAGAGAGGATGAAGAGAGGTTAGGTGAGTATGGAGGGCAGAGGGCAAAGTTTCCCTGTGGTATAAGTGGAGTAAAGACTCCACATGTGTTTTATGAGGACGAAGGTTCCTCCAGTGGTTATGTGGGAGACATGATGTCTCCAAAGGGTCCCTTAAGTTTTTGTGGTGATGTATCTGGTAAAGCCAGGAAGTATTTGAGTGGTTTTATGTTGCCCTTTGCATGGAATGAGATAGTTCAGGGGGGTTGTGAGAGGTATTGTGATGAGAAAGAGATAAAGAGAGAGATAGAGAATTTTGAGATTAATAGAGGTTACGAAATGTTAGTGCAGAGTTTAGATATTGAGACAGGAGAGAAAATTGACTTACCTTGTGAAATAAAGATGGATGATTATTTTGATGATACGGTTGCAAATGATAGACTCTTACCTGATGTTGCGATGGATATAGTGGAGGAATGTGATGATAAAATAACTTACCTTATGTTGACTAAAAATATTGACGGAAACAGAACAAAAATTACGAAGGCAGACGGGCTTTATGAAATAATGGGAGACAAATATGTAGTTAATTACTGTATCAATATAATTAACGAAAGTAGTCACTACAATAATAATTATAATGTAATGTATGTCGATAAGAATGAGTTATGTTATAAATACATCAGGTTAATATACGATGATGGAGGTTAAATAAAAAATCAGTGAATGGACATTTTAAATATTTTAGTTTATGGTTATGACCTTGCTAACTTATGAAATGAGGTGTGTTAAACAGAAAAATAATGACAAGAATTTGTAAATAAATTTATAGTGAAATTAATTGTGTCTATGTTGTAAAGTGTGCTTTATGTAAACAATGAAAGATTTCAACCAATTCTGTAGTAATAGTCGGGAGGTGCAGTTATTAAAAATAATGAAATGTTTTAAAGGGAGTTCCATGGTGTGGGCGGAAGTACATAAAATCAATTGGGTAGATTATCAGAGTTTTGAGATGGGCTTTAGAAATAAATATTGGTCGGAAGAAGAGCAAGAAGTATTACGTAGTAAAATCATGGGATCCGGTAATTTTGGGGTCCACGGGAATAACGTGACGATGTATGTTATGCGGTTATACAATGAGGTGAAATATTTAGAGCCACCGCTGCCGTTCCGACCATTTGTGTGACATGTAAGTAAACACTTGCCTCGAGAAATACAGATCACTATGATGACACGCGACATTACAGAAATTACGTTACTTGAGAAAATATTAGGTGTCTTTCAATCAAATCATAAGGAACCGGGAGTTGGGTAGGCATCCGAATCCACCAGCGTCGCACGCCAATGGAAGTTATAATCAATCGAGGGGATCTGCGACTGCATATAGAGGTGCGAGGGGAGACAACAATAACCATAGAAACGAGGGGTGGCAATGTTCAGAATATAGGTTTGAAAATTATGCTGTAAGAACGGTCTGTTATAGATGTAGCAAGGCAAGGAGTTGCCAACGGAACAACGCAGCATCTAACCAGCACAGTCAGCAGCAAAGAGGTGAAGATAGCAGCAGAGGAATGCCCAGAGGAGGTGGAAACACAACTAGGTGTAGAGGCGGGTACTCACAGGGCAGTGCCGCTGCCCAACAGGAAAACTAGCAAGGACAGTGGATGAGAGGATCCAACCATTGTCAACAGGTAGCAGCGGGGTCCAGGAGGAGTGGAGCTATCAAAATCAGCTGATCAGGACGGACATATCCAAGGAGTTGCTGGAAGAAGACAACCCAGAGGTCGTTGAACCAGAGACAGGATTGACAGAGGTGATTGTCACCATGGAAGGTAAGGAATTTAAAACACTAATAGATACTGGGAGTGAAATATCTGTTATTTCCGAAAATGTTTTAGAAGAATTAAAAGAAGTAAATAAAAATATTCCATCTTTACCAGTTGTGGGAGTTACTATAGTAGGGGTTACGGGGATTAGGAGTAAGCGAGTTACCAAACAAGTCCAGTTAAATATGATAATAAACGGGGTGGAATTTGAGAATACCTTCTTAGTAGTCTGAGGGTTGAATTTAGAGGTGATTTTGGGAAATGATTTTTTGAAAAGACAAAGCAGTAATTGATTTTAATAAACGGGTGGTAGAGTTAGATAATGAACATAAACCAGTAAGGGATAGTTTTAAAAGGGTGCTAGACAATATAAGAATTTCGGGAATAAAGTTAGTACACAAACAGGTTGATAGGGGGGACACAGAAGTGAGAGTGAATGGATGTAGAGAGAGTGAAGAGAGAGAGATAGATGAAAGTGAAGAGAGAGTATGGGAGAACAGGGCACATAAGTTTTTTAATGAGGGTGGAGTTGTACGGAGTCCCCAATGTAAGGAGTTGTGGGCAGTAGTGGACCGTTTTAAAGAGGTGTTTGCGGAGTTACCTGGTAGAGCCAGGAACTATGAGTGTGAGTTGAAAGTACGGGAACACACACCCTTTGTGCAGAGAAGTTATCCGGTACCCTATTCTAAACGAAGAGCTGTTCAGGTAGAGTTAGATAAAATGATAGATGGAGATATAATTGAGAGGTCAGTGTCACCCTATTCTAATCCGTTGGTTGTGGTTATAAAGAAGGATGGGAGAGTATGGTTATGTCCAGATGCACGTAGGATAAATCAGATTATGATTCCTGACTGGGAGTCACCCGAACCCATGGATGAAATATTTCAATAATTTAGTGGTGTTAAATATATGACATTGTTAGATTTAACCGCGGGTTATTGGCAGGTCCCATTAGAGGTAGAGAGTAGGAAATATACTGCTTTTCTTTTCAATGGAAAAAATTACCAATTCAAACGACTACCATTCGGACTCAACACTAGTGTGGCCAGCTTTATAAAATGTTTAGATGAAATTTTGCAACCTAAGAATTTAGAATTTTTAACTGTGTACTTTGATGACATTTTAATAGCTTCTAGGATACTCCCAGAGCATGTGGAACATTTGGAATATGTGTTAGATAAGTTGCAAAGAGGGGGGTTGACCATTAAGTGGGAGAAATCTGAATTCTTACAATAAGAAATACACTTCTTGGGTTTCATTATTTCACCTGAAGGCATACAAGCTAACCCCGAAAAGGTAGAATCAATCATGCGTTTCCCCGAGCCTAAGAACATTAAACAATTACAACGTTTTTTGGGTTTATGTAATTTTTATAGAATGTTTCAAAAGAATTATGCACAAGTAACCTCAAAATTAAGTGCAGTGTTACAGAAGAATAAACATTGTTGATGGGGAGAAGCAAAGAGGGTCGCATTTAATGAAATAAAAGAAAAATTTTCTAGTATGATAATGATGAATCATCCTAATTTTCAGCAAAAATTCTATTTACAGACAGATGCCAACAACATAGCCCTCGGCGCCGAACTATACCAGGAGGATGAAGACAAGGAACACCGAACAATAGCTTTTGCCAGCCGAACATTGTTACCAGCGGAGAGAAATTATACGACCACAGAGAGAGAGCTGTTAAGCATTGTATTCGCGGTGAAGAAATTCCGGACCTACCTTCTAGGGAATCAGACGGTCATCAGGACCGACCACAAGGTGCTATCTTTTTTAAATACTTGCAAATTAACGCATAGTCGACTAACCAGGTGGGTGTTAGCCTTACAAGAATATAATTTTTCCTGGGAATACCTTAAGGGGGTAGAGAACAAGATACCTGACACTCTATCAAGGGTAGACATAGAGGGAAATAAAACAGGGAGAGATTTAAAAGAAATAGAAATTTTTAAACTCAGTAGGGAAGATAAGCTTTCAAGGAGGAATTGAAAGACATTAAAGCAATGCAACAATCTGATGTGAAGTTGGGTAAAGTAATAGCGAGTTTAGAGTCGGACTTAGATAATTCTGGGTACAGCCAATATTTTAAGATACATCAAGGAATTTTATTTAAGAAAGTAGCGGAGGTGAACATGACTGGAGGTTAGTGGTACCAGAGGGTTTAGTGGATAAGATAGTATGGGATTGTCATATTAGATATAGGGACTTTGGGGCAAGAAAATGTGTAAATGTATTGAAAGAATCATGCTTGTTTAAAATATGGAAAGGCGAGTTAGAAACTTACTCCGGGGGTGTGATTTGTGCCAGAAATTGAAAGTAGTCAATTATCGTTTGGAGGGAGAATTAAAATTTATTAAAGTAGAAAGACCTTTCGATTTAGTTGCTGTTGATTTGTAAGGTCCATTACCCAAGGGTAGAGGGGGAGTGATGTATGTCTTTGTAGTACTGGATACTTTTACCAAATTTGTAAAACTGTATAGCATGAAGAGGGCGACAAGTAAAGTTCTAAGTGAAAAAATAACAAGAGATTATATGACCAAAATAGGGAAACCCAAAGTAATACTTTCCGATCATGGGCCCCAATTTATTAGTGGGAAATGGCGACAAACTCTAGGTTGGGAAGGAATTATACCGAAACATACCGCGGTGTACCATCCCCAGTCAAATCAGGCCGAACAGGTAATGTGGGAGATAGGTAGGATTTTTCGGGTGTATTGCCATGCCAAGCACAGCGAGTGGCCTATGTATGTGAGTAAAATTGAAGAATGGTTAAACTGTACGACCCATGAGTCAACACCGGGTTCATGCCATATGAGCTAGTAAAGGGGACACGCCCACCAAGAATTTTAGAACAGCTGTTTAATTATCTACCGGAGAGTAATACAAGAGGTTTGGACATAAAACTTAGGCTAGCTAATGAGAGTTTACTAACCAAGGGTGAAAGAAGGAAACGACGGCATGACACGAAAGGTAAATGGACCAAGTATGAAATAGGTCAACTAGTGTTGGTAAGAAGACATGATTTATCAAATGCACAAGGTAAAGAAATTAAAACATTCTTTTTATTGTATGACGGTCCGTATGAAATAATAGAAGTTAAAATGGACAACGTATACGTGTTACAAAATTAGGTAACAAGGGAAATAGTAGCACAACGCTACAAATTTAAAGATTTATTGGTCTAAATAAGAATAAATGTATAACAAATGTATTTGTATATGTACATGTTTTCAGAAGGGACTCTCCCCCATTTTCGGGCGGTCATGGCCTCACCAGCCCTGATCATGGATTTTGGCTTTTTAGGGGCGGACCATGGTTGGAGCAAACCTCTGGCATGGGGTAAGACAACAATGGTCTTCCTCTACAAAATTGGTGTAAGTAGAAATTATTGATTTTGAAGGACGGGGAGGGGGACCCCTAAACATCTTGAGTAGACTTCAGGGTCATAAGTGTATTGTGTTGTGCACTGCTCAAGATAAAACTTAAATTATTGGTATTATGTGAAACAGTATTATTTTAGATCAAAATTATTCTATAGTTAGGGCTGTGATTTTTAGAGAGAATTTATTTACATCAGGCATTTTATTTACATACAAACATATCCCGGATTTTATTTTTTTAATGGTACTTGTACACTCCATGGTGAACCCCCAATTTTGCAATTAATTTGTATCGCCACCGTTTTGGTAATTGACAAATTTAATTAAAGAAGCCATGGGGTAGGTGCCAGCTTTAGAGAGTTTAATAGTACATATATATACTTATGTATAAATCAATACATATTATGAAATAATAATTGTGAATTAATTAAATTATTAATTTGTACCCACTATTTGTGATGCTCAGTAAAGACATTGTGAAAAGAAAGTGACGAAAGAAACAGAATGGTGTACGATCACACATTAAAGATGTTGTAATATAAATGTAAATAATGTTATAAGTTTTTTGATTTTATATATAAACATATCAGTGATAAATGCGATTCCCCATTTTCAGGCGGTCACGTGTGAATATACTTTTCTTTTACCATTTTAAAATACTACAATCCTTATAATACTCAACGCTGCCAGAATTTTACTTACCGTCATAGTCCCCATTAAACTTACCTTAAAAGAAACTGCCCAGGTCGCCACGATGGTTTAAGGTTATACATCGAAACCTTCTACACTCTTGCCCTTATAAAAATCCCGCTATCTGACCACCCTTAGAACTCAGAAAACCCCCTAGAACGTTAGACGAGGTTGTCAGCACAGACTACTAGGAAGTGGTAATGACGAAATAACTAAACTACCACATTTTATATGATGACATAAATAGGTTTACTGTTCTTCTTCAACAATTAAGACGAAAAAACATAGAAATAAATTTTAAAATGATTTCTTATATTATATAAAACAGCCCAGCCTGCTCGCACGCACATTCATACCATTATAAAACCCCTTTAAAAAAATGTAATTATTTGTTATGGATTACCCCACCGGCATCCCTTTTCTTATGGCCACATGCTCTTAAAGTCCGAAAGAGTTTATTTACACTTCCACCTTTCCGTCCACTTCACCGACTCACTCATCTGGTTTTATTCACTTTTATGGTCGGACAACACTTCTACGTAATAACTGTAAATTTAGTTGGGGGCCACGAACCTTAGCGAGCGTCCAGCCGATGCCGCGTCGGTAAGTCGACTGCCTTTTCATGTGGGCGGACAACACTGCCTTTTTTGCTACTAAATTTTGTGACTGTTCATAGCCTTTACTGTTAAAGTCTTCGTCACTGTTCATACAACACGTGTTATTTGTATGTCTTAGACGTCGTTTGTGCGCCCCACTGGTGTTTGTGCGTTTGCGTACATCACCCAGCACTACAGTTCTTAGAATTGTATGGCGTTGTTGCATACCTGTCGCATCCCATTGTACAGCTACAAAGTTTTTACTCTTCTCCCCAACGGAAAGCACAGGCATGTGCGCACTGGAATTCTGTGACTTAAACTGTTGTTGCCCACGCCGCCTTCCAACGCATTGAACCGTTTTATGTAGGTGACTCGCTGTTTTGGGCCCGTATAAATTGAAATAAACAGAATAAAATTACAAAATATAATGGAATGGGTAAGTCATTTTTTTGTTGGGAGTATAACTTTTAAATGAATGTTAATATGCAAGTGATATGAATAAAATGTATCATGTTAGGTTAAAGACGTATGTATATATGTTAAAACAATATTATTTGTATATGTAGATAAATAAGATAAGAAACCAGTACTTTGCTAAAGTCAAACTAGTACGACTAAGAGGGAATCAAATCAGTTAAGGATATGGAATAATGTAAAGCCATTTATTGCTGTTTTGATTGAATGTTACAGAGTCTGGTGGTACTGTGGTGGCGACCCTGTGGTGGCCGGTGCGTCAGGGCCGGGACGTCTGGCGCCTGTCTGGCTTTATGGTGTTGGGATTCTACAGCAGAAAGTCCAATAGTCATGCAGGTGCAGCCACACCCACTGGACTAGGGGGGGTGAGTAAACCATGATTTTAGTAAGGAAGTAAGGGGGGTCGTGGCGCCATATCCTAATTGGTCCTCTTAGGTTTAAGCAATGAGAGTTTTTATGCTTCGGCATAAAACCTCTCATTGGGTGGGGGGGTATTGTGATGGTACAAAAGGGATAGGGTTTTTATATTTAATAATCTGTAGCAAACCATTTTATGTAATAATTTTTTAATCAACTTGTAATAAAATTTTCTTAATAAACACCCTATGGCTTACGCGGTGCCAGGTACAGCAAAGTACGGCGTGACCAAGAATGCATGATTCATCAGAAAAGGGCGTATATGTGCGACGCATGAATTACAACGAGGCGACGATGCTGGACTGCTTTCCGGTACATTATAATATTCCAGAATTTTCCAGCCAATCAGAGCTCGAGTTTGTAGCCACGTGGCCAGCTACACACAAGGAAGAGCGTCATCTCGGCAGCTAAATTAGCCTCAGTTGACTAGAAATCCCCAGACTGTGCGGGCATATAAAACAGTACTCGAGTAAATTAGGGTCGGCCGACCATTAAATCATGTGAATTAATTTAATACAATGGGAAATCATGTTATAGTGATCAATCAGACACAATCTACATGTTATAACAGTTTAAACTTATTTTTGGAGTGTGCTAGGGAAACCGTGAATTAACAGTGGTGGTGTAACAACGTGGATATGACGACAAAAGGATGAGTACCTAATATAAGCAACTGGCCAAATATCAAAAACATTTCAATTTCAAACTTATAAATACATAAACCAATTAAAATGAGAGCTCAAATTTAAAGGGGGTTAAAATAGGAAGAGAGAGAGAGAGTATAAGAGAGTGTGTATAAATATAAAAGCGAAGTACCTGGTTTGTCAATCTTAATTATTCATTTGCAGCTTTATAAGAATTATTCATTTGTAATTTTATATAGATAATTTTGGTTTTATAAATGTGGAGTAGTTTGTGAAAAGAAAGAGAATTTGATGAGTTGTGGGAGAGATTGGTAGAAAGAAAGTAATTTTTGAATAAAAGTAAATGATATTTGATTTATCGATAACCATGTGTTAGCGTAGTTATTTTGCCGCACAAAACCTAATAACATAATTCTGTAACTAAAGAGTTCATCTATACGACCTTGGCTTGACATTGGAGGTAAGTCATGAAACACAATATTTATCTATTTCTTTCTATAATATGATTTGAAATGTTACAAACATCTAAACTAAACTTCACTGACTTCTCATGCTTCAAATAGTACCACATCTTATTGTTCAACTGTCGACTATACTAATCCATCAACTGAGGCTTTTGAAGTATTTTCCAAGTTAACACCTACACCACCATCATCACAGGAGTCAGTAACAAGTTCAATTGTTCAATCACCACAACTAAAAGAAGTTATCGAAACCATAGAAATGCCACTTAAACGAGTTTGTTCAAGTCATAATCCATGTTGCGTATGCTCAAATTATGCTACCAATACACCAATGATTGTAATTCCTATTGAAGCCAGATTACAGGCATTTGCTGCTCTTGGGATATACATTCCTTAAAATAATCGCTGTAGCCTGAAACATATTATTAAAAAAAGATTTATTGCTAACGAGCTTGTAAGTACTTACAGCAATTTTGTCATATATTCTAACACAAGTAATATAGAAGTTACCGAATTATCATTATTTTTTGATAAATTGTCAGTAGCTTCTACCCAGAGAATTCAAGATAAGATTGGCAGTCAGAAGAACGATTAAGAATTTTTACTGGTTATGATTAGGAAAAAGTTCATCAGATAACTCAGACGCCACGTAGTTTAAGAAAATCTTGTAATTGAGATCCCTTACAAGCTATTGTTATATTTTTATTGAAGCTAAAAACAGGAAGCTAGATAATTTTATAAATGCAATTTTAGAAATTAAAGACCATCAGGCGATTTCAAATTGTGTAAAATCAGTTACATCAGCTTTTGAAAAAGACGTTTTACCAAAAACGTTTGGTATTACAGCTTGCTCTAGAGAGGATATGATATGCAAGCACACTTCAGATGTAATGAGAAAGTTATATGATGTTCATGATCAGCTAGTTCTTATATGTGATGGAACATACATCTATCACCAAAAAAGTAAAAATAATGAATACCAAAGAAAAGGTTACTCAGGGCAAAAAGAACCACCTGTGCAAACCTTTTACTATTGCTTTAACTGATGGCCATGTTTTGGATGCTACTGGACCATACTATGCTACCCAAAATGATGCTAATATATTAAAATCTATATTGGAAGAACCTGATGGCTTAAAAAGTATTTTGAAAAAAGGCAATATTTTTGTGCTCGACCAGGGATTTCGGGATGTAGTTCAAGATCTTGAGGCAAAGGGTTTTTAGTTCTTATGCCAGCGTTGAAGGGAAAGAGATATCAGCTAACAACTAAAGAAGCTAATTCATCTCGCTTTGTCACAAAAATTCGCTGAGTCGTAGAAGCTGTACATGGCATTATAGGTAAAAAGAAAAAATTACTACATAACGAGATATACAATCGTACTCTCCCAAATATTAAAGGCGTATGCAAGATAGTGTGTTTTTTTAATAATACTTTTGGAAACCGGTTGAATTCTGATATTGGACTGAACAAGAGTATTGTCAGTTAAATGAAATCAAAAATTGATACAGAAAATACATTGGCTGTAGAAATGGAAGAAAAAGCGTGGAACAGAAAAAAAAAGATTTTCAGCAGGTTTCTTCTAATTCTGTTACAAACTTTCCTGAACTGACAATCAATGAGCTTAAGATATTGTTTACTGGAAGTTACCAATTATTGCAAGCATTTTGCTACTTAGCTGAAATTATGAATGATCAAGATAAAATCACAACAGGCAGTTACCTTAAAATATCTAAGAATATATTGAAATTTGATGTCAGATCGCGTCACAAAAATAAAAAAACTTATTAAGTGTTACATAGAGTATGAACCAGACATAAACTGCATTGATGGCATAAAGCGATACACATGTTATTGTGCAAATGGTTTAAGGACAGTGGGACGTTGTCATATAGCAGCTATTATTTATTATCTTTCATATGCAAGATATATGACAAATATTATATGGCCAGCGGAATTATTAACACATATCTTTGACCATAATGAAAATGAAGAAATTATACCCATTGTAAGCGACAGTGAAGACAGTGACGATGAAGAAGCATAGTCTACACTTTTTCTTTACAGTTTTACAGTATTAGTGAAGACATTCTGTACAACATAATTTTTTGTCAAACCATACAACTTAAAGTTTTGTGTATAAAAATAATGAAAATTAGAATTTAAAATATTGTTTTGTTATAAATTAACATTATGAATCATCAGATTAGAAAAACCAAAGTTTATTTAATATTTATTTTTATAAATGTTGTCAATTAAAAAGTTGGATACGTTATGTGTTTTTTCAAGCAAGTTTATACGTAGTAAAATAGTATATAATATACATAATTATATAAAATTAATTCGAATATTCATCAAAATTGTTTTCTTCGGGAAAGTGAAATGGTTTCCACATTTCCTCCAAAAATGTGGTGCCGACCTTGGGACTTTGGGAATCTTCTGACTTTATAAAGGTAAGCCGAAAAGAAAAGAATATAATCGGGGCTTAGTCATTTCTTTTCTTTACTTTTATTTTTTCGAAAAGTTACAACAGAAACACAGAAAGAAAGATATTCATGTGTTTGAGAATAGAACACTGAATCTACACACACACACACACACACACACACACACCCACACACACACACACGCACGCACGCACGCACGCGCGCGCGCGCGCGCGCGCACACACACACACACACACAAGAATAGGAAACACTTTTTGTTCTTGTCTTAACAGTACAACTAAGTTCTCTAACAAGATGTATAAAATGCTCTTAGTTATTACTGCTGGAGATAATTTCAAAAAGTTCTCAGTTTCAGGTTGCCATTTAATTGTGTACATCTGATGTTTGTTAAAATATTACAAGGAAAGAAAAGAAGACACTAGTCAGACCAGTCAATAAGATCATGCACTGTGATTGCGTAGAAGATACATACAGTTACCTGCTTGTATCGCTGTTTCAGTTCTGCATTGAGGAACTCTTCATGTGACTGAATGTTGGATACGTACAAAAGCAACTCTGGAAGCTCCATGAACTCTGCAGCTTGTCTGATTTCCTAAGTATATTAAGAATACACTGTATTCAATTTTAAAAACGCCATTCTCAGTTTTACATTAAAATTTAATTTCAAAATGGACATATAATATACTTACTACTGGATTTTCTAGTGCATATTATTTATTATTTTTAGAAAGCATAAACTGACCATACGTCACTTTTCAAAATACTTCAGTAACTTCCACTAACCCCTAATATAGTATTTATACAAATTTATCTTACATAATTGTAAGTTATAATATTGCAAACATATTTTAAACTCTATTTTATAATATAAAATTAGTTATCTCTTTTTTGATGAGGCAACATGCTCATGTTGTCATAATGAAGACTGAAGACTTTACCAAACATATTTAAGTTTACCAGTCATTACCATTTGGTGCTGATAATTAGTAATAAAATCCTTTGTCTCCATTAAATATAAAGTTAGCAAAAGAAAGACAACTACCAGCATGCTTTGTAAAGGTCAATAATTAATGTTGTTTCTTACATTAATGAATTACCTGTTTTGTATTTACAAAAAACTATTAAATTTAATGGTAACATAACCGTATTAATTAGCATGCAACATCAATAGTAAATATTTCAGAGCAATGTATTTCTAAAGTATTCTGCTTCATATATCTAGTGATAATGTTTATTACTATAACACAAGTTACTAATTTACCTATAATATAAAAAAAAACTAATTGCTAATTTCTATGACAATATAGTCTAAATAAAGAAATTATAGTTTGAAATATAGTTTAAATTTTACCACTGCCAGCTTCATATTTTGTATGGAACCCTGGATTGATTTGACTTCTTGCAATATGTAAATGAATACCATAAAAGCCATTTTCATAAACATGTTTATGAAGTAGTAGAGATGTTATGATGCTTTCATTGCATCTCCAGGAAAGAAAAGTCAATATAACCCACCCTGCATTCTCTAATTTTAAATTTGCTGCTACAACTTTTTCTGACCAATTACCCATCTAGTCAGTCTGATTATGAAAGTTTAAGAACTTTTCTGGTGCAGACTTTACTGAGTTTTCTTTACTGAAGATGACATTTTTGTTTTCAAAATAAGATAATTATTCTAGCTAACTAACCCGTTCACAAAGAACAGAAATAATGTCTGGTTTTATGTATTAAAATGTTATAAACTAAGATTGGTAGTAAAAATTAGGTAGAACGTGGTGGTTATCTAATTTTTTTTAAATATCAATTCTGCTTAAACAATACTCTTTAAGTTGAAGCTCAAATAATTCAGGAATTAATTTAGGATAAATTATGGTCTTTTTTAATCTTGATAATTCATCTACAGTTTGTTTTTTTATATATATACAGATTACAAATTAACACTTTCACAAAACTGCCACTCAAATAACAAAATTATGATCAGTAGTTTTATAACATTGTTTTCAATTTGTGTTATCGGAACTACAATTTAATGATACTTTATATAACGGATACTGCTAACTGGTCACATTCTTCTTTAAAAAAGGGGGCATTTATGAAAACTATTCCTTTACTGGAAATAAATTTAGGTCATCAATATACCATTCCTTTAGAGATAAAAGGATGCACTGACACAAAAGTTGCAATTGTTATAGGCAAAGAAAATGTGAAGACGCAATTATTTTAATTCAGAAACAAATAATGGATTCATCTAACACAAAGTTTGTAGCTGAAAAAATAACTTTTTTAAAAGATTCACATGTGCAGACAGTATCACAACGATGTGTAAAAAACTGTGATACATGTGTAAAAAAACATGTACATTAACACAGTACCACTTTTAAGACACTGTAGACTGTAAAATGTAAGGTGCTATCATGTATACTTGAATAAAAAGTCATGCTAGCAAATGGATATTCACTTTTTATTAATTTTGACTTAAGAAGAACAAAATGTCTGTAACTAGAGAGGTGTTGTTTCTCATCAAACTGGGAAGCAATACAAAAATGTTTAATAATAATTTGTTGAACATTTAGTCTATCAACATAAGAAATGTATTAAGAAATAAACAAAACATTCATGTTCTTGGCACATAGAGATGTATGTGTATCAGACTAACTTTTCAAATATTTTTTTTTAAACAAGATCTGTATTCCTACTTATGGTTCATATTTCTTAGCTAACCAAAAGGTGATTCAATTTAAATAATGAAAAGATTACTTTAGTAATCTACTGACTGACAACTTCAAATCCTTTAATAAAATTTAAATTCAATTACTTTACAGAACAGAACAGAACTGTGACCACTATTTTTAGTTTTGTTTTTAAAATTTTTTTAAATTTTATGGAGAATATTATTACATATTTTAACAGTTACATGCTATTATGGCAACAGCTTTGAACTATATTCACTATTAATACTTCGCCTACCCAATACTATACTCCTTAGAATTCATTATATCAAAAATTAGTACATTAGTTAAATGAATTTATTTTTAGTATTGTTTTAATCAATTATTATGGAAGAAGAAAAGTGGTACATACTGTGTTTAAAAGCTTAAAATTTTCTCTGTAAGTTAGAATTGTATACTTGTTTTGTTCTAACAATAAATTTTATTTGACGTTCTGCCTTTTATACATTTGTAGATAAAATAAAAATTATTACAATTATAAAACATACCTCAAAACATTATCAAAATAATTATATCAAAACAACCAAAATCCTAAAATATATTACTAACTAAAATATATTATTAACTAAATAAAATATACGTCACTAACTAAAATATATTATTATGACATGGAACACAATTGTTTTGGATAATGTGCCTCTGATGAAGCTCGTAATGAACGAAAACTGGTTCAGGCAGTGAGGTAAAATTTTAACAATTTTTATCTAAAATAATTGTGTCACGTGTCACAATAATATATTTTAGTTAGTGAAGTCTTTTGAATTTATTTTATTTTTTGGCTCAAAAGAGAATCTTGAAACTGTGACACCCGAAACAATGTGAACAACTGCTACACTAGGGTACTTCTGTTTTGAAGTGACGCCTATAATATTGTATTCAATTAAAAGATGATATTCAAAATGTAATTATATTTATTAGTGAATGGCAAGATACTACTTGCAGTAAGCTATAATAGTGACTACATGTTGTCCCTAAATTGTACTATTACAGTTTCATTTTAATAGTACCTCAATAAGTTTGTATTTTTATTCATTTTAAGAAAACAAATGAAAATTACTGAGTGAAGTGAGACACTAAGACACAAAACAGTCGTCACGGTTCTTTTTCTTTCTTCTGAGGAGAAGAACTTATAAGTTACCAGTATTCTGTGAAACAATACAATCTGTCTATTTTAACATAGAAGAGTGTTTTATACCAACTTTGAGACACATCGTTTACATATTTAGTTTTCATTAATAAACTTATGGAATTGTTGGAGAAATCACTTTGCTTATTAGCCTACATACTGTACAACATTATTGTCAAACACTTCTAATATTCATTAAAAAAACGTCACTGCCACCTAGATTTATCTCTTGTATTGTAAATATTACCATAACTATGTCACCTTATAAGTGTAAATATACGCAAGTAATAAATGTAATTTCATTTAATAAACATTAAATATAATATAAAAATTTGTGCTGTCATATCATGTTAATATTCTATTTTTTAATAAAACTGTCTCCCTCTATTTAAAACAATTTTTTTTATAAACATCTACAATTGATCATAATATCACCATCATCATAGTGTCACCCATTTAAACAATAAATTCTTCATTATCGACTCTGAACAAAAATTTGATAAAATTTCTTTAGGAATAAAATATAGACACAGAATCTAACATGTTTTATAGTGATAAGGTTAGATGCTGGACCTCGTTATATCAAAAATATATTATAAGGAAACACAGCAAACTTCTCAAGTTCATTGAGTTCACAATCCACAAGCATATGCGAAAAACAACTCAAATTTAACACAGCTTCATCAGTCATGGAGATATGACTACAAATTTAGTACTAATCAGAAGTATTATATACATTTTTTTTATTAACATTTCACAAAGCATATATGTCACATTTCACATTTTTATATGTTATGTACACATGTGTATATATAATATATAATTGTCTTGTTGATACATCCTCTTCATTCACTTTTTTAAAATATTATAAGTTTATATTTTATATAAGACTCTGTATTTCTAATCCCAATGAGGAAGACGGACACCACGTCGAAACGTTTGGGACATAAAACCAAAAGTAAGTGTTCACTAGTGAAAGTTTGAGTACAGTAGAACCTCGTTAACCCGGATCAACTGGGGCCGGGGCCGATCCGAGTTAACGAAAATCCGGGTTATCCAGAGAATGAGGGAAAAACGATAAAAAAGAACATGTACTTACCAAAAATATTTTTAATGGAGTTTAAAAATTATTATCGGCACACTTTCACTTAAAAACACATAATATGTATTTACACTGTACACAATATAGGTACAAACTAGTCGGTAGTAAAAAAGGCAGTGAGCTTTTGCTGCCTCAGTTTTGTGTATCGCTTACGAGCAGCACGATCTCGCATCCACTTTACCATTAGAAGCTCGTTTGGCGATGTTTCGGCTTGACTCTCGAAATAAACCATCAATTTATCTATGTCTGCTACTGCTTCTGCGTGGGTCATAACCACAGCTGGTTCATCAACACTGTCTGAATCCTCTTCATTTTCATTTTCTGTAACACTGCATGATGCAATAATTTCTTCCTCTGTGATCGCTTTATAACCTCCGTCATTGTCAATTTGCAACCAATTGTCAATGTCTTCTTCATCAACATCGGAACAGCCATCGATATTTTTAAAAATGTCTATAAAATCTTCTTCCACACTTGTTTTTTCTTCTTCTTCTTCAATTGTATTGTTTTCTGGCAAGTCACACACACCAGGCTACAACTTTTTCTATGACTTTATCAAAGTTTCTCTTCCAACCTGGCCCCAAGCTTCCGCAATCATATAAATAACAGTCTTTACGTTAAAAGATTTCAGCACCTCTACCACACCATGCTCTCCTTCGTCCTCTACCAGTTGACTCAGCATTTGCCTTTTGTACACTTTTTGTATTTTTCTAGAACTCCTTGGTCCATCGGTTGAATGAGAGAAGTTACATTAGGTGGTAAAAACTTCACTGAAATGTCATCTTTGACTAGTTCATTGACAGACAGATGCGAAGGCGCATTGTCAATCAGCAAAACCGCCTTGTTGGTAAGGCCACAGTTCTTCAAATATTTTTTTACTGACGGCACAAAATTCTCGAAAAACCATTGTTTGAAAATGTCACTAACCATCCAAGCACTTTTTTGTGAGCTGTAAACGACAGGCAATGAGCCTCGTTTCACATTTTTCAATGCACGGGGGTTTTTAGACTTCCCTATTATAAGGAGAGGAATTTTGTGCTTTCCTGACGCATTACTGCAAGCCATTATGGTGAGGCGGTCTTTCCCTTTTTTATACCCTTTCGCTGAATCTCCTAATTTTGAGGCTAGTGTTTTACTCGGCAACATCCGGTAAAATAAACCGGATTCATCGGCATTGTAAACTTGATCTGCAGTCAGTTCTTCCTTTTTAATAAAGTCTTCAAACTCTTTTTTAAATTTTTCTGCCGCTTCAACATCACCTGACAAGCTTTCTCCAGTGATTGTAAGTTGACGCACTCCATGCCGTTTTTTCCATCTGTCCAACCACCCCTGGCTAGCTGTAAAACTCGGGTCTCCATGGGGCAACTGATTGTTCAAACTCAATGCTTTCTGTTGGATGATGGGTCCAGAAATCGGCAAACCACGTTCTCTTTCAGCACAAAACCAAACAAACAATGCTTCATCCAGAGTTTCTAGTTTAGCAGTTTTTGCTTTACACCGATTGTCCAAACTGTCCTTAGAAATCATTTTGAAACAAAAGTCTTCAATGCGTTTTCTGTTCTTTTTCCAATCAGATACGGTCGACGTTCCTACTCCAAACTCAGCAGCAATGTTCTTTAACGATTCTCCCTTATCAATTCTTGTAAATGCTTCCATCCTTTTTTTCATAGTCACAACAATGTTTTTACGTTTCGTCGCCATCACGAACAACGCGCTAACGAAACAGCACAATGATACTGTACCTCGACAGTGACACTAGGACAACACGCGAACACTACCGAGATTGCAGCCCAACTGAGGAATGTTGTTTCTAGGTCAATGTCAAGTGCGAGGCGTGGGGAGGGGAAGGAGAGGGTTGAGTCACCAGTTTGCTGCGTAGCAACAGCAGGTGGGGTGAGTGCAATGAACTCGCCCGCTGGAGGCGTGGGGAGGGGAAGGAGAGGGTTGGCAGGTGGGGTGAGTTCAATGAATTCGCCTGCTGGCAAGTGAATTCGAGTAATGTACCTACTGAGAATAGCGATTTATCGTCTGTAAAACAAGTCTTCATTTGCTACGCTAAACAACACAATTTTTTTTTTTAAACTGGTCCGGGTTAAAGAGGTCCGGGTTAACGAGGTTCTACTGTATATCATAATATAATATATAATATATTTGTTATCTAGACTTATAATAAAAATATTTATTTATATACCGGTACTACACACTTTATCAAACAAAAGTTTTCTGTGTTATTTACTGATGAAGTTGTCTGTGGCATTAAGATGTTTCAAGCCACTATAGTCTATTATTATACGTGAACGGATTTTGAAATCAACAAATTTAGTAAGTTTGCTGGTTCTCGGTATTTTCAAGTATAACCCATATTACAGTCTATACAGAAAAAAACAGTCATGTTACTTTATGGTAGCCGATTCAGTCCTGCACGAAAAGTTTCTGTAGTGAGGAGACTCAATGTGATATCTGGTAGTGCTGACAAAAACATGGCACTGTGCATTCTGCTGCCACCATAAAGTAACACAACCGTAGTTCACTTTCTTAATCTCAATTTGCACAGTACACGCACTAGAATATTTTTTGTTTTACATGTACAACTGAGTGTGGCCTGTAATGAAGTGTTATACAAAATATGCCATAATGTAATCTGCTGTATTCTCACCACAATAGAATTTTTGAAATCACACAGAAGCCCCTTACCAAATAATGTCTTATTATATAATTTTTATAAACATACTAAACTCACAACACACACAAAAAAATGTTTGTAGGGTACTCAGCATTTACTTCTGCATTTTATCAAATCCACAAGCAGTCACAAAGCACACCATATCATCAGATATACAGTACTAACTAGCAAAAGTAAATTCTCTTATATACGCAGTACTTAATCAGTAATGATAGAATGATGATGATTTTTATGTAACAATAACCCTTTTGTAAACTAAATGTTTCTTTGAATTAAATAATATGATTGATATATTTATACAATTTTAAATCGAAGTAATTTATTTTATTTACACTTACATATATTTGTCAACTGATTTTGTCATGTACTTTTGTACATGAAGTCAATTTTATAATGGTAAGAATGTGTATGTAGACACAAATAAATAAATATTTTTGCATATGAGCACGCACACTACACACAAAATTTACATAGAAATATTATTTTAAAAACAATCAAACAATGTTTTACATTACAAAATACATGTGAGTGCTAATAAAACAAATAATCTATAGTAATAAAGACTTCATTTAATGCAAATCAGTAAACTATGAGAAAAGCATCTGAAATAGGTACCGTACTTAATAATTGTGTGTGTGTGTGTGTGTGTGTGTGTGTGTGTGTGTGTGTGTGTGTGTGTGTGCGTGTGCACTATGGTGGCAAGTTTAATGTATCCTAAGATTTATAAGTATCCAGTATTAAATTCAATGAACAATCAAATATGTACATACACACATGAAAATCAGCCCTTGTATTAGAAGTGCAATAAACGTAGCCCTCACATTTTGCATATACCAGAAAAAGAGCCCTTGTTTCATTTCACAGAGATATGAACGAAAGTGAACCAAAGCAACGTTCAAACAGATTTTTTTAACCTTCCAACTGCCACAATAAACATTTTTTTTTTTTTTTTGCAGATGGAAACCAAACTAGAACTCAGAAATTGTAAAAAATTATTTCCTAAACATACAAACAACACACACACACACACACACACACACACACACACACACACACACACACACACACACACACACACACACACACACACACACACACACACACACACACACTTTGTACAGAAATAGGAATTGTACATTAAATAATACTTGTAATTAACTATGAATATTATACTTATGCCTTGAAAATGCATAAACAAGGTGCAAAAATAATGAAGTAATTACCAATGTTAATCACTATTTAGTTAAATGTGACTTGTAGCCTAATCATAACTCAAATAGTAATTATACTTACTATTGAATAATTATTTAATAAAAGCTTTAAACACTTTCAAAACATAAGGCATATGCCAAAACAATTAATAAATTTATCAACATACCAGGACATACAAAAGACAACCTAAATTCTACAAAAGTCATGAGGAATACAAGAAGTAAATGATAATTTGGAACGAGTTGAAGCACCATCAGAAGGTGTCAAGTACAAGATAGAAAAGACAGCTATGAGTATGAAGTGATCATTCTTTTTGATTGTTTTTGACATGATAATGTCTTTTAGCTGGACATCATTTGAAACTTTCTGTAACATTTTATTTACCGTCACGCTCTATGACATCATCTTTCCCACACTTTCGATTCCCCACAGTCTATAAATCTTCGGTCTCTGTCATTTTTAACATGATAATGTTTGTTATATAGTAAATATATTTGTTATATAGTAAATATTTATTAATTGTTAAACTTTCACTTGTGAACTTACTTTGTTTTTTCACAAAATACATTTTTTTGTTTTTGTTTTTTGTATAAAATATTAATAAAATCTAACTAAATAACAAAGAAAACTCTTGGTCCATATACGAATAACCTACTATATAAAAACCCAATAAAACAGCAGTATACCCAGTAGGTTGGGGAAGCAGTAAAAAGGAAAGAAAAAAGATAAAAAGGTAAAAACAATTTTAATAAGGGAAATTTATAAGGTCAAGAAGCAGAGAAACCCCAAGACACGAAGCCAATAACAAGTTAACAAAGAGCTGTAAATAAACATTAAATGAAACCGAATATTCAAATAAGATGCATTGAATTAATGCCACAAAGACTTGAAAACACAAGAGGAGGAATTTACTTATATGATAAGAAAGAAGAGACAAAATATGTCAAGGTTCCTAAAAAGAACATAGAAATAAGAAGAGCTATTCCCAAAATGTTGATAAAGGAATACATGCCCAATTGAAACTAAATTAAAACCCATATATGTTAGACCCAGTAACTCAAGTTACAAGATACAATAAAATTAAAACTAAATATTGTAAACTAAGTATAAGTCTAATGTAACAGCAAACCACTAAAAAGACTACCATAGTGTAGAAAATATATAGTGAAGTGATATGATAAAAGTTAGAAACTACAGTAAGTGTAGTGAACAACATAGTTAAAAATCTATAAAAAACATTCAATGAAGGAGTTGAAAAAAATGATTTAAATGGACTACCATGAGTGTAGAATAATACTAGAAAAAACATAAGAATCAAAGACAGTCTAATGACTGACAATATTATTAGTAATAAGAGTGTTTAAAATTATATATAAGAAGTATCACTACTAATAATATGTTTCAATTGCAGTTAAATAAATTATCAGAAGGACATAAATACCAAAGGACAGTTCATAACTGAGAGTATGACTAGCAATAAGATGTTTTTACTGTTTGTTAATCAAATTATATATTAGATAAATAAGGATAATAGATATAAGATGTTTTTATCACAGTTAAGTTGTTACCAGAAGAAACATAAATACAAAAGACAGTTAATGACTGACAGTATTGCTAGTAATAAGATGTTTTTATTTTCTAATTAAATTATGTCTAGGGAATATAATAGGCATAAGATGTTTTTGTTATAATTAGATGATATATAAAAATTAGTAGAAATAAGATGTTATGTTTATTCAAAATAATGTTAAATAATTTTCAAATTTGTTAAGGCAGAGAAGGCAAGTAGGTAATAGGAATGTTGTATATTTTATTTATTAAATTGTAAACCATATATAAAGTATAAGTGAAACTAACTAACACACTACAATAGAAAAAAAAACAGCATTGTGAACCAAAATCATCTATCATAGAGTCAAAATCAAATAAATAAATTCAATCAAACTACATAATATAATGAATAGAATCTAGTCTATACAACACAAAAATATGAAAATGTAATCAGTACAGATACAAATAATAACAAATGTAATGACAAAGGAAGAAAATTAACTTTAATTGAAAATAGGTAAAACTAGGCCTAAGGAGTACTCAACTCAAATAAAAAGTAAACTGATCAATATTGGTGTATTATAACGACAAATTATTAACAACCAGCAATAATTATGGAGTGAGTAATATTATTTCATGGAAATATTAACATAAAATCACTTATAAACCATTTAAATACTAAATTTGTAAAAAATATGAGGCCTACAATAAATATCAAAAATGGTAAATTTTAGGCTTGAAATTATGTAAAATTAACTTAAGAATATTGCTGAATAGTTAGATTTTCGTAAAATTAATAAATAATTGAGTTACAGCAATAAACAGGAAAATTTGTTATGTATGTTTAAGAATTGAAATCAGATCCAAGACATACAAATTTATAAAAAGACAATGGGAAGAGGAAAAAGACATTTAATAAATTACCCCAAAACGACGACTTTCAGTCATTAGTCTATTGTTAATTGTTAATGTGAACAGTTCAGAAATTACTGACAGAAGACCAAAAAATATGAAAATAATGAAAAAACATTGAGTACAACCTCAAAAAGTATAACAGAGGTTATCAAACGAATTTTAACACCAACATTTGATAATTAGCACCAAACTAATCCAGAACAACTACAATAATAATACCAGTTACAAGAACGAAAAAGCAGCCACCATTTTGAGAAATTTTTAAACCGTATTAGCAAGACACAAACCCAACACATTTGAACACCGAACACTGCACCAACAAACAATCACAGAACAACATTGCCGAAGACGGAAGAACACTCCATACTATTTCCTAGGAATACTACAACTTCGCAGAGAAGGGAATTCTCATTTATTTCTGAGGGAGAAGATCCAACATCGTGTCGGCATTACAAAGCAGAAGTCGAGGTGATGGCAGCCATACTGTATTCACTGCCAGCAACGTACACTGCCTACCCGAGTCAGTGACGTCATTCTACGGATGGTTCGATTTCATTTTAATAATTGACAATTTGCATAATACTGTTATTTTTTTTCAGCAATAATAATTTATTTTAAAATAGTTGTAAGCATTGTATCTTGTTCCTTGCCCTCTCTGACCATTTCGACAGTTCAAAGAAATATACCGAAATATTCCGAATATTTAATTTTGTAAACATATACTTTGTCATTTTATTCACTAGCGACCCGAGCAGAGCTCAACTAAAGCCTGGTCCACGCGCATCAAAGTGGCGCATAATTTTAAATGTTAATAAATAAACATAATTATTCAGGTACAAGAGTTTATATTTATTTGTATAGTAAATATTAGTTATTTATTTCTTCTAAAAAATTATTTAGAGCCGTTCAAGAAATATACCAGAAGGAAGAAGAAGAACAGCAAAGTTAGAAGAGAGGATAATAAATCCGACAACATAAATAGATTGTCTATAGAACAAATATTTTCAAACCATAAAATTTCACCTATTTAATTGGAAGTAATTGAGAAGCATACAAGAAATTAATTATTAATTAATTAATTAAACAAAAAAAATGTATAACTCACAAAAAAATTTTTATTGAAGTGAAACTTCTTTATCGACGTATGAGAGAAATTTTATAGCAATGTAAAAAAAAAATCGTCACGATTTTCGGTTACGCGCCATGTTGTTTTTTTTTTATCAAAGTTCAGTATAGTGACGTAAAGAATAATATATTAGTTTGAAAGTGATAAAATAAAAAGACTTATTATTTGTTATGTGAGAGCAAATGAGAGTTTTCATAAAAATTCAAGTAAACGTCGGCCAATAGACGAGAGAGAGGTGAACCCATGGCCAATCCATCATCCTCAATGAAAAATTGGTTATTGAAAGCAAAGTAATTCAAATTCAAGTGAATTTATAGTAAAAGTGAGAGTGATTATATATTTCGTTTGATAAATCCAACACGTGAGCGTGATTTTAATATTTATTTGAGGTTAACCTCACTTTTTGATTGTAAGTATCAGTAAATGTATATAAATCTATTAAAATTAGCAAGTATTAAAAATCCAACACGTGAGCGTGATTTTAATATTTATTTGAGGTTAACGTCACTTTTTGATTGTAAGTATCAGTAAATGTATATAAATCTATTAAAATTAGCAAGTATTAATAAATATGACTGTAAATCTAGTAAACATTATTATTAATTATTCGTTTTTAATGATTTATTTATTCATTTTGAATTCTATAAAATCATTGCATGTCTACAAGATTAACTGTCATCATATAATTGTATTACTTTGAATAGATAATTCCAATTATTTACTCATAACTTGTGTAATTGAGTAAGTTATTAAATATCTGCTTTGAATTATTTTTATTAAGTTATGACATGAAATATGAATATTAAAGTTCGTTATATAATTTTTGTAAACTGATTAACTAATTTTCAGATTAAATAATGGCAGAGTCCGAAAACTCTATTGAGTATCCAAATGCAATAGTTGTACAAGTGGATGTTCATCATCGTAATTGTTCACAAATCAGTACATCAGCTGAGCGATCGAGACAGTACAGAGATAAGAAAAATAATGAAACTCAAGCAGCGAGTGATCTTTATTCAGTCCAACGGGGATATCCAAAAACAATTAATAATTGCTTTTGAAAATTACATTATAAAATCTGCGTCAATTAGTTGAATTTTTAAGAGACAATTTAAATTTATGTCTACAAAACAGTCCACAAACATCAACAACAAGATCTGGTACTACAATTGACGCAGTTTTTACAAGGCTACTAGAATCCGTAGAATGTAAAACATATATTTCATATTTTAGCTACCATAAGCCATTAATTACAAAAATATTTAATAATGACAACAATGGTAATAATGATGCGATCATAATTGATGAAATACAATAATTATAATAAGAGCAATGATAAAATGAATTACTCATATTATTTGTATGCATGTATATAATAATAAAATAGCTTTAATTTAATACGGAAAAATTTTTTTTTCTTAAGCTTTATCTACCCAATTTCTGTGAAGTTGTAAATAGTAGAAAAATGATATGTCATAAAGAAGTTTCACTTCTTACCTGTGTACTCTGGTACACACACATATTTTTTTATCAATACATTATACATACTTATTAGTTATATATTAATTTGTAGTTATACTACAATATTTGTTATATAGTTATATAGAAAACATGATAATGTTTTCCACAAAATGTGTGATGCAAAATGTGTAACGTCATCGAAAAATGTAGTTTATGTGTGAGTCTGCAGTTTATGCACATTATACATTTCAAAAGCCTAAAAACATTATCATGCTTTGTTGTTTCGGTTTCGTTGAAATTCTTCTTTCTTTTCCAAACAATATCAATACAACTGAAAAAAGCTTTTTAAAATATGATTTTTAATACATAGGAGTATAAATTTAGCAAACAAATGAACAGAAAAATACAACTTTGTTCATATTGTATTTTTACCAGAAATTTTCTGCAGTATGACAACTGCCTGCCAATATCTTAACAAAATAATACCTTACTACTGGACTTTTACATACTTAAAGTAAACTTGAATTTATAAAAAAAATCATAGTTACATATAAGATATACAAAGGGTATCCAGTAAGTTCAGTTTTCAGATATTGCCACGGTATCGATACTAACACACTGTTGTGCATGTGGGCCAGTTGCACATTCATTGGCAAGCCAACAACATTTGTAATAAACATCTGTGCACTGAGTAAGGTTTGTTGGATGCTTTCACAATGTCAAAGAAATTTTTGCTCGCCACAAGTGAAAGTAGGTTTGTGATCTGGTTCTTGAATGCCAAAGACATTAAAATGACTGAAATTCACTATCAAATTTTTGATGTTTATGGAGAAGAAGGAGTGAGCGATTCAATGGTACCAAGATAGATACGACATTTAATAAGTTACATAGAAATATTCATGGCAATGAAAGGAGCAGGCGACCACCTTCAGTGAATGACAACATGATGCTGGCCATTGAAGAGGAGATTACAGACGAGAATAGACGATTCACTATGACGTCACTCTCCTTTCCTAACATTTCTTGTTCATTTCGTTATATGTTTCAAAAACTGAACTACTGGAAGTTGTGTGTACGCTGGGTTCCGAAGATGCTTACAGAGCAGCACAAAATGAAAGGATGGGTAAGTCCATTGACTTTTTTGGCACAATTCAGACAGCAAAGGAATGATTAACTGAGCTGTATAGTTACTGCAAAGAAGACATGGTGTCACATGCAACCTATGAACCAAAAAAATAATCCACAGTGTGGAGGTAGACTTCATCGTCCACATTTTCCTCTTGCAAAATCATGTGCACAATCTTTTGGGGCAAAAAAGGGTTTGCTTATGAATTTCTTGGCTCAAGGCCACACGAACAAATTGGATGTCTACTGTAAAACGCCTAAGAAACTGCGTAGCCTGATCCAAAGTAAGCAATGTAGGATGCTTACCCGGAACATCGGATCATGGCAATGCCCACCCACACACTGGCACTGCAATGCATCATCTTCTCACGCCAAGAGAATATCACCTTTTCAATCATCAGAAATCCTTCCTTGGTGGCTAGCAGTTCATAATGACAACGATGTCAAACAAGCTGCATGGTTCAAATCACAGGTGGGAAATTTCTAGACGAAGGTATACAAAGCCTGGTGCCTTGCTATGAAAAGTGTTAAAAAAAAAAACAGAAACTGTATAGAAAATTAGTTTAAGCTGTGTACTTTAAATAGCAAAAAAAATGTTTTGTAAATACATTCTTAGTTTCCTTTAATACTCTATTGGAACTTACTTTCTGGATAACCCTCGTAAATACTCGTATGTTCTCTGAGCAGTAGAACTTCACTATTTTGAATGAAATACACTTATTATCAGATGAAATCACGTTATAAAATTTTCATTTTTTTAAATCTGTGAGTAAAATTCCTTGCATGTAAGAGTTTTAGAATTAGCTGAGAAACATTATGAGGAAGTGATCATTCATTGTTTCTTATATTTCACTCTTTGTTGTTTAACTTTTGTAACGTGCCGTGGAAAATTTTTTGAGCCCTTTTACAGTATAATTACGTTAGTTTAGCACTAATTTGTTAGTGTCATTTGTAACGTACAGCGAGTTTTTTTCCGGACTTCTGAGGACGAAACCGTGAATAAAATTAAGACTAATTAAGTTTAGAAAATAATAAACTTCACAATTATCATTTTTCTTTCTTCATTTGATTTGCCTTTGTCTTTATCCAACATTTCCGTCCCTTTTTCCTCGCTGTGTCTGTACTCAGTTTATCCGTGGTCCATCATTTCATTTACCCTTGTTGTTCAGATTACTACAGTGTCCATAATGATTTCGGTTCTTGAGATACCGCTAAGTATCTTGTACTGAAAGATTTCCGTTATAACATTTTCAATGGTACTGAAGCTTAGATCCATCACTTTATCATTTTGTTTATTGCACAGATGTTTCAATGACCTCTCAATTATTGATGACATCACTGATCTGGTATTATTCATTTCATTTTCTGTTATATTTAATTTAAATATTAATTTGGTTAAGTTTTTTCTATAATTTTTTAACTCTGTTATTTCTCTGTGTAACTTTTGTCTTTTTCGGTAAAATTCTTTTTCAAATTAATTTAACAACTTCCACTTACCTTACGACTTGGATCTGGCCGGATCTCGTAGTGGAGGTAAACCCATTTCGTTCGACGAACTATGACAGCACATAAAACGAACTAAGGTTTTGAAAGAATTTTAAATCGCAATTTTGTGGAAGAGAAATTAGATTTTTCTTTAATTCGTCTGAATTATTGACATTACAAATCTTCGTGCGACATGTTACGCAATTATTATACCTTACTGACTATAGCTTACCTTGTAATGGACAATTTTACAACTTCATAATTATACACACATAAACAAAAAAACACAACCCAGCTTTGCACACTCTCTACTCACATTCCATTTTCAAAACCCCAATTACCAGATTGACTACATAATTTTTATAACACTACCGATAACGCTTACTTCGGTGACCTCGTGGCCAGCCCGCGGTAGATTGAAGATGTCTATGAAAAAGACGAAAAGGAATTCCAAATTTACATATTAGTGTTCTACACTCCTCCCATACTACCACTGCTTTTAAAAGAACTGCTTTACTTTCATTATTGAAAAATAACGAGATTACACGAGCGTATTGAGCTCGCGTGTCGGCGCCGACACAGTCAGAGACGAACTGGGCAATGTGCTTTCTTTGAGTCGCGGGAAATGAGCAGTCACGGCCATCATGTTTTAGTCGCCGTTGGTGCTTAATTGCGGTGGCATAACCATTTTATGCATGGATTATAACTGGTATATGTGTGGTACCAGAGTACAATATTGGCGTCTGCTCTGCTGATGTCACCAACAGTAGGCGGAGTTTAATGCGACTTCCGGTAGCCGGGTCACTTGGAGCTACTAACTTTTCGTCCCAGCGCCATGTTTGCCTCAACTGTGGGGTCTCTCACGGCGTCATTGCCGCGCCCCGCCCGGCTGGGTTGCATACGGGCGTCGAAACACATGTACAGAGTTCTGCGAATTTTAGGGTGGTAAATTCTTCACCGCATTACTCAACAACAACCTGCGTCTTATTGCGTTGTTTCACTGTTCTGTTACACTGACTGTTATACGGACACATACGTTGCACAATACAATTACAGTTTTACAAATTTATTATGCCAGTCCGCCCGAAAACGAAATAAGTAAAAATATATATATATGCCCCAAACGTTTAAAATAAAACACCCAAAAATGACCCGCTACAATACCCCCTCGATGAGAATTCTGCTGTTCACGACAGAAGAAATCTCATCGATAACCCCGAAGAGGACCGGTGAGGAACTGGGGCCAACAACCCCCTGGTTCTTGATCTGCATGGGTACACGACCCCCCTGGCTCAGCGACTATGGACTCATCTGAACGAGATCACTGGACTTCTCCGTTAGAGATCCCAACACCGAGAAATCGAACAGACTCGCACCACGGTGCACCTCGCCTTTTAACATGCCACCCCCAAAAATCCTCAACCCCTGGCTAAAATTACTCCAGCTCCTCCGCCGATATGGATCCCCTTTTTGCAAGCTGGGCTGCCTTTAGCAAATACTGGGCTCACACATACTAACATTACATGTTACCATAACACATAAAAAAAAATAAAAATTTCTTTTAAAATTTACTAAAAATTTAAAAAATTCAAAATTCAAAAAAAAATAATCTATTATCAAAAAATTCTCTTCCTCTTTTTTCTAATTTTTGTTTCAAACAACTTAACCTAGACATTTCTAATAATATAAACACATCCTTATTCTAACAGGAGAATCACTTATAGTCTACCAATATAATGCAATACAATAAAAGAAACATGGTTAATACACACATAATAAAAGAATCATCATCTAAAATATTCATTCGCTGGCAGGCGAAAAATCTTTTTTTTTTTTTTTTTTTCAAAAAAATTTAAAATTTTCAAAATGTTAAAATTCAAAAAAATTGAAATTTATTCATTAAAAAAATTTTATTAAATTTATTTATTAAACAACATTTATTAAAATTATTCAAATATTGGTTTGAATTAGTTAAACAAACAAATTAAAATTGGATTCCTACTATACAAGCTTAGTAGGTGTATGACCTCATCAGCTGATCGTAACTAGGTCAAGTCCAAAACCCTTGACCTACATATGTTACGTATAAGTTCTGAAAACACATTGAACATCTGTAATATCCTAACTTTGACATACAAAACCTAATAACATACAACATTTAAAATAAACAAAATATTAATATAATAATCAAGTTGACATTTAAATTATTTAAAATAAACAATTCTTGATTTTACATTATTTTCAAATTTTATCAAACTTCTGTCACTGGTTGAAAAAAAAATAAACAATTGTATAATCTTGATTATAAATTCCTCTCTTTAGTTAACAGTTTAATTCTACATTACTGTGGGTGTTGTAACTCATTTATTCTCATTTAATATACTACTGGATCTGTGTACATATATGAACTTTCTCCCTCTGACTCTAATATTAATCAACTCAATTATCATGACACCCATCTCTATCAAAATATCTACTAATCAGGACACTCTAAACCCCAACTTATCATTTAACACAATTCGCCACCTTCTCTACATATAAAAAAAAAATACTCTCTAACCCTTTGTATATAGGATACGTGTTTCCCCGCCCCCAAAAAACTCAATTCCCTTATTTGGCGGCCCGGATCCTACCTAAGGCGGCCCCTTCCCTATTAAAATCTATCCCTATCCTGTCCCAACCCTTGTTGCGGACTCCTACATTACACTACCCTCTAATACAAAATTGCCATCCCCAAAAATCTCAAACTCATTACATTACTGCAAATACACAAAATAACCTCATTAACTATAAAAACAACAATATGTCACTCAAAATCTACATAAAGTCTCCATTACAACTGTGTCAACATTAATACTTCACCAACTCTGTTACATCACATCAACTCAAAAACCACATTACATTATATTCATCTCCACTATTTCACATTCAACTTTTAATTCAACTTGGACAGGTGTCTACGTGTCCCATAAAACATTTATCACCCATGAATTATCTTTTATTAATTTGCATAAATTATTGTTATTTTATTTCTCATATTCTTTTTATCCTTACTTCAAAATATCTGTAGTACATTAAACATTAATTACTTGTAACATTTACAAACCAATATACCAGTGACGTTATTGCTGATCAGCTGATCCTCCCAACACAATGAAAATACATCTTAAAATTGAACAAATTACATGGAATATACATATTTATTTATATTTATTCTCCTTTCTCACCTCATTGTTTCCCATTTCTCTGATTCTGGTTATTTATGTTAGCCTGCCAGACGATTTACTTATTGGCTTAAAAAAAATACACACATAATAAAATTAACTATTTTTACAATACCTATACCTAACATACAACAAGTAAACACTACATTTAAAAACGCATAATGAACACCTTATTTTTTAAATATCTAAGCAGCTAGTTACCTGAACAGAGCACAAGCAGTTTTATTTGAATTAAACTTTGAATAAGCAAAAACTTTTACGTCATAAACTTTAAATTCGTGACTCCTTTGCGTCACCTCCCAGCCACACACACTATTTCAGATTATGTTGGACTGTGGCGCCCATTCGCTTCCACAGAGACTGTATATTTTGGAGCAGGGTTTTACCTCTCCGTGTCTCTGCTTCCGCTGTTAAGTTTTAAAGTTAGTGAACATCATAATGTTCTTGTTAATAATCATACACCCTTAAAACGGATCTGCCACCTGGCTCTGCTGTTCCTCCTCGAACAGAGTGGCAGCCGCTGTTCCATAGTTTCCGGGAGATTTCCTCTAATTGTCCCCCCATTGAATTTCAAATATATACCAATTTCAAGTCAGCTATGGTCAAGGGACTTGATATGACCATAGCTGGCCGCTAGCCAAAACCACGGTTAGTGCTGGTAAGACAGTAACCGCCCGAAAAGTCGAGGAAATCTAAACTTTTATTTCACTGCCTGTTTCATCAATACCATTATGTGCGACACGTTATTTAGTATTGTGTGTAAAATTTTTTATTTACACGGATAAGGTGTGCCGCACATTTATCGCCCTTTTGGCCTCCGATGGAGGTAACACTCACTGCTACCCCCAACCCTTTTCGCTACTTGTGAGAGCACAGGCCACCCCCACAGTAGCCACTTAATAACTAACTAATTACTTAATAAATGAAATTAATCTTTCTACAAATGCCGTTCAACACCCCATTGTTATTATCACTTCATTGAGCACCAAACTACCCCCCAAAGTCATCCCCACTTCTTGTATTGACAACAAGTTTACATTTTGTTACACATCGTTTCAAAACGTTCCCATATTCACTGATACTAAAACTTGACAATTATATTTGGTCACTTAATTCTAAAATTTATTTACATTTTACATTTATAACTTATAATTCATAACTAAGTGGTCAGTATCCCCGCCTGAAACGGGGGTTTTGCCGAGATGGAGTAGGGGATGGACAGACACCATACGTGAATTCACGTTCCCCTAATCTGCCATTAAATCACATTACCTTGCTTTTTTTTTTTTTTTTTTCAACTACCTTAATTACAATTTATACAAATCTACTCTCCCTCTCATTCATCCAGGCATGCCGTCTGCCCAGCCCCCAAACCCATCTCCACAAAATCCATTTTTCTTAATATACTGGAACTTTTATCATTTGCTAAATTTTTATTTTGCAAATGACAGTGGTGAAATAATACTTGAAACATTGCCTCTTTTTTTTTTTTGTCTTCATACTCTCCCTTAGGCAATGTTGGTATGTGGTGGTGTGCTTATTTATGCATCTTGAGTGTATAAAATTTATCTCCACATACCTTAGGGGTCCCCCTCCCCGTTCAATAATGTAGTTAAATTTCTAATTGATACCAATTTTGTGAAGTCGGACCATCGTTGTTTTCACTGCCCGAAGGAAGATCCTGACAACCATGGCCCACCTCCGATTTCCGAATTCCACGGCCAGGACTGGTAAGATCGTGGCCGCCCGAAAATGGGGGAGGAGCCCTTCTAAAAACATAAAAGAATAATTAAATAACATTCATACCTTTACAATTTAATACAATCCTTATGTTGACCAGAATAATTTCAAATTTGTCGCATTGTGCGTACCTACTATCTCCCTGGTTTCTCTATTCTGTAACACATACGAATTTCTCATTTTTATTTCTACTATCTTGTACGGCCCCTCGTACAATAAGAAAAACTTCTTGATCTCCTTGTCTTGTGCACTTGATAAGTCATGTCGTCGTATCAATACCAGCTGTCCAACCTCATACTTCGTCCACTTACCTTTCCTATCATGGCGCTGTTTTCTCCTCTCTCCCTTCGTCAACAAACTCTCATTCGCTAGTCTAAGTTTAACATCGTTGCTAATAGTGTTGGTTTCCGGTGGATATTCAATTAATTGTTCCAAAATCCTCTGTGGACGCTTTCCTCTTATTAACTCGTAAGGCGTGAACCCCGTCGACTCGTGGGTGGTGCAGTTTAGCCAGTTTTCAATCTTCTGCACATAGAGTGGCCACTCGCTATGTTTGGCGTAGCAGTATGTTCGAAAAATTCTGCCCAGCTCCCTCATTACTCGCTCCGCCTGGTTGGACTGCGGGTGATATACTGCGGTGTGCTTTGGGATGATACCTTCCCATCCAAGAGTCTGGCGCCATCTTCCGCTGATAAACTGCGGCCCATGGTCGGATAATATCACCTTCGGCTTTCCCACGTTGATCATGTAGTCGCGTGTGATCTTCTCGCTCAGCACCTTACTCGTTGCTCGCTTCACACTATATAGCCTGACATATTTGGAAAAAGTATCAAGTACAACAAAAATATGCATCACTCCACCCCTACCTTTCGGCAATGGGCCGTACAAATCTACAGCTACTAAATCGAATGGTTTTTCTACTTTAATATAATTTAGTTCTCCCTCTAACCTATAATTTACAACTTTGGATTTCTGACATAACTCGCAAACTCTAAGTATTCTTCGGACGCGTTTCTCCATATTCTTAAATAGACAAGATTCCTTTAATACATTCACACACTTCCGTGCCCCAAAATGCCCGTACCTAAGATGACAGTCCCACACTATTTTCTCTATCAACCCTTCAGGTATAACCAACCTCCAATCCCTCTCTCTCCCCTCTACTTTTTTAAACAAACTCCCCTTGAACACTTGAAAATATTGTTTATACCCAAACTCATCTATATCTGATTCTAAGCTAATAATGATCTTATTTAATTTACCATCCGCCCTTTGCATTATATTTATATCCTTTAATTCTTCCCCAAAAAGTTTATCTTCCCGGGACAGTCTATAAATTTCTATCTCTTTAATATCTCTACCTGTTCTATTTCTGTCTGTGTCTACTCGTGATAGTGTGTCTGGCACCCTGTTCTCTACACCCTTAATGTATTCCCAAGAAAAATTATACTCTTGAAGAGCTAACACCCACCTGGTTATCCGGCTGTGTGTGAGTTTACAAGTATTCAGGAACGACAGCGCTTTATGGTCCGTCCTGATGATGGTTCTGTTACCCAGCAGATACGTTCGGAACTTCCTCACAGCGAACACTATACTGAGGAGCTCCTTTTCGGTGGTAGTGTAGTTGCGCTCTGCGGCTAGCAATGTCCGGCTGGCGAAGGCGATGGTTTTATGCTCTTTCTCCTCGTCCTCTTGGTAGAGTTCTGCTCCCAATGCTATATTACTAGCGTCTGTCTGCAAATAAAATTTGTCATTAAAATTGGGATGGTTCATTAGTATCATGTCTGTGAACTTAATTTTGATGTCATTAAACGTCGCTCTTTCGTTATCGCCCCATCTCCATTGCTTGTTCTTCTGTAACACTGCGCTGAGTCGGGCCGTCGTCTGTGCGTAGTTCCTCTGAAACTTCCTGTAAAAATTACAAAGACCAAGAAAACTTTGCAACTGCTTTATATTTTTTGGCTCCGGGAATGTCAAGATGGATTCCACTTTATCCGGGTTAGCACGTATTCCTGTAGGTGTTACTATAAAACCTAAAAAATGTATCTCAGTTTGCAAAAATTTCGATTTGTCCCAATTCACTGTCAGACCTCCCCGATATAACTTCTCCAAAACATATTCCAAATGCTCTACATGCTCTTCAAATGTTCTGGATGCTATTAAAATGTCATCAACGTAAATAGTTAAAAAATCTAAGTTGTGTGGTTGCAGAATTTCGTCAAGACACTTGATAAAGCTAGCTACACTTGTGTTCAAACTGAACGGTAGTCTCTTAAATTGGTAATTCTTTCCATTAAATAAAAAAGCTGTATATTTTCTACTATTTGCTGCTAATGGCACCTGCCAATACCCGGCGGTTAGGTCTAAAGAGGTCATATATTGTACACCGCCAAACTTCTGAAATATTTCTTCAATAGCTTCGGGTGACTCCCTGTCTGGAATAATTATTTGATTGATTTTGCGGGCATCTAAACATAACCTAACTCTACCATCTTTTTTAATCACTACAACTAAGGGGTTAGAGTATGGTGACACAGATCTCTCAATTATATCTCCCTCTAACATTTTCTCTAACTCAAGCTGAACCGCTCTTCTCTTCGCATAGGGCACCGGATAACTTCTTTGCACATAGGGTGCGTGTTCCCTTACCTTTAACTCGCATTCATAGTTTCTTGCCCTCCCTGGTACATCGGCAAACACTTCTCTAAAATTCTCTACTACCCGCCACAACGATTCACGTTGAGAACTCCCCATCACGCCACCCTCACTACAAAATTTCAGTGCTCTTTCATTCCATAAGTGATCCACATTCTCATCATACTCTATCTTACTCTCACTGCATACATTCATACTAATTTCCATGTCTTGTTTATTAGCCCGATTATGTATCACCCTTACCCCTGAAATTCTTACCGCATCTAACACCCGTTCAAAATTAATACGGACTGGTTCCCCTTCATTATTTAATTCTAATACCCGTTTATGAAAATCAATCACTGCCTTATGTTTAATCAGAAAATCATTTCCAAGTATAACCTCAAGATTTAATCCCCGTACAACTAGAAATGTATTATCATACCCTACCCCGTTAATTATCATGTTTAAATGTACTTGTTTCGTAACTCTCTTACTTCTAACTCCCGTAATACCTACAATCGTCACCCCCGCTACTGGTAAGGATGGAATATTTTTATTTATTTCTTTTAATTCATCTAATACATGTTCAGAAATAACAGAGATTTCGCTACCCGTATCGATTAGAGTTTTAATCTCCTTACCTTCTATGTTGATTTTCACCTCAGTCAGTCCATTCTCCCGTCTCACTGCTTCGAAGTCTTCCTCCTCCAATAATTCCTCCGATAAATCTGTAATCACAATGTTGTTTTGGTATCTATCATCCATTTGGACCCCAGAAACTTCCGGCGACAACGGTCGGGTCCGGTGTTCCATTGTCCCTCTTAGTTTCCCGCAGAGGTGCCCGCCACTGCATGGTTGTATCCTCGCTCGTGCTGGTTTCCTCGCGGTTCATGAGTTTGGCCTCTCTGTGCTCCTCCTGGGCCCTCTCCCCTTCGTTGGTATGCCTGCTGGTTCTGAGCGGGTGGTGGTCCCTGTCGCTGACCCGGTCTCTCTCTCCTGCATCTAAAACAAAAATTTTGTGTCGCATAATTCTCTTGTGAACACGCTGGACAAGTCCACATGGGTCCTCGATTATTTTGTTCTCGTCTAGGGTATGCCGGTCCATTTGTAGGTCCCCTCGGCGGTCCCTGATTACCTCCATTATTTCCATTCTGCTGGTTCTGACGGCGACTCAATTCTTGGTCCCGGATATTCTGAAACACATCTAAAATATTCTCTAGTTCGCTAATATTAGCTACCTCCCTTGTCATAAGTGTTATCTGTACTTCCCTCGGCAAATGCTTGCTGATATGCCTCACAAAGGATCTAAATGGCAATGGCGGTTCTAAGTATTTCGCCTCGTTAAATATTTTCATCACATACCCTGTTATATTATTATTGGGCCCCCCAAAATTCCCTGTTCCCATGATTCTACTTCGTAACACTTCTTGGTCTTCTTCAGACCAATATTTATTTATAAATGCAGACTCAAAATTTTCAAAACACTCCCATTCCGTTTTATGTACTTCGGCCCATATCTCCGAACTACCTTTAAAACATTTTAAAATTTTTAATAATTGGACTTCCCAGTTATTAGTACTGAACTTATTGAACTCTCTCACTCTGCTTATGAACTGCATAGGGTGTACTTTTTTGTTATCACAACTGAATGTCTCTAACTCAACTTCACTGCTTACGTCACGAGTCATGATTACTCGCTCGGTAACAGTGTTAACTTGTTGGCTGATGGCCTTGCTCAATTCATTTTTGACATTCATTAATTTAAGGTTATTATCACATTCAAGGTCACTTATTGTATCATGTATGGTCTTAAATTCAATCTTATAATTATGTTCTATTTCTCTTATTTTACTATTATTATTTTCAATCTGGCTCATAGCATAACCAACCTTACATTCAGTATTGGTTTTACACTCACTTATTTGATTCTCAACAATTGTATTTATGACACTATATTGTTCCGTGATCTGTTTCTCCACTTTATTAGTTATATTATTGGTAATATCAGAAACACGGCACTCTAATTGCTCAGTTAATGACTCTGACAGGTGTAATTTCATACTTTCACAACGTTCATCAATATGTTTGTCTAATACACTGCTCAAATTATCAAATTGCATATTAATATTCTGCTGAAACTGAATATTCTGTTCTTTAATTTCATTAAAAATAATATCATTTTTAATATTCTGCTGTTCGCATTTTATTCTCTGTTCATCTAATTTATTGTTAAAATCACTTTTCATCTTGTTTAAAATTATATCATTATCATCAAAACGACTATTCATTACATTAAATTTGGTCTCAAAATTATTATTCATTCTTTCGAATTGACTGAGCATAATACTCATCATATTTGTTTCCTCTGATTGTTTATTTATCTTAGTTGAAACTGGTGTCAACTGGATCCCCGAGTCAACATCTGTTTCATTTACTTGTGGTTGAGACGCAATCGGCGTGGAATGAGCTATTACATTACTGCCGACAGCTGTTTCTGTAACAGTACTCATCTCCTCCCTCAACATATCACTTTCCCCCAGCGATTGCGACTCAAGGCCACTTTCACTCATAATTGAATTTATTATACTACTTTTTCCTGTCTTCCGGACATTTTTTTACTTTGTCTATTTTTTCTTACGTAACAACTGTCAATTAATGATTTTATTTCAAAACTGATATTTTACAAAATCGATTTACTCTCGTAACCGTATTCCGTTCAACGTGCTGTCACATGTAGGCCGTTGTAATAACTTTTTTGTTATATTAAATCCTGGTCACGCGGTACCAATTGTAACTTTTGTCTTTTTCGGTAAAATTCTTTTTTTCAAATTAATTTAACAACTTCCACTTACCTTACAACTTGGATCTGGCCGGATCTCGTAGTGGAGGTAAACCCATTTCGTTCGACGAACTATGACAGCACATAAAACGAACTAAGGTTTTGAAAGAATTTTAAATCGCAATTTTGTGGAAGAGAAATTAGATTTTTCTTTAATTCGTCTGAATTATTGACATTACAAATCTTCGTGCGACATGTTACGCAATTATTATACCTTACTGACTATAGCTTACCTTGTAATGGACAATTTTACAACTTCATAATTATACACACATAAACAAAAAAACACAACCCAGCTTTGCACACTCTCTACTCACATTCCATTTTCAAAACCCCAATTACCAGATTGACTACATAATTTTTATAACACTACCGATAACGCTTACTTCGGTGACCTCGTGGCCAGCCCGCGGTAGATTGAAGATGTCTATGAAAAAGACGAAAAGGAATTCCAAATTTACATATTAGTGTTCTACACTCCTCCCATACTACCACTGCTTTTAAAAGAACTGCTTTACTTTCATTATTGAAAAATAACGAGATTACACGAGCGTATTGAGCTCGCGTGTCGGCGCCGACACAGTCAGAGACGAACTGGGCAATGTGCTTTCTTTGAGTCGCGGGAAATGAGCAGTCACGGCCATCATGTTTTAGTCGCCGTTGGTGCTTAATTGCGGTGGCATAACCATTTTATGCATGGATTATAACTGGTATATGTGTGGTACCAGAGTACAATATTGGTGTCTGCTCTGCTGATGTCACCAACAGTAGGCGGAGTTTAATGCGACTTCCGGTAGCCGGGTCACTTGGAGCTACTAACTTTTCGTCCCAGCGCCATGTTTGCCTCAACTGTGGGGTCTCTCACGGTGTCATTGCCGCGCCCCGCCCGGCTGGGTTGCATACGGGCGTCGAAACACATGTACAGAGTTCTGCGAATTTTAGGGTGGTAAATTCTTCACCGCATTACTCAACAACAACCTGCGTCTTATTGCGTTGTTTCACTGTTCTGTTACACTGACTGTTATACGGACACATACGTTGCACAATACAATTACAGTTTTACAAATTTATTATGCCAGTCCGCCCGAAAACGAAATAAGTAAAAATATATATATATGCCCCAAACGTTTAAAATAAAACACCCAAAAATGACCCGCTACATCTGTAATTAACGATTGTGAGATTAAATACATTAACCAGCCCACTCCTAATCATATCTAATTCATCCTGTGTATTTCTAAGTTTCTTAGTAAGTATTATTCTCCTTTCTTTTGTTTTCTTAATTATTTGATTCTTTACTCCCTTAATGTTAAGTTCTATGTGAATCATATTTTCTTTGTCTCTGTTACTTTTATTCTCAGATAGCGATGTAGTTATCTCTACTTTATTCTCTATTCCCTTACTACTCTCTTCTGTTTTCGGACTTACTTGTTCCCTGTTTTGATCGTTAGTTTCCTGTTGTATTGCCATTAATCGGACTTGATTACTTTGTTCATCTCGATCCATTTTGGCATCTATTTCTGTTCTGATTTGTCCGATGGTTTCTTCGGTTTTATCTAGTCTTTGCTTGGTTTCTGTTATTTGTTTTTCTGTCTCCTCCTTGTATTCATCTACTTTTTGGTTAAGCGTTTCGTTAACATTTTCAATATTCCCCTCGAGAGTATCCCTTAACTCCTTATTGAAATCCTCCATCTTACACTCAATTTGTTTCAAAATTTCTTCGTTTATTTTCTCAATCTTATTTTCCAAATTTTCGTTCATCTGCTTATTGTTTTTTTGAATCTGTCTTAGACTCTCTTGATTACTCTCGTTTTGCTTCCGAAGATTCTCATTTATACTTTCCTCAATTTGTTTTAAGCTTGTCTTAAAATTTTCATCTTGTTTCCTTGAGTTTTCCTCCTGTTTCCTAAAATTTTCATCTATCTTGTCAAAATTTTCGCTCAAGGTTTCGTTTTGTGTCCTTGAGTTTTCCTTATTTTCCTCATTTATTTGTTTATTGCTTTCCATTATAATTCTCAACATCTCCTGCATGCTCATGTCTTC